>JARQOD010000002.1:446919322-447084337 GCA_033576555.1 Oophaga sylvatica | reverse complement strand
TCAATGATTACCCCGCGGGAAAGAATTATCGCAAATAATAAACCTGATAATGTTTTTGAATTTATCTGCACGGGACTTTACCAAAACGAAATTGATGTTTTGTCCTTAGGTCTAAATTTTTGTGCCCGATCGAATTTTCAATCTTTTTTTACTATTTTGGAGTCAAAAGTTTATGCGGCCTTACCATCAAAAAGCTTTTTTTTAAATCTTTGAGAGCCCCTTTGGGGAGTCGCTGCTTTAATAATGAATTTATGACTTTCTTTCGGGAGAACAGGTATTTCAACACTTTGTTTAGTTTGTCTACTCATTCCTATGATAAAAATCGATACCATTATGCCCCTGTGTTTAAAAAAAAAAAATCCCTTTTTTTATCCCATTAAATCCAGGCCGATTGCTGACTAAATCCCGGGAGGTGATAAAGGGTTTAAAAACCCTTCATGATGGGGTTAAAAGGGGCGTAGCAGAATTCTTTCCCTTTAAAAAAAGCCAGAAAACTGTTTTGATGAATCAAAAATGTCAGATATAAAAATTAAAATGGGGACAAGGGGGGGCATGGTAGTTATCCTAAAAATTTAAAGAGGATTACATTCTAAATTTTATGTCTCTCTTGTCTGACATGATGTTATGAAAAAACCCCATACAAACCTACTATAAATTTAAAAGTGAGATTATCCAAATTATCAATGAGGGTTTCGCCTTGGCATTCAAACCCAAAAAACAAACTGATTATCTCACGGTCCATCCTTTTTCCCCTATCTCCCCTGGTCTCCCAAAAAATTCACAAGGATATGAAAACCCCCCCCCTGAGACCTATTGTTCGGGGATTGATCTTTAAATGAACATCTGGGTGAATGGGTTGATCATACTTCAAACCCCTGTACAAAACACTCTGGTTTATTAAAGATTCTAAAGAAGTGCTGAGAATGTTTTCCAAGAAAATCTGGTCTAAAGAAAAATTTGGTTATGTTGTGATGTGGACTTCTTTATTACCTGTATACCTTACAATGTTGCCATGACAGCGCTGCAGTTTGTCTTAACGAAATTCAGTATATTCCCAGGATCTCATTAATTATATTTTACAAGTTATTCAATTTTTATTAACCCACAATTTTTTCTCATTTGACAATACATTTTTTTTACAAAAATTGGCGTGGCGATGGGTGCGAATTGCGCCATCCTAGCTAATCTTGTTATGTCATATTGGGATATTTTTTTATTTTTTCAGCTACTAATCCATTTATTGACTCGATTGCTTGGTATGGTAGATATATTGATGATTTACTCATCTTTGGAGTGGGTGATGTACCTGCCATATCCGGATTTATTGATTATATCATTTAATTCATTCAACATACATTTTACTTTAAATTTCATCATAACAAAATTCTTTTTTTGGATCTTGATTTTATATGGGGTACATGACTCTGTTATTATTACTAAAACGTTCAGCAAAACCTTGTGCTGGTAATTCTATCTTGCATGCAGCAAGCAGTCACCCCAAACATACTATTAAATCGATTCCTTTGGGTGAATATACCAGAATTTTGAGAAAACTGCAGCGATCCTACAGCTTTGGAACGGATTTTAATTGTGTGGATACAAAATTAAAAAACAGAAATTATCCTAAATGGTCATTAAAAGAGCACGAACAATTGTAAAGTAATAAAAAACAGAGAGGATTCATTAGTGGAGGGCGACAACAAAAAAATGATCTTGCAGTGAAACCATATTTTTGTGCTCAATTAGTCCTCAATTTGGGGACATCAAAAAATCATTTTGAGATCGCTGCCTATTTTGTATGAAGATCCCTCTCTGCTGACATTCTTTCATCAGGTATTAATGTTGTTTCAAGGAAAGGCCATTATTGGTAACAAAGTTTCTCCAAGCATGTTCAGTAATAATTCTTTCTCATAAAACATCGTGGTTAGAACATAAAGGTTTTTATAAATGTGGCCACAATAGATGTGCACTTTGCAAAATATGTTTGTGTAACGAAAACCTTGAAAAATAATGACAGCACTGCGATTTATACCATTAACAAATATATCAATTGTAATTCATGCTATGTGGTATATAAAATTTGTGCACTACTTGCAATTTATCTTATATAGGCTGCACTACTAGGAAACTAAAAATCAGGATCGCTGAACATTTGCAGGATGTTAAGAATGTTTCTTCGAATCGCAATATTTGCTGCTGCTGCTAAACATTTTATTTTTCAGCATGCTCGCAATGTTTCTTCCTTCCAAGTCACAGGTATTGAAAGTGTTAACTGTCTGCCGAGGTGGAGATGCACGTCAGCGACTCCTCACACGTGAAGCTTTCTGGATCTTTAATTACATACCAGACATCCATTTGGTCTCAACAAAAGAAACGAATTGATTGTTCATTATTAATTTTATTTCTTTGCATTGATTTTTTTTGTGCAAATATTGTGTTTTTTTTTTTTTCCTCTTTATTGTTATGTGAAAATTGTTAAAGGACTTGTCAAAAAATCACATGACATTTTTTCTGATCGTGATTGGTCTTCTTTGTCTTAAATATGTGCCTTTGTCTGAATATGTCAGCTGTGTAAAGATCCCTGTGATCGAACGCGTAGCCTTGTCCTGAGCTTGTCAGGAGCATGCCATTATTCATGTTTTTATGAATCAATAAAGATGAAGATTTTTATTGAAGTGGATCCCTTTTTCCTTCATTTTTCATGTATCTTCACGTTTGATCAAGCGGAGGATCCGTGCTTCTACAAACCGGGGTGAGTGGTTAGCGTCTTATATTTGTACTTTTGATTACCGTGCCCCGGTTTCATTGCTCAATATTTTCAAGTATTTTGAAGTGGACTCAGTCATTAAGTCAGGCACCAGCTTTATTATGGCATCTATTTTTGTTCAAGACAGATCTGTCAAAGCGGCACAAGTGTTTTCTGGTGATATTAACGAAATTCCAGACATTGACTGATCTGAATGAAAATATCAACAAAATGGAAAAAACTTTTGCTTCAAGAAACAAAGTTGTGGTGGGATCATACTACCCTCCAAAATTATCTAGCTAAGGATATGATTCCAAGGGGGCTTCGTATTAAAAAAATCCCCTACAATTTTTCTGACATTTTCATTGAGAGTGGAATCAGATATCAGTAATTGTTTCTTCCAAACTAATGCAACTCATAGTCAAATATGAGAGTAATAAATTGGAGGATATTCAGAACAAATGAATGATGCAGATACTGCGTCACTGAATTTAATCGTTGACTCAGTATGACTCACTTGTGGCTAAAATGCAAGATAATGTCTCTAGCCTAGAAAAGGATATCATGGACCGGAAAAAAAAGAAATTTTCTCGTGATCTAAGAGACTATTCAACCAAGAAAGTCTATGACTGGGGCCATTGGGAGCGGGGTCATAGAACTCCTAAATCTATTTTAAACGCAACCATGCTCTCAATGAACCGGTATCTAAACCACATGTCTGTTTTACATCCTCTGAGTTGGATTCATCTGCAATAATCTGAGTGTTTCCTCTAATGACAGTGTTCACACCACAAAGTTTTTTCGTCATTCAAAAACGTAAAAGGCGGGGTGGCGAAAACACGACAAAGATCATGTCATGATTACACGCCGCAGGGAAGAATTATCGCAAATAATAAACATGATAATGTCTTGAATTTATCTGCCGAGACTTACCAAAACGCAATTAGATGTTTTGTCCTTAGGTCTGAATTTTGTGCCGATCGAATTTCAATCTTTTTTCTACTATTTTGGACGTCAATAAGTTTTTATGCGAGACCTTACATCAAAAAGCATTTTTTAAAATCATTCTGATGAGACCCTTTGCAGGAGTCGCTGACATATAATAATGAATTTACTGACTTGTCTTTCAGGAAACAGGTATCTCTCAACACTTTGTTTAGTTTGTCTACTCATTCCTATGATAATGAATCTGATACCATTCATGCACCTGTGTTTAAAACAAAAAACCCCTCTTTTTATCCCATTCAATCCAGGCCTGATTGCATGACTAAATGCCAGGAGGTGATAGAGAGGGATTTAAAAATCCTTCATGATAGGGTTAAAATGGGCAGTAGCAGAAATCATTCCAATTTAACAAAACCCCAGAAAACTGCATTAGATGAGATCAAAAGTATGTCAGATTTTAATATTAAAATGTCGGACAAGGGTGGCATGGTAGTTATCCTGAATAAGAGGATTATCATTCTCAAATTATGTCTCTCTTGTCTGACAGTGATGTATATGAAAAACTCCATAAAAATCCTACTGATAAATTTAAAAAGTGAGATTATCCAAATTATCAATGAGGGTTTCAGCCTTGGCATTCTAACAAAAAACAAACTGATTATCTCACAGTGTCTCATCCTATTATCCTATCATGCATGGTCTCCCAAAAATTCACAAGGATATGAAAACCCCCCCCATGAGACCTATTGTCTCAGGGATTGGATTCTTTAAATGAACATCTGGGGTGAATGGGTTGACTCATACTTCAACCACTAGTACAAATCACTCCTGGTTATATTAAAGTTTCTAAAGAAGTGCTGAGAATGTTTTCCAGAAAATCTGGTCAAAGAAAATACTTGGTTATGTTGTGATGTGACTTCTTTATATACCTGTATACCTTACAATGTTGCCATGACAGCGCTGCAGTTTGTTTAACGAAATTCAGTAATTATTCCCAGGATCTCATTAATTATATTTTACAATTTATTCAATTTTTATTAACCCAATTTTTTTCCATTTGACAATAAATTTTTTTTACAAAATCTGGCGTGGCGATGGGTGCGAAATTCGCGCCTCCCTAGCTATTTTGTTATGTCATATTGGGAATATTTTTTTATTTTTTTCAGCTACTAATCCATTTATTGACTCGATTGCTTGGTATGGTAGATATATTGATGATTTACTCATCATTTGGAGTGGTGATGTACCTGCCATATCCGGATTTATTGATTATATCAATTCTAATTCATTCAACATACATTTTACTCATAAATTTCATCATAACAAAATTTCTTTTTGGATCTTGATTTATATGGGGTACATGACTCTGTTATTATTACTAAAACGTTCAGCAAACCTTGTGCTGGTAATTTTTCTTGCATGCAGCAAGCAGTCACCCCAAACATACTATTAAATCGATTCCTTTGGGTGAATATACCAGAATTTTGAGAAACTGCAGCGATCCTACAGCTTTGGAAACGGAATTTAATTGTGTGGATACAAAATTAAAAAACAGAAATTATCCTAAATGGTCATTAAAAAGAGCACGAACAATTGTAAGTAATAAAAACAGAGAGGATCTCATTAGTGGAGGGCGACAACAAAAAAATGATCTTGCAGTGAAACCATATTTTTGTGCTCAATATAGTCCTCAATTTGGGGACATCAAAAAAATCATTTTGAGATCGCTGCCTATTTTTGTATGAAGATCCCTCTCTTGCTGACATTCTTTCTCAGGTATTAATGTTGTTTCAAGGAAAGCGCCATCTATTGGTAACAAAGTTTCTCCAAGCATGTTCAGTAATAATTTCTCTTCTCATAAAACATCGTGGTTAGAACATAAAGGTTTTTATAAATGTGGCCACAATAGATGTGCACTTTGCAATATGTTTGTGTAACGAAAACCTTTGAAAATAATGACAGCACTGCGATTTATACCATTAACAAATATATCAATTGTAATTCATGCTATGTGGTATATAAAATTATGTGCACTACTTGCAATTTATCTTATATAGGCTGCACTACTAGGAAACTAAAAATCAGGATCGCTGAACATTTGCAGGATGTAAAGAATGTTTTCTTCGAATCGCAATATTTCTGCTGCTGCTAAAATTTTATTTTTCAGCATGCTCGCAATGTTTCTTCCTTCCAAGTCACAGGTATTGAAAGTGTTAACCTGTCTGCCCGAGGTGGAGATGCACGTCAGCGACTCCTCACACGTGAAGCTTTCTGGATCTTTAATCTACATACCAGACATCCATTTGGTCTCAACAAAAGAAACGAATTGATGTTCCATTATTAATTTTATTTCTTTGCATTGATTTTATTTGTGCAAATATTGTGTTTTTTTTTTTTTTTTTTTTTTCCTCTTTATTCGTTATGTGAAAATTGTTAAAGGACTTGTCAAAAATCACATGACATTTTTTCTGATCGTGATTGGTCTTCCTTTGTCTTAAATATGTGCCTTTGTCTGAATATGTCAGCTGTGATAAAGATCCCTGTGATCGAAACGCGTAGCCTTGTCCTGAGCTTGTCCAGGAGCATGCCATTATTCATGTTTTTATGAATCAATAAAGATGAAGATTTTATTGAAGCTGGATCCCTTTTTCCTTCATTTTCTCATGTATCTTCACGTTTGATCAAGCGGAGGATCCGTGCTTCTACAAACCGGTGAGCTGGTTAGCGTTCTTATATTTGTACTTTTGATTACCGTGCCCCCGGTTTCATGCTCAATATTTTCAAGTATTTTGAAAGTGGACTCAGTCATTAAGCTCAGGCACCAGCTTTATTATGGCATCTATTTTTGTTCAAGACAGATCTGTCAAAGCGGCACAAGTGTTTTCTGGTGATATTAACGAAATTCCAGACATGCCTGATCTGAATGAAAATATCAACAAAATGGAAAAACTTTTGCTTCAAGAAACAAAGTTGTGGTGGGATCATACTACCCTCCAAAATTATCTAGCTAAGGATATGATTCCAAGGGGGCTTCGTATTAAAAAAATCCCCACTACAATTTTTTCTGACATTTTCATTGAAGAGTGGAATCAGATACTCAGTAATTGTTCTTCCAAACTAATGCAACTCATAGTCAAATATGAGAGTAATAAATTGGAGGATATTCAGAAACAAATGAATGATGCAGATACTGCGCTCACTGAATTTAAATCGTTGACTCAGTATGACTCACTTGTGGCTAAAATGCAAGATAATGTCTCTAGCCTAGAAAAGGATATCATGGACCGGAAAAAAAGAAAATTTTCTCGTGATCTAAGAGACTATTCAACCAAGAAAGTCTATGACTGGGGCCATTGGGAGCGGGGTCATAGAACTCCTAAATCTATTTTAAAACGCAACCATGCTCTCAATGAACCGGTATCTAAACCACATGTCTGTTTTACATCCTCTGAGTTGGATTCATCTGACAATAATCTGAGTGTTTCCTTAATGACAGTGTTCACACCACAAAGTTTTTTCGTCATTCAAAAAACGTAAAAGGCGGGGTGGCAGAAAACACCGACAAAGATCATGTCATGATTACACGCCGCAGGAAGAATTATCGCAAATAATAAACCATGATAATGTCTTGAATTTATCTGCACGAGACTTTACCAAAACGCAATTAGATGTTTTGTCCTTAGGTCTGAATTTTGTGCCCGATCAGAATTTCAATCTTTTTTCTACTATTTTGGACGTCAATAAGTTTATGCGAGACCTTACCATCAAAAAGCATTTTTTAAATCATTCTGATGAGACCCCTTTGCAGGAGTCGCTGACATATAATAATGAATTTACTGACTTGTCTTTCAGAGAACAGGTATCTCTCAACACTTTGTTTAGTTTGTCTACTCATTCCTATGATAATGAATCTGATACCATTCATGCACCTGTGTTTAAAACAAAAAATCCCTCTTTTTATCCCATTCAATCCAGGCCTGATTGCATGACTAAATGCCAGGAGGTGATAGAGAGGGATTTAAAAATCCTTCATGATAGGGTTAAAATGGGCAGTAGCAGAAATCATTCCAATTTAACAAAAGCCCAGAAAACTGCATTAGATGAGATCAAAAGTATGTCAGATATAATAATTAAAATGTCGGACAAGGGTGGCATGGTAGTTATCCTGAATAAAGAGGATTTATCATTCTCAAATTATGTCTCTCTTGTCTGACAGTGATGTATATGAAAAACTCCATACAAATCCTACTGATAAATTTAAAAGTGAGATTATCCAAATTATCAATGAGGGTTTCAGCCTTGGCATTCTAACCAAAAAAACAAACTGATTATCTCACAGTGTCTCATCCTATTATCCCTATCATGCATGGTCTCCCAAAAATTCACAAGGATATGAAAATCCCCCCCATGAGACCTATTGTCTCAGGGATTGGATCTTTAAATGAACATCTGGGTGAATGGGTTGACTCACTACTTCAACCACTAGTACAAATCACTCCTGGTTATATTAAAGATTCTAAAGAAGTGCTGAGAATGTTTTCCAAGAAAATCTGGTCTAAAGAAAATACTTGGTTATGTTGTGATGTGACTTCTTTATATACCTGTATACCTTACAATGTTGCCATGACAGCGCTGCAGTTTGTCTTAACGAAATTCAGTAATTATTCCCAGGATCTCATTAATTATATTTTACAAGTTATTCAATTTTTATTAACCCACAATTTTTTCTCATTTGACAATAAATTTTTTTTACAAAAATCTGGCGTGGCGATGGGTGCGAAATTCGCGCCATCCCTAGCTAATCTTGTTATGTCATATTGGGAATATTTTTTTATTTTTTCAGCTACTAATCCATTTATTGACTCGATTGCTTGGTATGGTAGATATATTGATGATTTACTCATCATTTGGAGTGGTGATGTACCTGCCATATCCGGATTTATTGATTATATCAATTCTAATTCATTCAACATACATTTTACTCATAAATTTCATCATAACAAAATTTCTTTTTTGGATCTTGATTTATATGGGGTACATGACTCTGTTATTATTACTAAAACGTTCAGCAAACCTTGTGCTGGTAATTCTATCTTGCATGCAGCAAGCAGTCACCCCAAACATACTATTAAATCGATTCCTTTGGGTGAATATACCAGAATTTTGAGAAACTGCAGCGATCCTACAGCTTTGGAAACGGAATTTAATTGTGTGGATACAAAATTAAAAAACAGAAATTATCCTAAATGGTCATTAAAAAGAGCACGAACAATTGTAAGTAATAAAAACAGAGAGGATCTCATTAGTGGAGGGCGACAACAAAAAAATGATCTTGCAGTGAAACCATATTTTTGTGCTCAATATAGTCCTCAATTTGGGGACATCAAAAAAATCATTTTGAGATCGCTGCCTATTTTGTATGAAGATCCCTCTCTTGCTGACATTCTTTCATCAGGTATTAATGTTGTTTCAAGGAAAGCGCCATCTATTGGTAACAAAGTTTCTCCAAGCATGTTCAGTAATAATTTCTCTTCTCATAAAACATCGTGGTTAGAACATAAAGGTTTTTATAAATGTGGCCACAATAGATGTGCACTTTGCAAATATGTTTGTGTAACGAAAACCTTTGAAAATAATGACAGCACTGCGATTTATACCATTAACAAATATATCAATTGTAATTCATGCTATGTGGTATATAAAATTATGTGCACTACTTGCAATTTATCTTATATAGGCTGCACTACTAGGAAACTAAAAATCAGGATCGCTGAACATTTGCAGGATGTAAAGAATGTTTCTTCGAATCGCAATATTTCTGCTGCTGCTAAACATTTTATTTTTCAGCATGCTCGCAATGTTTCTTCCTTC
Source organism: Oophaga sylvatica (assembly GCA_033576555.1). Taxonomy (NCBI): domain Eukaryota; kingdom Metazoa; phylum Chordata; class Amphibia; order Anura; family Dendrobatidae; genus Oophaga; species Oophaga sylvatica. The sequence goes on along the minus strand of JARQOD010000002.1, from coordinate 447,074,775 downwards.
CAAGTCACAGGTATTGAAAGTGTTAACCTGTCTGCCCGAGGTGGAGATGCACGTCAGCGACTCCTCACACGTGAAGCTTTCTGGATCTTTAATCTACATACCAGACATCCATTTGGTCTCAACAAAAGAAACGAATTGATGTTCCATTATTAATTTTATTTCTTTGCATTGATTTTATTTGTGCAAATATTGTGGTTTTTTTTTTTTTCCTCTTTATTCGTTATGTGAAAATTGTTAAAGGACTTGTCAAAAATCACATGACATTTTTTCTGATCGTGATTGGTCTTCCTTTGTCTTAAATATGTGCCTTTGTCTGAATATGTCAGCTGTGATAAAGATCCCTGTGATCGAAACGCGTAGCCTTGTCCTGAGCTTGTCCAGGAGCATGCCATTATTCATGTTTTTATGAATCAATAAAGATGAAGATTTTATTGAAGCTGGATCCCTTTTTCCTTCATTTTCCATATACAGAGCCCCTAAGTGTCAGAAGTGCCCTCAAGTGACACCAATTTGTAAATTACACCCCTCACGGGTTACATCTGAAGTACGTCATTCAGAGATTTAGATTGAAATGCTCAGCATTATAGTGCAGGATAAATGTGATCCCAAATGTTATGTAAAATATTTCCAATAAAAGCTTCAACTCAATCTACAAAAAAGACTCCTCTCAGGTGCATCATCTGTCAGTGGAAATATAGGGGCTTTCACATTACTGGTAGCACAAAGACTCTAGAGCAGGGTTCCCCAACTCCAGTCCTCAAGGCCCACCAACAGGTCATGTTTTCAGGATTTCCTTTGTATGGCTCATGTGGTGCAATTATCATCTGTGCAATACTAAGGAAATCCTGAAAACATAACCTGTTGGTGGGCCTTGAGGACTGGAGTTGGGGAACCCTGCTCTAGAGAAGCCCTATGTCTCTTTGCCCACCAAAAGCAATCCAGCAAATTCTGTGCTACCAAATGCAAAAGCCCCCTCCTTTCTGAGCCTGAGTGTGTCTAAACCACATTTAAGGTACACATGTTTGGCATTTCTGTAGAGATGAGAGCCCGCTTAATTTTCCAGAACCATGAGCTGGGCATACTGTAAGGGCACTACAATGTACTGGGCACTTCATTACAAAGGCAGAGTTGCAATTTTTTACTCAGCAGCATCCACTGTTGCTTGTTTCTGGAAAACACTGATGGAGTCAAAATCATCACTACTGCTGTACATAAATTCCCAAAGGGATTCATTCACTATAACGAGCCAGCAGTTATTCTGAACTCTGGCCTCCGTTCAGCAGTGTCCTTTTCATAGGTGCTAAATGGTGCGGCCGACTGTGCTTTTATGAACACTTAAAAAGACAGACACTGCCGGATCATAAGCAAGATGGCATCCACGGTGTCTCCATCTGTCTCATTATAAGAAATCTTCTATCGTGGATTCCATGGATTATTTTTCTGTTTCTCGTGCAATATAATATAAGTGATTAGATGACTTTATTCATTGCAGCTATATCAGATTTAGTGCTTTGGGCATACTGCCTACAGTCCCACCCCTGAGCAGGGGCATACAGGTGCTTCTCACAAAATTAGAATATCAGCAATTAATTGATTTCAGTTCTTCAATACAAAAAGTGAAACTCATATATTATATAGAGTCATTACAAACAGAGTGATCTAATTCAAGTGTTTATTTCTGTTAATGTTTATGATTATGGCTTACAGCCAATGAAAACCCAAAAGTCATTATCTCTGTAAATTAGAATAATTAACAAAACACACCTGCAAAGGCTTTCTAAGCATTTAGGCTCCACAATCTTGGGGAAGACTGTTGACTTGACAGATGTCCAAAATTCAGTCATTGACACACGTCACAAGGAGGGTAAGCCACAAAAGGTCATTGCTAAAGAAGCTGGCTGTTCACAGAGTGCTGTATCCAAGTATATTAATGAAAAGTTGAGTGGAAGGAATTAAGAAAATGCCATTCAAAAATTTGGGGGAGATTCACAAGGAGTGTACTGCTGCTGGAGTCATTGCGTCCCACATACAGATGTATCCAGGACATGGGCAACAAGTGTCACATTCCTTGTGTCAAGCCACTCATGACCAATAGACAACGCCAGAAGCATCTTACCTGGGCCAAGGAGAAAAAGAACTGGACTGTTGGTCAGTGGTTCAAGGTGTTGTTTTTAGATGAAAGTAAATTTTGCTTTTCACTTGGAAATCAAGGTCCCAGAGTCTGGAGGTAGAGTGGAGAGTTATACAATCCAAGCTGCTTGAGGTCTATTGTGAAGTTTCCACAATTAGTGATGATTTGGAGAGCCATGTCATCTTCTGGTGTTGGTGCACTGTGTTTTATCAAGACAAAAGTCAGAGCAGCTGTCTACCAGGAAATTTTAGAGCACTGCATGCTTTCCTCTGCCGACAGGCTTTTTGGAGTTGGAAATTTCATTCTCCAGCACGACTTGGTACCTGTCCACACTGCCAAAAGTACCAAACCCGGTTTAAAAACAACAGTATCACTGTGCTGGATTGGCCAGCTAACTTACCTGACCTTAACCTCATAGAGAATCTATGGGGTATTGTTAAGAGGAAGATGAGAGACACCAGACCCAACAATTCAGACGAATTTTAGGCTGTTATGAAAGCAACCTGGGCTTCCATAACACCTCAGCAGTGCAGTAGGCTGATCACCTCCATGCCACGCCACATTGATGCAGTAATTGATGCAAAAGGAGCCCCATCCAAGTATTGAGTGCATTTACTGAACATACATTTCAGTAGGCCAACATATCACATTTTAAAATAATTTTTCAAGCTGGCATTATAAAGTATTCTAATTTACTGAGATAATGATTGTTGGGTTTTCATTTGCTGTAACCCAAAATCATCAACATTAACAGAAATGAACACTTGAAATAGATCACTCTGTAATGACTCTATATAATATTAGTTTCACTTTTTGTATTGAAGAACTGAAATCAATTAACTTTTTGATGATATTCTAATTTTGTGAGAAGCACCTGTATCATTAACTGAAAATTTCTAACACTGATTACACAAGAACTACAAGATGGATTTCTTCACCCCAGGTATCATTTTATCAGTTTAACACTGCCAACCTGACAATGCCTGTAGTTTACTTAGCAAAATCCTGCTGACAGGTTTGCATTAAATACAGTTGTGCTCAAACGTTTACATACCCAGCAGAAATTTTGCTTTCTTGGCCTTTTTTCAGAGAATATGAATGATAACGCCAAAACTTTTTCTCCACTCATGGTTAGTGGTTGGATGAAGCCATTTATTGTCAAACTACTGTGTTTTCTCTTTTTAAATCATAATGACAACCCAAAACATCCAAATGACCCTGATCAAAAGTTTACATACTCTGGTGATTTTAGCCTGCTAACATGCACAGAAGTTGACACAAATGGGTTTGAATGGCTACTAAAGGTAACATCCTCACCTGTGACCTGTTTGCTTGTAATCAATGTGTGCATAAAAGCTGAGTGAGTTTCTGGGATCCAGACAGAATCTTGCATATTTCTTCCACCCACTGACGTTTCTGGATTGTGGGTAATGGGGAAAGCAAAAGAATTGTCAACGGATCTATGGGAAAAGGTAGTGAACTGTATAAAACAGGAAAGGGAAACAAAAAGATTTGCAAGGAATTGATAATGCCAGTTAGCAGCGTTTAAACTTTGATTAACAAATGGAAAATCAGGGCCTCTGGAAAATCAAAACCACGGTCATCCACAACTGCCAGGAAAATTGTTTGGGATGCAAAGAAAAACCCACAAATTACATCAGCTGAAATACTGAACTCTCTGAAAACAAGCGGTGTGGCAGTTTCAAGAGGGACAATAAGGAGGCACTTGAAGAAAAATGGGCTGCACGGTCGAGTTGCCAGAAGAAAGCCATTACTGCGCCACAAAATATCTCGCCTACAATATGCAAAACAGCATGGAGACAAGCCTCAAAACTTCTTGAACAAGGTAATTTGGAATGATGAGACCAAAATTTAACTTTTTGACCACAACCATAAACGTTACATTTGGAGAGAGGTCAAAGGCCTATGATGAAAGAAACACCATTCCTACTGTAAAGCACAGAAGTTGATTGATGATGTTTTGGGGATGTGTGAGCTATAAAGGCACAGGAAACTTGGTCAAAGCTGAATGAAAAATGAATGCAGCACGTTATCAGCAAATACTGGAGGTAATTTGCAATCATTAGCACGGAAGCTGCGCATGGGATGTACTTGGACGTTCCAATATGACAATGATCCAAATCACAAGGCCAAGTCAACCTGTCATTGGCTACAGCAGAACAAAAATAGTGAAGGTCCTGGAGTAGCCATCTCAGTCTCATGACCTCAATATCATTGAGCCACTCTGGGGAGATCTCAACCGCACAGTTCATGCTAGACAGTCCAGGAATTTACATGAACTGGAGGCTTTTTGCCAAGAAGAGTGGGCAGCTTTACTCTGAGAAAATAAAGAATCTCATCCACAACTGCTACAAAAGACTTCAAGCTGTCATTGATGTTAGAGTGGGCAATACACTGTATTAAGAAATGGGGTATATAAACTTTTGATCAGGGACATTTGGATATTTTGGGTTGTCATTATGATTTGAAAAGAGAAAAACACAGTAGTTTGACAATAAATTGCTTCACTCAACCACTAACCATGAGTGGAGAAAAAAGTTTTGGTGTTATCATTCATATTCTCTGAAAAAAGGCCAAGAAGGCAAAAATTCTGCTGGGGTATGTAAACTTTTAAGCACAACTGTAAATAGTTAAAAAAAATGACTTGGGCGTTTTCACTAATATTCACAACCACCCAAGGTAAAACAGACAGCTGCAGGCTTATATTATCAGGTTGGAAAGGTCACTAGTTATTGGGCCCTTCCCAGCCTAAAAAGATAAGCCTGCAGCCACCACGGAATTTGCGCATCACATGAGATGGTGCTTGATCCGGCTCTTAACGATTGCCCTGGTGCGGTGGCAATCAGGGTAATGGTTTATGGCTTTGATGCGTTGTGCGGCTTTGTATTGGAGAAGTGGCTATCAGACATCCCCATTACTAACCCAGTAGTATAAAAGAAAAATAAAACAGAAAAAAAGTTTATTTTTAACCCCTTCATGACCTTGGACGTGCTTAGTACATCTTGGTGGGCTGGTAATTACCGACCTTAGACATACTGAGTATGTCCAGGCGACTTTGCGTGTACCAGAGGTGTGCGTGCGATCACCGCCGGGTGTCAGCTGATTCTGACAGCTGACACAAGGGACTGTGTACAGGAACGGTGCCTGCACTGCTCTCTGGCACTTTAACCGCTTAAATACTGTGGTTGCAGAATTTAGCAGGTATGCAGAGGGAGGCAGCCCCCTCTGCACATCGATCGGCACCTCTGCAATGTCATTGCTGCCATGGTGACCCGATGTCATCATCAGGGTCACCAGGCTATGGCATACCCCTCAAAACAAGCGCAAAGCATGGTCTGTGCAGTACTGACAGTTATAATGCATTGCAATAGATTATAATGGTGACCATGCTGCTGAAAGTGAAATCTTAAATATTTTTTTAAAAAATCGTAAAATAAAAAAAAATATTGGACTGATACATTTTTATTTTTATGTAAAAAAATCAAAAAAGTACACTTTTGGTTTCTCTGCGTCCGGGATGACTTGCCCCATAAAACTGTCCCACTATTTAATCCCTTCAGTGAATACAGTAAAAAAAATAAAAAATGGGGCAAAATAACCCGATGCTTCTCATCATATCACCGATCAAAAAGTGGAGTAAAACGCAATCAAAAATTCTAATGTAAATAAAAATGGTGTACCTGAAAATGTCATCTTGCCCACAAAAAAAATCTGCCATACAGCTCAATCAGCAGAAAAATAAAAAAAAGTTATAGCTCTCAGAATACAGTAAAGCGATGGAAAAATAATAATTTCTTCTATATAATAGTTTTTATTGTATAAAAGCACCAAAACATAAAAAACCCTGATATTTATTACGCTTTTCTTATATAGCACTATCATATTCCGCAGCTAGTACTTTACATACTTAATGGGGCTCACAATCTAAATTCCCTACCAGTACGTCTTTGGAGTGTGGGAGGAAACCACCTTACACACGGGGAGAACATACAAACTCCTTGCAGATGTTGTCCTTGGTGGGATTTGAACCTAGGAGCCCAGCACAGCAATGCTAACCACTGAGCCACCGTGCTGCCCTATATAAATGTGATATCGCTTTAACCCCTTTACGCCCAAGGGTGGTTTGCATGTTAAGGACCAGGCCAATTTTTACAATTCTGACCACTGTCCTTTTATGAGGTAATAACTGGAATGCTTCCATGGATCCCAGTGATTCTGAAATTGTGTTCCCATGACATATTGTACTTAATGATAGTGGTAAAATTTCTTGGATATTTCTTGCGTTTATTGGTGAAAAAAACAGAAATTTTGCGAAAATGTTGAAAATTTCACAATTTTCCAACTTTGAATTTTCATGCCCTTAAATCACAGAGATACGTCACGCAAAATACTTAATAAGTAACTGTGAGGAACTAAGCCGACCGCCCCACGGTAGCCTGGGTATCACAGCTTCTGATCCCACCTCCGCTACCAAATGTGGGGGACGATCCCCTTCCTCCCACGTCACCAATGTGACGTAACTCCACAGGTACAGCTCTCCGGCGCCCCCCTTTGTCTCTCAGGTCAGTAAGAGAACTGCACCTAGAGCAAATGGCCGCCGGGGAAGGTGTCCTGTTACCCACTGGGTATTCTAAGATTCGTGATCAGAGTAAAAGCATCAGCCCAAGATTAATTTTATGGTTTAATTTGCCTTAAGGGCGCACTAGATAATTACAGGAATATACAGTAAAGCTATACAACGTAATTACAATGGATTTGCAGTCAGAGTAAGAATACAACAATAAGGTACAAGGCTTAAAGGTATAAGCTATAGATCAATATTACCGGGTTGTATGGTCATGGGGAGGCATGGAGCTCTGCGTTCCCCAGGTGAAAGTCTTCAGTTGCTGGACAGTCCCCAATGCATGTGCTGCAGCTCCATTTGGCAAGTCTGTCCCTGGTGCTTCTGTGTGTGAAAATGGAATCAACACAGGGGTACCTGGCTACAGCTCTTAACCCTGCTAGGCCCCTCCCCTTTATCTTTGAAGCCCGCGTATTAACTGGCCTGCAATTCATATGGAGCAGGAAACAATGGCTTGAGCTTGAGCTATTTACCATACGACTGACCATCTTATTCAGACCCTGGCCTAAACCAATTAGCATGTAAAGGCCTATTGATTCATAGAGGACATCAAAGCTGGCCGTACTGAATATGCTAATAGGCCCTGTGTAGCTAAAAGTCTGTGGCTGTGTGAACTGACAAAATGGAGGCTGGTACAGGCCCTATACAAAATGGTGGCGGTCCCGACCTCACACCTCCCTGCTTTTGAGGGCGCTAGGGGGTATCACATTCCTGTGTTCCCCCGTGCGCCCTACCGCACCCTCTCTTTGGCTAGGGTGGCAGATCCACGAGGATTTCTGACTCTCTGTCCTCTCCTTCCTCTGGAAGGTTGCACACTGGGTGAGCATAAGCCTCCCGCTCATGATGGGCCTTCATCATGTTCACATGGAAGGCCTTCCTCCTACCACGGGCGTGGTCCAGGGTGACCAGGTAGGTGACGGCGTTGAGCTGCTCGTGCACGAGGTATGGACCCTTCCAGGCCGCCTGAAGCTTGTTTTGTGGTACGGGGACCAGTACCCACACCTTTTGACCCACCTGGTAGGTCCGCTCACAAGCATTCTGGTCGTACCATCGCTTCTGGTCAGCCTGAGCTTGGGCCATATTGTCATGCACCAGCCGCGTCAAGGCCATCATTCGGTCCCGGAAGCGCACGACATACTCAATGACCGACACTCCAGGGGTGGCTAAATCCCCTTCCCATGCTTCCTTCACCAGAGCAAGGGGCCCCCGTACACGTCGCCCGTACAGGAGCTCAAAGGGGGAGAACCCCGTTGAGGCCTGTGGAACCTCCCGGTAGGCAAACAGCAGGTGTGGGAGATACCGCTCCCAGTCTCTCCCGTGGGAGTCGACCAACATCTTCAGCATCTGCTTTAAGGTGCCATTGAACCGCTCACACAAGCCATTGGTCTGTGGGTGATACGGGCTGGCCACCAGATGTTGCACCTGTACCTGCTTACAGAGAGACTCCATCAGCTGCGACATGAACTGGGTCCCTCGGTCGGTGAGCATTTCCTTGGGAAACCCCACTCTGGAGAAAATCTCCAGTAAGGCAGTGGCCACTTTGTCGGCCCGAATGGACGACAAAGCTACCGCCTCTGGGTACCGGGTGGCATAGTCCACTACCGTTAGTATGAAGCATTTCCCGGAGCGGCTGGGAGTGGACAGAGGTCCAATGAGATCCACAGCCACCCTCGAGAAAGGCTCTTCGATGATGGGCAGAGTTACCAGTGGGGCTTTGGGGCGCGTCCCCGCCTTCCCACCCTCTGACAGGTGTCACACGAACGGCAGTAGGCTATCACCTCGGTCCTCATTCCAGGCCAGTAGAAATGCTGAGCTAGCCTGGCCCTGGTTTTAGTGATCCCTAAGTGTCTGGCCATTGGAATCTCGTGTGCGATCCGCAACAATTCCGCCCTGAACGGATGGGGCACCACTAACTGTCGGTCTCTGGGCCACGCCTCCGGTGAACCCTGCTGGACCGTTACCGGACAGCCGTCCCTGGTCCCAGACCACTCGCTCGCGGTCGGACTCCAGGGGAGGCTGTGCCGCCTGTTCCTTGAGAGTCTTCAGGCTAGGGTCAGCTTCCAACGCTGCCTGAAATCCCTGACTAGATATGGCAAGAATTGATGAAACTGCCCTGTCCCTGTCAGTTCCCCGGGATCTGTCTCCTGGCTACTGTCTGACTCGGCAGCCACTTGGTCAGAGAGGGGGAAACCGTCGGACCTCCGCGAGGCTCCTTGGGCTTCAGCGCTCCCACTCCTGGTAACAGCGGCCACGACCGCTGAGACCACGGGTAGCGCCTGCTTTCCCTCATCCTCTGACCAAGTCGCCGGGTCAGGCAGACTTCCCTGACTTCCTGACATCCCGGATGTGGGGAACTCCTGACCTGGGGTCCTACCTGGTGGCTCCTCTCCGGGACACCCCCTCCCCCCATGGCCTGTTCCTCTTCCTGCAGGGGCCCTAGACTCAGCAGGCTGGGTTCACTTAGGGGCCCTACACTGCTCATAGCAGCCCCTCCCTCCACCTCTGAGCTCTCCCGTGCAGCCTCCTCACCTGTCCTCACTGTGAGCCCTGTGTGTGTAGTGTCAGTGCATGGCTTACCATCAGGTTTCACTCCCTCCTCCACTGTTGGAGGCACATTCAATACATTAACATTAGCATTCACAGTAGAGTCATGACATTCTTGGGGAGCCGAACTTGGGGGTTCAGTGGCCACATACTGGGACACTAGCCGCCCCAAATCGGTCCCAAGCAACACATTTGCAGGAATATTTGGCGTTACTCCCACCTCCCGCATCCCCCTCCCGGCGCCCCAGTCCAAATACACCTTGGCAACGGGCAGCGCCGGTTCAACGCCTCCAATTCCGGAGACGGAAAGGGTTTTCCCAGGTACCAAGTCTTGAGGGGACACCACCTCAGGGCGTACCAGGGTTCGTTCGGCGCCTGTGTCCCGCAGTCCCATGACCGCTGAGCGGCCGATGGTGACGGGTTGGTAATTGTCTAGGGACCTCCCACCACCCCCTCCACACACAAAACAGTGGACGGTTTCTGGGACAAGGATGGGGCCTTCTGGCGCTGGGGACATGCAGCCTTAAAGTGTCCTGGCTGATTGCAATTATGACAACGTCTGGGTTCTGTCCTGGCCTGGAGAGGGTAGCCGGGGGGTACACCCCTTGCACTCTGGGGGCTGGATATGGGGCTGGGGCAGGATTGGGCTTACCCCCTCTCCAGGTGCTGCTGGCAGGCTTCTTTGGCTCCGGCGCCCTGTTGTTGGCATACTCGTCTGCCAGGGCGGCTGTAGCAGAAGCCCCCTTTGGTTTCCGGTCACGGAGGAACTGCTGGAGGTCCTCTGGGCAGTTCCACAAGAATTGCTCCACTGACAAACAGTTCCTGGACCTCCTGGCGGGTAGTGAGCTCTAGACCCGAGGTCCAGTGCTCCGCAGCTCTCAGCAGGGCCCGCATGTGGTCGGTCCAGGTGTCCTTTGAACCCCGCTGCAGGCTCCTGAACTTCCTGCGGTACGACTCCGGGGTGAGGTTGTAGTGTTGGATCAGGGCGCGCTTGATGCTGTTGTAGTCCTGCTCCTCCCGGCAGGTAAGTCCCCCAAAACTTCCAGGGACTTACCCTCAAACGGGGGGTCAGGTACCTTGCCCACTGATCCAGGGCCAGATGATGTTGGAGGCATGTCCTCTCAAAAGCAAGCAGAAAGGAATCCAGGTCTCCATCCTTTTCAAGTAAGGGAAAGTCCTCCGCCCGGACCTTGGAAGCCCTTGTCTCAGGTGGGCCTGGTGCGTCCAGCGGGGGCCCGTGCTGAGCCATCTCCAGTCGGTGCCGGCGCTCCGCTGCTCTCTCTGCCGCTGCATGCTCCCGCTCCGCTGCTCTCTCTGCCGCTGCTTGCTCACGCTCCGCAGCTGCTTGCTCACGCGCCGCAGCTTCACGGCGTTCTGCTTGCTCATGCTCTGCTGCTTTCTCTGCCGCCACCAGGAGTCTGTCATAGGCGGCGTCATTACCAGCCTCGAGCTGTGCCATAGCCGCTTGGAAAATGGCCTCCGATCTGGACAGGCTGGGACGGGCAGGGGGTGGACAGTCCACTGTGAGACTGAGCACGGGGGTCGGGCTCCTTGGGGAGCCCTGGCTGAGCTCCCCTCATCGGTATCGAACCCCTCATAGGCCACAGCATTGGCCTCCCCCTTTGCCCTACTCCTGGTGCCTTCCGCCATCTTGGGAACCTTTGGTTACTGAAACAAGCTGCAACCCTGACCTTGCACACAACTTGTTATATTTACACTCTGACCATCTAGTGCTGGGCTGACCTTAAGACCCCAGCAGTGAAAGTACTGCTGGTAGTCTCTAGTGTCTGGGAGTAGGGGTCCCACGCACACTATTACTCTGATCCCACCGCTGCCACCAATTTGTGAGGAACTAAGCCGACCGCCCCACGGTAGCCTGGGTATCACAGCTTCTGATCCACCTCCGCTACCAAATGTGGGGGACGATCCCCTTCCTCCCACGTCACCAATGTGATGTAACTCCACAGGTACAGCTCTCCGGCGCCCCCCTTTGTCTCTCAGGTCAGTAAGAGAACTGCACCTAGAGCAAATGGCCGCCGGGGAAGGTGTCCTGTTACCCACTGGGTATTCTAAGATTCGTGATCAGAGTAAAAGCATCAGCCCAAGATTAATTTTATGGTTTAATTTGCCTTAAGGGCGCACTAGATAATTACAGGAATATACAGTAAAGCTATACAACGTAATTACAATGGATTTGCAGTCAGAGTAAGAATACAACAATAAGGTACAAGGCTTAAAGGTATAAGCTATAGATCAATATTACCGGGTTGTATGGTCATGGGGAGGCATGGAGCTCTGCGTTCCCCAGGTGAAAGTCTTCAGTTGCTGGATAGTCCCCAATGCATGTGCTGCAGCTCCATTTGGCAAGTCTGTCCCTGGTGCTTCTGTGTGTGAAAATGGAATCAACACAGGGGTACCTGGCTACAGCTCTTAACCCTGCTAGGCCCCTCCCCTTTTTCTTTGAAGCCCGCATATTAACTGGCCTGCAATTCATATGGAGCAGGAAACAATGGCTTGAGCTTGAGCTATTTACCATACGACTGACCATCTTATTCAGACCCTGGCCTAAACCAATTAGCATGTAAAGGCCTATTGATTCATAGTGGACATCAAAGCTGGCCGTACTGAATATGCTAATAGGCCCTGTGTAGCTTAAAGTCTGTGGCTGTGTGAACTGACAAAATGGAGGCTGGTACAGGCCCTATACAAAATGGTGGCGGTCCCGACCTCACAGTAACATTTCCCACATGTCTACTTTACATCAGCACAATTTTGGAACCAAAACTTTTTTTAGGAAGTTATAAGGGTTAAAAGTTGACCAGCGATTTCTCATTTTTACCACACCATTTCTTTTTTAGGGACCACATCACATTTGAAATCACTTTGAGGGGTCTATATGAAAGAAAATATCCAACAGTGACACCATTCTAAAAAACTGCACCCCTGGAGGTGCTCAAAACCACATTCAAGAAGTTTATTAACCCTTCAGGTGCTTCACAGGAATTTTTGGAATGTTTAAAAAAAATGAACATTTAACTTTTTTCACAAAAAATTTACTTCAGATCCAATTTGTTTCATTTTACCAAGGGTAACAGGAGAAATTGGACCCCAAAAGTTGTTGTACAATTTGTCCTGAGTACGCTGATACCCCATATATGCAGCTAAACCACTGTTTGGGAGCATGGCAGAGCTCAGAACGGAAGGAGCGCGGTTTGACTTTTCAATGCAAAATTGGCTGGAATTGAGATCGGACGCCATGTCACGTTTGGAGAGCCCCTGATGTGTCTAAACAGTGAAAACCTCCCACAAGTGACACCATTCTGGAAATTAGACTCCCTAAGGCCTCTTTCACACATCCGTTTTTCGTCGTCAGGCACAATCCGTCCAAAAACGGAAAGGTCGGATCGGGCGCTGATTTTGAGAAAAATGATGCAACGGATCAGGTTTTTTGCCAGATTCGTCCTGGACAATGCAAGCTGTAAATGCCTGGTACGCATGTCCGGACCGAGGAGAGAGAGAGAGAGACCATGGTTTCCAGAATCCGGATCAGTCTTTTGCCAGATTGCAGAAAAGACTGATCCGGCACCATAGACTTGTATTGTTTGCTCCCGCCGGATGCGCCGCTTCAGGCGCTATCAGGCTGGAGCGGCTAAAAAAAAAAACGTTGCAGTGACCGTTTTGTCCGGCCGCCGGAATGTACATTTTCACCGGATCCGGCAAAAAACGGACGCAACGCAAGGACATCCGGCACAATCCGGCGCTAATGATAGTCAATGACAAAAAAACGCATCCGGCGATTTAACCCCTTCCCGACCTTTGACACAGCGTATGCGTCATGAAAGTCGGTGCCAATCCCACCTATGATGCATACCCTGTGTCATGAAAGGATCGCGTTCCTGCGGGCCGGGTGACCGGGGTCACTCAATGGTCACCCGACCCGCAGGCACAGGACCCTTTGTGCTTCACCACAGGGGGGTTGGCTTAACCCCCTGTGGCCACGATCGCTCTGATTAGCTGTTAAAAGTGAAACAGCCAATCAGAGCAATCTGTAATATTTCACCAATTTAATTGGTGAAATATTACAATCCAGCCATGGCCGATGCTGCAATAGCATCTGCCATGGCTGGACACCGAGCCCTGAGCCCCCCACACGTAGTCACGGCAGCGATCGGCCGCCGCCACCGAAAGATGGCAGCGATCGGTCACCGCCGTCATTTTCTGCTCCCCTGCTCCTGCGATCCGCTGCCCCCACCTACCGATCCACCCCCTCACCTTCCGACCCCCCTACTCACCTCTCCCGGTCCACCGATGTCCCTGGATCCGTCCCGGCGGCTGCTCGGGATTCTTCATGGGCGCCGCCATCTTGGAAAATGGCGAGCGCATGCGCAGTGCGGCCGGCGCATGCGCAGTGTGCCCTCCATTGTACAAAAATTTATTTTGATCACTGTGATAAACTGTCACAGTGATCAAAATAAAAAAAAAGTAAATGAACCCCCCCTGTCATAGGTAGGGACAAATAATAAAATAAAGAATTTTTTTTTTCCTAGCGGACTTTGCTGCTGATCCACAGCTGATTTTGCTGCGGATCCGCGGCGGATATTGCGCTGATCCGCAGCGATTTTGCTGCTGATCCGCGGCGGATTTTGCTGCTGATCCGCGGCGGATTTTGCTGCAGATCCGCGGCGGATTTTGCTGCAGATCCGCGGCGGATTTTGCTGCGGATTCGCGGCTGTTTTTTGCTGCGGATCCGTGGCGGATATTGCTGCTGATCCGTGGCGGATTTTGCTGCGGATCCGCGGCGGATTTTGCTGGGGATCCTCGGCGGATTTTGCTGGGGATCCTCGGCGGATTTTGCTGGTGATCCACGGCGGATTTTGCTGGGGATCCGCGGCGGATTTTGCTGGGGATCCGCAGCGGATTTTGCTGATCCGCCGGAGATTTTGCTGCTGATCCGCCGGAGATTTTGCTGCGGATCCACAGCGGATTTGATGCTACGGATCCGCAGCAGATTCAGAAACCATGTACAGTACAATGCAAATAAATGGTTAAAAAAACGCTGTGCACATGCGGATTTGCTGCGGTTTTAAATCCGCAGCATGTCAACTCTTTGTGCGGATTCCGCAGAGGTTTTACACCTATTCCATTATAGGTGTAAAACCGCAGGGAAAAACCGCAACAAATCCGTGCTAAATTCGCAGGTAAAACGCAGGTCATTTTACCTGCGGATTTAAGAAAAATCCGCAAGTGAATCCGCAACGTGTGCACGGGGCCTCAGGGTTAGGGTTAGGCTGGGTTCATATTGCATTATGGCAGTCCGTTAGATGGACTGCGTTTCACCGCGGTATAACGCGGTGTAACGCAGTCCGTTAACGCTGCCATTCACCCCATTTGTGTGCGCATCGCAATGCATGCCGTAAAGCGGCATGCGTTCGCGACGTGCCGTCATTCAGTGACGAAGCCTCAGACATGGGCTGCAGCGTCTGGCCTCCGTCACCGCTAGCACAGATGAATCATCTGCTGATTCATCTGCGCTAGCGGGTATAGCATAACGCGATCGCGTTATGCTATACCGTTACCAGCCGGTCAACGCTACGTGTTGAACGGGCTGGTAAACCGCAATATGAACCCAGCCTTAGGGTTAGAACTAGGGTTAGGGTTAGCATTAGGGTTAAGGTTAGAATTAGGGTTAGGGTTGGAATTTGGGTTAGGGTTGGAATTAGGGTTAGGGTTGGAATTAGGGTTAGGCTTGTGGTTAGGTTTATGGTTAGAGTTGGGATTAGGGTTAGGGGTGTGTTGGGGTTAGGGTTATGGTTAGGGTTTGTATTAGGGTTAGGTGTGTGTAGGGGTTGGGGTTAGGGTTGTGTTGGGGTTAGGGTTGGAGTTAGAATTGAGGGGTTTCCACTATTTAGGCACATCAGGGGGTCTCCATACGCGACATGGTGCCACCCATTGATTCCTGCAAATTTTGCGTTCAAAAAGTCAAACAGTGCTCCCTTTATTCCAAGCCCCGACGTATGCCCAAACAGTGGTTTATCCCCACATATGGGGTATCAGCGTACTCGGGAAAAATTGCACAACAACTTTGGGGGTTCTAATTTCTCCTGTTAACATTGGGAAAAAAAATTGGGGACTAAAAAATTATTTTTGTGGAAAAAAAATGATTTTATATTTTCACGGCTCTGCGTTATAAACTTCTGTGAAGGACTTGGAGATTCAAAGTGCTTATCACACATCTATAGGAGTTCCTTGGGGGATCTAGTTTCCAAAATGGGGTCACTTGTGGGGAGTTTCTACTGTTTAGGCACATCAGGGACTCTGCAAACGTAACATGACGCCCGAAGACCATTCCATCAAGTGGGCATTTCAAAACGTCACTACTTCCCATCTGAGCCCCGACGTGTGCCCATACAGTAGTTTTCTCCCGCATATGGGATATCAGCATACTCAGGACAAATTGGACAACAACTTTTGGGGTCTAATTTCTCATGTTACCCTTGGGAAAATAAAAAAATTGGGGACTAAAAGATCCTGATTGTGGAAAAAATATGATTTTTTTATTTTCATGCCCGGGCGTTATAAACTTGTGTGTAGCCCTTGGGGGTTCAAAGTGCTCACCACACATCTAGATAACTTCTTTGCGGGGTCTAGTTTCCAAAATGGGGTCACTTGTGGGGAGTTTCTACTGTTTAGGCACATCAGGGGCTCTGCAAACGTAACAAGATGCCCGCAGACCATTCCATCAAGTCGGCATTTCAAAGCGTCACTACATCCCTTCCGAGCCCTGACGTGTGCCCAAACAGTGGTTCCCCCCCACATATGGGGTACTACCGTACTCAGGACAAACTGGACAACAACTTTTGGGGTCCAATTTCTCCTGTAACCATTGTGAAAATAAAATATAGTGGGCTAAAAAAATCATTTTTTGAGAAAAAAAAATGATTTTTTATTTTCACGGCTCTGCGTTATAAACTTCTGTGAAGCACCTGGGGGTTCAAAGTGCTCACTATGCATCTAGATAAGTTCCTTAGGGCGTCTAGTTTCCAAAATGGGGTCACTTGTGGGGGAGCTCCAATGTTTAGGCACACAGGGACTCTCCAAATGCGACATGGCAACCGCTAAATATTCCAGCATATTTTCCATTCAAAAAGTCAAATGGCGCTCCTTCCCTTCTGAGCCCTGCCGTGCGCCCAAACAGTGGTTTATGACCACATATGAGGTATCTGTGTACTCAAGAGAAATTGCCCAACAAATTTTAGGATCCAATTTATACTGTTGCCCATGTGAAAATGAAAAAACTGAGGCTAAAAGAAAATTTTTGTGAAAAAAAAGTACTTTCTTTTTTTTTACAGATCAATTTGTGAAGCACCTGGGGGTTCAAAGTGATCACTATGCATCTAGATAAGTTCCTTAGGGGGTCTAGTTTCTAAAATGGGGTCACTTGTGGGGAGCTCCAATGTTTAGGCACACAGGGACTCTCCAAATGCGACATGGCAACCGCTAAATATTCCAGCATATTTTCCATTCAAAAAGTCAAATGGTGCTCCTTCCCTTCTGAGCCCTTCCGTGCGCCCAAACAGTGGTTTATGACCACATATGAGGTATCTGTGTACTCAGGAGAAATTGCCAAACAAATTTTAGGATCCAATTTATACTGTTGCTCATGTGAAAATGAAAAAAATTGAGGCTAAAATAATTTTTTTGTGAAAAAAAAGTACTTTCTTTTTTAAGGATCAATTTGTGAAGCATCTGGGGGTTTAAAGTGCTCACTATGCATCTAGATATGTTCCTTAGGGGGTCTAGTTTCCAAAATGGGGTCACTTGTGGGGGAGCTCCAATGTTTAGGCACACGGGGACTCTCCAAATGCGACATGGCAACCGCTAAATATTCCAGCATATTTTCCATTCAAAAAGTCAAATGGCGCTCCTTCCCTTCTGAGCCCTGCCGTGCGCCCAAACAGTGGTTTATGACCACATATGAGGTATCTGTGTACTCAGGAGAAATTTCCCAACAAATTTTAGGATCCAATTTATATCGTTGCCCATGTGAAAATGAAAAAACTGAGGCTAAAAGAAAATTTTTGTGAAAAAAAAGTACTTTTTTTTTTTACAGATCAATTTGTGAAGCACCTGGGGGTTCAAAGTGATCACTATGCATCTAGATAAGTTCCTTAGGGGGTCTAGTTTCCAAAATGGGGTCACTTGTGGGGGAGCTCCAATGTTTAGGCACACAGGGACTCTCCAAATGCGACATGGCAACCGCTAAATATTCCAGCATATTTTCCATTCAAATTGTCAAATGGCGCTCCTTCCCTCTGTGCTCCCTCACAGTGGTTTATGACCACATATGAGGTATCTGTGTACTCAGGAGAAATTGCCCAACAAATTTTAGGATCCAATTTATACTGTTGCCCATGTGAAAATGAAAAAAACTGAGGCTAAAAAAAATTTTTTGAAAAAAAAGTACTTTCTTTTTTTAAGGATCAATTTGTGAAGCACCTGGGGGTTCAAAGTGCTCACTATGCATCTAGATAAGTTCCTTAGGGGGTCTAGTTTCCAAAATGGGGTCACTTGTGGGGGAGCTCCAATGTTTAGGCACACAGGGACTCTCCAAATGCGACATGGCAACCGCTAAATATTACAGCATATTTTCCATTCAAAAAGTCAAATGGCGCTCCTTCCCTTCTGAGCCCTGCCGTGCGCCCAAACAGTGGTTTATGACCACATATGAGGTATCTGTGTACTCAGGAGAAATTGCCCAACAAATTTTAGGATCCAATTTATACTGTTGCCCATGTGAAAATGAAAAAACTGAGGCTAAAAGAAAATTTTTGTGAAAAAAAAGTACTTTCTTTGTTTTTTACAGATCAATTTGTGAAGCACCTGGGGGTTCAAAGTGATCACTATGCATCTAGATAAGTTCCTTAGGGGGTCTAGTTTCCAAAATGGGGTCACTTGTGGGGGAGCTCCAATGTTTAGGCACACAGGGACTCTCCAAATGCGACATGGCAACCGCTAAATATTCCAGCATATTTTCCATTCAAAAAGTCAAATGGCGCTCCTTCCCTTCTGAGCCCTTCCGTGCGCCCAAACAGTGGTTTATGACCACATATGAGGTATCTGTGTACTCAGGAGAAATTGCCCAACAAATTTTAGGATCCAATTTATACTGTTGCCCATGTGAAAATGAAAAAAATTGAGGCTAAAATAATTTTTTTGTGAAAAAAAAGTACTTTCTTTTTTTTAAGGATCAATTTGTGAAGCATCTGGGGGTTCAAAGTGCTCACTATGCATCTAGATATGTTCCTTAGGGGGTCTAGTTTCCAAAATGGGGTCACTTGTGGGGGAGCTCCAATGTTTAGGCACACGGGGACTCTCCAAATGCGACATGGCAACCGCTAAATATTCCAGCATATTTTCCATTCAAAAAGTCAAATGGCGCTCCTTCCTTCTGAGCCCTGCCGTGCGCCCAAACAGTGGTTTATGACCACATATGAGGTATCTGTGTACTCAGGAGAAATTTCCCAACAAATTTTAGGATCCAATTTATATCGTTGCCCATGTGAAAATGAAAAAACTGAGGCTAAAAGAAAATTTTTGTGAAAAAAAAGTACTTTTTTTTTTTACAGATCAATTTGTGAAGCACCTGGGGGTTCAAAGTGATCACTATGCATCTAGATAAGTTCCTTAGGGGGTCTAGTTTCCAAAATGGGGTCACTTGTGGGGGAGCTCCAATGTTTAGGCACACAGGGACTCTCCAAATGCGACATGGCAACCGCTAAATATTCCAGCATATTTTCCATTCAAATTGTCAAATGGCGCTCCTTCCCCTCTGTGCTCCCATACAGTGGTTTATGACCACATATGAGGTATCTGTGTACTCAGGAGAAATTGCCCAACAAATTTTAGGATCCATTTTATCCTGTTGCCCATGTAAAAATGAAAAAATTGATGCTAAAAGAAAATTTTTGTTGGAAAAATTAAAATGTCCATTTTTTCCTTCCACGTTGCTTTAGTTCCTGTGAAGCACCTGAAGGGTTAATAATCTTCTTGAATGTAGTTTTGAGTAGCTTGAGGGGTGCAGTTTTTATAAAGGTGTCACTTTTGGGTATTTTCTGCCATATAGACCCCTCAAAGTGACTTCAAATGTGAGGTGGTCCCTAAAAAAAATGGTTTTGTAAATTTTGCTGTAAAAATGAGAAATCGCTGGTCAAATTTTAACCTTTATAACTTCCTAACAAAAAAAAATGTTGTTCCCAAAATTGTGCTGATGTAAAGTAGACATGTGGAAAATGTTATTTATTAACTATTTTGTGTCACATAACTCTCTGGTTTAACAGAATAAAAATTCAAAATTTGAAAATTGCAAAATTTTCAAAATTTTCGACAAATTTTCGACAGATTTTGCTGCTAATCCGCCGGAGATTTTGCTGCGGATCCACAGCGGATTTGACGCTACGGATCCGCAGCAGATTCAGAAACCATGTACAGTACAATGCAAATAAATGGTTAAAAAAACGCTGTGCACATGCGGATTTGCTGCGGTTTTAAATCCGCAGCATGTCAACTCTTTGTGCGGATTCCGCAGAGGTTTTACACCTATTCCATTATAGGTGTAAAACCGCAGGGAAAAACCGCAACAAATCCGTGCTAAATTCGCAGGTAAAACGCAGGTCATTTTACCTGCGGATTTAAGAAAAATCCGCAAGTGAATCCGCAACGTGTGCACGGGGCCTCAGGGTTAGGGTTAGGCTGGGTTCATATTGCATTATGGCAGTCCGTTAGATGGACTGCGTTTCACCGCGGTATAACGCGGTGTAATGCAATCCGTTAACGCTGCCATTCACCCCATTTGTGTGCACATCGCAACGCATGCCGTAAAGCGGCATGCGTTCGCGACGTGCCGTCATTCAGTGACGGAGCCTCAGACACGGGCTGCAGCGTCTGGCCTCCGTCACCGCTAGCACAGATGAATCATCTGCTGATTCATCTGCACTAGCGGGTATAGCATAACGCGATCGCGTTATGCTATACCGTTACCAGCCGGTCAACGCTACGTGTTGAACGTGCTGGTAAAACGCAATATGAACCCAGCCTTAGGGTTAGAACTAGGGTTAGGGTTAGCATTAGGGTTAAGGTTAGAATTAGGGTTAGGGTTGGAATTTGGGTTAGGGTTGGAATTAGGGTTAGGGTTGGAATTAGGGTTAGGCTTGTGGTTAGGTTTATGGTTAGAGTTGGGATTAGGGTTAGGGGTGTGTTGGGGTTAGGGTTATGGTTAGGGTTTGTATTAGGGTTAGGTGTGTGTAGGGGTTGGGTTAGGGTTGGAGTTAGAATTGAGGGGTTTCCACTATTTAGGCACATCAGGGGGTCTCCATACGCGACATGGCGCCACCATTGATTCCTGCAAATTTTGCGTTCAAAAAGTCATACAGTGCTCCCTTTATTCCAAGCCCCGACGTATGCCCAAACAGTGGTTTATCCCCACATATGGGGTATCAGCGTACTCGGGAAAAATTGCACAACAACTTTGGGGGTTCTAATTTCTCCTGTTAACATTGGGAAAAAAAATTGGGGACTAAAAAATTATTTTTGTGGAAAAAAAAAGATTTTATATTTTCACGGCTCTGCGTTATAAACTTCTGTGAAGGACTTGGAGATTCAAAGTGCTTATCACACATCTATAGGAGTTCCTTGGGGGATCTAGTTTCCAAAATGGGGTCACTTGTGGGGAGTTTCTACTGTTTAGGCACATCAGGGACTCTGCAAACGTAACATGACGCCCGAAGACCATTCCATCAAGTGGGCATTTCAAAACGTCACTACTTCCCATCTGAGCCCCGACGTGTGCCCATACAGTAGTTTTCTCCCGCATATGGGATATCAGCATACCCAGGACAAATTGGACAACAACTTTTGGGGTCTAATTTCTCATGTTACCCTTGGGAAAATAAAAAAATTGGGGACTAAAAGATCCTGATTGTGGAAAAAATATGATTTTTTTATTTTCATGCCCGGGCGTTATAAACTTGTGTGTAGCCCTTGGGGGTTCAAAGTGCTCACCACACATCTAGATAACTTCTTTGCGGGGTCTAGTTTCCAAAATGGGGTCACTTGTGGGGAGTTTCTACTGTTTAGGCACATCAGGGGCTCTGCAAACGTAACAAGATGCCCGCAGACCATTCCATCAAGTCAGCATTTCAAAGCGTCACTACATCCCTTCCGAGCCCTGACGTGTGCCCAAACAGTGGTTCCCCCCCACATATGGGGTACTAGCGTACTCAGGACAAACTGGACAACAACTTTTGGGGTCCAATTTCTCCTGTAACCATTGTGAAAATAAAATATAGTGGGCTAAAAAAATCATTTTTTGAGAAAAAAAATGATTTTTTATTTTCACGGCTCTGCGTTATAAACTTCTGTGAAGCACCTGGGGGTTCAAAGTGCTCACTATGCATCTAGATAAGTTCCTTAGGGCGTCTAGTTTCCAAAATGGGGTCACTTGTGGGGGAGCTCCAATGTTTAGGCACACAGGAACTCTCCAAATGCGACATGGCAACCGCTAAATATTTCAGCATATTTTCCATTCAAAAAGTCAAATGGCGCTCCTTCCCTTCTGAGCCCTGCCGTGCGCCCAAACAGTGGTTTATGACCACATATGAGGTATCTGTGTACTCAGGAGAAATTGCCCAACAAATTTTAGGATCCAATTTATACTGTTGCCCAGGTGAAAATGAAAAAAACTGAGGCTAAAAGAAAATTTTTTGAAAAAAAAGTACTTTCTTTTTTTAAGGATCAATTTGTGAAGCACCTGGGGGTTCAAAGTGCTCACTATGCATCTAGATAAGTTCCTTAGGGGGTCTAGTTTCCAAAATGGGGTCACTTGTCGGGGAGCTCCAATGTTTAGGCACACAGGGACTCTCCAAATGCGACATGGCAACCGCTAAATATTACAGCATATTTTCCATTCAAAAAGTCAAATGGCGCTCCTTCCCTTCTGAGCCCTGCCGTGCGCCCAAACAGTGGTTTATGACCACATATGAGGTATCTGTGTACTCAGGAGAAATTGCCCAACAAATTTTAGGATCCAATTTATACTGTTGCCCATGTGAAAATGAAAAAAATTGAGGCTAAAAGAAAAATTTTTGTGAAAAAAAAGTACTTTCTTTTTTTTAAGAATCAATTTGTGAAGCACCTGGGGGTTCAAAGTGCTCACTATGCATCTAAATATGTTCCTTAGGGGGTCTAGTTTCCAAAATGGGGTCACTTGTAGGGGAGCTCTAATGTTTAGGCACACAGGGACTCTCCAAATGCGACATGGCAACCGCTAAATATTCCAGCATATTTTCCATTCAAAAAGTCAAATGGCGCTCCTTCCCTTCTGAGCCCTGCCATGCGCCCAAACAGTGGTTTATGACCACATATGAGGTATCTGTGTACTCAGGAGAAATTTCCCAACAAATTTTAGGATCCAATTTATATTGTTGCCCATTTGAAAATGAAAAAACTGAGGCTAAAAGAAAATTTTTGTGAAAAAAAAGTACTTTTTTTTTTTTACAGATCAATTTGTGAAGCACCTGGGGGTTCAAAGTGATCACTATGCATCTAGATAAGTTCCTTAGGGGGTCTAGTTTCCAAAATGGGGTCACTTGTGGGGAGCTCCAATGTTTAGGCACACAGGGACTCTCCAAATGCGACATGGCAACCGCTAAATATTCCAGCATATTTTCCATTCAAATTGTCAAATGGCGCTCCTTCCCCTCTGTGCTCCCATACAGTGGTTTATGACCACATATGAGGTATCTGTGTACTCAGGAGAAATTGCCCAACAAATTTTAGGATCCATTTTATCCTGTTGCCCATGGAAAAATGAAAAAATTGATGCTAAAAGAAAATTTTTGTTGGAAAAATTAAAATGTCCATTTTTTCCTTCCACGTTGCTTTAGTTCCTGTGAAGCACCTGAAGGGTTAATAATCTTCTTGAATGTAGTTTTGAGTAGCTTGAGGGGTGCAGTTTTTATAAAGGTGTCACTTTTGGGTATTTTCTGCCATATAGACCCCTCAAAGTGACTTCAAATGTGAGGTGGTCCCTAAAAAAATGGTTTTGTAAATTTTGCTGTAAAAATGAGAAATCGCTGGTCAACTTTTAACCTTTATAACTTCCTAACAAAAAAAAATGTTGTTCCCAAAATTGTGCTGATGTAAAGTAGACATGTGGAAAATGTTATTTATTAACTATTTTGTGTCACATAACTCTCTGGTTTAACAGAATAAAAATTCAAAATTTGAAAATTGCAAAATGTTCAAAATTTTCGACAAATTTCCATTTTTTTCACAAATAAACACAAAAATTATCGACCTAAATTTACCACTAACATGAAGCCCAATATGTCTCGAAAAAACAATCTCAGAATCGCTAGGATCCGTTGAAGCGTTCCTGAGTTATTACCTCATAAAGGGACACTGGTCAGAATTGCAAAAAATGGCAAGGTCTTTAAGGTCAAAATAGGCTGGGTCATGAAGGTGTTAAAAAAAGGATCCGTTTTTTTAAAAAAGCGCCGGATCGTGCCTGATGGCAAAAAATGGATGTGTGAAAGAGGCCTAAGGAACTTATCTAGATGTGTGGTGAGCACTTTGAACCCCCTAGTGCTTCACAGAAGTTTATAACATAGAACCGTAAAAATAAAAAATCATATTTTTTTCACAAGAATTATCTTTTTGCCCCCAATTTTTTATTTTCCCAAGGTTAACAAGAGAAACTAGACCCCAAAAGTTGTTGTGCAATTTGTCTTAAGTATGCTGATACCCCATATGTGGGGGTAAACCACTGTTTGGGCGCATGGCAGAGCTCGGAAGGGAAAGAGAGCTGTTTGACTTTTCAATGCAAAATTGGCTGGAATTGAGATCAGACGCCATGTCGCGTTTGGAGAGCCCCTGATGTGCCTAAACAGTGGAAACCCCCAATTCTAACTCCAAACCTAACCCCAACACACCCCTAACCCTAATCCCAGCCATAACCCTAATCCCAACCGTAACCGTAATCCTAACTTTAGCCCCAACCCTAACCTTAACTTTAGCTCCAACCCTAAATGTAACTTTAGCCCCAACCCTAACCGTAACTTTAGCCCTAACCCTAATGGGAAAATGAAAATAAATACATTTTTTTATTTCATTATTTTTCCCTAACTAAGGGGGTGTTAAAGGGGGGGTTTAATTTACATTTTATAGCAGGTTTTTATGTTTGGCAGCTGTCACACACTAAAAGATGCTTTTTAGTGCAAAAAATAGTTTTTGCATCACCACATTTTGAGAGCTATAATTTTTCCATATTTTGGTCCACAGAGTCATGTAAGGTCTTGTTTTTTGCGGGACGAGTTTATGTTTTTATTTGTTCCGCTTTCAGGCACATGACATTTTTTGATCACTGTTTATTCCGATTTTTCGGAGGCAGAATGAGCAAAAACCAGCACTTCATGAATTTCTTTTGGGGGGGGCGTTTTATACCGTTCCGTGTGTGGTAAAATTGAGAAAGCAGTTTTATTCTTCGGGTTAGTACGATGACAGCAATAACTAATTTATATCTTTTTTATGTTTTGGCGCTTCCATATAATAAAAATTATTTTATATGAAAAATAATTATTTTTGCATCGTTTTATTCTGAGAGCTATAACTTTTTTATTTTTCTGGCGATGGAGCTATATGGTGGCTTGTTTTTTATGGGACAAGATGACGTTTTCAGCGGTACCACGTTTATTTATATTCATCTTTTTGATCGAGTGTTATTCCACTTTTGTTTGGCGGTATGATGATAAAGCATTGTTTTTTTGCCTTGTTTTTATTTTTTTAATGGTGTTCACTAAAGGGGTTAACTAGTGTGACAGTTTTATAGGATGTACGTAGCGATACTGAATATGTTAACTTTTATTGTTTAGATTTTTTTAATTCAAATATTTATTGATGGAATAAATTTTGATTTTTTTATTATTTTTTAAAATATTTTAACAATTGTTTAACAATTTTTTTAATTTAATTCTTACTTTTACACTTTGTCCCACTATGGGACGTTCATTTTGTGCAGGCTGACCTATCAATTTTACCACATGCGGAACGGCATAAAAAAACTCCCCCCAAAAATACTATTTTTGAATTGCTGGTTCATTCTGCCTCCCAACAATTGGAATAGAAAGTGATCAAAAATGTTATATGACTGAAAATGGTAACAATAAAAACGTCAACTCGTCCCACAAAAACAAACCGCCACATGACTCTGTCGGCAGATATATGGATATAGCTATCAAAATTTGGTGATGCAAAAACTACTTTTTGTAATAAAAAGCGTTTTTTAGTGTGTGACAGCAGCCAAACATAAAAAACTTTTTAAATCTTGTATCGCACGGACCCAAAGAATAAAGTCGTCTAATCACTTATACCGCATGAAAAACGGCGTAACAAATAAATAAAATCAATTCTTCACCTACTGTTGATTTGTTCATTCTGCCTCCCAAAGATCTCAGTAAGGCTTAGCTCACATTTATCCTGCATGTTGCACTGAGTGCTTACACTGGGGTTTCAGACGGAACCCCGGTGGAAGATTCCCTATAATGAGGCAGATGGAGTTACTGTGGACACTGTTTTGTCTGTAATCTGGAATTGTGCGTAAAAGCATGGTCGACCACAGTTTTGTGCACTTCTGAAAAGAAACCGCTGAACAGAGGCCAGATGGAGTACAGAGTAACTCTGCTGCCTCATTACAGTGAATGAATCCCTTGAGGGTTTCATCTGAATCACATCACTCGGAGATTTAGATGGAAACCTCAATTTAAGTGCTCAGCGTAGAGAGACGGAAAAATGTGATTCCAAACATTATGCAAAATATTCCCAATAAAAGCTTCAACTCAATTCACAAAAATAGCAAGTCCCCACTCAGTTTTGTCACTATTAGGGCTTCCACATTGCTGGTAGTACCAAGTCTCTGGAAAAGCGCCATGGCTCTTCATGCCCCAAAAGAAATCCAGCGGATTCTGTGCTCCCAAATCCAAAAGCCCCCTCCCTTCTGAGCCCCATGAGATCTAAACCACATGAATATGGCACATTTGGATTCGTGATCCGAAACACGAGCAAAATGTTATAAAATCGTGAGAAATCGGAAACATTCGGTAAAAAGTGGAGGAAAATATTTTGAGCACTTTGGCTATGAAAAAGGTGGTGTATCATGAGCGTGGGGCACGTGTTTGATGAAGAGAGGGGGTTGTCAGAGCTCAGAGGAGCAGAGTGCTTGTAAATTAATTTTTTTTATTCTAACTTTATGTGTGCACATTGTGGTTAGCCAATCAGGGCTCAGGAAACATCCACAATGCTGTGACACAACGGCTTGTGTCATTGGCTGCTGAAATCACATGTCCCTCTCCATATAAAGAGCGGATATTTTGTTTTAGCACCATTTTGACAATGTAACAATGCAGAGAGGCTGCTTCTGACTGCAGATTGATTTTAGCTAGGCGGTTGTTTCAATGTCAAATAGTTTAGCCCCTTAATGACCACCAATATGTCTTTTCACTGACCTGAGATATAAGAGAACAGCATCTCCATGCAGGTGGCAATCCAGCAGCTGTCGGATGTACACTATAGCTGACAACTTGGTGCATTAGCCACGGTCAGTTTTTTGCACCTTCCATATCTGTTTAACTTCTTAGATGCTGCTGTCAATAGTGACTACATCATATAAATGGTTTTCAGAGTGTGGGGGCTTCCTCTTTAACCTCATTGGCACCCTTAGATCATGATTGTGTGGTCCTGATGTTTGTGATGGCAATTCACAGCCAAATAACGGCTTCAGAGTCTTCCAACTATAGTGGCCTGTTCAGAAGGTAGCGACATTCAGGTGGTAAAAATACAGTTTTTCATTTCTGTCATGTCACTTTGCATTCATTACTCAACAGCACCTGAAGGGTTAATAAACTACCTGAAAGCAATTTTCAATATGTTGGTGGGTGCTGTTTTTAAAATGGCACCACCTTTGAAGGTTTTCCAATATATAGGACCCCCACAGTCACTTCAAACCTGAATAGGTCCTTCAAAAAAATAAATGTAAATTTCCTTGTAAAATGAAAAATTACTGCTAATTTAAACCTCCTAAAAGGTTAACAAAATAAAATAGCGTTTTACAAATGGTGCTGATGTAAAGCAGACATGTAGGAAATGTTATTTATTTATGTTTTTTCTGTGGTATGACTGTCTGGATTAAAGGGATAATCATTCAAAGTTTGAAAATTGCAATTTTTTTACATTTTTGTCAAATTTCTGATATTTTTTATAAATAAACACAAAACATATTGACCTAAATTTACCATTATCATAAATTACAATATGACATGAAAAACTATCTCAAAATCATTGGGATTTGTTGAAGCATTCCAAAGTTATTACCACATAAATGGACACTGGTCAGATTTAAAAAATTTGGCCCGGTCACGATAGGGGTTAGATAGCTAGTGTCCTCTGTGGCTGTAAAATCGACCTTCCAGCAGATTTTTTTTGTGCTATTACTGAGGTCCACAGACAAAAACAGCAGGGCATATTTCACAGACGTATGTTGTGCACTGCTTCTATTGTGCTCCATGCACAAGTAGACCTTCCTAAATCTTATTTTTTAACTTGCTAAATGTGATACCGCAAGGCATATGTCACCTTGTCATTTAGTGGAGTGGTGCCATTGTTCTGTCATTTGAGCTGTTGGCCAGGAAAAATTTTGGGGGGCAGTGGCTACTGTGCCATATCTCACCTTATTATTTAGTGGTGGCGAAATACAACTGTCTGCATAGCTCATGCAGATTGAAAAAAATAAAATTCTGTTGCTAAATGTGATACAGCCCGCCATAATCCCACGTTGTAATTTTGTGGCGGTGAAATGAAGCTGTCTGCAGAGCTCATGAACATTAAAAAAATATTTTTTCTGTTGCTAAACGTGATACAGCCTGCCATATTCCACGTTGTAATTTTGTGGCAGTGATAATGTTCTGTGTGTAGAGCTGTTGCACGGTAAAAAAATACTTTTTGGGACAGTTGCTAACGTGATTCAGCACACCATTTATCACCTTGTCATTTAGTGTCCATGAAATGCAACTGTTTGCATAGCTCATGCAGATTAAAAAAACATTTTATTTCTGTTGCTAAACGCGATACAGCCCACCATATCCCAGGTTGTAATTTTGTGGAGGTAAAATTAAGCTCTCTGCAGAGCTCATGCACATTAAAAAAAATAAAAATTATGTTGCTAAACGTGATACATGCCGCCATATGCCACCTTGTAACTTTGTGGCGGTAAAATTAAGCCATCTGCAGAGCTCATGCACATAAAAAATATTTTTTTTCGTTGCTAAATGTGATACAACCCAACATATCCCACATTGTAATTTTGTGGTTGAGAAATTAAGCTGTCTTGCAGACCATTCACATTAAAAGAAAAAATTCATTCTTCTAAATTGTATACACTCGCTATATCCCATATGTAATTTGTGGGAAATAGATCTGTGTGAAAGCTGTGTGCACAGTAAAAAATTATTTTTTGGGCTTTGCTAGCCTGATTCACACGCCAATCCGACTAGTCTAAATTTGTGTCGGTGAAATTAAGCTTGTCATGCAGAGCTCTAAAAATTTTTAAAAAAAAAGCAATTTTTTCTTACAAAAGTGAAACCGCAGTCTAGATCTGAGTTTGAAATTGTTTTGATCATATATTTATTGTATACAGTCCTATTCATGTAACGGTCTGGTTGGTGGAACTATCTGACGAACAGGTCAGGTGGTGGAACCACAAAGCTTTTATTATACAAGATAGTTTTACTTGTAAGAGATGGTGGCACCAGTAAAAGGCAGGAATCACGGCAGGATATAGATATCTTGGACAGGCATTCAGTTGTCACAGCAAGGACCAAGGCATCTGGGTACAGGCAGGTTGTCACAGTGCGAGTACCAAGGCAGTACTCGGTACCAGCAGGTTGTCACGGCAAGTGACCAGGCAGTCATCGGGAATGCCAGGTTTCACGGCAAGTGACCAGCGGTACTGGCAGTGCAGGTTTCACAGCAAGTGACCAAGTCAGTCTCTGGACAGGCAGGTTGTCACGGCAAAGTGACCTAGGCAGTATTCTGGCAGGCAGGTTGTCACGGCAAGTGACCAAGCAGTCCTCTGGACAGGCATGTTGTCAACTGCAAGTGACCAGGCAGTCTCTGACAGCAGGATAGTCACGGCAATGACCAGCAGTCTCTAGAACAGGGCAGGCATATATCCACCTGATAATTGGTGGAGCGTCCAATGTAGGCTGCAGTCGATGCAGATGATCGCTCTCTGTGAGCAGGCAAAGCCTGGATCCTGCAGGATATGATGTTCCGAACTTCCGGTATGACTGCAGTCGGATGGCAGATGACCTCCCATGTAGCAGGCAAGAGCCGGGATCTCCGCAGATGAGCTCCAGATTACGTTTTGAGCTGTGCAAGCGAAGGCAGATCCGCTACTTTGTGAGGCAGCAAAGCCGGGGATCTCTGCATAGAAAGTCCGAAACTCTGGATGGAACGTGACATGCGATGGCAACAGCAGCGACAGGTAACAGCAGTAACTGAATCAAGTAAAAATTTCTGTAAACAGAGTTAGACTGCACAGGAACAACATGCTCGGCACTTAATTTTAGGAGGAAGCCCTTAATATAGGGTGGAGTCCTCCAGCATTGGCTGGTAGACTGATTGGAAATGCGCGCTGCTCCTTTTAGGCAGGAGTGAGGGTGCGGGCGCTGCGCCCTAAGGACATATTTAGCAGGGATGAGCGCGCGGGACCAAGCAGGGCGGAAGTTGGACACGAGGATGCCAGAGGCGCAGAGGAGGCTGGAGCACTGAGGACGCTGAGCGCAGGTGAGAAAGGACCCCAGTCTGGAGCAGGCACGGCGCGGGTCGCTACAATTCACAGTTAAAAGTACTTTCTTCTATATTAACGTTATACAGCAGGGTAGATGTCAGTTTGAAATTTTTGGGTTCTGATATTGTACTCAATACAGTGGTACACATGATAAAATCAAAATTGGTTTTCTTATTGATAAACTGAGTGGGTTTTTCACCTATAATTACTAAATTATAGTTAATAAAGGGGGAACTCTCCCTGCACCTCTATTGACGTCTAATATTAACTATTAACGCCGAACTTAACTATTAATAATTAATATCCACTTAATAATGCCTCAACGTTATCTTTTCCTTATATTATATATTAGCTGAGACAGTGTATCAATAAAGGATATTTAATACACACACAAGTCTACAGTCTATTATATATGCACTATGTGCAGAATTATTAGGCAAATGAGTATTTTGATCACATAATCCTTTTTATACATGTTGTCCTACTCCAAGCTGTATAGGCTTGAAAGCCAACTGCCAATTATGTAAATCAGGTGATTTGCATCTCTGTAATGAGGAGGGGTGTGGTCTAATGACATCAACACCCTATATAAGGTGTACTTAATTATTAGACAACTTCCTTTCCTTTGGCAAAATGAGCCAGAAGAGAGATTTGACGGACTCTGAAAAGTCAAAAATTGAGAGATGTCTTGCAGAGGGATGCAGCAGTCTTGAAATTGCCAAACTTTTGAAGCGTGATCACCGAACAATCAAGCGTTTCATGGCAAATAGCCAACAGGGTCGCAAGAAGCGTGTTGATAAAAAAAGGCGCAAAATAACTGCCCATGAATTGAGGAAAATCAAGCGTGAAGCTGCCGAGATGCCATTTGCCACAGTTTTGCCATATTTCAGAGCTGCAACGTTACTGGAGTATCAAAAAGCACAAGGTGTGCCATACTCAGGGACATGGCCAAGGTAAGGAAGGCTGAAAAACGACCACCTTTGAACAAGAAACATAAGATACAACGTCAAGACTGGGCCAAGAAATATCTTAAGACTGATTTTTCTAAGGTTTTATGGACTGATTAAATGAGAGTGACTCTTGATGGGCCAGATGGCTGGGCCCCAGGCTGGATCAGTAAAGGGCAGAGAGCTCCACTCCGACTCAGACGCCAGCAAGGTGGAGGTGGGGTACTGGTATTGGCTGGTATCATCAAAGATGAACTTGTGGGACCTTTTCGGGTTAAGGATGGAGTGAAGCTCAACTCCCAGACCTACTGCCAGTTTCTGGAAGACACCTTCTACAAGCAGTGGTACAGGAAGAAGTCGGTATCGTTAAAGAAAAACATGATTTTCATGCAGGACAATGCTCCATCACATGCATTCAAATACTCCACAGCGTGGCTGGCCAGTAAAGGTCAAAAAGAAGAAAAAATAATGACATGGCCCCCTTGTTCACCTGATCTGAACCCATAGAGAACCTATGGTCCCTCATAAAATGTGAGATCTACAAGGAGGGAAAAAAGTACACCTCTCGGAACAGTGTCTGGAAGGCTGTGGTGGCTACTGCACGCAATATTGATCATAAACAGATCAAGCAACTGACAGAATCTATGGATGGAAGGCTTTTGAGTGTCATCGTATAGAAAGGTGGCTATATTGGTCACTGATTTTTTATTTTTTGGTTTTGAATGTCAGAAAGGTTTATTTCTAAATTTTGTGTTATATTGGTTTACCTGGTGAAAATAAACAAGTGAGTTGGGTATATATTTGGTTTTTATTAAGTTGCCTAATAATTCTGCACAGTAATAGTTACCTGCACAAACAGATATCCTCCTAAGATAGCCAAATCTAAAAAAAAACCCACTCCAACTTCCAAAAATATTAAGCTTTGATATTTATGAGTCTTTTGGGTTGATTGAGAACATAGTTGTTCAATAATAAAAAGAATCCTCTCAAATACAACTTGCCAAATAATTCTGCACACAGTGTATATATCTATACCCAAGCAGACGACTATGAATATATACTGTATACACTAGCTATGAACCTGTTCTACGCCCGGGTGGCAAGCATTTTTATTGGTATATGGTCTCCCATCCTGGTATGTGCTGCCCCCTCCTATCCTGGTATGCATGGCACCCCTCATCCCTATCCTGGTATGCATGGCACCCCTCATCCCTATCCTGGTATGTATGGTACCCCTCATCCTTATCCTGCTATGCATGGCCCCTCTTATCCCTATAATGGTATGCATGGCCCCCTCATCCCTATTCTGGTATGTATGGTCCCCCCCAATCCTGGTATGCATGGCACCCCATTCCTCATCCTGGTATGCATGGTCCCCTCAGCCCCCAATCCTGGTATGTATAGTTCCCTCACCCTCCAATCCTGGTATGCATAGTACTCCCTCATCCCTATCCTGGTATGTATGGTCTCCTCACAACCCAATACTGGTATGCATGGTACCCCATCATCCCTATCATGGTATGCATGGTCCCCTCACCCCTCAATTCTGGTATGCATGGTCGCCTCACCCCCCAATCCTGGTATGCATGTCCCCTCACCTCCCAATCCTGGTATGCATGGTCCTCACCATCTAATCCTGGAATGCATGGTCCCATCACCCCCAATCCTGGAATGCATGGTCCTCTCATCCCCAATCCTGGTATGCATGGTACCCCTCATCCCCATTCCAGGTATGCATGGTCCCCTCACCCCCCAATCCTGGTATGCATGATCCCCTCATTCCCAATCCTTGTATGCATGGTTCCCTCATTCACAATCCTTGTATGCATGGTCCCCTCACCACCTCAATCCTGGTATGCATGGTCCCCTCATCCCCAATCCTGGTATGCATGGTTCCCTCATTCCCAATCCTTGTATGCATGGTCCCCTCATCACCAATCCTGGTATGCATGGTCCCCTCATCCCCAATACTGGTATGCATGGTCCCCTCAACCCCAATCCTGGTATGCATGTTCCCCTCACCACCAAATCCTGGTATGCATTGTCCCCTCACCCCCCAATCCTTGTATGCATGGTCCCCTCAGCCCCAATCCTGGTATGCATGGTCCCCTCACCCCCTCAATCCTGGTATGTATGGTCCCCTCATCCCCAATCCTGGTATGCATGGTCCCCTCAACACCAATCCTGGTATGCATGGTCCCCTCACCCCCCAATCCTGGTATGCATGGTCCCCTCAACCCCAATCCTGGTATTCATGGTCCCCTCACCCCCTAATCCTGGTATGCATGGTCCCCTCACCCCTCAATCCTGGTGTGCATGGTCCCCTCAACCTCAATCCTGGTATGCATGGTTCCCCTCACCCCCAATCCTGTATGCATGGTCACCTCAACTCCCCAATCCTGGTATGCATGGTCCTCTCATCCCCAATCCTGGTATGCATGGTCCCCTCAACAGCAATCCTGATATACATGGTATCCTCACCCACCAATCCTGGTATGCAGGGTCCCCTCAACCCCAATCCTGGTATGCATGCTCCCCTCACCCCCTAATCCTGGTATGCATGGTCCCCTCAACCCCAATCCTGGTATGCAAGGTCCCCTCACCCCCCAATCCTGTATACATGGTCCCCTCACCCCCAATCCTGGTATGCATGGTCCCCTCACCCCCCAATCCTGGTATGCATGGTCCCCTCTATTCTGGTATGCATTGTCCCCTCACCCCTCAATCCTGGTATGCATGGTCCCCTCACCCCCCCAATCCTGATATGCATTGTCCCCTCATTCCCAATCCTTGTATGCATTGTCCCCTCAGCCCCAATCCTGGTATGTATGGTCCCCTCACCCCCTATCCTGATATGCATGGTCCCCTCATCCCCAATCCTGGTATGCATTGTCCCCTCAACACCAATCCTGGTATGCATGGTCCCTTCACCCCCAATCCTGGTATGCATGGTCCCCTCAACCCCAATCCTGGTATGCATGGTCCCCTCACCCCCAATCCTGGTATGAATGGTCCCCTCAACCCCAATCCTAGTATGTATGGTCCCCTCACCCCACAATCCTGAATACATGGTCCCCTTACCCCCCCAATCCTGGTATGCATGATCCCCTCATCCCCAATCCTGGTATGCGTGGTCCCCTCACCCCCTAATCCTGGTATGCATGGTCCCCTCAACCCCAATCCTGGTATGCATGGTCTCCTCACCCCCAATCCTGTATGCATGGTCCTCTCACCCCCAATCCTGGTATGCATGGTCCCCTCAACCCCAATCCTGGTATGCATGGTCCCCTCACCCCCCAATCCTGATATGAATGGTCCCCTCAACCTCCATCCTAGTATGCATGGTCCCATCACCTGGCCTGTCTAGATTAAGTCACTTGGCTGATCAAGATAAACCAGTTCTTATGGTCCGTGAGGACCACCGACCTGATGCTTGGCCCTTCCCCAATGTCTCCACTCTCAAAAGCCCATTCTACATAGCTCCGATTCCAACATCATAATTACGTTCCGCTGGGAAAATTTTCGTGAGAAAAAGGCACAAGGTTACTCTTAGAGTCTCCGGATCCCTTTGGGACAAACAGCTCCTGACACCAATCTCAGAAGCACACTCCACCTGAAATGGTAGAGAAACATCGGTTGCCAAAGACAGAGCAGAATGAATCTCCACTTAAGTTCCTGAAATGCAGAATACTGCCAGAGACCAATCACTACATCAAAACGCGTATTGTCAAATAGTCAGTGGTTTCACAATACTAGAGAAACTACCTATAAATTTAAGATAAAAATTAGCAAAACCCAAAAATCTCTGAAGAGCCTTCAATGTAGTGGGTTGAACCCAATCACAAATGGCCTGAACTTTGACCGGATCCATTTCAATAACAGACGGATACAAAATGAATCCCAGAAATGAAACCTTCTGTACGCC
Source organism: Oophaga sylvatica (assembly GCA_033576555.1). Taxonomy (NCBI): domain Eukaryota; kingdom Metazoa; phylum Chordata; class Amphibia; order Anura; family Dendrobatidae; genus Oophaga; species Oophaga sylvatica. The sequence goes on along the minus strand of JARQOD010000002.1, from coordinate 447,039,690 downwards.
AAAAAGACATTTTGATCCCTTCACATACAATGCATTTTCTCTCAAAATCCGGAATACAGTCCGAACATATTCTACATGAGAATCCCAGTCATTGGAAAAAATCAAGATATCGTCCAAATAAACGATCAGAAATTTATCCACGAAATTCCGGAAAATATCATTCATAAAGGATTGGAAGACGGAAGGGGCATTAGTGAGCCCAAAAGGCATCACTAGGTACTCAAAATGCCCCTCTGGGGTATTAAATGACGTCTTCCATTCATCACCGTGCTTGATGCGAATAAGATTATACACCCCCTGAGGTCAAGCTTGGTAAACCAACTAGCACCTTTCACTCTGGAAAATAGGTCAGAAATCAAGGGTAATGGATATTGATATTTAACAGTGATCTTATTCAGGAGATGATAGTCAATACACGGCCTCAATGAGCCATCCTTCTTGGCCACAAAGAAAAATCCGGCGCCCAAGGGAGAAGAGTATGGTCTGATATGACCCTTCTCTAAAGACTTTTTGATATAAGATCGCATAGCATCATGCTCAGGTACAGATAAATTAAAGAGCCGACCCTTGGGAAATTTACAACCGGGTACTAAGACATCTTGAGACTGGGGAGAGGCAGAAAAAAAAGGAGTGTCAGCACGAACACATTGACAACCCCAACTGGTCACAGACACAGATTTCCAATCCAAAACAGGATTATGAGTCTGTAACCAAGGAAAACCCAGTACAATAATGCCATGTAAATTATGTAACACCAAAAATTTGCAATTCTCTTGGTGGTCCATGTCAACCCGCATTATCACCTGGGTAGAAAACTGGGGTTTATTCTCCGCCAAAGGGGTAGAATCAATGCCCAGCAAAGGAATAGACTTCCGCAGGGGTATCATGGGAAAACCACAACGTTTGGCAAAATCAAAATCCATCAGGTTTAAGCTGCTCTTGAATCAACAAAAGCCTGAGCCGAAAATGTAGACATGGAGCAAATCAAGGTAACAGTCAACAGAAATTTAGTCTGAACACTACCCAAAGCAAGTGAGCGGTCAAAACGTCTTCCTGTTTGGGGCAGACGGTAATAGCATGAGAAGCATCACCACAGAGAAGCACAACTTATTACGCTTTCGAAACTCATGACGCTGTGCCCCAGAAGTAACTCCATCACACTGCATGGCCTCAGGGGCTGGCCCGCAAAGCATCACAATCTCATGCACATTTTTACGCTCACGCAAATGTCTGTCAATTTGAATAGCTAATGACATAGAGTCATTGAGACCAGAGGGGACAGGGAATCCCACCATAACATCCTTTACAGTCTCTGCCAGACCCTTCCGAAAAAGAGCTGCAAGAGCATCATCATTCCATTTAGTAAGGACTGCCCAGTTTTTGAATTTCTGACAATACAGCTCTGCGGCTTCTTGACCCTGATTCAATGCCAACAAGGTTTTCTCAGCTTGATCAGTAACATTAGGTTCATCATACAGCAACCCCAGAGCCTGAAAAAACACATCAACATCATTCAAAACAGGATCCCCAGGTGTCAGGGAAAAGGCCCAATCCTGAGGGTCGCCGCGCAACAGGGAGATGACAACCTGAACCTGCTGCGCCGCATTCCCTGAGGAATTAGGCTTCAAGGCAAAAAATAACTTACAGTTATTTTTAAAATTCAAAAATTTAGACCGATCCCCCAAAAATAAATCTGGAGAGGGATCCTAGGTTCCACAACAGGCAACCCAGCAATATAGATAGCAATACTCCGAACTTCATCAGCAAGCTGCTCCACACGATCGGACAAATGCTTGACTTCCATTGGGGAAAAAATTCCTCCTCAGCCCCCAGAGAAAAAAGAGGAAAAAAATGTAACAAACAAAAAAAAATTTTCTGACAACTCTGACACTTTTTTTTTTTACTATTTTTTCCCTTCTGTTGATTACCATAGAATTTCAGTATGGCCGGTGATTCTGTTATGTTTTGGTAGCTGAGGAGGACAGGAGCAAAAAACCGCAAAGGCAGCCAAACACCAGAGAGGTTGGAACTAATATGTTGCAGACCCCTAAACTAACCGCACAACTAGAAGCAGCCGTGGGACGTTCCTACGGTGCCCTAGATGCCTCGTCACAGCTGGAGGGATTAGCTACCCCTGAAGATGGAAAAAGGAAAGTTAACTGCCCCGGAGTAGAGCCCCAAAAGAATAGGAAGCCCCCAAACATATAATGGCGGTTAGACAAGATGAAAACACGAACACAGACAGAAAATAGAATGAGCAAACGCTGGGGCCCAAAACTGTCTAGATAGGACAGCACAGGAGAGAATACTGTCTGCAACCCAGAAAAATCCTAGGAAAAACTCCAACACTTCTGAATCCAAAAATGCTGAGACCACACAATCTCGACCACCTATATCAGATCTCTGGTGTGAGCACGCAGCTACCAGCAGTAAAAAAATCACAAGAACTGAGCAAATGAACAAATACAAAAAGAGAACAGAGACCAGCACAAGCCCCCAAAGGGGACCCGGATGAATTCAAAAAGCAAGGCAGCAAATACAAGGAAAATCAAACCACAGAAAAAAAAACAGAAATTAACTTATCTGAGTGATAGCAGGAGACAGCAGAAAAGCAAGCTGATTTCCAACCTAGACCAGGAAGTAACAATTGATCACCGGCGAGGATCATGGGAGGTCATCTCACTTATATCAGGCCAGTCCATCCCACCTAATAACCATTCATCAATTGCATGTGGTGGACTTTTGCTGTTCAACATAGGTTCAATACCTTCAGCAACCACCAGAGGGAGCCTCAGCTCCGAAGTCGTCTCCAACACATTCACAACACCTCTGTACCAGGTGTTGCAATAGTGAATCTAACCACTCACACATGTGCTCATTTGTTGATCCAATACCGGATACAATAGGTCTCACTGGAGAAAAAACACCCTCCCAACAGGAAAACCCTTATGCTAACAACACCTAAGTTAATAATCCTATTCCTTATCTTTAACGTGCCCCACTAATCTAACCCCACTATTATCCTATACTAACCTCTATACTATCCCTACTTCTACACATATTAAATACATCACAATACAGTACATAAAAAATACAGCACATTACACTAACATTAGCAAACGACAGGGTGCCGCACGTAAGACAGATGTACAGTATCCACAGGGGGAAGACACCTGACGGACTCTGTCACCTCCTTATACGTGACTTGTTGAAATAGTACTGACATCAATATAGCAGGCTTGGTCTATTATTTCATGCATGCCTTCATGTAAAACAGAAAGGTAATCTAATACAATTGTGTGTTTGTTACAATAGAATCAAGTGTCCTGTAAGCTTTGAAGCTTTATCAAGCACATAATTAGTAACACCATCAAAAAGTCTACTTATATTTTATGTGCATTTGTGACAGCTAATTCTACTAACATGAGAAATAGTTTAAATTTATTTTCCCATATAACACGGACTGGGGCCGTGGTTTTGGTTACTACTAGCTATCATTTCACTAACGTATGTGCTGGCATGTTATCATAAGGCAGGTCTTTTCATTCTCAGACCCATGTAGGTGTCTAAAGCTTGGCCAGAGCGTATGTTCCTTCATACAAGTGCAATATGAACAAACAATGTGAACTTCAGAGGGTTGTTTGTATTGTATCCCATTAGTTATTATTTTTATTGGTATGTTATTCCATTGCCCTTTGCTCTATTTCCACTGAAAACCAATTTGATGGGTTTTTGTTTTTTTGTGGGGAGCGATGCTATAGCTAGATGGCGTTTGATGAACTTATCACTCATCACCTCAACTATAATCAGAACTCTGAAAGGCAGTGTAAAAATCTGCATATTGTTCACTCCATGAGGTGTATGGAAGAAGTGTCCGCAGCCAGCTAGATTGCTATCCTTGTGTCCCAGGGCCATAGTGAAACTGTCAGGCAGTTGTGATGGAATGCACAGGAAGATGATTGTTATCATTCACAGAACTAGTTATTTTGTGTACCCATATCACACCTGCTTGTAGTGGCTACGGGACAGCCATAAATCCCAGAATACAATGATGGCATATTACAACTTTCCTTATTTGGAAATAGATATAAACATTTCATAAGAATAATGTGACGAGATTAATTGGGACAGACCTCATTATATTCAAAGACTGGAAGGCAGATAAAAACTGAGCCCAAGAAATAGCCAGGTGATCAAGACATGAGGAGGGCTCAATAACACCCACAGAAAAAGAAGAGAATCGCCAACAAGCAGACCCAGATCATCATAAGTGTCAAACTCTGCTCTTCTACAGTATCTTCTGCTTACAGATAGTGTGTGTGTCTTTATAAGCGGAAGGGAAAAATAACTTTTATAGGTGTTTTCATATTAATTTATATTGCAATCATGCATCATTATAGTATATAGATTTCATCTGGATTCTTAAATTTATTGAAGAGCTAATAGTATACTGTTTTATTGTAATTTTATCATAGTCTTGTTAGCCGATAAGCTTGTTATATTTTTTATAACAAAGTGTAGTGAAGTAGTGCATGCAGGGGCGGAACTATCGTGGAAGCAGGGAAGCAGCTGCATAGGGCCCGGGCTAGCAGGGGGCCCGTCCCTGCTGCAGCTGTCTCCCCTGCGGCTGTGTTCCGCCGCCCATGGCCTGAGAGTCGGCGGTTCCCTGTGCTGGCTGTCATGCTGACAGCCGGCGCAGAGAGGCTGCTGCGTGCCGTCTCCCAGGAATCAATTGCACTGGTGTCTATAAGACGCCAGTACAATTGAAGCTCTGACCGCCGGGTCAGAGCGACGTCTGCAGCGTGATCATGTCATGATCACGCTGCTGACGTCACTCGCGGCGGCCCAGAAGGTGAAGACTGTGGTGAGTGTGCTCCACTGTGGAGCTGAAGATACCACCGAAGATTAACGGGGACATACTGTTGAGTGATAACTCTGCATTCTTGGCTGCATTACTACTTGAGGGGCACTTACTACTGATGGAGAATAAGAGGCTTATACTAGTTCTGGGGCATAATGTGCCTGCATTAATAGTTATGCGGACATGGTTACTAGTAATGGTAGCATAAGGGGCTGCATTGCTACCAGTCCATTATATTATATTGTGTTTCCATAATGTCATGCTTTAAATACAGCTCTGATTTGGCAAAAAGCTGGCCGTTATGAGACTGAAAGAGTATTTTTTGGCCTAGAGAATTGCTGTGATTTGCTCCGCCCACTGCTATTGCTCCGCCCACTATCAAACCCCGCCCCCCGCCGCCCGTTTGGGAGAGGGGCCCCGTTCAAAATTTTGCTGTGGGGCCCCGCATTTCTAGTTACGCACTGAGTGCATGCACATAAAACAAAGTTCTGAGTAACAGAAATATTTTAGAAAAAAGAAAAAGGAGAGAAACTAGACTAGGAAAATATTTAAAATTGAGAGTCCTCAGTAGTTGATACCTTTTAATGGCTAACTGAAAAGATGGTAACAAATTGCAAGCTTTCAAGACTACTCAGGTCTCTTCATCAGGCAAAAACAGAAGAGACCTGAGTAGTCTCGAAAGCTTGCAATTTGTTACCATCTTTTCAGTTAGCCATTAAAAGGTATCAACTACTGAGGACTCTCAATTCTAAATATTTTTCTATCTACTGGCTAACATGGTACAAAGATACACATCTTTCCTGTAGACTAGGAAACACATTCATAATGTGGCCATTACTAATACCTTCTTACTGTGAGAAGCATGTATCCAAAGAGTCTTTCCTTCCAAGTCTGCTAAGGTTGGAATGGTTAATTGGACTTGGAATGACCTTTCAAAATTAGACAACAGACTTTTTCTCATGTTCTTCTTCAGAACCACCTAGTCTCCAGGTTTTATTGCATGACATTCTTCTGGTTTACTTCCAGCATCAGCTTCTTGGCTACTGCTTTTGCAATTGCCTATGCACAAGGTCAGGCCTTGAAACATTCTGAAAAGAGATCCATATAGATAAGAGCAAACTCATATTTACCTACCTTGGGTAACTATATGAAATCAATTTTCAGTTTCTGGAACAAGTACAATGGCCTTGGGCTGTGTCTTTGCAGGACTTTTTCTGGGTTATGGGGGGCACAGACAGCATAGATGTACACATTTGCAGTAGCAGCTTAATTGAACACTGGTGCTAGCTAATGTTGATTCACCATACTTACTATGACTTTTTGAGCACAATGAATTGAATCATACACTAAATAGCTAATCACTGAGAAGAGTAATCTGGAGAGAGGCAACACCTCTTACCTGATCTCCGCACACCACACCCTTTTCTTGCTTATTTTTCCATTCTTTTTCTTTGCTTGAGGACTACTGCTGTTGATTACCTATCAGCTCAATGTTAATGGGTATATCCTGCACATACTAAATACTTAATTCTCTGGTAGTGGCAAAATGGTAGCTGCTTTAGCAGCAATATCTGCGAGGGCATTACTCTCAGTGTCTCTTGTCTTTTTCATCTTATGAGCCTGAACTTTGATAATAGACACCAGTTTGGGCAACTTCAGAGCTCTGAATAATGTGATACTTTCAGCATTGTATGGAATATGAGAAAGGAAAAAACTGGCACTCACCGTCCCTTAAAATCTTCCTTTATTCATGAAGTTTAAAACATGGAATCAGGTTGAGAATGCATCTCAGTAAGGAGGTCCTTTCTCAGATGAATTCTCAACCTGTTGCCATGTTTTAAACTTCATGAATAAAGGAAGATTTTAAGATACGGTGAGTGACAGTTTTTTCCTTTCTCACATTACACAATATTGGTTTGATTTTACTGGCACCCGAGATCCTCGCTGTTTGGAAGACTGTCTACTAGTGTTGAGCGATATTGCTCGATATCTAAAAATATCGTATCGAAATTGTATCGCCGATAGCACTAAATATCGTCGATATCCGATTTCGATACCGGAAGTCCCATGTAAGTCTATGGGAACAAAATATCGAAATTAAAAAAAACCATTCTTGCCTTGTTGGTTAATTGTACATGAAGGAAAACAACAAAGACTAATGTAGAATGTATTGGGGAGGTTGAGGAGACAATAAAGGCATACATGTTTAACCCAATGCATTGGAATAGCATTAATATATATTTTTTTGGAAATACGTTTGGATTGACTAACAAATTGACAATGTTGTTAACCTTTTTTCTATTTTGGCAAATATGTATGTTTCACAACTTCCATGCTCTTCACCTTTTTAACTTTTGCCAGTGCCACACTTTCTCCTTCATAATATTCAGCAGCAGCATCATCTTTCTCATCAAATTATTCTTCATCTATTCTTCACCTTCTTAATCTTCTTCTTAAACTTCTTGCTATTCATGTTTTTGTTTACATTACTCATATTGTTATTATTAAACTAATTAATCTTCTTCATATTCAAATTCTTCATCTTCTTCCTCTTCATCTTCTTCATCATATTCTTATTTGTGACAGAGATTCCTGTACTTGTAATCTGTAAAAGTATGAATTGTTCATCCTTCCGTTCTTGCTGTCACAAAAGATTTAAATTACAACAGTATTTGTCCGTGTTCAGTTTAGCCTGCAGCAGCAGCAGGCATTTTCCAGGGGCACCACGAGGAGGAACGGACTCACCCCCATACACTGCTTAGTCTTCTTCTGCTTAGAATTTAGAGCATATATTTTGCTCTTCATTTTGGTCTTATACTTCATGTTCTTCTGCTTTTTGATCTTCTGCTTATTGTTCTTCTGTCTCTTGTTCTGTATCTTGTAGTTTGTCTTAACCTTCTTTGTCCTGTTGGTGATCTTCTTCTTGGTAATCTTTTATTTTTTCTTTGTGATGGTGTTCAGGCTGGTTGGCTTCATGCTCGTCGTCCTTGTTGTCGTCATCTTCTTCTGGGTGGTCTTTAATGTCGTCTAATTTCCGAGAAACAGCTGACGTTACTGGAACCCTGACGGGTATCAGATGGAGCAAGAGACAATGGAAGTAACAAGGACCAGCTGACTGTGCTGGACCCCGGACGGGTAGCAGAAGGAAAAAGAGGCAATGTCACAACCGAGTACCAGCTGACGTTACTGTGACACGGTTACTAAGCAGGAGGTACCTGTGCTCCAAAGCACTACCAAGGACCAGCAGACGTTGCTGGAACTCGGATACGGAGATGGAGGCACCTAGGCCAAAGGCACTGGGGAGAACCACTTGACGGTACTGGACCCCGGACGGGTAGCAGAAGGAAAAGAGGCAATGTCACAACCGAGTACCAGCTGACGTTACTGTGACACGGTTACTAAGCAGGAGGTACCTGTGCTCCAAAGCACTACCAAGGACCAGCAGACGTTGCTGGAACTCGGATACGGAGATGGAGGCACCTAGGCCAAAGGCACTGGGGAGAACCACTTGACGGTACTGGACCCCGGACGGGTAGCAGAAGGAAAAGAGGCAATGTCACAACCGAGTACCAGCTGACGTTACTGTGACACGGTTACTAAACAGGAGGTACCTGTGCTCCAAAGCACTACCAAGGACCAGCAGACGTTGCTGGAACTCGGATACGGAGATGGAGGCACCTAGGCCAAAGGCACTGGGGAGAACCACTTGACGGTACTGGACCCCGGACGGGTAGAAGAACGCACCCATGAAAATGTAAGTTGACAGGACGCAAGCCGTCCGCAGTTACCGAATCACACAGTCCTACAGTGGGTGCTTATCCTATTGTCACAATGAAAACCGCCTTTATTTACATATCCCACAGCACACATAGGAATCACCTAAACTGCAGGCACCATAGAGTCGGCTAACCCGAATGCAACACGACAGCACAACTTATTGGAGGATAATTGACGTTCACACTGCCAGGAAACAGCTGTCGTGCTGTAACCAGGCTGGCCAGGAGTCAGTACCCCTGCCAATTACTTACGAGCAACAAATGGCGGTGTTGTAGCCCAGGGAGTAGAGTTCAGGTGGTAGAAAGATGAACATAACCGGAGACATGGAAAACGTTGCCAAACAGTTATTTAATCTGAAAGCGGACAGGCAAATTCAGGTGAGATCCATGCCTTGTTCATTTTCAGAAAAGTAAGCCGGTCTACATTCTCTGAGGATAGTCGCATGCGACGGTCTGTTACTACACCACCTGCAGCACTAAAGACACGCTCAGATAATACACTGGCAGCAGGGCAAGCCAGCACCTCCAATGCATACTGGCTAAGCTCTGGCCATGTATCCAACTTAGAGACCCAAAATTTGAAAGGGGAAGAGGCATCTGGGAGTACACTTAGAGGGAAAGCCAAGTAGTCTGTCACCATCTTACGGAAACGTTTCTTCCTGGTGACTGGAGCCGTCTCGGATGGTGTAGACCTTGCTGGCGCTGTCACAAAACTTTGCCACATTTGTAACATACAGTTCTTGCCCTGTGCAGAGGCGCTGCTTCTGCTCCCTCTTGTTGTAGAGGTGTCTACACTGCCTCGACGCACAGAGCTGCTTTGTAAAGCAGTAGCAGCAGCAGCAGCAGCAGCATCTCTCTCGGCTGGAATGTACAACAGTATGGATTGCACCAGTGTGTCTTGGTACTCCTGCATTTTACGGTCCCGGTTCACCGGTGTGATGAGGGTTTGTAAGTTGTCCCGGTAGCGAGGGTCTAGGAGGGTGTACACCCAATAATCTGACGTGCTGAGAATGTGGGCGATGCGGCGGTCGTTTCTTAGGCACTGAAGCATGAAATCAACCATGTCCTGCAGACTCCCAACTGGCCAACAAAGGCTGTCCTCTGGAAGAGGCGTCATCTCTGTCTCCTCTGCATCACCCCACCCTCGCTCTACATACTGACTACAGCGTTGTGTACCTTCCTCTGTAGGGATTTCTTCCTCCTCCATTGACTCCTCCTCCTCCTCATCCTCCTCACAAAGTGAGCCCTGCCCAGCCCTTTGTGAGGAACCACGTTGTGCTGACTGTCCTGAAGGTAATTGAATTTGTGACACCTCATCCTCCACCTGTTTCAAAACCTCTTCCTTTAGTGCTTTCAGTGATTTCTGAAGCAGGCAGATAAGGGGGACAGTCATGCTGACTAGTGCATCATCTGCACTCGCCATCCGCGTTGAGACATCAAACGCACGCAAAACGTCGCAGATGTCCTTCATAGAGGCCCACTCAGTAGTGGTGAAGTGTGAACGGCGCAAATTGCGAGTTGATTGCGCCTGTTGCAGCTGATACTCCATTACTGCTGGCTGCTGCTCACACAACCGCTCCAACATATGTAACGTGGAATTCCACCTGGTGGGTAGGTCACATATGATGCGATGTTCAGGAAGGCAAAATCTGACTTGCAGAGCTGCAATGCGCGATCTGGCCATGCTGGAACGTCGCAAGTGAGCGCACTCTAGGCGGACCTTGTGCAGCAGTGCATCAAGATCCGGATAGTCCCTCAAAAAACTCTGCACGACCAAGTTGAGCACATGTGCCAGACATGGTATGTGAGTGAGGTTGCCAAGGCCCAGAGCTGCCACCAGATTTCGGCCATTGTCACACACTACCAAGCCTGGCTGGAGATTAGCTGACAAAAACCACACGTCGCTCTCCTGCTTGATGGCATCCCAGAGCTCCTGCGCTGTGTGGCTTCGATTCCCCATGGGAATTAATTTCAGGACGGCCTGTTGACGTTTGGCCACGGCTGTGCTCATATCGGTCGCAACAGGTAAGCGTTCACGGGTCCATGTGGAGGTATACCGTGACGGCTCGTGCAGCGATGATTCTGAGGAACTGGAGTAGGAGGAGGAATCAATGTGCACAGACTGGATTCCTGCAATCCTTGGAGTTGGCAGAACACGTACAGCGCCACTGGCAAGATCTGTACCCGGCTCCACAACATTGACCCAATGGGCAGTGAGGGAAAGGTATCGTCCCTGGCCATGGGTACTGGTCCACGCATCGGTGGTCAGGTGGACCCTGCTACTGACGGCGTTTAGTAGCGCATGTTTAATGTTTCCCTCGACATGTTTTTGCAGAGCAGGGACAGCTTGCCTGCTGAAATAAAATCGGCTTGGCACATTATATTGTGGGACTGCCAATGCCATAAAGTTCCTGAAACTGTCAGTCTCCACCAGCCTGAATGACAGCATTTCAAGGGACAGGAGTTTTGCAAGGCCAGCATTCAGAGCCTGTGCTCGTGGATGGTTTGCCGAGTATGGCCGTCTTTTATCCCATGCCTGTGTTACCGATGGCTGTTTTTTGTACTGGGAGTGTGACGATGACTGTGAACTTGCTGCAGTGGGTGGAATAACAGTTTCTCTATGGACAACAGTGACCGAGGTTCTTCCATGGAGATCCTGTGAGGAAGCCAAAACAGGTGTGTGACAGCTGGAGGTAGAGGCTCGAACATGACGTAAAGATGTAGGTGCTGCTGTAGGTTGGCCTACATCTCCAGTGTGTCTTTGTAACTCAGCTACAAAAATATTTAGACTTGAGAGTCCTCAGTGGTTGATACCTTTTAATGGCTAACTGAAAAGATGGTAACAAATTGCAAGCTTTCGAGACTACTCAGGTCTCTTCATCAGGCATAGACTAATACAACATCTGAAGAATCACATATTTATACACAAAATAGCACAGAAAAAATGCAATAGGTAGGACAAGTGACATGAAGCAGAACTGTCATTATGGCAGAGGGATTAACATAAATATGACTAGTTCAAATTCAAATTCAAATTCAAAGAAGCTTTATTGGCAGGACTAAATACACACTAGTTCATAGATAAGGAGTGAAGGTTTTATTACCCTCTGATTGGGGTCTGGTATTGTGTTGTGATGACCCTAAAAGGTCAGGGAGGCAGATTCCTTAATTGTTGTAGAACGACATAAAACTCTGGGATATATTCATCCCAGCACTAAGAGTGTCAAAGGTCATCATAAGTTTATATTCCCAGACTTTTCTATCCTTCTCAGATTTGAAGTTAGATTTTAATACAAGTAATTCCATATCTGTCATGCTATGACCGGGCATACAAAAGTGTTTGGCCACAGGTAAATCCATTCTTTTTTCTCTTATCGTGTGGCGATGAGAATTCATCCTTGTTCTCAGTTTTTGCCCGGTCTCCCCCACATACAGACCCCCAGTTGGACATTTAGTACATATAATTAGGTACACCACATTAGATGTGATGCAGCTGAAAGTACCTGGTATCTTGTAGTCCTGATGGGAGTTGGGGATCTTTATCCTGTCCGTGGTCATTATAGATGTACAGGTCTTGCATTTCTTTTGTCTGCAAGGAAAGGTTCCTGCAGCTGTTGGGGAGGACAGGGAGCTTCTGACAATGATGCTTCTTAGATTTGGGGGCTGCCTAAAACATAGTAGTGGGGGGTCTGGAAATATGGATTGTAATCGGGCATCTTTTTGTAGTAAAGGTTGTAGTTTCCGTGCAGCTCCCCTTAGCATCTCCAGACTTGGATTGTAGGTGACCACTAGAGGCACCCGGTTATTTTCTTCTTTAGCTTTGTAATGTAGCAGGTGATTCCTTGATATTCTGGTGGCTCTTGTAATTTGGTTTTCAATTGTTCTTGGATGGTAGCCCTGGTTCAAAAAAGTCTTTCTGAGGCGACCAAGGTGTTCATCTCTATCCATGGGGTTGGAACATATACGGTTGTATCTGATGGCTTGGCTGTAGACAATAGAGTTTTTTATGTGTTTAGGATGGAAACTGTCCCATTTAAGATATGTTGGACGGTCGATTGGCTTCTGATACAGGGATGTCTCTATTTCATTGTTCTTTAGCTTAATGGTGGTGTCTAAAAAGTTAATTTCAGTGCTGGAGTAGTTAAGTGTTAAGTTGATGGTGGGATGAAATTGATTGAACTGTTCATGGAACGTCTTTAGCTGTTGTTCAGACTCCGTCCAGATGATTAAAATGTCATCAATGTAGCGGTAGTAGGCCCGAGGCCTGATGGGGCAGGAGGACAAAAATTCGCTTTCAAGCTTGGCCATGAAAAGATTTGCATACTGTGGAGCCATTTTACTTCCCATAGCTGTGCCAGTCTCCTGAAGATAGATCTTGTTGTCAAATTCGAAGTAATTGTGGGTGAGGATGAATTTTGTGAGTTTCACCACAGAATCAGCATCATTCCCGGTGTTTCCCATGAAGACTTTGCAGGCATTTAATCCATCCTGGTGTGGGATATTAGAGTACAAAGATTCCACATCCATGGTGGCCAGGATGGTTCCTTCTGGTAGAGAACCTATTGCTGCTAGTTTATTCAGTAGGTCAGTTGTGTCCTGAATGTAGCTGGGTGTATCCTTTACCAGGGGTTTAAGAACACCCTCTACCCATCCAGATACTTGCTCAGTGAGGGTGTCCACACATGAAATAATCGGCCTCCCTGGATTTCCGGCTTTGTGGATTTTGGGAAGCATGTAGAATGTCCCTGTTCTTGGACTTTCTGGTATCAGGTCATCAGCTCTTATGGATTTGTCAGACAGACAAGATACCAACTTGCTTAGTTCCTTGTAATAGTCCTGTGTAGGGTCCGACTCCAGTTTTCTGTAGTAGCGTGTGTCCGTAAGTTGTCTGTTTGCTTCCTTCATATAGTCTGATGTGTTCATCATGACTATTGCACCTCCCTTGTCAGCAGGTTTAATGATGATTTCTTTGTTGGTTTTCAGAGACTGTATGGCCTTTCTCTCCTGGGCACTGATGTTGGAGGCTTGTCTCTTGTTGGTGGCTATGATGGTGGATTTTATCAAATGTCTGAATGAGTCTATATATTTATCCAAATGAGGGTTACGTCCAGGTGGAGGTGTCCAGTCTGACCTCTTCTTGGTTATTGGGATCCCTCTTCCTTCAGTCCGAGTGTTATCTGAATCTTCTGTATCATTGAAGTATTCCCTCAGGCGCAGTCTCCTGAAAAAATGTTCCATATCACTGCAGAGTTCGGTTTTATCCAGGGCCTTAGTAGGACAAAATGAGAGTCCTCTAGAAAGCACGGCAAGCTCCACTTTGCTGGGTTTGTAATCTGAGAGATTGATGACACAGTTAGATGCTTTTGTGTCTGGAATGGAGTGGTTGTCAGAGTTGTCAGGTTTTGGTTTTGTTTTGTATCTGTTTGTATAGAGTCCGGAATGGAGGCGCAATCTGTGTAGTTTCTTTTTCTTGTTTTGAATCAGAAAGGTCCGTAGTTTGTTGTAGTATTTTTCTATCTACTGGCTAACACGGTACGAAGATACACATCTTTCCTATAACTCAGCTACGTGCTTTGTCCGTACATGTGTCCACATATTTGTGGTATTCAGGTTCCTGATATTTTTACCTCTTTTAACTTTTTGCTTACACAGCTTGCATTGAACATAGCAAATATTATCTACAAGTCTGTCAAAAAAGGACCACGCAGTGCAAGTCATGGGAGCGCCAATTTTGACATTTCTAAGAGAACTGCTCCCAACAGGTGCCAAACTGGAGGCTACAGGCAAGCGAGTCTGCAGCCTACCTCTCCCTCCTCTTTGTACCGTTGGGACAATCTCTTCCTCAGAGCTGCTCCCACCACCTTGCTGTTGCTCACGCCATGTTGGGTCTCGGACTTCATCATCTCCACTACCCTCTTCCAACACCTGCTGCTGTTGGATGGTCTGGGCAGCACCATGCTCCACAAAACCTGGCACCTGAGTCTCATCATCATCATAAGATGCGTTCTGCGGTGTGCTGTCCATCGGCACTGGCTCACCCGCCTCTTCAGATTGAGAGAGACACAGCTGTTGCGCATCACTGCATACTCCCTCTTCTTCAAATTGCAGAATGCTGCTTGCCTGTGCCCGTGTTTGCGAGCCAACAGATTCTGAGAACAGAAGCAGAGACTCAGCTGGCTCCTGTACAGAACTCTCTGACTGCCTTGGCAATTTGACAGGCGGTGAACAGACAGATGGTTGCTCAACAGTGTTGTGTTCCTGAGAGGAGGTGGAAGGAATTGAAGTCGATGCATTGGCTGCCATCCAACCAACAACGGCTTCAATTTGTTCTTCCCGCAGCAGGGGGGCACGCCGAGCTCCTACCAAAGTGCGCATAAAGGAACGCTCACGGGGATAAATGGTGGATGCTGTGTCACTGAGGGCGGCAGCAGACACAGAATCCCCACGTCCTCTCCCTGCTGAAACTCCACGGCCACGACCACGTGCCTTACTCACTGACTTCTTCATCTTGGTAGATTGATAAAGAGAAGTCAGAAAAGTTATAACTAAGTGTGGTTATTACGCAGAGACTGAAGTGAACACTGAAACACAACTGTTCACAAATCACAATCTGTGAAAGGCTACTCCTTTGTCTACTTCTATAGTGTTTGCAACCAATGTATTGGATACGGATGGAAGCGCGTCACACTAATAGTTAAATTGCATGGAGCAGCAAGAATTACACTGAAGGAAAAAAAAAAGAGTCTGTGAGTGACAGGTGCAGATGCCTACAGACAGCGTTGCATGCAGAGCAAACTGCAGCGTCACCTGCACTCACACACACCTTGCAGAGCTGTTAAAACAACACTGCAGGCAAAAGGAAGCTTTACACAGCGGTTGGTGCTAGCCTGCCTACAGCACAGTACACTAAATCGCAATCTCTAACTGTCCCTCAGAGTCAGCACAGTAGCGTTCTGTCCCTTACTGAATTCACAGCACAGTGACGCTAAAATGGCGGCGGCGCCTTTTATACACTGAAGAAAAAAAAAATAGTCTGTGAGTGACAGGTGCAGATGCCTACAGACAGCGTTGCATGCAGAGCAAACTGCAGCGTCACCTGCACTCACACACACCTTGCAGAGCTGTTAAAACAACACTGCAGGCAAAAGGAAGCTTTACACAGCGGTTGGTGCTAGCCTGCCTACAGCACAGTACACTAAATCGCAATCTCTAACTGTCCCTCAGAGTCAGCAGAGCAGCGTTCTGTCCCTTACTGAATTCACAGCACAGTGACGCTAAAATGGCGGCGGCGCCTTTTATACACTGAAGAAAAAAAAAATAGTCTGTGAGTGACAGGTGCAGATGCCTACAGACAGCGTTGCATGCAGAGCAAACTGCAGCGTCACCTGCACTCACACACACCTTGCAGAGCTGTTAAAACAACACTGCAGGCAAAAGGAAGCTTTACACAGCGGTTGGTGCTAGCCTGCCTACAGCACAGTACACTAAATCGCAATCTCTAACTGTCCCTCAGAGTCAGCACAGTAGCGTTCTGTCCCTTACTGAATTCACAGCACAGTGACGCTAAAATGGCGGCGGCGCCTTTTATAGTGCATTCTGACATCATTTCAGCATCCAATCACAGCCATGCCATTAGTTAACATGACCGCAGCAGTACAGGATGTGCCCACACTTCTTAGGATTCCTTATTGGCTGAATAAAATCACATTGCCTCGCAAACAATTATGGGAACTTCCGATTCCGGTATTCGATAAGACGAAAATATCGAAACGAATTATCGAAAGGCCGATAGAGCTAATATCGGCCGATAGCCGATATTTGCATTATCGTATCGCTCAACACTACTGTCTACATATTTTCTATGATAAGGTGAATGTTGGTGAAGATGTTTCTATCACTGAATATCTTTCAGCATTGTATATGGACTTACTTGAGGACCCAAAAAAATACCTGCTCTTCCAGGTGAGTTCATAGTCATATGCCACTCCAAAATGTTACTTGTAATCATTGTAAATGTTTGTCATGTGATTTTTCACCATTGTACACACTGTAGTTTGTGCTTTTAGCTACACCTCCTGCAATGAACAGCAAGACAGACGTGGTTCTTCTAGCAACACATCTTCCAAAGTGGTCACCCCATATTCCGTGTGTGGACTTCCATCATAGCAGTACCTGAAGCCATCTACAAAATCTAAAAATCTGCATTAGCAATAGGGGTTTTATTCTTAAGTTCTTTCATCTCAGTTTTCATTAGCTCCAAACAAACATGATCATCTTCAGGTTAAAAACAAGGAAAATTATGTATGAAGACCCATTTTTTATTTCCATCCTTGTGCTTTCTCTGTCCCGCTTTTGAACCCAAATACATTGTTACCACTGAGTTTAAATCTGTACATCTTTTTATAGTAGTCACATTGGTGAGCGTTAATAGAACTACCTTATATTTTGTACAAATGTTAAACAGCAGCTGTCCAGTCTAGACTCAATAGGGTGCACCTCTTATGATGGAATCTTTAGTATAAACCATGAACCAGTGATATATCATTAAAATCAAAACCTAATCAACTTCATGTTACTAAAATAAACAAATTGGAAAGTATTTATTCTTTACTCCATGTGAGTCAGAAGACCATTCCTGGCCTTTAGTCCCTTTCCATCAGTAGCTTTACTTTTGCTCCCTATCCATAAACCTCATCCAGTTCAATCCCCATTTCTGTTTAGTGATACACCCTGCTGTACCCCCCCCCTCTGCTCACATGGCTTGAAATGCCAATCCTGGAAATCTGTGAAGGAAGAGTTGTAGAATTGCGTGGCAAGTCTGGTGGTAACATTGGTGTTGTTCTTCTCATGGTTTGATCCTCATAGTCTTCAGATCCTGGGAGCAGGTGTGAAGGCATCCCTTCTTTTGCAAAAACTTTCAGTATATTATTCAAAGCATTACTACATTCTACTACTCATTATAGCTATAGCGCCTTTGTTATTCGGGATCCCCATGGGTTCTGTAAAACTAATTCCAGGTACCTTAGAAAAATCTTTATTCTGAGAATTTAGATCCTTTCTATAAAACTAAGTTTAGGCATCTTGAAATTTTCTCTAATCCTAAAATTAATATCAGGTATCTTGAAAACATCGCAAGTTTTATTAAACTAATTTCAAACACCTTTTAAATAACCTCTAGTTGAAATATACAACTTTAAATCTCAAAGTCAGGGTACGTCCATGTTATCTAGCTCAGTTCTTGCACTCCTATTCTATCTTTGAGGCAGAATATAAAAAAAACCTGCCAATGCAAATATAAAAGCACCAAATTCCCATCAGTCCAAGATGCCTGGCATTTTCTGTTTCCTGTCAAGGAAAGAATATTTCAGAATGTATCAGGGGAAAGATGCAGTTTCAGTTTCTACTAGTCAGGTCAGTTACCAGTCTTCCCCATACACAGATTTTGCAAATCAAACTTAAGGATAAAGAGAAAACAAAAACAAAATCACACCAATATATAACAAACAGATTATTTCTGAAATTCATACCTTTAGGGAATTTAGTATCTGGAGTCAAAATCCAAAAGGCCTCACATAAGGTAAGATATCTTTGCCAGCTACCTCCGCTGACAAGGTGTTTAACTCTCTCAATTCCATAAAATTTAAGATGTGTAATATCTCCATTATATTTTTTGAAAGTAAGGGGTACCCATGAAATTCCAACAGCTCAAGCCTGCTACTGTCCCCTGGTTGGTCTTTACTTTCAGGATTAAAGAGGGGTATCATAGTCCTGAATTCAACTTATCTCAATCATTCATTCAAACACATGCCTAAAATCAATTGAGGCACGTAAAAACGCATGAATAGCATGGGATCCCAGAAAGTACTTTAAAGTTCTGCAATAATCTCAAAATACTCACTGGGGAGTTTTCCCATCGAAAAAGAGTGCATGTAAGACAAAGGCTTACGTGCATCATTTTTTACTGTCTCTCCATCTTCAAAAGTGTCCCCTTTTTCAGATCTCAGAAGGTGTTGTAGGGATCTCAGCAGTACCTCCAAAACCCTTCTGAGCAGTACTAACTCCAATTTACATGCTTCTGGGATTCAGTATATGGCCGGTGAAAATAAAAAAATACAGATTGTGATTTCCAACAATCTCTAATGTTTAAGGTAGTGTTTATTTATTTTATACCCGTCATGAACATAGGTATTCTGTGCATAAATGTAGATGTTTCTTACAAGATACTAAATAGCAGAATGCATAGCTGTATAAGAAGTATAAGACAAGCACTGTGTCAACGCAACACCATCAACAAGTCTTTGTTTCAGTGTGCCCTCTAGAGACTTACCACACCCTGTGGGATTTAGCAAGACATTAACCCCTTCTTTACTGCAACATAAGCATGTAATCTAAGTGGATAAAGAGAACTAAGTGAACACGTGTGTGGATGGAGTGTAAAGTAGATTAGTGTGTCTGTGTATGTAAAGCACCGTGGTGAGAGAGGATCTAGCAGTGTAATGAATAAGGCACTTAGGATAAAAATATATACATAAAAGAAGTAAAAAAAATTAAACATACTTGGCAATAACTATAGAATGTTTAAAAATTGTACAAAAGGTGAGTGTGTGGTAGAAAATCATAAATAATAAAGTATTTGTGTGACCAATAAAGCGCAAATGAATAATAAGGGTGCTCATAAATGTTGCCATATGTTGTCTTTGAATAAATAAAGACAATAACATACTGTATGTAGTACCTGGTAGGAAAATAAAATCAAAGAATACAATCCAAAGAAAATAATAATTCCATATGTATAAATAGACTCTATAGTGCAATATCTGCTGGTTTCACCTGTAGGATTTGTTCTTATTTCCACGCTGAGGCAGCTGCTGTGAATGGAGAGGTGGCTGAGCATGTGTGGCTTTCTCTACTCACTTCAATCCTTTTCTCAAGATAGGTGTGCGTCCTTTGGATAAGTATTGAATATGAGATGTGAAAAATCCTTCTAAGTGTTTGTTAGCAAAATGACTTGAAATGTAGTCAAAATATATATATATATAGGTATACTTTTTTTCGAGTTTCTTTACTTTATTATATGCATAACAATACAGATCAATATATACCGTAACTTTAATGCAACTTTATTGGAGGATAACTAATGTGAACACCAGTATAGAACATTCATATTATGTCATATAAAGTGACATTAACAAGTAGATGCTCAATTTCAAAGAAGCATCTATGTAACAGAGACAGGAAAATCTGCTTATATTAGCTATATGGCATTTGTCTGGATAGGGTATTAATGCAAAGCTCCGAAGATTACATAAGTGCAACTATAGTGTTTGCCCCAGAGAGATCATGACATTATAGTACTCTCTACATGTTGGCATTATTGAACTCTGTTCAGATGAATGTCAGAAAAGCATGACACTGTATCTACACTTCATAAGTATTCTGATTGTCTTCTTGTTATTTATTTTGTTTTGTAATATTCAGTATGACAATTTTCTGTATTTTTTCATAATGTTGTAAAACAATAGAAAAAAGCCCCAATATGCATGCAACCAAATTTGCCTTTTAGTCATACTAAATTTTCCAAATATGTAAACCTGTATTGTATTTTGCTATAGAAACATATACAGTGAAGGAAATAATCATTTGATCCCTTGCTGATTTTGTAAGTTTGCCCACTGACAAATACATGAACAGTCTATAATTTTAAGGTTAGGTTAATTTTAACATTGAGAGATAGAATATCAAAAATAAAATCCAGAAAATCACATTCTATAAATTTTATTTGCCTTTTGCAGTGAGAAATAAGTATTTGATCCTTATGTCAAACAAGACTGTCACTTGGCAACTGTAATGTATGTAGTACAGTTCATATAGCGTCTTGTGCTTGGGTGCGATGAAAATACTTGAGACACAGGTTGATAAAGAAAGTCTTGTATTGCTTCATACAAATTGGCAAAAATAAACACACAGGTTGCAAACACAGAAGCAGGAGACACAGCAGGCCAGAGTAATCTAAGCTCAGCAATAACTCTCCACAACAGATTCAGATCTTCTTCTCTGTTACCGCAAGTCCATGCAAACGTGAGGCTCTCAAGAGCAGAGTTCAGAGTCCACAAGTGCTTCAGAGTTCCTCAGTAGGAATGGCTGGAGTACAAGGTCCAAGGCTTCAGGAGTCAGAACACAGGTTCACTGCAGGCTAGATTCTGAAGCACTGATTGCTCAGCTGTGGCTGTTTAAGAAGCAAACGGAGAGAATCAGGGCGGGAACATGCAAGCTGGAAAACTCCATTTTGACTGAGGGCAAGATAGCTGCAGCAAAACAGAAAGCAAAATGGCCGACGAACAAACTGAGTTTCAGAAACAGATACACAGAACCTTACAGCAACTCAGAGCTTCAACTCCTCCATAAGTTTTCTATGGATTAAGGTCTAGAGACTGGCTAGGCCACTCCGTGACCTTAATGTGCTTTTTTTGAGCCACTGCTTTGTTGCCTTGGTTGTATGTTTTGGGTCATTGTCCTGCTGGAAGACCCAGACACAACCCATTTTTAATGTCCTGGTGAAGGGAAGGCGGTTGTTACTCAGTATTTTACGGTACATGGCTCCATCCATTCTCCCAATGATGCTGTGAAGTAGTCTTGTGCCCTTAGCAGAGAAACACCCCCAAAACATAATGTTTCAACCTCCATGCTTGACAGTGGGGATAGTGTTATTTGGGTCATAGGCAGCATTTCTCTTCCTCCAAACACGGCAAGTTGAGTTAATGCCAAAGAGCTCAATTTTTGTCTCATCTGACCGCAGCACCTTCTCCCAATCACTCACAGAATCATGCAGGTGTTCATTGGCAAACTTCAGATGGGCCTTCTTGAGCAGGGGGACCTTGCGGGCATTGAAGGATTTTAAACCTTTAGGCCGGCGTCACACTGGCGAGTGTGATGCGAGTAAGTCACACGACTTTCTCGCATCAACACCCGGCACGGCCGCCCGCTCTCGGACCCGAGTGTGCGGCTGCATGTATTTCTATGCAGACGCACACTCGGCTCCGAGAGCGGGCGGCCGTGCCGGGTGTTGATGCGAGAAAGTCGTGCAACTTACTCGCATCACACTCGCCAGTGTGACGCCGGCCTTACGCGTAATGTGTTACCAATGGTTTTCTTGATGACTGTGGTCCCAGCTGCCTTGAGACCATGAACAAGTTCCTCCCATGCAGTTTTAGGCTGACCTCGCACCTTCCTCATGATCAAGGACACCCCACAAGGTGAAATTTTGCACCAACAGTTGTCGCCTTCTCACCCAGCTTCTTACTTATGGCTTTGCAGCCGATTCCAGCTTTGTGCAGGTCTATGATCTTATCCCTGAAATCCTTATAAAGCTCTTAGGTCTTGCCCATGTTGTAAAGGTTAGAGTCTGACTGATTAATTGAGTCTGTAGACAGGAGTCTTTTATAAAGGTGACTATGTAAGACAGATGTCTTTAATGCAGGTAACGAGTTGATTAGAAACGTCTAACTGGTCTGTAGGAGCCAGAACTCTTAATAGTTTGTAGGGGATCAAATACTTATTTCTCACTGCAAAATGCAAATAAATACATTGTATAAATTATATAAGATTTTTTGGATTTTTTTTTTTATATTCTATTTCTCGATGTTTAAATTAACCTACCATTAAAGTTATAGACTGTTCATGTCTTTGTCAGTGGGCAAACGTTCAAATCAGCAAGGGATCAAATAATTATTTTCATCACTGTATGTATCTAAGTTATACATTGAACACTTCTGAAATATTAAGATGTAAGATAACGAATGATACTCTGTATTATTCATTATTAATTTTAAATTTATTCTGTTTATTCTTCCCATTGTTAAAAAAGATCAATTATTAACAATTTAAGGTTATGTCAGAATTATCCGGACCCTTTCATAAACCTTTGTCTGACCCTTAAAAGGTCAGACAGTATCTTCTCTATTCTTGTTTAATCCAGATGGAAGTCAATCTCCTTCTAAAGTCATTTAAACTGGATTTAAATCAATGAGTAGCTGAGAGATTACTTTTTGCTGGTCTAGTACAGACTGGTATGGTTTTGTTGTATTGCATAATATAAATTTCTTTCAAGGCAATAGCTGTAAAGTACTTGAAGCATTCAGTATGTCTTAACTTTGCTGTTTTGCTCTTTCAGTCTTAGCAACCACCATCCTTACAAAACATTCCTGTACGATAAAAGCATAGATCCCCAGAAAGCAAGACATCCTCTTATATAAGACAGTTATATAGAGATCCGAAGTTTATGACATTCCATTTATGGAATACTTCTCCGTCTTCCATTCTGAATAATTTTCAATACATTGGAGAGGTCAAAACTTTTTGAGATTATTTCCAAAAGCTCTGAGTTTTTTTCTATTCCCCCGATAAACTCTTCTAAGGTCAGCTCACCTAGAAACAAAGGGCAGCATATGAAAATGTGTGCAGAATTCAGTTTCTACATTGAAATAAAGTGCAGCTACTACAATCTTTCACAAAAAAAAAAAAAATACATATATTAATGAATCTTATTAGACAAGTAGTCAAAGCTTAGTCATTGTTTTGTTTTGTTCTTTTTTTACTTAGATATTGAAATGTTTCTATTTAATAACATTTCTTGTGAATTTTGGTACTAATTTCTACAAAAATTACATTAAGAACTGCAGACATATTTGTTTGCAGCTTAGCCTTTGCCCATGAATAAAATAAATGAAATGTTTTCCTGAAAAACAAAAGTAGGCCTTCTTTAACCCCTTCCTTACCTATAACGGGATACGTCATCGGTAAGGATCCCCTGCTTTGAGGTGGGCTCCGGCGGTGAGCCCACCTCAAAGCCACGACATGTCAGCTGTTATAAACAGCTGACATGTGTCCGCAATAGGCATGAGCAGAATCGCGATCCGCCCACGCCTATTAACTAGTTAAAATCCGCTGTCAAAGCTGACAGCGGCATTTAACTAGAGCTTCCGGCTGCTGGGCCGGAAGTGAGCGCATCGCCGACCCCGTCATGTGATCGGGGGTCGGTGACGCGCTGCCTTGATCTCTATGGTTGTTTCAGGCACATTGCTATGAGCGCCACCTGGTTGTCGGCGCTCATAGCACTGCAGTAAATCTGCTACATATGGGTGATCTGCTCATCGCCCATATGTAGCAGAGGCAATCGAGTTGTGCATGCTTCTAGCCTCCCATGGAGGCTATTGAAGCATGCTAAAAGTAAAAAAAAAGTGTTTAAAATTAAAAAAAATAAAAAAAACCCTAATAGGTCAAGTCAACCCCCTTTCGCCCCAATCAAAATAAAACAATAAAATAAAAATCAAACATAGACACATTAGGTATCGCCATTTTTTTTGATCTATCAATAAAAAAAGGATTAACCCGATCGCTACACAGTGTAGCGAGAAAAAAATTAAAAATGCCAGAATTACGTTTTTTGGTCGCCGTGACATTGCAGTAAAATGCAATAACAGGCGATCAAAAGAACATATTTGCATAAAAGTGGTATCATTAAAAATATCAGCTCAGTGCGCAAAAAATAAACCCTCATCTGACCCCAGATCATGAAAAATGGAGACGCTAGGGGTCTCGGAAAATGGCGCAATTTTTTTTTTTTAGCAAACTTTGAAATTTTTTTTTCATCACTTAGATGAAAGAGAACCTAGACATGTTTGGTGTCTATGAACTCGTAATGACCTGGAGAATCATAGTGGTAAGTCAGTTTTAGTATTTAGTGAACCTAGCAAAAAAGTCAAGCAAAAAACAAGTGTGGGATTGCACTTTTTTTGCAATTTTACTGCACTTGGAATTTTTTTCCCGTTTTGGAGTACATGACATGGTAAATACAATGATGTCGTTCAAAAGTACAACTCGTCCTGCAAAAAATAAGCCCTCACATGGCCATATTGACAGAAAAATAAAAAAGTTATGGCTCTGGAAAGAAGGGGAGCGAAAAACGAAAAATCGAAAAAAGCTCCGGGAGTGAAGGGTTAAAGGGATTGTCCACTACTAGAACAACCCCTTCTTAAACTACAAGTTCACGCTGGATAAAATGATAAAGCCTATACTCAACTCCCGTGCAGGTTCCATTTCCGCGGTGTCAACACTCGTGGTCCCGGGGCTGTGATGCGGTGTTGTGACACATGATGCCCAATCAGCGCTGGCGTCACTGTCTCTACACATGAAGAGGAAGCCGGGAGCCCTGGTTTCCTCTTCATGTTCAACTGATAAGAAGGCGGAAACAGTGATGCCAGCACTGATTGGGCGCTGGAGTCACGCATCACAGGCCCGAAGACAATGACTGCCGACACCACAGGAATGACGCTGACATGGAAGGTGAGTATAGGCTTTATTATTTTATTCGGGTCGAACATTTAGTTTAAGAAGGGGTTATCCTAGTAGTGGACAATCCCTTTAACCCCTTCACGACATGCGCTGTACATGTCATATTCCCCCCACATCTTTCCCAGTACATGTCAGCTGTTTTGAACAGCGGATATGTGCCCGGAACATCCGCAGGTGGAATTGCGATCCACCCGCGGCTATTAACTCATTAAATGCCGCTGTTAAACTCTGACAGCGGCAATTAACATGCGCTACCGGTCAACGGGACAAAAATCCGCCCATCGGTGACCCCGTCACGTGATTGCAGGTCACCAATAGGATGGCATGACAACCAGAGGTCTCCTGGAGACCTCTATGGTTGTCACTGCTAGATTGCTATGAGCACCACCTGGTACCAGCTATTAAAACTTCCAAACAACAAAGCAAACATACCATCTCCATTGATATCAATTTTTTCGAACAACATTGATGTGAAATCCTCAGGACTTATTCCCTGGTGACCGTTTATAGATTGAACTGCCTAAAAAAGTAGAATCACATGTAAGATAAAATTACTTATGTATCATTGTTTTGAATAGTTCATCAATAATAGCCATTAGAATGTTAAACTTTAGCAGAATGATATTCTTTATGAAACAATATGGACAATGTACCTTTATTACAGAAAGCATACTATGTTATGAATAAAATAAAAGTTGCTTTAGTGACATATTCATTACCTTTTAAGGATTTTTACTAACGAATTTTACAATATTTACACTGTGAATATTGTATTGACAGAAACGCACTCTTGTCAAAAGTCCTGTTTTATAGAACATTCCTGTGAAAGAGCAGCAAAAGGGTGAATAATAATTATAAATATTTATTTATTAATGTCTTCAATGAGATGAGAAAAAAATGGCACTCACCATCCCATAAAAAAACTTTATTTTCATCTTATAAAAATTTGTTGCAGGGGGCCGTGGGTAAGCAATGACAATGGCCGTTTTGTGTTATACTAACTCTTCAATAAGTCATGATGATTGAAAATATTTTGGTGCATTGCAATGCACTATACCAGTGATCAGAGTAATAAAAGGTAAAGTCATATAGAGGGACTAGGTTGTCATGGAAATATATATGTATTCCATATATTCAAAGTATATTCATATATATGCATTCACAGTTAGATAGATCTCACTTGCTAAAAAATCCTGTGCTCACACATATCTATGCAAAAGCTGATTTCAGCTATAATCAGTCGTTTTAAACGACTGTGGCCTTCATAAGGAACAAGTACATAGAGTCTTAGTAGATATCTATTGTTTACTTTATAGTCATGCAAGAAAACTAGGGCAAAAGAACATAAAACAATAAATCTGCAACTTCAGCTCTTTTATCATAATTATCATACTTACACTAGAACAGCCAATAATCTAGCAGCTTTTAATTGTATGTTAATTGACTAACCAGCCCCTTTTTGTAAACGTATAAAACCTTGAATGAATAATAAATGAGAGGTCTTGACGAACTGCTATACTGACACTTCCGTTGTGGACAGTTTCATTTCGTTCTGAGCGCTCAAAAAGACATTTAATAGAGAATTGGGAACGGCAAGCAGCAAACACTGAAGGATATATTTATCCTAATTAAATTTCCATAACAGTTGGCGCCTGCACGCGGGGCATTGGACGAAACGCACGAGGACCCGGCCGACCGGAGAGACGGGGGTGTTGGCCCTGGGCTTGGCACACGGGACGGAGACTGCAGCTCCATCAGTAAGGTAAGAAAACTCTGTCATCTTACCTGAATGTTCCCTGTGCCTAGATCTAGCCTACACTTCTAGCCGGTCGGACGTGGTCATCACCGCATTCCCAGGTAGTGTAAAAAGTCCATACCCTTATCCAAAAGCCCTGGGATATAAGCCGAGTTGTTTGCTGCTGTGCGGTGTATGTTTCATGTTTTGTGTGAACCGGGAGAAAGTTGGAACGGTGACTGTGTTTTTGCTTGCTGATTTCTGGGAGCTGTATAGCAAAAAACAAATTGCTGGATAAGTTCCCGCAGAAATCCTTCACACATAGGTGGGAGGTCATCCCAAAAAATCCAGGTGTGAGGGGCGGGAGCTTTGATTTGGATAAGTCCACGCAGTGATCTTTCACACATCGGAGGGAGGTCATCCCAGATCAATCCAGGTGTGAGGAGCGAGGGCTTTGAATCGGTTAAGTTTCTGCAGAAATCTTTCACACACAGGAGGGAGGTCATCCCAGATCAATCCAGGTGTGAGGAGCAGGAGCTTTGTTTGGATAAATTCTCACAATAATCGTCCACGCAAGGGGGGAGGTCATCCCAGTCAAATCAGACGTGGATGGTGAGAATTTTGATTAAGGCTATTACAGATTACTGTGACCGGTGCACCGACCAGGGCGTACGGTTTTCAGAAAGTGATAGACCTGTACCCGTAGCATCGCCGTGCTCAGTGCAATTGGTGAGTTATCAGTTACCAGAGCAGCTTGTATGTGTCACAGATCATCAAAAGAGGGATTCGTATTCTCGCGGGTGTCTGTCTCATTGTACATGTCACTGTCTGTCTTGCAGGTACTGTCACTTTAAATCTCATTCAGAGCAGCGTGCGCTCTGTCAGTATCTCATTCACTGCTGGCTGTAGCAGCGAGAAACCCCTTTGACCCCCCTCCTCTGCTAATCACGTTGTCACATCTGTTTCCTGGTTTTGATCTTTTTAAGCTAGTCTTTTGGCTACAGGCTGAAGCGTGAAAATTCTTAGGCATTCAGACTGAACTATATTCATTTCTTGCTATTCTGAGGGATAATTTTTTTTTTTTTTTTTTGATACGTGATTTCAGTGCCTGTAGAGACAGCAAGCAGAGATATAAGGGAGGGGGAAGTGCTGGCAGCAGCGAGATGACATTCCAGAAGGCGGTAGGAAAAAGCCTACGCTACCAGACAAAAGTTTTAAAGTACTTTTCTTTTTGTTTTTATCATTTTACAATCAGTTTTTCCACCTCTTTTCTGTTTTTTTAATTAGCTGTTTTAGTAACAAGGGTTGTTTTTCAGAGTTTTATGATTAATACGGTTTTTCTTTTCTCCCCTTTTTGGTGAATTTATTTTTTCTTTTTCTAGAGTTTTTTACTAAATCTAACTTTTGTTTTTAAAGTTTTTCTTTTAAGTACATTTTTAAATGATTTTGGAGAGATTTTTTTTCTAATCAACTTATTTTAGAGTTTTATTCTCCAACCATTTTTTTTTTTTTTTCTCTACTAGCTTGCTTTAGACCAAGGTCAGAAGCACAGATAAGGAAGCTGCAGGCTGAGGGAGAACACACACACACAAAATGCGCAGCGGCTTGACTTACCCCTCCCATCAGGCATTCAGCGAAGACACACAGAACCAGAATGCAGCAGTTTTCAGATGTTTAATCACCTTTGTTGAATAGATTTTTGGAATAGACACAGTACGTAAGAATCGAAGAGCTAGGCATGTGAATAGAAGGTCAGAGTACGTGAGAAGCAAATAGACAGGCAGCCTTTACGCTGCATAATGAAATGTTTTTTCTTGTTTTTGTTGTTTGAAAGGCAACGGGAAAGTTTGTTAATAGATTACCGTCTGCTATAAAAGAGCAGTGGTGCATCGTGTAGAAGGTACAGCAAGTTAATTTGAACGGACCAGGAAGTGATTTTTTATGTGAATAAGATTGAAAAGGTGTTAAATCGTCTGTGAGAAAATGATCACTGACATGTCACAAGAGCAGAATTCAGAGTCACACACATCACATGTCCATCATGTGGAGACACGGGACAGGTGTAGGCTGCTCTCATTGAATAAGGAGCCTTGTACAGGGAAAAACGCTCCCCGCCTCTCTCCACAGGGAGAAGGCATTTTTGTTTCAACCATCCCCTCTCAAGAGTCACAGGGGGGACACCCTCTCCTTTTTCTTCTCTCAGTCCCTTTCTCCTTCTTCAGACTTTTCTCCTCTTTCCTCGCTGCCATCCCTCTCTATCCTTCTTTCCCCTCCCTCACATCTCTGACACATCCATTTTCTTCCTCTTCCTCTTCTTCTATCTCTTCCTCTCCAACTCTCAAATCTTCTTCATCTTCTTCTACTTCTCCCCCTCCATCTTTCTCCTCTCTCTCTCCTCCATCTTTCTCTCCTTTTCCCTTTCCACTCTTCTCTCCCTCCCCTCCTACATTCTCTTCCTCTTCTTCACCCTCCCCTCCATCTCTCTCCCCTCCTCTTTCTCTCGCTCCTCCCTCACACCTCCCTTCTCTTCCTCTTTTTTCTACTTCGTTATCAACTGGGTCAACGCCCAATCAAAGCAATGTGGTGTCCCTGTATTCAGTGCCTCCAGCACAGGGCACCCTGTCTATCCCAAGCACACTACAAACATTGCCAGTCATTATATCAGGAGAAGAAAGTGCAAATCTCCCTACACAAAACGTTGCAGGTAGCCCCCAGACACAAAAACTAGCAGAGCCCACAGCTATAGCTTCACAGGGGGGTAGTGTAGCTACAGACACAAATGAGGAACCTCAGTGCCGAGCAGGGCTGCCAGCATGGAACCATGACACTAATCCACCGCAACCTCAGCAAGGAAGTGGGAAATCCCCATGCAGCAAGACAACTTTTAAGCCCAAATCTCACCCAGTGTATGCACCAAGTACACCATGTCACTTCTTATGTGATGAAGATGAAGATGCAACGTCACACATGCTGCCCAATACTAGGGAAGAAAACACACAAGCAGCAATAGAGCAGGGACAGGTAGAGGCACCATCCTATGAGCCCTTCATCCCAAGCCAGGTGATCAGTATGCTGCCAGACCCAGGGATACACCCCATGCCATTTTGCCAAAAAATGCAGCAGATCCAGCGAACGTATGCAGCAGCCTGGATTAATCTCTGGACCGTAATGGAAATAAAAGCAGGTGATGCATTCTGGCCAATTATGAGAGAACACTTCAAGCTTCCAACAGAGTTAGATGCGTATGCCTGGGAGACAGGACCAAAGCTAATTGAGCAACTCAGAGAATGGGCCAAAAGCAGACTGACAGGACAAACTCTCAGCCTACATGACATGAGTCAAGACAAGACAGAGTCTGTGGAGAAGTTCCATGACAGAGTAATGCAAGTGTTTCAAGATTTGGGCCTCATTACCCATGATCAGACACACAGACGGATGTTGGCACAGGCTTTTGTGCATGGACTGAGAGAACCAATCAGGAAACCACTGGTAGTAGCCAGGCCTGAGTACACGTCAATAGCAATGGATACCCTGCTTGCAGTAGCAAAAAGGATTGAGTCCCGCCGGGACAGAAGGGATGTCCGGTGTTACAACTGTGGCGAGTTTAGTCATTTCCGGAACCGGTGCAGAACACCGACTTCGCAAAGAAGAAGAAGAAACACAGAAAGCAGTGAAGAACCCCTTCCATAGGACAGGAGCACACCAAGTCCACAGGGAACCCCACCAGTGGGACCAATATCCTGAGAGTGGATGGCGTAGTCAGATCTTTTCTTGTGGAACTCCGCAACCTCACCTATCTATCAGAATCTTCTGCTTCCTGCATGGGAATTGATGGTCAAGTCAGATATTTCCAGATTATGAAGCCCCTGAGCGTGTGGACTCAGCCAGAACACTCCATCATGTCCCAGTTTGTTGTGTCAAAGACCTGCACCCTCAACCTATTGGGAGTGGACTTACTGCAGAAGCTGAAAGCGACCAGAGTGTTCCAGGAAGATGGGACCATGACACTTTCTTCACCCCTGACCCAAGAAGAAACAGGAACAACCACACTGCAGATCTATCACAGGAGGTGCTGGACATAGTACCAGAAAAGCCACTCCATCACCCAGAGTCAAGATGTCTCTGACCAACTGAAGGTCTAAGTGAACTCGCCTAAGAAGACGGCCTGAGAACTTTGACATTGGCCAGGATATTCAACTCAAGAAGGACCCTACTGGAATGGCAACACCTCATCCGGCTCCAACGCCAGAGGTTCATCTTTTGCAAGCACCAGGAGGTGCCCCCTGCAATCAACCAATTCACCCAGGCCCTAGACCGGCAAAAGGCCACTCAGCTCTTCAAACTTGTGCACAAATACTGACCTGAGACCGAGCTGGAGAAAAATAAACTACTGATGGCCCGTGCTGAGAAAAAAGCAGCCGGTGAAGGAGACGTCCCAACAAGAAGACCCCCTGTGACCAGAGCAGGTGCTAACACAGTGACTGCCTTGGTGGAGAACAAGAAAGCCAGCTGGTCGTCATCTCTCATGATGTGGATCCTAGTAGGCGGCTTGTTTTCCCGCCAGCTCTGTGCCGGGAGATGGGAGTCCCCTGCCGCATAGTGAAGGACAAGGCAAAACTAGGCTGCCTCGCCCATTGGAATCAATCCCAGCTTTCCACAGTGAAGAAAAAGACTGTAAACCCCACTGAGTTCAGAATGGTGCAAGGCCTGGAGGCCGTGAAAGAGGCTACTGTATTTGAAACCCCAACAGTGCTGAACCTGCACACTCTGCTCTCAAAAGTCCCAGTCACCGCAACGGTATTCACGGTGATCAGCCTGGCCAGTACCTTCTTCAGTGTTTCCCCTCCACCTGGAGGCCTGCCTTCACGCACCAGTGCAGTGCATATGGACAGTGTTGCCTCAAGGTGCTCAAAACAAGTCCTTCAAGTTTCACCAAGACAATGTCCTCCATCCTCGTCACCTGGATTGCAGAATATGCAAGAGTCACTCTTCTACAACACGTGGATGACCTTCTCTTTTGTGTGGTTGACATCGACACCTGCACAGTCCATTCCTTGTCTCTCCTACTCTACCTGGAAGAACAGCAACTAGTGTTGAGCGATACGATAATGCAAATATCGGCTATCGGCCGATATTAGCTCTATCGGCCTTTCGATAATTCGTTTAGATATTTTCGTCTTATCGAATACCGGAATCGGATTTGTCACTGTCACTGTGAGTGTCCGTCGGTCGGGTCTGTCAGGAGTCAGCGGCACTTACCTGGCAGAAGATCTCCGGCGGTCACGTCCTGGACTGCTTGATGGCCGCCATTATCTTCTCCCTGGCGGTCACATGCAGTTTTTCGCGATAACTTCAGTGACTGCAGGGTAATCCCGGCCGTAAAGCAGTCAGTCTGATGACGTCACCGCCGGGGAAGCAGGTAATAAGCTGTGCTGCGCCGGGATGACAGGCTCTGCCTGTCATTCTGATGTAGCAGAGCTGGATCGTCGTGGGACACTCGTTACTATGGACTGCGTCGGTCAGGTGGTATACTTTTTTTTTTTTTTTTCATTTTTTTACAGGAGATCGATGGCGTCGCAGGATGAGACTGTAATAAAAGTAATGAAAACTGTGTTGTTTTTTTTTTTATTAAATTAAAAAACTTTTTTAGGAACATTCACCCGTCCGGGTACATAAACAATTTTACTATTTACATACAGGGACCCTGTCCGGGTTATTTATAATTCTTTGGCAGGGGTGTTCCAGGTACCACGTGGTACTTTTCTGGTGCTTGCCAAACATCCGAGGCACCAAGGACCACCAGGACCTGATGACGTCGTGTGGCCTGTACAGTCAAGTCGTGACCCGCTATCTGTGTCTGTGTGGCCACCTCTTTCATCTCCCTCCGGGTCTGGAGCCCTATGTCACGGACTGAACGAACCCCAGGGGGCCTAACAGGCGCCGGGTACGGGCCAGCTATACTTATCATGTCCATAGCTGGGGCTGCTGAGGAGACCACTGAGGGAGGCTTGGGAGATTTACGGCGTGGGGTGGGCACTTTTGCAGAGGCCTGGATGTGGGAGGCTGAAGGCTCCGAGGGTCTCACAGGTTCCTGACACACTGGGGAGTAGGGGTCGCACCTGGTAACATTTAGGGCGTACCACCCATTGTAACCCCAGTGTCGGGTGTAAGTCACCAAGTCTCCTGGCAACAGGTCCCTCCCGGGTGTCCTTCTGGGAGGTGAGCCTCCACGTCCCGCCGGGTCACAAAGTCTTCTAAATAAAGTCCAGGCTCCTTGATGAAGCCCCAACCACCTTTCAATTTAAAGCTCCGTACTGCACCCTTACGCCGCGGCTCACTCAGGGTTCCTTTATCCTTTCTCATCCGGTCCTTATCTGCCCGGTCCTTCTCCAGGTGACGTTGGCGAAGTTTTAGGGTTTCTCGCTGCTCCCTTTGTCGCTCTGCTTCCCGCTCCCAACGTCTCCACTCTTCCTCCTGACGCCGGTTGTAATTCTCCTCCACCAGCTGCTCCATGTCTCCACCACTCCACTGCAGCTTACAGTGTCCGGTTTGCGGCAGCTCTCCTGTCGCCCCCCAGTCCTGGCGGCGCTCCCCTGCGGAGGAAGCAGACGGCTCTAAATCAGATGACAGTCGGGGCTCCGGTACAGGCAGGTAGACCTCTGGTGCCTGCGCGGCCTCCTCCATGAGCACGGGTGTCGCTTCTTCTGTCTCAGCGACGGGGGCAGACAGCGGGATCTGGGGTGCTGCTGACGGTGCTGCGGTTTTTGCAGGAACGGGTGCCTCCACTGCGACAACGTCAACCGGATCACATTGCAAGGACTCCTCTACTAGAACGGGTGCCTCACCTTCCGGTACAGACACTTCAGGTAAGAGGGATTGGCGCCGCTCCAAGTTTAGTTTTAGGGCACGCCAGCTCGCTTCCATCCTGGCGACCTCCTCCCGGTGCCGGGCCAGGCCTCTTAGGGTATCCGCCGCTTCTTGCAGCGTAGGAGGGTTTACAGGCCGGGTGCCCAACGGTGATTCTGTGGCGATCGGGTCGCTTCCGTGGGGGGAGAGCTCTGACTGCTCCATCCCTTCCACTTCTGCTCGTCGTGTCCATTAGCCATCTCTGCCAAGTCACATGTGTCATTAGCATCTGGAGAGGGCCCCTCTTTTGTAGGGAGGCGGGACCTTCGTGTTAGTTTCCGCACACTGAGGAGGATGAGGAAGCGGAACTCCAGAGCTGTGGGGCACGATCTTACATTGCAGTACCATTTACAGTGGGCGGCCATCGTTTTCACGCCACTGAGTGAGTGACACCCACGAAGAGCACGCCCTTCTTCTTCACCAGTGCCTCGTCGTGACGCAGATATGGCGGAAAAATGGCAAATACATTCTCTGATGATTTTAGCAATTCTCAAGCACAAAACCAGTGCAATTCAGGCACACAGGACTCGCTTATAGCGAGCTACAGAATCCTGTTCGTGACGCCCAAGTTGAGTCGCACAGAGCCAGAGGTTTTCGGGGTACTCGGCACCGAGCCCGTCGACTTCTATGGGGTATGTCACGTCTTTACCCGGCAATTGAATTAGAGTCGATTTTACTATGTAGAAGTGTATAAACTATAAATATATGTATATATATATATGTCACAATGACATGTATATATATATATATGTATTCTATGTGTGTTTATTTTGTGTTTACAACGAAAGAAAGGGTTTTTTTTTGTTGCGATATTTTGTTCCCATAGACTTACATGGGACTTCCGGTATCGAAATCGAATATCGACGATATTTAGTGCTATCGGCGATACAATTTCGATACGATATTTTTAGATATCGAGCAATATCGCTCAACACTAACAGCAACACAAGGTCTGGAAGAACAAAGTCCAGTGATGTCAGAAGCAAGTTACATCCCTGGGACACTGTATTGCCCACCAGACGAAACACATGTCAAAAGACTGGAAGACCACTGTGGAGAAGATGGCTCCCCCAACAACTCCAAGAATGCTGCAGGCCTTCCCTGGTCTAGTGTCGTATTGCAGAACCTGGATCCCTGATGCCTCAGTCCTAATGCAGCCTCTGTGCGCTTGCATCAATGCAACCCCGCTCTTTCTATCAGACGCAGCCTTCAACCCATTCAGGAGATTGGAAGAACTCCACAGTCTCAGCGCCAATACCAGGCCTACCTGACTACAAGAAGTCTTTCCGTCTACCTGATGGAAGAAAGAAGGTCATGCTACTGGAGTCCTGGCACGGATTCACGGGGGAAAACAGAGACTTTTAGGCTGCCTCTCAGCCCGTTTGGATCCAGTTGTAAGAGGAGCACCCTCCTGCCTGATGGCAGTATCTGCAGCACACACCTTCCTGGACAAGGTTGCTGACATCACTCTTGGACAGCCACTGGAAACTCTCACTCCACACGACATCTTGGCAATCTTCAATCAAGCTCAACCAACAATAATCTCCCCACCGCCAAGCATCTTTGTGGCGCCTCTATCGCCTTTGTCTCATAATGTCACCGTCTCCAGACCTACAGTCCTCATCCCGGCTACTCTACTCCCACTCCCAAGGGGGGATACAATATGGACTTTCCAGAACAAAATTTACAGAATTTATCCTCTACTTGGATGGCTCCAGATTTGCAGATGATGAAGTTTCCACACAGGAAGTGCAGTGACCAGCAATCAAGAAATTCTGTGGTCCAGAAGTCTGTCACCTAGCCTGTCAGCCCAGGAAGCAGAACTGATAGCGCTGACGAAGGCCTGCAAGATGGCAGAAGGCAAGACTGCAAACATCTACACCGACTACAGGTACTCGCATGGCATAGCACACGACTTTGGGCCCATCTGGGCTACAAGGGACTTCATCACAGCAAACGGGACAACCGTGAAGCATCATGGAGCCTTCAGGGACCTGCTGGGTGTACTCCAACTTCCAAAATGGTGGCAATTTGAAAAATCAAAGTGCATGGAAAACTGAGAACAGAAGAGGCGTGAGGCAATAACATGGCAGACATGGCAGCCAAAGAAGCGGCCAAAGGAAGACAACATGGAGAAGTGGGAGAGGTCGTAGAGCCGGACGGCTACTACATGACGACTGAAGACAAGAAACCTGACAAAAAGACGTCCTGGGATCTGCTCAAGAAGTTGCAAGACCAAGCTCCAAAAGGAGAAGAGCTGAATGCGAAAAAAAGCAACACGTGAAGAAGGAAGGCTATCAATAATGGACTTCAAACTCTGCCTACCACAAAGTATGCACCCTATGGTGGTCCAATGGGCACATGGACCCACACCCACATATCAAAGACACAAATGAATGATCTGATTGGTGCTTACTGTTTCGCTTCAGGGATCTCCACCCTAACAGCCAAATTCACCAGCAGCTGTTTGACCTGCGGCAAATGCAAGCCTGGGCGTATGGAAGAAAGTCCCCCTCACCTCATCTGGAAAGACCACTCTACCAGCTTCAAAGGATCCAGATAGACCACATCCAGATATCGCCAAGTGAAGGATTCAAATACGCCATTGTGGTCAAAGAAGTATTTTCAAGATGAACAGAAGCGTTCCAAGTCAGCAAAGACTACTGCAAAGAAGCTACTTTCGGAAAATAGTGTGCAGATACGGGGTTCCAGAAATGATAGAAAGTGATTAGTGACCCGCATTCACAGCAAATCTGACACACGAGATCTGGTTAGCAGTAGGGTCAGATTTAGGCCTACACACTCCTTACCACCCCCAGAGCAGCAGGAAGGAAGAAAAACTGAACGGAACACTTAAGAATAGAATGCTGAAAATTGCCCAAGAGACACGCAAACCATGGCATGACACACTCCCAATTGCACTGTTTAGCGTAAGGCACACTCCCAGAGACCCAGAAAAGCTGTCACCATACGAAATTTTGTTTGGGTCTAGTCCCAAGTTAGGTACATTCTTCCCTCAGCAGCAGAATATGCAAAATGATATCTTGTTTGCTTATGTAATTGAATTGGTCAAAAACTAATGCCCATTCTCGAGTTTTTCTCTTCACTGCCAGATTTGATGGTCCTGTCCAAGAACCTCAGATGACACCAACCTCTGTGTAACTAGAGGGAAAGCCTGTTTGGATCCACGTATCGCATTGCAAGGAGGCTCCCGTACCAGGAGAGACACCTAAGCCATGAAGGATGTCGTGGATGCTCTGACTGACCAGACAGATGACCTACCTGATGAAGAATACACACATTTTTTTCTGAACATGCAGTTAAATAAAGAGACTATGATTGCAAACACATAAACCCCCGACAGGGACAGTCCTCCTCTGACCGCCCATTTGCGAAAAGTCTGTATTCGGTGGGGGAGGCATGCGCTAGGCATATTCTCAACCCGCCGGCAGCACAAAACAGTTGCAGCGCTTTGGGACAGGAGCAGGTTTTTAGGGCAAGTGGTATCTAAGGGGGGACTGTCATGGAAATATATATGTATTCCATATATCAAAGTATATTCATATATATGCATTCACAGTTAGATAGATCTCACTTGCTAAAAAATCCTGTGCTCACACATATCTATGCAAAAGCTGATTTCAGCTATAATCAGTCGTTTTAAACGACTGTGGCCTTCATAAGGAACAAGTACATAGAGTCTTAGTAGATATCTATTGTTTACTTTATAGTCATGCAAGAAAACTAGGGCAAAAGAACATAAAACAATAAATCTGCAACTTCAGCTCTTTTATCATAATTATCATACTTACACTAGAACAGCCAATAATCTAGCAGCTTTTAATTGTATGTTAATTGACTAACCAGCCCCTTTTTGTAAACGTATAAAACCTTGAATGAATAATAAATGAGAGGTCTTGACGAACTGCTATACTGACA
This sequence comes from Oophaga sylvatica, assembly GCA_033576555.1. Classification (NCBI taxonomy): domain Eukaryota; kingdom Metazoa; phylum Chordata; class Amphibia; order Anura; family Dendrobatidae; genus Oophaga; species Oophaga sylvatica. Next base: position 447,002,123 of record JARQOD010000002.1, on the reverse strand, counting down.
CTTCCGTTGTGGACAGTTTCATTTAGTCCTGAGCGCTCAAAAAGACATTTAATAGAGAATTGGGAACGGCAAGCAGCAAACACTGAAGGATATATTTATCCTAATTAAATTTCCATAACAAGGTAAAAAAAAAAAAACTGTAAAAATTAAAATATGTGTATAAAGAAAAAGAACAAAAAAATGTAAAATATAAAGACAATAAACACGTATACTTATGTAAAAGCAAAACAGAAACAGTGCATATATTGCCGGGTCCAGAATGACGTGATCTATAAAACTGTCACAGTGTTGAACCCCTACAGTGAACACCTTAAAAAATTAAATAAAAAACATAGCAAAAGTGTCGACAGAAAAGTGGATTAAGATGTTATCAAAAAGTCATATGTAAATAGAAATGCAATCCTTCCACCTGCAGAGAAATGAAAAAGCTATAGTTGTCAGAATAAGGCCATGCAAAAGCAATAGTTTTCTATAAAATTGGTTTTATTGTGTTTTTATTGTGTAAAATTAGAAGAACAAAAAAAAAAGATAATTTTGGTATCACTGTCTTATTACTTTTACAACACGGTAAACAGTGTAAAAAAAAACCCCACAATTCCTGAATTGCTGTTCTATGTTCATTTTGCCTCCCAAAAAGTGCAATAAAAAGAGACAGAAAATGATGTGCCCAAAAATAATACCAATAAAAATTCCAATTCATCCCACATAAAACAAGTCCTCACATGTCTGTCAGCAAAAGAATATAAAAACTATAAACTATAGCCTTCAAAATTTGATGATGCAGATAACTTTATTTTGTAAAAATTTTTTTAATATGACAGTAGCCAAATAATCTGAATCATGCATATCAGACATAGACCAGAGTCAAACTAGTGAGAAATACGGACGAGTGCTATGCGAGAAAAAAAAAATTGCATTGCAATGTTAATTTATAAGCAGCTCCCATCAGCCGAATTTTTCTCGGCCGTATTATACGGGCTAAGAAAATCGCAGCATGCTGGGATTGTCCCCTTATTACCGCTATTGAGTTCACTTCAGGTCAGCCAGGGACTCCGCGCAGCCTCACTGACTACCGCTTACGTCAGTGAGGCTGCACGGAGTCCCCGGCTGACCTGAGGTGATCTGACAGTGTGGGAAAAAGTTCAGAAACTTTCCCACGCAAATCAGTTTATCCCCGGTCAGGCGGGGAGCCTGCGCAGACATGATTTCATTCATTCTGCAGTGGTTTACAGCCGGGCCGGTAGCATTAGCACCGGTCCCTGTTGTTAACTAGTTAACCCCTTGTGATGGATTGCAGCGGGGGACCTGACTAAATGGCGGAGAGGTATGGATAGTGTTGCTTTTTTATTTTTTTTTGTTACAGGAGAACAAGGGATTCAGCTGGATTGGCAGCATAATAAATTAGGTCAAAAACATTGTGCATTTATTTCATTAAAATAATTTTTTATTAATGTGTGTGTCTTTTTTAACCCTTTACTACTATAGGACTAATAATGGATAGTTGTCTTATTGACACCTCTCCATTATTAACCCTGATTAATGTCACCTTTCAATAGCAAGGTGAAATTAACCCCTTATTAACCCAAGAGCCACCGCTAAAGGCAATGGGAATAGAGAGGCTAAGTGCCACAAAAGGCGCATCTAGTAAATGTGCCTTTTCTGGGGTGACTGGGGCCAGGTGTTTGTAGCCAGGGGGGGACCGAAAACAATGGTCCCTCCCTAGGCTATGAATATCTGTCCTCAGTAACTGGCTTTCCCTCTCTGGCGGAGAAAATAATGCAGGAGCCCATGCATTTTTTTTTCAATGAATTTACCCGTTAATTTAACACCTACATGTCCCAAATTTTACACACATACACTAATCTAATTATTAGTCAAAAACATCTATAAAACTAAATGAAATGGTTTACTGTATGTAAACCATGTGTCATTTCATGTCGGGTTCTGTAATGATTTTACAGAAGCGGGCAATTAATTTAGCGGCTATTATGCTATGTAGAACTGTATGAACTACAGTACAAACAACATGGGAAGGTTATTAAAGGCAAACATACTGGTAGACCATGGAAGACATCAAAGCGTCAAGACCGGAAACATAAAGCAATATGGCTCCAAAACAGGAAATGCACAACAAAACAAATGAGGAACGAATGGGTGGAAACTGGAGTCAATGTCTGTGACCGAACTGTGAGAAACCGCCTAAATGAAATGGGATTTACATACAGAAAAGCTAAACGAAAGCCATCATTAACACCTAAACAGAAAAAAAACAAGGTTACAATGGGCTAAGGAAAAGCAATCGTATACTCTGGATGACTGGATGAAAGTCATATTCAGTGATGAATCGCGAATCTGCATTGGGCAAGGTGATGATGCTGGAATTTTTGTTTGGTGCAGTTCCAATGAGATTTATAAAGATGACTGCCTGAAGAGAACATGAAAAATATTTAGAATTGAGAGTCCTCAGTGGTTGATACCTCCTTTTATTGGCTAACTGAAAAGATGGTAACTGTTGTGAATAGGCTGGAAATGAGTTCTGAGCAGAAGCTCCCTCTGGTGGTTACAAACGGTACTGGACTGTCCAGTGAAGATTGTGAGGATTGGGAATCAGGTGTTACTGACTGGTCTTATATAAGGGAGTCGCCTTCCCATCAGGGTTGCCGGTGATCAATTGTTCTGGTCTCAATCTTTGATTCCTGTTTCCTTGGTAGCCTGCTGTGTCGTGTCTGAATCTCCTGCTAACAGATAAGACATTTTCTTCTTTTTGTTTTTGTGCTTGATTTTTGCATTTTGTCCTGCACTTCTGTGGGGGCCTTCAGGGTCCCCTCTGGGGGCTTTTGCCCTCTCAGTTCAGTTCAGCCACTGATGTTTGTACATTTGCTTTTTCCAGTTTTTTCAGTGGCTGCTGTTTTGTTTTTGGTTACACCAGAGAACTAATTTAGGTGGTAGAGGTCGTGTGATCTAAGGTGTTTTTGAAATTAGTAGAGTTGGTGCTTTTCAGGGTTTTTTGAGATTGCAGTAAGTGCCCTTCCTATCCTTTTCTATTTAGTAAGTTTGGGCCCCAACGTTTGCTCATACTATTTTCTGTCTGTGTCAGTATTTCTTCTTGTCTAACTGCCATTACATGTTTGGGGGCTTTCTATGTTCTTTGGGGATCTGCTCCGGGGCAGATAGCTTTCCTCTTTCTATCTTTAGGTGTAGTTAGTTTCTCAGGCTGTGACGAGGCGTCTAGGACCAACGTAGGAACGCTCCACGGCTGCCTCTAGTTGTGGTGGTTAGTCAGGGTACTGCAATCTCATAGTTTCCAACTGCTCTGGTGTATTTCCTTTTTTGCCTGCTCTCCTCAGCTACCAAATCATAACAGTATCACCGGCCCAAAACTAAAAATTATATGGTACTCACAGAAGGGAAAAATATTGTGGAAAGAAAAAAGTTGTCAGAGTTGTCAGAGATTTTTTTTTCTGTTTGTTGCATTTTTTTTTCCCCTCTGTATCTCTGGGTGCTGAGGAGGATTTTTTTTTTTCTCTCTCAATGGAGTTTGCACAGTTGTTTGGCCGTGTGGATCAGCTTGCCACTGAGGTTCGGAGTATTGCTACCCATCTTGCTAGGTTGCCTGTTGTGGAACCTAGGATTCCCATGCCAGATTTGTTTTTAGGGGATCGAGCTAAGTTTCTGAATTTCAAAAATAACTGTAAATTGTTTTTTGCCTTAAAATCTAAGTCCTCAGGGAACGCAGCGCAGCAGGTTCAAATTGTCATCTCTCTCCTGCGCGGCGACCCTCAGGATTGGGCTTTTTCCCTGACACCTGGGGATCCTGTTTTGAGTGATGTTGATGCGTTTTTTCAGGCTTTGGGGTTATTGTACGATGAGCCTAATGTCACTGATCAGGCTGAAAAAGCTTTGTTGGCATTAAGTCAGGGGCTTGAGGACGCTGAGTTATACTGTCAGAGATTCCGTAGGTGGGCAGTCCTGACCAAATGGAATGACGACGCTTTGGCAGCTCTTTTTCGGAAGGGACTGTCAGATAATGTAAAGGATGTTATGGTGGGATTCCCTGTTCCCTCTGGTCTCAATGATTCTATGTCATTAGCGATTCAAATTGACAGACGTTTGCGTGAACGGAAAGGTATGCGTGGAATAATGTTGCCTTTTGAACCTGCTTCTGAATCCATGCAGTGTGATAGAGTGGTTTCTGGGGCACAGCGTCATGAATTTCGAAAGCGCAATGGGTTATGTTTCTACTGTGGTGATGCCTCTCATGCTATTTCAGTCTGCCCTAAGCGGGGAAGACGTTTTGCACGCTCAGTTGTCTTGGGTAGTGTTCAGACTAAGTTTTTATTAACTGTTACCCTGATATGCTCTCTGTCCTCATTTTCTGCCCAGGCTTTTGTTGATTCTGGAGCAGCTATTAACCTGATGGATTTTGATTTTGCTAAACGTTGTGGGTTTCCCTTGATACCCCTACGGAAGTCTATTCCCCTACTGGGGATCGATTCTACCCCTTTGGCTGAGAATAAACCTCAGTTCTCTACTCAGGTGATAATGAGGGTAGAACCTGATCATCAGAAGAGTTGCAAATTTTTGGTTCTGTATAATCTGCATGACATTATCGTACTGGGTTTCCCTTGGTTACAGTCTCATAATCCTGTTTTGGATTGGAAATCTGTGTCTGTTACCAGTTGGGGCTGCCAATGTGTTAATACCAACACTCCTGTTTTTTCTGCCTCCCCCCAGGCTCAGGATGTTCCTGACTTTTTGATTGATTTTTCTGATGTGTTTAGCGAAAGTAAATCTGCATCCTTACCTCCCCATAGGAGCTATGACTGCGCTATTGAATTAGTGCCTGGTAGTAAATTCCCTAAAGGTCGCCTTTTTAACTTGTCTGTACCTGAACATGACGCTATGCGGTCTTATATCAAGGAGTCATTGGAGAAGGGTCATATCAGACCATCCTCTTCACCCTTAGGTGCCGTTTTTTTCTTTGTGGCCAAAAAGGATGGTTCATTAAGGCCGTGTATTGATTATCGTCTCTTGAACAATATTACTGTGAAATATCAATATCCTTTACCCTTGATCTCTGATCTGTTTTCCAGGGTGAAAAACGCTACTTGGTTTACCAAGCTTGACCTCAGGGGGGCATATAACCTTATTCGCATTAAGCACGGGGATGAATGGAAGACGGCATTTAATACCCCTGAAGGGCATTTTGAGTACCTTGTGATGCCCTTTGGGCTCACTAATGCTCCTTCTGTCTTCCAGTCCTTCATGAATGACATTTTCAGGGATTTTGTGGATAAATTTCTGATTGTTTATTGGGATGATATCTTGATTTTTTCCAATGACTGGGACTCTCATGTAAAACATGTTCGGACTGTGTTCCAGATTTTGAGAGAGAATGCTCTGTATGTGAAGGGATCAAAGTGTCTTTTTGGCGTTCAGAGGATCTCATTTCTGGGATTCATTTTGTCCCCATCTGTTATTGAAATGGACCCGGTCAAAGTTCAGGCCATCTGTGATTGGGTCCAACCTACTTCATTAAAGGCTCTTCAAAGATTCTTGGGTTTTGCCAATTTTTATCGTAAATTTATTGGTAATTTCTCTGTTATTGTTAAACCATTAACTGATTTGACCAAGAAGGGTTCTGATGTGGTGAATTGGCCTCCTGAGGCAGTCTCTGCATTTCAGGAACTTAAGCAGAGATTCACTTCTGCTCCTGTTCTACGGCAGCCTGATGTTTCTCTACCATTTCAGGTGGGGGTTGATGCCTCTGAAATTGGGGCAGGTGCCGTTTTGTCCCAAAGAGATCCAGAGACCTCTAAAAGTAACCCTTGTGCCTTTTTCTCTCGAAAATTTTCTCCCACTGAACGTAATTATGACGTGGGTAATCGGGAGTTATTAGCCATGAAGTGGGCTTTTGAAGAGTGGAGACATTGGCTGGAGGGAGCCAAACATCAGGTGGTGGTCCTTACGGACCATAAGAATCTAGTTTATCTGGAATCTGCCAAGCGACTTAATCCTAGACAGGCCAGGTGGGCCTTGTTTTTCACACGTTTTAATTTTGTGGTTTAATTTCTTCCTGGCACTAAAAATGTTAAGGCGGATGCCCTCTCGAGGAGTTTCCTGGCGGACTCTCCTGAGTTATCTGATCCTTCTGTTATTTTGAAAGAGGGTGTAGTTCTTTCCGCCATCTCGCCAAATTTGAGACTGGCTCTGGAGGGGTGTCAGGAGGATAAGCCCGAGCGCTGCCCTGTTGGGAAATTGTTTGTCCCGGACCAGTGGAAAAAGAGTGTAATGTCTGAGATTCATTGTTCCGCGTTGGCCGGTCATCCCGGAATTTTTGGTACCAGAGACTTGGTTAGTCGGTCCTTTTGGTGGTCTACCTTGTCTCGTGATGTCAGGGAGTTTGTGCAGTCCTGCGGGACTTGCTCTCGCTCCAAGCCTTGCTCTCGTTCTAGTGGTTTGTTGATGCCATTACCTGTGCCCAAGAGACCATGGACCCATATATCTATGGATTTCATTTCCGACCTCCCTGTTTCTCAGAGAATGACCGTCATCTGGGTGATTTGCGATAGGTTTTCCAAGATGATACATCTTGTGCCATTACCTAAGTTGCCTTCCTCCTCTGAATTGGTGCCTTTGTTCCTTCAGCACGTGGTTCGTTTACACGGCATTCCTGAGAACATTGTGTCTGACAGAGGAGTCCAGTTTGTTTCCAGATTTTGGAGGAGCTTTTGTTCTAAAATTGGTGTTCAATTGTCTTTCTCCTCGGCGTTTCATCCTCAGACCAATGGTCAAACTGAGAGAACAAACCAGACATTGGAGACTTATCTAAGATGCTTTGTGTCTGCTGATCAGGATGACTGGGTCTCTTTTTTGCCTTTGGCTGAGTTTGCTCTTAATAATACTGCTAGCTCTGCCACTTTGATGTCTCCATTTTTCTGTAATTCTGGGTTTCACCCTCGATTTTCTTCAGGACAGACGGAGGCTTCTGTCTGTCCAGGTGTTGACTCTGTTGTGGAGCGTATGCAACAGATTTGGGACCAGGTAGTGGAGAGGTTGTCCCTCTCTCAGGAGAGGGCCCAGCGGTTTACTAACCGGCATAGGACTGATGGTCCTCGGTTTAAAGTGGGGGACTTGGTCTGGTTGTCCTCAAGAAATATTCCTATGAGAGTGGCATCTCCTAAATTTAAGCCTAGGTTCATTGGACCTTATAAGATCATGGAGATTCTTAATCCTGTTTCTTTTCGTTTGCTTCTGCCAGGGACATTTAAGATCCATAACGTGTTCCATAAGTCCTTGTTGAAGAGGTTTGTTGAGCCAGTGGTTCCTACTACTGTGCCTCCTGACCCTGTTTTGGTTGAGGGCAATCTGGAGTATGTGGTTGAGAAAATATTGAATTCTCGTTTTTCTAGACGGAAACTCCAGTATTTTGTTAAATGGAGAGGTTATGGTCAGGAAGACAATTCTTGGGTGTTTGCTTCGGACATCCATGCTAGGAGACTCATCCGTGCGTATCATAGAACTCATCCTGACCGACCTGGTTGCTCAAATGAGGGTTCGGTGACCCCTCCTCAAGGGGGGGTACTGTTGTGAATAGGCTGGAAATGAGTTCTGAGCAGAAGCTCCCTCTGGTGGTTACAAACGGTACTGGACTGTCCAGTGAAGATTGTGAGGATTGGGAATCAGGTGTTACTGACTGGTCTTATATAAGGGAGTCGCCTTCCCATCAGGGTTGCCGGTGATCAATTGTTCTGGTCTCAATCTTTGATTCCTGTTTCCTTGGTAGCCTGCTGTGTCGTGTCTGAATCTCCTGCTAACAGATAAGACATTTTCTTCTTTTTGTTTTTGTGCTTGATTTTTGCATTTTGTCCTGCACTTCTGTGGGGGCCTTCAGGGTCCCCTCTGGGGGCTTTTGCCCTCTCAGTTCAGTTCAGCCACTGATGTTTGTACATTTGCTTTTTCCAGTTTTTTCAGTGGCTGCTGTTTTGTTTTTGGTTACACCAGAGAACTAATTTAGGTGGTAGAGGTCGTGTGATCTCAGGTGTTTTTGAAATTAGTAGAGTTGGTGCTTTTCAGGGTTTTTTGAGATTGCAGTAAGTGCCCTTCCTATCCTTTTCTATTTAGTAAGTTTGGGCCCCAACGTTTGCTCATACTATTTTCTGTCTGTGTCAGTATTTCTTCTTGTCTAACCGCCATTACATGTTTGGGGGCTTTCTATGTTCTTTGGGGATCTGCTCCGGGGCAGATAGCTTTCCTCTTTCTATCTTTAGGTGTAGTTAGTTTCTCAGGCTGTGACGAGGCGTCTAGGACCAACGTAGGAACGCTCCACGGCTGCCTCTAGTTGTGGTGGTTAGTCAGGGTACTGCAATCTCATAGTTTCCAACTGCTCTGGTGTATTTCCTTTTTTGCCTGCTCTCCTCAACTACCAAATCATAACAGGTAACAAATTGCAAGCTTTCGAGACTACTCAGGTCTCTTCATCAGGCAAAGACTAATACAACATCTGAAGAATCACATATTTATACACAACAGGACACAGGAATAGTGCAATGGATAAGAAGAGTGACGTAAAGCAGAACTATCAATATGGGAGAGGAATGAACAGTTGTGACAATAAATATTGGACCAGTTCATAGATAAGGAGTGAAAGTTTTATTGCCCTCTTATTCAGGTTTGGTAATGTTTTGTGATGCTCCCACAGGGTCTTAGGAGCAAATTCCTTAATTGATGTAAAAAGCCATAAATCAATGCGATATGTTCATTCCAGCATTGAGAGTGTCAAAGGTCGTCAACAGTTTGTATTCACAAACTCTCCTGTGTCTCTGAGATATGAAATTACTTTTCAATACAAGTAATTTCATGTCCATAGTATTGTGATTAGGCATGCAAAAATGTTTGGCCACAGGTAGATCCATTCTCTTTTATTGTGTGGCGATGAGAATTCATCCTTGTTCTCAGTTTTTGCCCAGTCTCCCCCACATACAGACCCCCAGTTGGACATTTAGTACAAATAATTAGGTACACCACATTAGATGTGATGCAGCTGAAAGTCCCTGGGATCTTGTAGTCCTGATGTGAATTGGGGATCTTTATCTTGTCCGTGGTCATTATAAATGGACAAGTTTTACATTTTTTCTTGTTGCAAGGAAAGGTTCCTGCAGCTGTTGGAGAGAACAGGGAGCTTCTGACAATGATGCTTCTTAGATTTGGGGGCTGCCTAAAACACAGGTGGGGGGTCTGGAAATATGGATTGTAATCGGGCATCTTTTTGTAGTAAAGGTTGTAGTTTCCATGCAGCTCCCCTTAGCACCTCCAGATTTGGATTGTAGGTGATCCACTAGAGGCACTCGGTTATTTTCTTCTTTAGCTTTGTAATGTAGCAGGTGATTCTTTGATATTCTGGTGGCTCTTGTAATTTGGTTTTCAATTGTTCTTGGATGGTAGCCCTGATTTAAAAATGTCTTTCTGAGGCGACCAAGGTGTTCATCTCTATCCATGGGGTTGGAACATATACGGTTGTATCTGATGGCTTGGCTGTAGATAATAGAGTTTTTTATGTGTTTTGGATGGAAACTGTCCCATTTAAGGTATGTTGTACGGTCGATTGGCTTCTGATACAGGGATGTGTCTATTTCATTGTTCTTTAGCTTAATGATGGTGTCCAAAAAGTTAATTTCAGTGCTAGAGTAGTTGAGTGTTAAGTTGATGGTGGGATGAAATTGGTTGAACTGTTCGCGGAACGTCTTTAGCTGTTGCTCAGACTCCGTCCAGATGACTAAAATGTCATTAATGTAGCGGTAGTAGGCCAGAGGCCTGATGGGATACGAGGACAAAAAGTCGCTTTCAAGCGTGGCCATGAAAAGATTTGCATACTGTGGAGCCATTTTACTTTCCATAGCTGTGCCAGTCTCCTGTAGATAGATCTTGTTGTCAAATTCAAAGTAATGTGGGTGAGGATGAATTTTGTGAGTTTCACCACAGAATCAGCATCATTCTCAGTGTTTTCCATGAAGACTTTGCAGGCATTTAATCCATCCTGGTGTGGGATATTAGAGTACAAAGATTCCACATCCATGGTGGTCAGGATGGTTCCTTCTGGAAGAGGACCTATTGCTGCTTGTTTATTCAGTAGGTCAGATGTGTCCTGAATGTAGCTGGGTGTATCCTTTACCAGGGTTTAAGAATGCCCTCTACCCATCCAGATACCTGCTCAGTAAGGGTGTCCACACATGAAATAATCTGCCTCCCTGGATTTCCAGATTTGTGGATTATGGGAAGCATGCAGAATGTCCCTGTTCTTGGACTCTCTCTGGTATCAGGTCATTGGCTCTTATGGATTTGTCAGGCAGACAAGATACCAACTTGCTTGGTTCCTTGTAATAGACCTGTGTAGGGTCCGACTCCAGTTTTCTGTAGTAGCGTGTGTCCGTAAGTTGTCTGTTTGCTTCCTTCATATAGTCTGATGTGTTCATCATGACTATTGCACCTCCCTTGTCAGCAAGTTTAATGATGATTTCTTTGTTGGTTTTCAGAGACTTTATAGCCTTTCTCTCATGGGCACTGATGTTGGATGCTTGTCTCCTGTTGGTGTCTATGATGGCGGATTTTATCAAATGTCTGAATGAGTCTATATATTTATCCAAATGAGTGTTGCGTCCAGGTGGAGGTGTCCAGTCTGACCTCTTCTTGGTTGTTGGAATCCCTTTTCCTTCAGTCCGAGTGTTTTCTGAATCTTCTGTATCATTGAAGTATTCCCTCAGGCGCAGTCTCCTGAAAAAATGTTCCATATCACTGCAGAGTTCAGTTTTATCTAGGGCCTTAGTGGGCCAAAATGAGAGTCCTCTAGAAAGCACTACCAGCTCCACCTTGTTGGGTTTATAATCTGAGAGATTGATGACACAGTTAGATGCCTTTGTGTCTGGAATGGAGTGGTTGTCCGAGTTGTCAGGTCTTGGTTTTGTTTTGTATCTGTTTGTATAGAGTCCTGAATTGAGGCACAATCTGTGTAGTTTCTTTTCCTTGTTATGAATCAGAAAGGTCCGTAGTTTGTTGTAGTATTGTTGTAATTTTTGCTCTGTGCTTTCTGTAATTGTTTTCCTCAGAGTTTCAAATTGCCCTTGGACATTACTCCTTATGCTGTAGCAGACATGCAAAAGATGGTTCCTTAGTCTCTCAGATGTCCTGTGACAAAGGTTTTGTGCATAATGGGTATTGTAGGTGTGAAGAATTGGGTTTGTAATCCAGAGTCCTTTGAAGAGAACATGCAAATTTCCACAGTCATTGATGATATGTTGCTGCATGTCAGCTAAAGGCACTGGGGAGATGGCTATCATTACATCTTCAATAAATGCACAAGATTATGTTGATATTTTGGACACTTTTCTTATCCGATCAATTGAAAGGATGTTTGGGGATGATAAATTATTTTTCAAGATGATAATGTGTTATGTTTCGGTAACTGAGGAGAAATAGCAAAAACCGCAATACACCAGAGAGGATGGAAACTACTGGGTTGCAGGACCCTAAACTAACCGCAACACTAGAAGTAGCCGTGGAGCGTACCTACGGTGATCCTAGATGCCTCGTCACAGCGGGAGTGATAGCTATACCTAAAGACAGAAAGATGAAAGCTAACTGCCCCGTAGCACAACCCCCAAAGAAATAGGAAGCCCCCAAACATGTAATGGCAGTTAGACAAGAAGAAAATACGAACACAGACAGAAAATAGAATGAGCAAACGCTGGGGCCCAATTCTGTCTAGATAGAAAAGTATAGGAAAGAATTCTGACTGCAGCCCAAAAAACCCTGACAAAAATACCAACACTTCTGATTAACAAAAAATCTGAGATCACACGATCTCTGCCACCTAAATCAGATCTCTGGTGTAACACACAGCAATTCAGCAAATAAAAAGTGACACAGAAATAGAGCAAAAGTGCAAACACAAACTGAGCACAATTGCAGCGCCAGGCCCCAAAAGGGGACCAGGCTGAAGTCCACTGCAATGCAGCAAACCAGCAAGGAAAATCCAACCAGAGGAAAAAAAAACAGCAAGTCACTTATCTGAATGAAAGCAGGAATGCAAGCTGAGCTCCAACCAAGACCTTGAAGAACAATTGATTACCGGCAAGGCTGATGGGAGTTCAGGTCACTTATATCAGACCAATTGGACCCAGCTGAAGGCCATTCAGCAATTGGTTCATTACCCTCAGCAACCACCGGAGGGAGCCCCAGCTCCGAAGTCACCTCGATCGTGTTCACAACAGTACCCCCCCCTTGAGGAGGGGTCACCGAACCCTCACTTGCGCAACCAGGCCGATCAGGATGAGCTCGGTGATAGGCATGGATCAGTCTCCTAGCATGGATGTTTGAAGCAAACACCCAAGAATTGTCCTCTTGACCATAACCTCTCCACTTAACCAAATACTGGAGTTTCCATCTAGCAAAACGAGAATCCAATATTTTCTCAACCACATACTCCAAATTGCCCTCAACCAAAACAGGGGTCGGGAGGTGCAGCCATAGGAACCACTGGCTCGACAAACCTCTTCAATAAGGACTTGTGGAACACGTTATGGTTCTTAAATGTCCCTGGAAGAAGCAATCGGAAGGAAACCGGATTAAGAATTTCCATGATCTTATAAGGTCCAATGAACCTTGGCTTAAATTTTGGAGACGCAACCTTCATAGGGATATTTCTTGAGGACAACCAAACCAAGTCCCCTACTTTAAAACGAGGACCATCAGTCCTATGCCGGTTGGCAAACCGCTGGGCCCTCTCCTGAGAGAGAGACAACCCCTCCACCACCCGGTCCCAAATCTGCTGCATTCGCTCCACAATAGTCAACACCCGGACAGACGGAAGCCTCCGCCTGTCCTGAAGAAAATCGAGTGTGAAACCCAGAATTGCAGAAAAATGGAGACATCAAGGTGGCAGAGTTAGACCTATTATTAAGAGCAAACTCCACCAAAGGCATAAAAGAGACCCAGTCATCTTGATCAGCAGACACAAAACATCTCAAATAAGTCTCCAAGGTCTGGTTTGTTCTCTCGGTTTGTTCATTGGTCTGAGGGTGAAATGCAGAGGAGAAAGATAACTGAACAACAAGTTTAGAACAAAATGTTCTCCAAAATCTGGAAACAAACTGGATTCCTCTGTCAGACACAATGTTCTCCGGAATGCCATGTAACCGAACCACGTGCTGAAAGAACAAAGGCACCAATTCGGAGGAGGAAGGCAACTTAGGTAATGGCACAAGATGTATCATCTTGGAAAACCTATCACAGATTACCCAGATAACGGTCATTCTCTGAGAGACAGGGAGGTCAGAAATAAAATCCATAGAGATATGTTGGGCACAGTTAATGGCATTAACAAACCACTAGAGCGAGAGCAAGGCAGGACTGCACAAAGTCCCTGACGTCACGAGACAAAGTAGGCCACCAAAAGGACCGACTCACCAAGTCTCTGGTACTAAAATTACCGGGATGACCAGCCAACGAGGAACAATGAATCTCAGACATCACACTCTTTTTCCACTGGTCTGGGACAAACAATTTCCCAACAGGGCAGCGTTCAGATTTATCCTCCTGACACCCCTCCAGAGCCAGTCTCAAATTGGGCCAGATGGCGGAAGGAACTACACTCTCTTGCAAAATAACAGCAGGATCAGTTAACTCAGGAGAATCCGCAAAGAAACTCCTCGAGAGGGCATCAGCCTTAACATTCTTAGTGCCAGGAAGAAAAGAAACCACAAAATTAAAACGTGTGAAAAACAAGGCCCACCTGGCCTGTCTAGGATTAAGTCGCTTGGCTGATTCGAGATAAACCAGGTTCTTATGGTCCGTGATGACCACCACCTGATGTTTGGCTCCTTCCAGCCAATGTCTCTACTCTTCAAAGGCCCACTTCATGGCCAATAACTCCCTATTACCCACGTCATAATTACGTTCAGTTGGAGAAAATTTTCGAGAGAAGGCACAAGGGTTACTCTTAGAGGTCTCCGGATCCCTTTGGGACAAAACGGCACCTGTCCCAATCTCAGAAGCATCAACCTCCACCTGAAACGGTAGAGAAACATCAGGCTGCCGTAGAACAGGAGCAGAAATGAATCTCTGCTTAAGTTCCTGAAACGCAGAAACTGCCTCAGGAGGCCAATTCACCTCATCGGAACCCTTTTTTGTCAAATCAGTCAATGGTTTAACAATACCGGAGAAATTAACAATAAATTTACGATAGAAATTGGGAAAACCCAAAAATCTCTGAAGAGCCTTCAATGTAGTAGGTTGAACCCAATCACAGATGGCCTGAACCTTGACCGGGTCCATTTCAATAACAGACGGAGACAAAATGTTTCCCAGAAATGAGACCTTTTGTACGCCAAAAAGACACTTTGATCCCTTCACATACAGTGCATTCTCTCTCAAAATCTGGAACACTGTCCGAACATGTTTCACATCAGAGTCCCAGTCGTTGGAAAAAATCAAGATATCATCCAAATAAACGATCAGAAATTTATCCACAAAATCCCTGAAAATATCATTCATAAAGGATTGGAAGACGGAAGGGGCATTGGTAAGCCCAAAAAGCATTACTAGGTACTCAAAATGCCCCTCTGGGGTATTAAACGCCGTCTTCCATTCATCCCCGTGCTTAATGCGAATAAGGTTATACGCCCCCCTGAGGTTAAGCTTGGTAAACCAACTAGCACTTTTCACTCTGGAAAATATGTCAGAAATCAAGGGTAACGGATATTGATATTTAACAGGGATTTTATTCAGGAGGCGATAGTCAATACACGGCCTCAATGAACCATCCTTTTTGGCCACAAAGAAAAAACCCGCACCCAAGGGTGAAGAGGATGGTCTGATATGACCCTTCTCCAAAGACTCCTTGATATAAGATCGCATAGCATCGTGTTCAGGTACAGATAAATTAAAAAGGCGACCTTTAGGAAATTGACCACCAGGCACTAACTCAATAGCGCAATCATAGCTCCTGTGAGGGGGTAAGGATGCAGACTTACTCTCACTAAATACATCACAAAAATCGGACAAAAAGTCAGGGACATCCTGAGACTGGGAGAGGCAGAAAAAACAGGAGTGTCAGTATTAACACATTGGCAGCCCAAACTGGTCACAGACACAGATTTCCAATCCAAAACAAGATTATGAGTCTGTAACCAAGGGAAACCTAGTACAATAATGTCATGCAGATTATGCAACACCAGAAATTTGCAACTCTCCTGATGATCTGGTTCAACCCTCATTATCACCTGAGTAGAAAACTGGGGTTTATTCTCCGCCAAAGGGGTAGAATCAATACCCAGCAAGGAATAGACTTCCGCAGGGGTATCATGGGAAACCGACAACGTGTGGCAAAGTCAAAATCCATCAGGTTAATAACTGCTCCTGAATCAACAAAAGCCTGAGCCGAAAATGTGGACAGGGAGCAAATCAGGGTAACAGTCAACAGAAATTTAGTCTGAACACTACCCAAGACAACTGAGCGCGCAAAACGTCTTCCCCACTTAGGGTAAACGGAAATAGCATGAGAAGCATCACCACAGTAGAAACATAACCCATTGCGCTTTCGAAACTCATGATGCTGAGCCCCAGAAGTCACTCCATCACACTGCATGGGCTCAGGAGCTGGCTCACAAGGCAACACTATCTCACGCATACATCTGCGCTCATGCAAACGTCTGTCAATTTGAATAGCCAAAGACATAGAATCATTGAGACCTGAGGGAACAGGGAATCCCACCATAACGTCCTTTACATTTTCTGACAGACCCTTCCTAAAAAGGGCTGCCAAAGCATCATCATTCCATTTGGTCAGGACTGCCCACTTTCGGAATTTCTGACAGTACAGCTCAGCGTCTTCACGACCCTGATTTAATGCCAACAAGGTCTTTTCAGCTTGATCAGTGACATTAGGTTCATCGTATAATAACCCCAGAGCCTGAAAAAATACATCAACATCATTCAAAACAGGATCCCCAGGTGTCCGGGAAAAAGCCCAATCCTGAGGGTTGCCGCGCAGCAGAGAGATGACAATTTGAACCTGCTGTGCTGCGTTCCCTGAGGATTTAGGCTTTAAGGCAAAAAAACAGCTTGCAGTTATTTTTAAAATTCAGAAACTTAGACCGATCCCCCAAGAACAAATCTGGCATGGGGATTCTAGGTTCCACAACAGGCAACCCAACAAGATAAGCAGCAATCTTCTGAACCTCAGCGGCAAGCCGCTCCACACGTCCAGACAACTGTGTAAACTCCATTGAGGACAAAGAAAAAATTCCTCCTCAGCACCCAGAGAAAAAGAGGGAAAAAATGCAACAAACAGAAAAAGAAAAATTCTCTGACAACTCCTTTTTTTTTTTTTTATTTATTATTTTTCCCTTCTGTTGAGTACCATAGAATTTTCAGTTTGGCCGGTAATACTGTTATGTTTCGTTAGCTGAGGAGAAATAGCAAAAACCGCAATACACCAGAGAGGCTGGAAACTACTGGGTTGCAGGACCCTAAACTAACCGCAACACTAGATGTAGCCGTGGAGCGTACCTACGGTGATCCTAGACGCCTCGTCACAGCCGGAGTGATAGCTATACCTAAAGACAGAAAGATGAAAGCTAACTGCCCCGTAGCACAACCCCCAAAGAAATAGGAAGCCCCCAAACATGTAATGGCAGTTAGACAAGAAGAAAATACGAACACAGACAGAAAATAGAATGAGCAAACGCTGGGGCCCAATTCTGTCTAGATAGAAAAGTATAGGAAAGAATTCTGACTGCAACCCAAAAAACCCAGCAAGTCACTTATCTGAATGAAAGCAATAATGCAAGCTGAGCTCCAACCAAGACCTGGAAGAACAATTGATTACCAGCAAGGCTGATGGGAGTTCAGGTCACTTATATCAGACCAATCGGACCCAGCTGAAGGCCATTCAGCAATTGGTTCATTACCCTCAGCAACCACTGGAGGGAGCCCCAGCTCCGAAGTCGCCTCCAACGTGTTCACAACAATAATGCATCCTGCCATAGAGCAAAAACTGTGAAAACATTCCTTGAAAAAAGACACAAGGTTAATGTCATGGCCTGCAAATAGTCTGGATCTCAATCCAATTGAAAATCTTTGGTGGAAGTTGAAGAAAATGGCCCATGACAAGGCTCCAACCTGCAAAGCTGATCTTGCAACAGCAATTAGAGAAAGTTGGAGCCAGATTGATGAAGAGTACTGTTTGACACTCATTATGTCCATGACTCAGAGACTACAAGCTGTTGTAAAAGCTTTGCCAAATTCCTGTGACTGTGTTTTGTGAACTGCATTAACTTTGCATGCTTTCCCACCGCTTGTATGCACCAAATTTCCTCAGCTTTGCCAAATTCCTGTGACTGTGTTTTGTGAACTGCATTAACTTTGCATGGTATGCACCAAATTTCCTCAGCTTTGCCAAATTCCTGTGACTGTTTTTTGTGAACTGCATTAACTTTGCATGCTTTCCCACTGCTTGTATGCACCAAATTTCCTCAGCTTTGCCAAATTCCTGTGACTGTGTTTTGTGAACTGCATTAACTTTGCATGCTTTTCCACCGCTAGTATGCACCAAATTTCCTCAGCTTTGCCAAATTCCTGTGACTGTGTTTTGTGAACTGCATTAACTTTGCATGCTTTCCCACCGCTTACTAGAATTCTAGAATGCATTTGGCCACTCATCGCTCCTGTAATATCATCTGTACCACTCTAATCAAGCTGTTTCTCCTCTTCCTACAGACTCGCGCCTACCATGGAAACCTTCAAAAAGAACCTGAAGACCCACCTCCTCCGACAAGCCTACAACCTGCAGTGATCATCAGTCTACTGAACCACCGCACGACCAGCTCTACCCTCTCCTAGTGTATCCTCACCCATCCCTGTAGACTGTGAGCCCTTGCGGGCAGGGTCCTCTCTCCTTCTGTACTTGTGTGTGCCTTGTATTGCTCATGTTTACTGTACTTGTCTATATTTGCCCCTCTTCACATGTAAAGCGCCATGGAATAAATGGCGCTATAAAAATCTATAATAATAATAATAATAATAAAAGCCAGAGGTTGTGCAACAAAATACTGGTGATGTGTTAGAGTGTTTTTTTATTTATTTTTCATGATTCCATTATTTTTTCCCTCAGAATTGAGTGATTCCATAATTTTTTCCCCTATGCTTGGTTAAAAAAATAACCATTACTGACTACCACATTTTTTTTCTTGATTTCTTTTAGTGTTTCTTAAAGCCAGAAAGTTGCCATTTGAAATTACTTCAGTTTTGTGACATGTCAGTGATCTGCTTTTTTTAAACAAAATTAAACAACTGAATGAACATCCTCCAAGGCCGGTGATTCCATAATTTTTGCCAGGGGTTGTATATATATATATATCTGTGTCTCAATGATATATATATATATAATATATATATAATATATATATTCTATGTGTATATATCTATTCTTTAGTTTGTGTTTTAAAACCTGTAGTTAGGATCCATTATATGTCCGTTTTGCAAGCCGGCGAGAAAATCTCGCCATACAGATGCAAAACGAATGTCACACGGATGCTTAGATGCGCAAAAAACGCAGCCTCGCATTGCCAATGGATCACATACGGATCACTGTTCAGGAAACATTTCTGCGTATTACGACCGTGAAAAACGGACCGTATTTTTATACGTTGTGTGTGATTCCAGCCATAGAGGGAAACCCAGATGTAAGTGCTCAGTGTAGAGCACAGGATAATTGTGAACTGATCCAAACTGTTCTGTACCCCAAAATGCTACCAATAGCTTTCAACTCAACCCACAAAAAAACAAGATAAGCAAAAAAAGTGTGTAGTCAGCTCACTTGTCTGGATGTGTAGTTCCCAACAAAGGTCCAAGTTAGGTATGGATCGGGCAAAGCGATCTCAGTATGCATAAGAAAGAGAGAATAAGAAACTAAGAAACTAGTTCTGAACCGAAAAAGTAATGTAAATGCATATTAACACATGACCATTACACAGAGAAAACCAGGCTAAAAAAAACAAATATCCTAAAATAAAATAAATTAAAATTTTTTTTGCAAAAAATGCATGAAGGTAGTAATAATTATAAGGGTATTTAGTAAACATAATTTTGATCAAAAGAATGTACAAAAGAAAGAGAGAGTAATGATCCAGGAATATAAGCTGTGTGCCTTCTTGAGTAAAATATAGCTTTTATTGAGCCACTTAAAACAAGCACTTGATGCTTGATTCACATATAAGTACATATAAGCACATAGTTGGCACATATACTCAGGTGCTATGGTTAAAATCAACACATTTTGACTTGTGTATTAATCATGGCTCAATAAAAGCTATATTTTATTTGAGAAGGCACACAGCCTATATTGCTGGATCATTACTCCCTTTTTCTTGTACAAAAAGAGTCCCCACTCGGGTCTGAGATCTGTTAATGGAAATATAAGAAGCTCCCACATTACTAGTAGCAGAAAGGTCCTGAAAAAGCGACATGGCTCCCACTGCCCCCCCCCCACTCATTCCACTGGAAAGAAATCCAGCAAAATCTGTGCCCCTGAATCCTAATGCTCCTTTCTGTGCCCCACAGTGTGCCTAAACCACATTTAGCATCGATATGTTTAGCATTGGAGTCTGATTAATTTACAGGGTGCTTGTCTCCAGAAGCATGAGCTGGGCACAATGTATGGTCACTACACTGTACTGGGCACTATAATGTACGGGCACTACAATTGCAGATTACAAATTTTCACACAGCAACATTGCTGCTTGTTTTTGAAAAATACCCAAGGAGTCAAATTTGTCACTACACCTGTAGATAAATTTCCAGAGGGGTGGATTTCCAAAATCAGATCACTTCTGCTCTTCTGTTACTTAGAGGCTCTGTATATGGAGTCTGCAAACTATTCTATGTAAATTTGTTCTCAAAGAGTTAAATAGCACACCTTGCTTTCAGAGTCTCGCCGTGTTGCTAAGCAGCAGTAGTATACAACCACATATGGGGTATTGCTACATTCAGCAAAAATTGTGTGACAAATTTTGGTTACATTTTTAGCCATTTCCCTGTGTGAAAATGTAAAATCTGGGGCTGAAACAACATTTTTGTGGTAAAAATGTAATTATTTTTTTTTCACTGCCAATGGTATAAAATTCTGTGATGCACTCAGGTGTCAATATGATCACTGAACCCTTAGGAGAGTTCATTGAGAGGTATAGTTTGTAAAATGGGGTAAATTATGGGGGTTTCTGCTGTACTGCACCTCAGAGACTCAGCCAATATGACATGACAAAAGCAAACCATTCCATAAAAAGCTGCTCCTTTCTTTCTGAGCTTTCCACTGTGTCTGAAAGTAGTTCCCAATTATATGTAGGGTATTGGCACACTCAGGAAAAATTGCACACCAATCTGTGTGGTCTATTTTTCCTATTAGTTTTTATAAAAATGAAGAAATTGGGGCTAAAACAATGTTTTATTGGTAATTGGTATGTAATTATTATTTCTTCTCCACACAATGCTATAAAATTCTGTGAGGCACATGTAGTGTCAACATGCTTACTGCACCCCTAGATGAATACCTTGAGTAGTATAGTTTGTAAATTGGGGTCACTTATGGGAGTTTCTAGTGTTTTGGCACTTCAGAGGCTCTGCCAATGTTGCATGGCACCCTCAAACCATTTCAGAAAAATCTGCACTCCAATATGGCGTTCCTTCCCGTCTGAGTTAAGAAATGTGCCTAAAAAGTAGTTTTTAACCACATATGATATTGGAGTACTCAGTAGAAACTGCCTATCAAATTGTACTGTTTGTTTCCTTCTATTACCCCTTTTGAAAATAAAAAACTTCGGGTAAAAGCAACATTTTAGTGGAAAAAATTGGTAACACACCCATAGATGAATTTCTCGAGAGGTGTAGTTTCTAAAATGGGGTCGCTTGTGGGGGTTTCTGCTGTTTTGGCATGTCAGGGGCTTTTCAAATGTGACATGGAGTCTACAAACTATTCCATCTAAAATGGCACTTCAAAATTCAAATAGCACTCTTTCCCTTCTGAGCCCTGAGTTGTGTGTCCAAACAGTAGTTTTTCTTAACATATGGAGATCATTGTATTCAGGAGAAACTGCACAACAAATTGAGTAGTTTAAATACTCCTGCTTCTCTTGTGAAAATTAAAAATTTGGTGCTAAAGCAAATTTTGGTGAAAAAAAAAAAATTTTTCATTTTCATATCCCAATATTATACAGTTCTGTGAAGCACCTGCAGTACCTAGATGCTCACAATATCCATACATGAATTCCTCGAGGTGTTTAGTTTCCAAAATGGTGTCATTGTGTTTGGTTTCTGCTGTTTTGGCATATGAAGGGCTGTTCAACTGCAACATGACATCCACAATCTATTCCAGCCAAAATTGCACTCCAGAATTCAAATGGTGCTCCTCCCTTTTGAGAATTGCTGTGTGCTCAAAAAGTAGTTTTCCATCACATATGGGGCATCTGTGTACTCAAGAAAAATTTCACAACAAATTTTGGGGTACATCTTCTCCTATTACCCTTGTGAAAATAAAAAAAATTGTGGCTAAAGCTACATTTTTTGTGTGAAAAATTGAAATGTATAATTTTTTTTCCACGTTGCTTTAATTTTGGTGAAGCACCTAAAGGTTTTATACATTTCTTGAATGTGGTTTTGAGCAGCTTGAGGGGTGCATTTTTTTAAATTGTGTCACTTTTGGGTATTTTCTATCACATAGGCCCTTCAAAGTCAGTTCAAATGTGATTGTAGACCTTCCAAAAAATAGGTTTTTTAAATTTTGGTGGAAAAATGAAAAATTGCTGATAAACTTTTAACCCTTCTAACTTCCTAATAAGTAGACGCGGTAATTGTTATTTATGACTTATTTTAGTGGTGTATCTAGTTTAAAGGCATAAAACCTCAAAGTTCAAGAATTTCAAAGTTTTCAAAATTTTCACCAAATTTCCATTTTTTTCATAAATAAACACAAATCATATCAACCTAAATTTACCACTAACATGAAGTACAATGAAAAAAATTCTCAATTTTGCCTGGTCAGGAAGGTGAAAATAGGCTTTGTTGGTAAGGAGTTAAAATGTCAGGTTTTCATCATGTAAAAAAAATTATACCAAGAAGAATTTCACCTTTACTGTCAACCATAATCTATACAAATTTATTGAGGAACAAAATGAAATCATTTTGGGGGGGAAAATAAAAAAAAAAATGTAGTTACATACGTGTGAATACCTCTCATGATTAAGGATGAGTTTGTGCCCAGAATTAATTAATTACATTTAATCTCATGTTAAATTGTGTTCGGTAGACAGCTGCCACCATTTACACTGATTCTGATTAATTCCATATCAAGTTTAGCTGTTCTTATATGATTTTCCTGATGTTTAGTTTTACAACAAAAGCCATGGTCCATAAATATCTTAGAAAACAGCAAAGGGATCTCATTGTTGAAATTATCAGTCAGGGTACAAAACTTTTTCCAAGGCATCAGCAAGAAGTGGCTCAAATGTGACAAAACAGTTACAATACCTAGAACTGGATATCCCGCCAAAATTGATGAAAAGACCACGAGAAAATAGGTACAGGAGACTGACAAGAGGCCTGTTACAAGATTAAAGGAGCTATGGAAATTTCTGGCATGTACTGGTTGTGTACTGTATGTGACATCAATTTCCCATTTGTTTGACCTGTAGGGTAGGGTGGCAAGATGAAAGTCTTGTCTCACAACGAAAAACACTCAAGCCCAGCTGTTTTTTTTTACAAAACCTGCATCAAGTCTGCTAAAATCATGTGTGAAAATGTGTTATAGTCTTATGCGACCAAGGTTGATTTTTTTTGACACAAAGCCAATACTGCGCATCACCAATAGAATACCTTACCCACAGTGAAACATAGTGGAGGCAGCATTATGTTTTGGGGCTGTTTTTTGGAAGCTGGAACTGGAGCTTTAATCAAGGTGGAGGGAATTTTGAACATCTCCAAATATCTGTAATTTTTTTATCAATACCTTGCATCAAAACTCCTTTAGTAAAAATCTTAATTTCATCTTTCATCACAACGACTCAAAGCATACCTCCAAATCTACAAAAAAATGGTCAAAGATCAGAGTTTTGGAATGGCGCAGCAAGAGCTCAGATCTGATTTCAATTGAAAATCTCTGGGTCCAACCGGAGTGGGTTGTACAAAGGAGATGTCCTCACAATTTGACAGATTTGGAGCTGTACAGCAAAGAAAAGTGGGCAAAGATTGCCATATCTAGATTTACCATGCTGATAGACTCCTCTCCTTAAAGACTGAATGCTGTCACAAATGTGAAGGGTTTTTCAACCAAATATTAGTTTAAGACTGTGCATATTTATGCAACCACATGTTTTGTTGTTCATTTTTCTTTCTCAATTCAAAAAGATTTCTATTTGTTTTCAATTGAATTGTACAGATTATGTGAAAAGAAACATGGAAAGAAAATTGCAATGACTCTTTTTCGTATTTTTTTTATACATTACAAAAAACTGGCATTTTAACAGGGGTGTGTAGACTTTTATATATTCACTGTATATTTTCCTAAGGCTAAAACCATGTACAACGCACACAGAAGAAAAGGAAACATTAGTAAATTCATTCCATACATATTATTAAAATAAAACATATATATAAAATACAAACCTACTGTATATATTTTTTATAATTATTTGGAATATAATGAGAATCATATTCTGGATGCACCAAAAAACTTAAATAAACACAGAGGCATACCTATTCCGTGTAGCATGTGAATCAGTCAACAAATGTGTTTAACCCCTTAAAGACTGCTGATACAC
Source organism: Oophaga sylvatica (assembly GCA_033576555.1). Classification (NCBI taxonomy): domain Eukaryota; kingdom Metazoa; phylum Chordata; class Amphibia; order Anura; family Dendrobatidae; genus Oophaga; species Oophaga sylvatica. Next base: position 446,978,262 of record JARQOD010000002.1, on the reverse strand, counting down.
CTTTTAACGGTGGCAGTTAAGGGTTCTTATTCCTTAGTGTCACTTTTTAACAGCGATGCGAAATAAGGTTATAGCGCCAACCAGCGTTGGAAATTCTCCAGGGTCTCCGGAGAACATGATTCGGGTCGGTTTTTCTAACCCCAGTGTTGTGATCACTGTTATTCACGTAATAATGGCGACCGCAAAAAAAAAAGTCAGATTTCCCATTTAATTTCTCCTCTGACATGATCTAGCACATCAGAGGAGAGTGAAATATGGTCCCCTGAGCCCCCTGGTACCTCCAGTGTCCCTGGACCCTATTGCATCTCCCGGTCCTGTCCCCAGTCACCGTCATCTTCTTCCCGGAAGAAAATAGCGGGCGCATGTGCAGTGCGCCCACCAAGATCTGCCGGCCGGCACCCAGCAATAAAAGGAGATTTCTCCTATTGGTTCATTTTGATCTCTGTGATATCACAGTGATCAAAATAGTAAATCAAAACCCCCTTTTTAGTTAGGTAAAAATAATAAAATAAAATAAAAGTTTCATTTTTCCATTTGGGTTAAGGTTGGGGTTATAGTTTGGGTTTATAGGTAGGGTAAAGGGGTGGGCTAATGTTATAGTTGGGGTTGAGCTAGGGTTAGGGTTGGGCTAGGGTTAGGGTTGGGCTAGGGTTAGGGTTGGGGTTAGGGTTGTGTTCGGGTTAAGGTTGTGGTGTTGGAGTTAGGGTTGTGGTTAGGGTTGTGATTAGGGATAGGGTTTGTTGGGGTGTTAGGCTGTTAGGGTTGGAGTTAAAATTGGGGATTTTCCACTGTTTAGGTACATCGGGGGTCTCCAAACTCGACATGTCGTCCGCCTTTAATTCCAGCCAATTTTGCGTTCAAAAAGTAAAACGGTGTTCCCTCCCTTCTGAGCCCTGCCATGTGCCCAAACAGTTACCACTAACATGAAATGGGGTGTTAGGCTGTTAGGGTTGGAGTTAAAATTGGGGATTTTCCACTGTTTAGGTACATCGGGGGTCTCCAAACTCGACATGTCGTCCGCCATTAATTCCAGCCAATTTTGCATTCAAAAAGTAAAACGGTGTTCCCTCCCTTCTGAGCCCTGCCATGTGCCCAAACAGTTACCACTAACATGAAATACAATAGGTCACGAAAAAATATTTTCAGAAAAAGTAGGATCCGTTGAATTGTTCCAGAGCTATAACTGTTGTGAATGTGCTAGAAATGAATTCTGAGCAGAAGCTCCCTCTGGTGGTTACAAACAGTACTGAACTATCCAATGAAGATTGTGAAGATTGGCGATCAGGTGTTACTGACTGGTCTTATATAAGGGAGGTTCCCTCCCATCAGGGTTGCCGGTGATCAATTGTTCTGGTCTCATCTTTGATTCCTGTTCACTTTGTAGCTTGCTGTTTCGTGCCTGCATCTTCTGCTAACAGATAAGACATTTTCTTCTTTTAGTTTTTTGTGCTTGCTTTTTGCATTTTGTCCTGCACTTCTGTGGGGGTCTGCCGGGTCCCCTCCGGGGGCTTGTGCTCCTCTCAGTTTAGTCCAGCCACTGTTTGTTCATTTGCCTTTTCCAGTTTTTTCAGTGGCTGCTGTTTAGTTTTGTTACACCAGAGAACTAATTTAGGTGGTAGAGGTCGTGTGATCTCAGGTGTTTTTGTAATTAGTAGTGTTGGTACTTTTCAGGGTTTTTTTGGGATTGCAGTAAGTGTCCTTCCTATCCTTTTCTATTTAGGAAGTTTGGGCCCCAACGTTTGCTCATACTATTTTCTGTCTGTGTCTGTGTATTTCCTCTTGTCTAACCGCCATTACATGTTTGGGGGCTTTCTATGTTCTTTGGGGATCTGCTCCGGGGCAGATAGTTTTCCTCTTTCTGTCTTTAGGTGTAGTTAGCTTCTCAGGCTGTGACGAGGCGTCTAGGACCAACGTAGGTACGCTCCACGGCTGCCTTTAGTTGTGGTGGTTAGTCAGGGTACTGCAATCCCATAGATTCCAACCTCTCTGGTGTATTTCCTTTTTTGCCTGCTCTCCTCAGCTACCAAATCATAACAGTATCACCGGCCCAAAAACTGATATTTGTATGGTACTCACAGAAGGGAAAAATAGTGTTAAAGAAAGAAGATTGTCAGAGTTGTCAGAGATTTTTTTTTTTTTTCCCTCTGTTTCTCTGAATGCTGAGGAGGATTTTTTTTTTCCTCTCAATGGAGTTTGCACAGTTGTCTGGCCGTGTGGATCAGCTTGCCACTGAAGTTCGGAGTATTGCTACCTATCTTGCAGGGTTGCCTGTTGTGGAACCTAGGATTCCCATGCCAGATTTGTTTTTAGGGGATCGAGCTAAATTTCTGAATTTCAAAAATAACTGTAAGTTGTTTTTTGCCTTGAAATCTAAGTCCTCAGGGAACGCAGCACAGCAGGTTCAAATTGTCATCTCTCTCCTGCGCGGCGATCCTCAGGATTGGGCTTTTTCCCTGACACCTGGGGATCCTGTTTTGAGTAATGTTGATGCATTTTTTCAGGCTCTGGGGTTATTGTACGATGAGCCTAATGTCACTGATCAAGCTGAAAAAGCCTTGTTGGCATTAAATCAGGGGCTTGAGGACGCTGAGTTATACTGTCAGAGATTCCAAAGGTGGGCAGTCCTGACCAAATGGAATGACGATGCTTTGGCAGCCCTTTTTCGGGTCTGTCAGAGAATGTAAAGGATGTTATGGTGGGATTCCCTGTCCCCTCTGGTCTCAATGATTCTATGTCATTAGCGATTCAAATTGACAGACGTTTGCGTGAGCGTAGAGGTATGCGTGGAACAGTGTTGCCTTGTGAACCAGCTTCTGAACCCATGCAGTGTGATAGAGTGGCTTCTGGGGCACAGCGTCATGAGTTTCGAAAACGCAATGGGTTATGTTTCTACTGTGATGATGCCTCTCATGCTATTTCAGTCTGCCCTAAGCGGGGAAGACGTTTTGCACGCTCAGTTGTCTTGGGTAGTGTTCAGACTAAATTTTTGTTGACTGTTACCCTGATTTGCTCCCTGTCCACATTTTCTGCTCAGGATTTTGTTGATTCGGGAGCAGCTATTAACCTGATGGATTTTGATTTTGCTAAACGTTGTGGGTTTCCCTTGATACCCCTACAGAAGTCTATTCCTCTACTGGGGATCGATTCTACCCCTTTGGCTGAGAATAAACCTCAGTTCTCTACTCAGGTGATAATGAGGGTTGAACCTGATCATCAGGAGAGTTGCAAATTTTTGGTGCTGTATAATCTGCATGACATTATCGTACTGGGTTTCCCTTGGTTACAGTCTCATAATCCTGTTTTGGATTGGAAATCTGTGTCTGTAACCAGTTGGGGCTGCCAATGTGTTAATACCAACACTCCTGTTTTTTCTGCCTCCCCCCAGGCTCAGGATGTTCCTGACTTTTTGACAGATTTTTCTGATGTGTTTAGCGAAAGTAAATCTGCATCCTTGCCCCCCCATAGGAGCTATGACTGCGCTATTGAATTAGTGCCTGGTAGTAAATTCCCTAAAGGTCGCCTTTTTAACTTGTCTGTACCTGAACATGACGCTATGCGGTCTTATATCAAGGAGTCATTGGAGAAGGGTCATATCAGACCATCCTCTTCACCCTTGGGTGCCGGTTTTTTCTTTGTGGCCAAAAAGGATGGTTCATTAAGGCCGTGTATTGATTATCGTCTTTTGAACAATATCACTGTGAAATATCAATATCCGTTACCCTTGATTTCTGACCTGTTTTCCAGGGTGAAAAGTGCTACTTGGTTTACCAAGCTTGACCTCAGGGGGGCATATAACCTTATTCGCATTAAGCACGGGGATGAATGGAAGACGGCATTCAATACCCCAGAGGGGCATTTTGAGTACCTAGTGATGCCCTTTGGGCTCACTAATGCTCCTTCTGTCTTCCAGTCCTTCATGAATGACATTTTCAGGGATTTTGTGGATACATTTCTGATTGTTTATTTGGATGATATCTTGATTTTTTCCAATGACTGGGACTCTCATGTGAAACATGTTCGGACTGTGTTCCAGATTTTGAGAGAGAATGCTCTGTATGTGAAGGGATCAAAGTGTCCTTTTGGCGTACAGAGGATCTCATTTCTGGGATTCATTTTGTCCCCATCTGTTATTGAAATGGACCCGGTCAAGGTTCAGGCCATCTGTGATTGGGTCCAACCTACTTCATTAAAGGCTCTTCAAAGATTCTTGGGTTTTGCCAATTTTTATCGAAAATTTATTGGTAATTTCTCTGTTATTGTTAAACCATTGACTGATTTGACCAAAAAGGGTTCTGATGTGGTGAATTGGCCTCCTGAGGCAGTCTCTGCGTTTCAGGAACTTAAGCAGAGATTCACTTCTGCTCCTGTTCTACGGCAGCCTGATGCTTCTCTGCCATTTCAGGTGGAGGTTGATGCCTCTGAAATTGGGGCAGGTGCCGTTTTGTCCCAAAGAGATCCAGAGACCTCTAAAAGTAACCCTTGTGCCTTTTTCTCTCGAAAATTTTCTCCAACTGAACGTAATTATGACGTGGGTAATCGGGAGTTATTGGCCATGAAGTGGGCTTTTGAGGAGTGGAGACATTGGCTGGAGGGAGCCAAACATCAGGTGGTGGTCCTCACGGACCATAAGAATCTGGTTTATCTGGAATCAGCCAAGCGACTTAATCCTAGACAGGTCAGGTGGGCCTTGTTTTTCACACGTTTTAATTTTGTGGTTTCCTTTCTTCCTGGCACTAAGAATGTTAAGGCGGATACCCTCTCGAGGAGTTTCCTTGCGGACTCTCCTGAGTTATCTGATCCTTCTGTTATTTTGAAAGAGGTTGTAGTTCTTTCCGCCATCTCGCCCAATTTGAGACTGGCTCTGGAAGGGTGTCAGGAGGATAAACCCGAGCGCTGCCCTATTGGGAAATTGTTTGTCCCAGACCGGTGGAAAAAGAGTGTGATGTCTGAGATTCATTGTTCCGCGTTGGCCGGTCATCCCGGAATTTTTGGTACCAGAGACTTGGTTAGTTGGTCCTTTTGGTGGCCTACTTTGTCTCGTGACGTCAGGGAATTTGTGCAGTCCTGCGGGACTTGCTCTCGCTCCAAGCCTTGCTCTCGCTCTAGTGGTTTGTTGATGCCATTGCCTGTGCCCAAGAGACCATGGACCCATATCTCTATGGATTTAATTTCCGACCTCCCTGTTTCTCAGAGAATGACCGTTATCTGGGTGATTTGTGATAGGTTTTCCAAAATGATACATCTTGTGCCATTACCTAAGTTGCCTTCCTCCTCTGAATTGGTGCCTTTGTTCCTTCAGCACGTGGTTCGGTTACACGGCATTCCTGAGAACATTGTGTCTGACAGAGGAGTCCAGTTTGTTTCCAGATTTTGGAGGACTTTTTGTTCTAAACTTGGTGTTCAATTGTCTTTCTCCTCGGCTTTTCATCCTCAGACCAATGGACAAACTGAGAGAACAAACCAGACATTGGAGACTTATCTGAGATGCTTTGTGTCTGCTGATCAGGATGACTGGGTCTCTTTTTTGCCTTTGGCTGAGTTTGCTCTTAATAATAGGGCTAGCTCTGCCACTTTGATGTCTCCATTTTTCTGCAATTTTGGGTTTCACCCTCGATTTTCTTCAGGACAGACGGAAGCTTCTGTCTGTCCAGGTGTTGACTCTGTTGTGGAGCGTATGCAGCAGATTTGGGACCAGGTAGTGGAGAGGTTGTCTCTCTCTCAGGAGAGGGCCCAGCGGTTTGCCAACCGGCATAGGACTGATGGTCTTCGGTTTGAAGTGGGGGACTTGGTCTGGTTGTCCTCAAGAAATATCCCTATGAGAGTTGCATCTCCTAAGTTTAAGCCTAGGTTCATTGGACCTTATAAGATCATGGAGATTCTTAATCCTGTTTCCTTTCGTTTACTTCTTCCAGGGACATTTAAGATCCATAACGTGTTCTACAAGTCCTTATTGAAGAGGTTTGTCGAGCCAGTGGTTCCTATGGCTGTGCCTCCTGACCCTGTTTTGGTTGAGGGCAATCTGGAGTATGTGGTTGAGAAAATATTGAATTCTCGTTTTGCTAGACGGAAACTCCAGTATTTGGTTAATTGGAGAGGTTATGGTCAGGAGGACAATTCTTTGGTGTTTGCTTCGGACATCCATGCTAGGAGACTCATCCGTGCGTATCACAGAGCTCATCCTGACCGACCTGGTTGCTCAAATGAGGGTTCGGTGACCCCTCCTCAAGGGGGGGTACTGTTGTGAATGTGCTAGTAATGAATTCTGAGCAGAAGCTCCCTCTGGTGGTTACAAACAGTACTGAACTATCCAATGAAGATTGTGAAGATTGGCGATCAGGTGTTACTGACTGGTCTTATATAAGGGAGGTTCCCTCCCATCAGGGTTGCCGGTGATCAATTGTTCTGGTCTCATCTTTGATTCCTGTTTACTTTGTAGCTTGCTGTTTCGTGCCTGCATCTTCTGCTAACAGATAAGACATTTTCTTCTTTTAGTTTTTTGTGCTTGCTTTTTGCATTTTGTCCTGCACTTCTGTGGGGGTCTGCCGGGTCCCCTCCAGGGGCTTGTGCTCCTCTCAGTTTAGTTCAGCCACTGTTGTTTGTTCATTTGCCTTTTCCAGTTTTTTCAGTGGCTGCTGTTTAGTTTTGTTACACCAGAGAACTAATTTAGGTGGTAGAGGTCATGTGATCTCAGGTGTTTTTGTAATTAGTAGTGTTGGTACTTTTCAGGGTTTTTTGGGATTGCAGTAAGTGTCCTTCCTATCCTTTTCTATTTAGGAAGTTTGGGCCCCAACGTTTGCTCATACTATTTTCTGTCTGTGTCAGTATTTCATCTTGTCTAACCGCCATTACATGTTTGGGGGCTTCCTATGTTCTTTGGGGATCTGCTCCGGGGCAGATAGTTTTCCTCTTTCTGTCTTTAGGTATAGTTAGCTTCTCAGGCTGTGACGAGGCGTCTAGGACCAACGTAGGTACGCTCCACGGCTGCCTTTAGTTGTGGTGGTTAGTCAGGGTACTGCAATCCCATAGATTCCAACCTCTCTGGTGTATTTCCTTTTTTGCCTGCTCTCCTCAGCTACCAAATCATAACATATAACCTCATAAAGTGACAGTGGTCAGAATTGTAAAAATTGGCTTGGTTATTAAGCACCAAATCGGCTGTTACTAAGGGGTTAATAACAGCATGCTTGTAAAGTCTTGTGTATCTTTTCAAGTGTGATATTAAATGTGCTCTCATGTATGTATTTGTTTAAATGCTTAAAACCTGCTCTGCATAGTATACAGATCCAGAGTGTTGAAAACTGTCCATGGAAAACATACCTTAGTTCCTGTCATATTGCTGGAACATGAAACAATGTTGGTCAATGTGTTAGTTCACGTACACGTTTTTCCACACACACTGTGGATAAAATGACACCATGTGCTAATTCTCATCTTATTTTTTCCTAATGAGAACCATCTATACCAGTGGTGACGAACCTATGGCACTCGTGCCAGAGGGGACACTCAGAGCCCTCCCTGTGGGTACACGCGCCATCGCATCAGCACTAGTGCAGTTCCACATCAGTGAACCAGGCCCATGAGGGTGAGGAGCCCGGCGACATTAGCCCCTACTTCAGCTAGATGTGCATCCATCGACGCATATCCAGCTGAAGTGTAGTACAGCCCACGAACTTATCAGCTCCGTGTGCCACAATACACGCTGCTGGCCAATTAGAGGTCAGCATCTGACATTGGCATACACGTAACTGGGCACATGGCAGTGACATTGTATGCCCCTGTTGCTTGGAGGCTGAAGTCAACTGCTAGCATGAGAAAACGGAGCAGAGGGGGGAGGAAGGAAGGTAAGTAGGAGTGTTTACTGTGTGTTTTGCTTTTATTTTCTATTCGTTGAACAACAGCAGCGCCGTCAGAATGGGGGACATATACCAGGATGGTGGCATATGTACCAGGATGAAGGGCATATACCAGGATGGGGGCATGTATACCAGAATGGGGTGCATATACCAGGATGGTGAGCAAACTGCAAAGTGTGTCATACAAGGAACAGTTAAAGGATCTGGGAATGTTTAGCTTGCAAAAAATAAGAGGAGACTTAATAGCTGTCTAAAAATATCTGAAGGAATGTCATAGTGTAGACGGATCATCCTTATTCTCATTTGCACATGGAAACACGAGAAGCAATAGAATGAAACTAAAAGGGAGAAGATAAAGATTAGATATTATAAAAAACTTTTTTGACAGTGAGTGTGATCAATAAGTGGAACAGGTTATATAATAATAGAAAAAGAACTCGGCACTCAACTTAAATTGCTAAGTGAGGAATTTTAATCAGATCCATGAAGAGTAGTACAAGGAACGTTTCGGTCACATGACCTTCATCAGCTACCGGTTATAAGTACTGCGTAGTATAGATGGACCCGTTTCTGATCTGTTTATGCAAGACGCCACAAGCTAGAGGTATCACCTGTTAGATGAGGCAGGTGGTATATATGAGGGAACGCCTGTAAGAATGTGAACCGGGAATGCAGCGTGTTGCTGTGGAGTAGTGGAGCAGGGGGGTGGACATGATGACCCTGGAAGTCCCTTCCAACTCTAACATTCTATGATTCTATGATGGGCATATCCCAGTATATACAAGGCATATACAAGGATGGAGGGCACATCCAAAGATGGGGGGCATATACAAGAATGGGGGGATATACAAGCGTGGGGGCATATACCAGGATGGCGGCAAATACCAGAATAGGGTGCATATGAAATGATATGGGATATGGGCTACCAGGATGAGGTGCATATACAAAGACGAAGGACATATGGATGGGGGAGCATATACCATGATGGGTGTAGTATATAACTGGATAGGGAGCATATTCCTTATATATCAGCATTTTTGTACCCATGCTCCTTTCTGTGGCTGCTCTCTATTGCTTCTGTTAAATTGTGGTCTTGGCACTTTATGATAAATAAGTGAATTTTGGGTTGCAGTTTGAGCACTTGGTTTCGCCATCACTGATCTATACATTTCAATGTGTGCACAAAAGGAAACCATTCAATATGAACACCATATTCCAATACAGCTGTTAAGATGCAAAGCTGTATGTATCCTTCTATCACTTTTTACTTATTGATGTATAAAAACAAATCCCATTTGGATGTCTAAAATGGGCGTATGGATGGCATATGGGTGACAATACGTGTGAACAATTGACACTTTTTTTAATTTTGAATGAAAAACTGTTCATACATTTGTGTGAAATTAGACAGTTACATGTGTGTATGAGCTCTTTCTCCAGAAAGTTGAGGACATTTGAGTCTTGCATTTATTTTGCATAATGATAGGAATCACACTGTTCTGTTGGCTAGAAACAAATACAGATATTTTTAAGCTCAGCAGGAAATACAGGACAGTTGGCAGCTATGTTATATACATATTCAAAATGTAAGTACATACTTATCTGGTATTTTCAACTGTCTGTGCCATCTGTTAGGATCAATTTGCATTTAGTGAATAAGTCAAGGTGGTATGGTAATTTTGGTCTCATTTTTGTCATTATAACTGTCAGCCAGTCAGCATCTGTGCTGGTGACATGCAATAATGCTTCTCAGTGTGCTTATCTTCCCGCACAGGATTGCTACCAGCAACTAGCAGAAAGTCTTGCTCCTTGGTTCTACAGTATTCTAGGACTGTTTGCTGAGCCTTACCTAATTGTACAATAAGATATGGGGTTAATCTGCCGGTTAATAGTGTTTTGAACCTGCCCAGTGCCCGCACTTAGACCCTCACTGTCGGAAGGAAATTAATTTTATTCCTCCCAGTGGCGTTTAGGTTTCAGTCACAAGGTGGCACCAGTTCAGTCACCGCTCTATGTCTAGAGAGTGGCGGCTGTAACTGCGCCCCTGCACTGACAGCAGCTCAGCAGGGGAATAAACCGGATTACTTACCGGTAATGCTCTTTTATGAGTCCACGAGAGCACCCACTGAGAGAGGGGATCCGCCCCTAGGAACAGGAAACCTACAGAGAGATAAAAAGGGCAGCCCCCCTCGCTCCTCAGTTGGATTACAGAGAATGAGAGAGAATGAGAGGAACCGCCACACAAGTTTCAGTTAATTTGCTCCGTAATACGTTCAAAGTATATATAAATATTTACACTGCTAGGCTATGTACACTCAAATATATACAATTAACTCTTCACCCACCGGAATGCACCGTGTGTACTATAACTAAGGGAGGGAAGTGAGTGAGTGCTGTAGTGGGCTCTATAAAAGAGCATTACCGGTAAGTAATCCAGTTTTTTCTCTTCCCCACGACAGCACCCACTGAGAGATTTTCAGAGACATTCACCTGGGAGGGACCACCATGTCAAGGACTGATCTACCAAACACTAAATCCGCTGAGGAAGATAAGTCTAGCCTATAGTGGTCATAGAAGGTAGAAGGTGAAGCCCAGGTTGCGGCCTTACATATAAGGTCTATCAGGACATCTGCTCTTTCAGCCCAGGAGGAAGATATAGCCCGTGCGGAATGTGCTTTCACGCCCTGCGGTGGGACCTTCCCCTTTGTCAAATATGCCAGCGATATTGCGTCTCTGATCCATCGAGACAGCATGCTTTCCCCTTTCTGCAGCCCTGGAAAGACACAAAGAGAGCCCTGCTCTGCCTCATGGTCTAGTCCTGTCCAAATATGCCAAGACGGCCCTCTTTACGTCTAAAGTGTGAAATCTTTCTTCCTGTGGTGATGTGGGGTTATCATAAAAGGAGGGAAGGTAGATTTCTTGAGACCTATGAAATTTAGTCGCCACTTTAGGGAGATAGGACGGGTCTGTTTTCAACACTATCTTGTCCGGGAACACAGACAAGAAGGGAGGATCTACTGATCGGACCTGGAGATCACTCACTCTTCTTGCTGAAACCAAGGCCACTAATAAAATGGTCTTTGATGAGGCATATTTTATTGAGACTGAATGGAGGGGCTCGAACGGGCTTTCCGTTAAGGAATCTAAGACTAAGTTTAAGTCCCAAGATGGCATCTGTGGTATATGGACTGGGTCTGCTCGATGGCAAGCTGAGATAAACCGAGCTATTCATTTATTGCCTGCCACGTCATGACTATATAAGGCCCCTAGAGCCGAAACTTGGACTTTTAGTGTATTTACTGACAGCCCCAACTCACGCCCCATTTGCAGGAATTCTAAGATAGCCGGAATAGGTACTTCACTGGATAGGCCTGCCGAATGAAAAGCTAGAAATTTTTTCCAGGCTATATCTGGTATATATATTAGTTGTGGCTTCTTTCCTGCTATGCAAAAGGGTATTAATCAACCCGTCTGAAAAACCTCTTAGTTTTAATAGCTACCTTTCAAGTTCCAGGCCATGAGGCGCAAGCCTTTGACTTGTGGGTGATAGAAGGGTCCTTGTGAGAGAAGGTCCCGGTCCTAAGGGAGGATCCATGGATCGGAGACCGACATGGCCCTCAGCCATGAGAACCACGGCCTCTTGGGCCAGAACGGGGCTATTAAGACTACTCTCGCCCCTTCCTCCCTTATTTTCCGGATGACAATCGGTAATAGTATCATTGGAGGAAAGGCGTAGGCCAGGCGAAATGTCCACGGGGTCTGCAAAGCGTCTAGTATGTCTGGATTGTCCATCTTGAAAAGCGAAGCGAACCTTTCGACCTGCCTGCTGTTCCTTGTGGCGAACAGGTCTATGTCCGGCTTGCTCCACCTGACTGTTATCATCTTGAAGATTCGACGACTGAGCACCCACTCCCCTTGATGTAGGGTATGGCGACTGAGAAAATCTGCTTTGACGTTGTCTATCCCTCTGACGTGCAGAGCTGACAAGGGACAGGAGATGACTTTCTGCCAATTTAAAAAATGTTTCCACGATAAACATGAGTGCCACTGATCGTGTACCTCCTTGGTGGTTTAGGTATGCCACAGAGGTGGTGTTGTCCGATAGAATCCTTGTATGGGTTCCTTGCAGCTGCGGAAGAAAGTTACCACCGTCCTTGCACCATATTTTCTTCTAAATGTGCTCCCCACCCTAAGGGGCTGACATCTGTGGTTACTATATTTGAGGGGACCACTACCCAAGGAACTACTCCCGAGAGATTATTTGGATTTAGCCACCAGGTTAGGGAACTGATTACTTTCGACGGTAGGGATATTATGCTCTCTAACTGTCCCTGTAGTCTCTCTTCTTCTTGCAGGATGATTCTCTGCAATTTCGTAGTATGAAACTGGGCCCACTGAACTGCTGGGATACATGAGGTCAAAGAGCCCATCAAAGACATACCTTCTCTCAGGGATATTATAGGACTATCTATTACAAGATGTACTTTATTAATTACGGTTAATTTTTTCGCCTCCGGCAGCAGACATCTCTGACTTACTGAGTCCAGATGAAGGCCTAGGAAAGTCTGACAGGTTACCGGGCGTAGCCTGGACTTTTCCCAGTTGATCAGCCAACCTAAGTTCTGTAAGGATGAGATTACATCAGACAGCCTGCGTTCACATTGTAGGAACGAATTCCCCACTATTAGAAGATCATCCAGGTACGGGATTACCAGGGTGTCTTTTATTCGTAAATATGACATCACCTCCAGCATCAGTTTGGTGAAGACGTGGGGTGCCATAGATAGCCCGAAAGGCATTGCCGCGAACTGAAGATGACGGATCTGGCCTTCTAATGTGACTGCCACTCGGAGAAAGCGTTGATGCGAGATATGTATCGGCAGATGGTAATACGCATCCTTGAGATCCATGACTGCCATGTAGCATCTGGAAAATAAAAGTTTTATAGGCTGACCATATAGATTCCATTTTGAAGGTTCGGGACTTCAAAAAGGTATTCAGCTTCTTTAATTTAACTATGGTTCTAAATGAACCATCTGGCTTGGACACCAGAAGCAAGGGAGAGTAAAAGTATTTTCCTTTTTGATCTACCGGAACCTCCACTAGTACTAGTACTGGATAATTGGCCTTTAATTTCTAATTCTAACGCCTCTTGCTGAGTCTGGGACTTCAGAGAAGTCAATAGAAAGGAGTCCGGAAGGTCCCAGACAAATTCTAATGCAAGGCCTGATCTTACGATGTTAATGGCCCAGGAGTTAGTTGTGATCTTTTTCCAGTGATAGCAGAAGTGTAATAGTCTGCCACCCACCGGTAGGTTGGAGCTACCGGAATTTATCTCCCGACTTGAAGGGACGTCTACCGAACAGGTTTCCCTTTTGCTTGAAATCCTTATTATTCCAGGAGCTCTGAGTTTTATAGTCCTTTTTCCTGCCAAATGATGGCTTCCTGAATGCCCTCCTGTAGGATGGAACGTATGGATTAGGGAAGCCTTTCTTTCTTTCTTTCTTCTCCTGCTTTGGTTAGGATCTCATCTAATACTGTGCCAAATAGGTACTCACCCTGACAGGGCATAGCGCAGAGTTTAGACTTGGTTTGTGCGTCCCCCTTCCGACCTTTCAACCATAACGCCCTTCGGGCTGCGTTGGTTAGTCCCGCCGTTCTTACCGCTAGGAGGAGAGAGTCTACTGAAGCGTCTGATAAGAAGTCTGCTGCGCCTCTAATTAGAGGGATGGAGGAACGTAGTTTGTCTCTGGATAGGCCACTTTTTATATTCTCCTCCAGCTGGTCTAACCATATTAACGTGGATCTGCCAGTACACGTGGCCGATATTGCTGGTTTGAATGCCCCTATACATGACTCCCAGGACCTTTTGAGCAGTGCATCTGCTTTCCAATCCAGGGGGTCTGATAGAATTCCAGTATCCTCTACTGGTAAAGAGAGGTTGAGGCCACAGCCGCATCTACTTTGGCGCTTTCGCCCAGGAGGCCAGATCTTCATCATTGAAGGGATACCGCCGTTTTGATGCTGCCTGCATAAAGCCTCTCTGCCCCTGCTTTTCCCACTCCTTTTTTACCAAATCCTTTATGGCCAGGATTATTGGGAATACTCGACCTTTTCGCTGGGAGAGACCCGCAAACATAATTTCTTGGGGAGTTTTGGGGTCTTTTATCTCTGATAGCCCCATAGTGTTCCGCACCGATTTGATCAGGTTATTAATACTGTCAGTTGGAAAACACGTGTGTTCCTCTTCCTCCGAGGAAAATGATTCATGTGAAGCCTCTGAATTAATTTCTCTGCTGTCCGAGGAGGATCCTACCCTGGGTGGGGTGACCTCTCTAAAGGGCTTTCTTCCCGTAATACTACTCGCACCCCCTAGGGACTGTAGCTCTTCCCTAATCATTAGGCGGATGTCTTCCGTTCTTACTGAACTCTACTCCTGAAGTGTATGGCCAATACAAGTCTGACACTGACACAACCTCTTAGGATAAGTGTCCGGAAGGGGCTGGGAGCATAGGGCACATTCCTTGTGTTTGGATTTTTCCGTTTTTTTTGGCCTAAGGACACACAGAAAAGAGGAGGGGAGGGCCATCAGCTTGACAGGTGTGATTAATGACACTCACCCAGTGAAGCTTTTTAGTCTGCGTGGTACCGGCTTCGGGTTGAAGGGTCCGGCTGCGGCGTGGAGCGAGATGATTTTCCTCCAGTCCTGTTTGTGGACCCACTCTGCTTAGAGTGTCCACTTCCACTTTTCCTGCTGCTGCGACGTGGCACCACCAGCTCATCAGGTGGGCGCGAAACAGGGTCACTTGGGGATGACATTGCTGCGCACCGGTAGCTGTTATGTTTGGGTAGCTGAGGAGAAATAGCAAAAATAGCTAAAGTAGCAATACACCAGAGAGGCTGGAAACTATTGGGTTGCAGGACCCTAAACTAACCGCCACACTAGAAGTAGCCGTGGAGCGTACCTACGGTAATCCTAGACGCCTCGTCACAGCCGGAGAGATAGCTACACCTAAAGGCAGAAAGATGAAAGCTAACTGCCCCGGAGCAGAACCCCCAAAGAAATAGGAAGCCTCCAAACATGTAATGGCTGTTAGACAAGAAGAAAATACGAACACAGACAGAAAATAGAATGAGCAAACGCTGGTGCCCAATTCTGTCTAGATAGAAAAGTATAGGAAAGAATTCTGACTGCAACCCAAAAAACCCTGACAAAAATACCAACACTTCTGATTAACAAAAAACCTGAGATCACATGATCTCTACCACCTAAATCAGATCTCTGGTGTAACACACAGCAATTCAGCAAATAAAAAGTGACACAGGAACAGAGCAAAAGTGCAAACACAAACTGAGCACAATTGCAGCACCAGGCCCCAAAAGGGGACCAGGCTGAAGTCAACTGCAGGCAGCAAACCGGCAAGGAAAATCCAACCAGAGGGAAAAAAAAACAGCAAATCACTTATCTGAATGAAAGCAGGAATGCAAGCTGAGCTCCAACCAAGACCTTGAAGAACAATTGATTACCGGCAAGGCTGATGGAAGTTCAGGTCACTTATATCAGACCATTCAGACCCAGCTGAAAGCCATTCAGCAATTGGTTCATTACCCTCAGCAACCACTGGAGGGAGCCCCAGCTCAGAAGTCGCCTCCAGCGTGTTCACAACAGGTAGCCAAATAGCCGGTGTTTTTATGCAGCTTCCCCAACAAAGAAAAAATTTATTTTTTTTTTCTTAGCGCCGACCCGGAGGTGCTGCTTTCACTTCCGGGTTCCGCGTCTTCCTTTGCCTGTGCGGCCGCTCTGTACCACGGCTCATCTCTATGGTATCCCCGGAAGTCTAATTATACTTCCGGGGACCGCTGCATGCGCGCGCCGGCACTGCGCTCCCGGCCACACTCCTCCCTTGCCAGGGAAAACTGTGGTCCCGCCCCTACACCGCTAGGAAGATAGAGGCGGCGGGCCTCTCCACGCCATTTTGGAACGTGCCATGGCTCACACTTCTTTCATGTAGGACAGCCACAGCTGCACCTTAGACACAGCAGGCTTTCAGCTGCCACATCGCTCCTGGCCTCGCACCACCACCTGAGATTTGTGCCTCCTCCATATCTTCTCTCTTCGCCACGACAGTGCCAGGGAGTCCCAGGTGGTTTCTGTCAGCCAAGGGGGGAGTTGAATCCAAACTCCCCCGACACTGCGTCTGGTGCTGGAACCCCTGCCGCTCTCACAGAAACTGCGCAGGCAGCAATCCTAGCCCAGGCATCCTCTTCTCTTGGTAGGTTCCTCTTCTAGGAACAGGAAACCAACTGAGGAGCGAGGGGGCCGTCCCTTTTATCTCTCTGTAGGTTTCCTGTTCCTAGGGGCGGATCCCCTCTCTCAGTGGGTGCTGTCGTGTCGAAGAGAAAAAAGTGAAAAAAGTTAATTTCCAGCGGGGGTGTTAGTGCTGGCACCAGGCGGGTTTAGAACGCTATTAACCTGCAGAATTGAAAGTTCACTATGTAAACAATTGGAAGTTTTAGTGGAGGCAGATTTAGATTGAACCGTACAGAACTCAAACTGACTGTGTCATCTTCAGAGGACACATCATACTGCTATGACGAAGAGTGATGTGCCATATATTTAATTACACCCTCCACTTCCTCTCTTTTAATGTGCTTTCAAGAGGAAAAAGAGGCCAATTGTACCACTACTGCTGGACCAATTCATGCCAGCTATGTTGGTAGTGTTGCTGCTAGCTGCTCCCACATTTTTTTCTGTGTTGTTTTTATCTCTTAACCCCTTAACGAATATGATATGCCTTTAAGGCTAAGTTCACACGTTGCGGAATTGCCGCGGAAATTTCCGCGGCAATCCCGCACTTCTCCCGCGGGAAATATGCACTTTTTTTGTATGCGTATTCCCGCCAGAATAATAGCGTTTTGCAAGCGTAATTAGCTTGCAGAATGCTAGCGTTTTCCTAGTGATCTGTAGCATCGCTTGGAAAACTGATTGACAGGTTGGTCACACGAGTCAAACATAGTGTTTGACACGTGTGACCAACTTTTACTATTGATGCCGCCTGTGTCGCATCAATAGTAAAAAGATCTAATGTAAAAATAATAAAAAAAATAATAAATAATGATATTCTCACCTTCCGGCGGCCCCCGCAGCCTTCCCGCCTTCAGCGACGCTCCCGGCAACTCCCGGTCCCAAGGATGCATTGCGACAAATCACACCGATGACGTAGCATCTCGCGAGACCGCTATGCCATCTGGGTGATTCTCGCAAAGGACTCTTGGGACCGGGAGTTGCCGGGAGCGTCGCTGAAGGCGGGAAGGCTGCGGGGGCCGCCGGAAGGTGAGAATATCATTATTTATTATTTTAATTATTGTTTTACCAGGGATATGGTACCCAGGGCCTGGAGGAGAGTCTCCTCTCCTCCAGACCCTGGGTACCACCGCACATGAACCGCTTACATTCCGCAAAATTAATGAACATGTTGCTATTTTTTTCCGCGAAGCGTTTTTTTTCGCGGAAAAAAACGCAACATGTGGCCAAAACATGCAGAATCAATTAACATGTATAGGATGCTTAATGCTTGCGTTTTTTTCGCGTTTTTACCGCGGAAAATCGCGGAAAAAACGCGAAAAAAACGAAAATATTCCTGAACGTGTGCACTTAGCCTAACAGTGGAAATTAAGGGTACTTATTCCTTAGGCTGGGTTCACATTGCGCCAAGGCAGTCCGTTAGACGGACTGCGTTACACCGCGGTATAACGCGGTGTAACGCAGTCTGTTAACACTGCCATTGACCCCCATTGTCGGGCGGCATGCGTTCGCGACGTGCTGTCATTCAGCGACGGAGCCTCGGACGCAGCCTGCAGCGTCTGAGCTCCATCACCGCTAGCACACATGAATCATCTGCTGATTCATCTGCGCTAGCGGGTATAAGTATAACGCGATCGCGTTATGCTATACCGTTACCAGCCCGTCAACGCTATGCATTGAACGGGCTGGTTTAACGCAATGTGAACTTAGCCTAAGGCCACTTTTTAACTGTGCTGAGAAATAAGAGTATAGCACCCCCAGAATCGGAAAATTTCCAGGGTCTCAACTACCAGGTGTAGCTGAGACCACAGAAAACATGACCAGGGCCGGTCCCCTGTCATGTGATCGCTGTTATACACTTTTTTGTTAAGTATATAATTCCACATGTGTTAATTCATAGTTTTGATGCCTTCAGTGTGAATGTACAATTTTCATAGTCATGAAAATACAGAAAAATCTTTGAATGACAAGGTGTGTCCAAACTTTTGGTCTGTACTGTGTGTATATATATATATATATTTTTTTTTTATAGAAAAAAAGGTGGTAATTAATCTGCCGGCTTCTTTAAAATCACTGCAGGAGCCGAAAGGATATAAGAGATGTATTACATACAGTAAAGACATATAGAATAGGTATATATATATATAGATGGCAGTGCTAAATACAATTAGAGTGTTTGTGCAAAATACTGGACATGTATTTAATGAATAAAAGGTTAGTTATGGGAAAAAAATGGCGTGGGTCCCCCTATAATTTATAGACAGCAATGGCTATGCAGACAGCTGAGTGTTGATATTATTAGCCTAGAAAGGGGCCATGGATACTGCCCCCCCCCCGGCTAATAATATCAGCTTGCTTTAATATTCTTGCTTTAGCCCCAAATTTCTCACTTTTGCCAGAGATAACACCAAAAAGTGGACTGCACAATTTGTTAACCACTTTCTTATGAGTGCAGCCATGCCTCACATGTAGACAAACAGCAGAGCTCGGAACGGAAGGGGCACAATGTGAATTTTTTAACACAAATTTGGCTCTATTTGGAATAGATTGTCATATTTGCAGAGCCTGTGTGGTTCAAGAGCAACAGAAATCCCCCATTAATTTATTTTTTTGTAAATTATACCCTCTAATTAGTTTATCTAGGGAGGTAGTGAGTAGTTTGATATCAGTTTTTATGCAGTTGATTTAACACAAGTTTGAAAATTTACATTTTGCATTTTTCCCACTGTCTCTTTCATGATTCTTTTTTGTACATTCTGAGGAAGACACCTCAATTAGTTTTTCAGTGTTCAAAAATACATCCAATACGGCACCAATGTGAGTGCTGGACGCACGGCTGTGTCTATAATAATAGATTGCATGCCATTTGATCTTTAGGGAAAAATTGAAGGAATTCCAGGACTCATTCAAGCTCTCAGAAGCATTGAGCTACTGAACAAGAAAATTCTTCCAGGAATTATTACTCACAGAGGGAGGCATGCCCATAAAAACACATTTGCCAATTATAAAACTTGGTCTTGCTAACAAAACAGTTGTCCCGCAATTGCAGCAGGAAGAATAAACTGTAAGGCTAAGTGCACACGATCAGGAATAATTGCGTTTTTTTCGCGGTTTTTCCGCGGTTTTCCGCGGTAAAAACGCGATAAAAACGCAAGCATTAAGCATCCTATACATGTTAATTGATTCCGCATGTTTTGGCCACATGTTGCGTTTTTTTCCGCGAAAAAAAACGCTTTGCGGAAAAAATAGCAACATGTTCATTAATTTAGCGTAATCGCGGTGATTCCGCCGCCATAGGAATGCATTGAACCGCTTACTTTCCGCATGTGGCTATGCCCACTATGCGCAATGTAAGCGGTTCATGTGCGATGGTACCCAGGGTCTGGAGCAGAGAGACTCTCCTCCAGGCCCTGGGTACCATATCCCTGGTAAAACAATAATTAAAATAAAAAATAATGATATTCTCACCTTCCGGCGGCCCCCGCAGCCTTCCGCGGCCCCCGCAGCCTTCCCGCCTTCAGCGACGCTCCCGGCAACTTCCGGTCCCAAGAGTCCTTTGCGAGAATCACCCAGATGGCATAGCGGTCTCGCGAGATGCTACGTCATCGGTGTGATTTGTTGCAAAGCACTCCTGGGACCGCGAGTTGCCGGGAGCGTCGCTGAGAGGCGGGAAGGCTGCGGGGGCCGCCGAAGGTGAGAATATCATTATTTATTATTTTTTTTATTATTTTTACATTAGATCTTTTTACTATTGATGCGACATAGGCGGCATCAATAGTAAAAAGTTGGTCACACTTGTCAAACACTATGTTTGACTCGTGTGACCAACCTGTCAATCAGTTTTCCAAGCGATGCTACAGATCGCTAGGAAAACGCTAGCATTCTGCAAGCTAATTACGCTTGCAAAACGCTATTATTCTGGCGGAATCAGCATAAAAAAACGTGCGTATTTCCTGCGGAGAAGTGCGGGATTGCCGCGGAAATTTCCGCGGCAATTCCGCAACGTGTGAACTTAGCCTAATGGAATGAAGGGCAAAATGTGGAGAAAAATGCTGTCAAACTTGTGGCAAAGCTGAGTTTGCGCCAAAGATAAAAGAACACCAGCAGGGCTAGAATGACAGAGACTTTCAGAGACTGGTCGTACAACGTCCATTTAGCTTCATAAATTCCTATATGAAAGATAAATGTGCCAATAGTTGTGGTACACCATAACAGGCACCCACCCACCAAGGTAGGAACCGCTATATGCACAAAACAACCAATCCCCTGTAGAATTTGTAAAGTGTTTTCTGGTACAGGAGGTTCAGCAAGAACCATGCAGTAAAGTCCAAAGTGTATAAGTATGGAACGGCCTCATT
The DNA here is from genome assembly GCA_033576555.1 of Oophaga sylvatica. Taxonomy (NCBI): domain Eukaryota; kingdom Metazoa; phylum Chordata; class Amphibia; order Anura; family Dendrobatidae; genus Oophaga; species Oophaga sylvatica. The sequence continues at coordinate 446,957,746 of JARQOD010000002.1, read as the reverse complement.
ATTAGAGATCCTCCAATAAAATGATCATGCCTGTATCATCAATATAAATAATATATACGTAATGTAAATGAAAATGAAAATTTTGTGTTGCAAGACAGTTGTAAAAACAGTCAAACTAAGATGAATGTTCAAAAAAGTTTGAGTAATCAAGTCCCGGAATTAATTCTCAGATGAACTTCTTTCATGAACATTTGTAGGGTCCACAAAACTCCACACTCTGGAGTATACAGACATGGGCAAGTAGACGAGAATTTGTATGAATAGTAGTTTCGTAGGTGATAAATCAAGTCCTGGAATTACTTGTCAGACAAACTGACTTTTTTTCAAGAACATTTGTGGGGTCCACACTCTGGAGTATACAGACGTGGGCGAGAATATGTCTGAATAGTAGTTTGGTATGTGATTGATCTAGTCCTTTTGAAAATTGTCAGATGACCTGACTTTTTTCAAGAACATTTGTGAGATCTACTCTGTGGAGTACATACACATAAGCATGTGGACGAGACTAGGTCTGAAAAGTAGTTTAATATGTGATTGATCAAGTCCTGGAATTAATTGTGAAAAGAAGCAAAATGTGATTTACTGATGAAAATATTTTCTTCATTACTTGATCAATAAAAATTACTCTACTGAGGCCCACTAAGCATAAAATATAATTTATTTGAAAAAAAAACTAAATTTGTAAGATGTGTCGCAGGTCTCAAAACAGGGGGAGATACAAAGGCCTGGTTGGGATGGGCACATGGGGCAATAGTACCGGAAATCACTCCTGCCACGCTTCCTACAAACCCGGCACCATTTTTGGGGACACTTTTGGGTGGGAGTGTTAGTGACGGAGTAAGGAAAATGGTGCTCTGCAAGTCTCCGGACATCCTCAGACTCAAAGGCTTCCTCCTGTGCCATCGAGTCAAGTATGAGACACTCCACAATTTTCTCCTGGAACTGGAGGAAAGTGAGAGCTTTTCGTGATTTTTTGTATAAAACAAAATTATTGTATGTATCAATCTGGATGAGGTAGATTGCTACCTTTTTGTACCAGGCCCTGGTCTTCCGCGTCATCAGGTATGGTTGCAGCACCTGGTCTGACAGGTCAACGCCACCCATGAATTTATTGTAATCTGTGACGTAGATTGGTTTCTGCTTGTCCATGGTGGTGCCCCTGTTCCTGACCGTCACTGTAGTGTCCGCATACAGCGTGGTCAGCATATAGATGTCCTTCCGGTCATTCCACTTCACTGCAAGAAGTTGGTCGCTTGCAAGTGAGAAAGTGAGAATTACGCCCCATTCTCCAAACGTCTAGACACCAACTGAGATGGAAAACCCCATTTTATCCTGACTGTTCCACAGGCCCCTGTATTTGCAGGGTGAGGGATTGGTATGGAGAGATACTGGTATATTAATTGTCGGTGCACCCAAACTATTTTACCTGGGATGCCAATTGTCTGGGGCAGTTTGGGGGATAATTTGGTGGTCCCTAGCATCATATATTAGAAAGGTGGATGTGTAGCCTGACGTGCTCTCACACTTTTTACACAGTTTGATGCTGTATTTGGCTTGCTTAGAGGGGATAAATTGGTGGGATGACAGACGGCCCTTGTAATTCATCAAGGACACATCGACTGCCACATTTTACTCTGGGGTATAGGAATTAAGAAATTAATGTTGTTGGAGGGAATTTAGGGGTCTCACTTTGTTTAGCCGATCATAGTTGGGGTCAGTTCTTGGGGGGGGGGGCTTGGGAATTATCATTAAAATGGAGGAATCTCATTAGGGCTTCATAACGGGCTCGGAACATGATGGCTGCAAGTTCAGGGGTACTGTGTTATGTTTTGGTAACTGAGGAGAAATAGCAATAGAGGTAATACACCAGAGAGGCTGGAACCTATTGGATTGCAGTAACCTGAACTAACCACACAACTAGAAGTAGCCGTGGAGCATACCTACGGTGATCCTAGATGTCTTGTCACAGCCTGAGAGATAACTACACCTAAAAGCAAAAAGATGAAAGCTATCTGCCCCGGAGCAGATCCCCAAAGAAATAGGAAGCCCCCAAACATGTAATGGCGGTTAGACAAGAAGAAAACACGGACACAGACAGAAAATAGAATGAGCAAACGCTGGGGCCCAATCTGTTTAGACAGAAAAGTACAGGAAAGAATTCTGACTGCAATCCAACAAAAACCCTAACAAAAATACCAACACTTCTGATTGCCAAAAAACCTGAGATCACACGATCTCATCCACCTAAATCAGATCTCTGGAGTAACAAAACGCTATTCAGCAAATAAAAAGTAACAAAGGAGCAAAGCAAAAGTTCAGACACAAACGGAGCACAATTGCAGCGCCAGACCCCCAAAAGGGGACAGGCTGCAGTCCACTGCAAGCAGCAAACCAGCAGAGAAAATCAAACGGAGGAAAAAAAAACAGCAAACACTTATCTGAATGAGAGCAGGAAACTAGCTGTGCTTCAAGCAAGACCAGAAGGAACAATTGATAACCGGCAAGGCTGCTGGGAACTCAGGCCACTTATATCCTACCATTCAGCTCCAGCTGAAGGCCATTCAGTAATCAGTTCATTACCCTCAGCAACCACCGGAGGGAGCCCCAGCTCAGAAGCCGCCTCCAGCATATTCACAACAGTACTGTGGACAGATTTTGTTGTAAGGTAGGAGCATAGTGTGTTTTTTTTTTACCAATCCCATGTTCAGGGTAAGGCCCCACTTTTTTTTTTATTTCAGGGATATTTGTGAGGATCCAGGAATGGCAATGAAAGGCAATGGGTTTTTGGGAGATATATTGTTGGGCATATAAATTGGTTTGGTGGGCAATCAATTGTAGGACTTCTGGGGTAATGAAAATTTGGAAAAAATCAAAGGAATCAAATCAACTTGTGTCCAATTATACTTGGGGCACTTCACATTAGTGCAACAACAAATCCCATATAAAATGCATACAGAACAAGGAAGAGATCCCAACAATTAGAATAAAAACAAAATTTTATTGATCATTATTAAAAAACACATACTGTATATAAAAAGCAAAATGCCGTCTAGGGGATGCTAGAGCACACTACTGTAAGATAGAACTCCAAGGGGGTCATATGTAATACAACACAAAGTCTATGAATTATCAAAATCAAAATGATACAAAGCAGATCATAATATACTGCAGTAAATTCTAAAAATAGTACTGTACTAAAAATGGTAGACTGTAGATCCCTTGATTTTGGCTGCACAAGTTTGTGGACTAATTGGCTCAACTGGTAAAAACCCGGAAACCACCTGTTGCCACCAGAAGATATGCCGTGAGGTGTAGAATCTCCCCTAAGGACACTGCACCTGCACACTGCACCTGCCGTTGTTGGGACTACCGCCCTCATCGGAGCTTCCGTGACCGAGGAAGCCAGGGACACGATAAGTTAATTGCGTGGACTGTTGACGCAAATTGTTAACCCTTTCTCTGTCTTTCTTGTATCTCCATCATGCAACCTGCTTTCAATACCACAGCGGTGGGGGAACTGCAGTACTTGATCCTGCCTCTGAAGCTTCACTGTTAACCTTCTCGATTGGGTTCAGGTCTGGTGACTGTGAAGGCCAGGTCATCTGGCGTAGCACCCCAACACTCTCCTTCTTGGTCAAATAGCCCTTACACAGCCTGGAGGTGTGTTTGGGGTCATTGTCCTGTTGAAAAATAAATGATGGTCCTCCAAAAAAACGCAAACCGGATGGAATAGCATGCTGCTGCAAGATGCTGTGGTAGCCATGCTGGTTCAGTATGCCTTCAATTTTGAATAAATCCCCAACAGTGTCACCAGCAATGCACCCCCAAACCATCACACCACCTCCTCCATACTTCACGGTTTGAACCAGGCATGTAGAGTCCATCCATTCACCTTTTCTGCGTGCAAAGCAGTAATCAAAGCAAAAGGTGGCTACTTTGAAGAACCTAGAATATAAGACATATTTTCAGTTGTTTCACACTTTTTTGTAAAGTGTAATGTATAATTCCACATGTGTTAATTCATAGTTTTGATGCCTTCAGTGTGATTCTACAATTTTCATAGCCATGAAAATACAGAAAAATCATTGAATGAGAAGGTGTGTCCAAACTTTTGGTCTGTACTGTATATATATACAGTGGTGGCCAAAAGTATTGACACCCCTGCAATTCGGTCAGATAATACTCAGTTTCTTCCTGAAAATGATTGCAAACACAAATTCTTTGGTATTATTATCTTCATTTAATTAGTCTTCAATGAAAAAACACAAAAAGAATTGACCTAAAGCCAAATTGAATATAATTCCACACCAAACCTAAAAAAGGGGGTGGACAAAAGTATTGGCACTGTTTGAAAAATCATGTGATGCTTCTCTAATTCGTGTAATCACCAGCACCTGTAACTTACCTGTGGCACCTAACAGGTGTTGGCAATAACTAAATCACACTTGCAGCCAGTTAACATGGATTAAATTTGACTCAACCTCTGTCCTGTGTCCTTGTGTGTACCACATTGAGCATGGAGAAAAGAAAGAAGACCAAAGAACTGTCTGAGGACTTGAGAAACCAAATTGTGAGGAAGCATGAGCAATCTCAAGGCTACAAGTCCATCTCCAAAGACCTGAATGTTCCTGTGTCTTCCGTGCGCAGTGTCATCAAGAAGTTTAAAGCCCATGGCACTGTGGCTAATCTCCCTAGATGTGGAAGGAAAAGAAAAATTGACGAGAGATTTCAAGGCAAGATTGTGCGGATGGTGGATAAAGAACCTCGACTAATATCCAAACAAGTTCAAGCTGCCCTGCAGTCCGAGGGTACCATAGTGTCAACCCGTACTATCCGTCGGCGTCTGAATGAAAAGGGACTGTATGGTAGGATACCCAGGAAGACCCCACTTCTTACCCCGAGACATAAGAAAGCCAGGCTGGAGTTTGCCAAAACTTATCTCAGAAAGGCTAAAACGTTTTGGAAGAATGTTCTCTGGTCAGATGAGACAAAAGTCAAGCTTTTTGGGAAAAAACATCAACATATGGTGTACAGGAAAAAAAAAGAGGCATTCAAAGAAAAGAACATGGTCCCTACAGTCAAACATGGCGGAGGTTCCCTGATGTTTTGGGGTTGCTTTGCTGCCTCTGGCACTGGACTGCTTGACCGTGTGCATGGCATTATGAAGTCTGAAGACTACCAACAAATTTTGCAGCATAATGTAGGGCCCAGTGTGAGAAAGCTGGGTCTCCCTCAGAGGTCATGGGTCTTCCAGCAGGACAATGACCCAAAACACACTTCCAAAAGTACTATAAAATGGTTTGAGAGAAAGCACTGGAGACTTCTAAGGTGGCCAGCGCCCAGACCTGAATCCCATAGAACACCTGTGGAGAGATCTCAAAATGGCAGTTTGGAGAAGGCACCCTTCACATATCAGGGAACTGGAGCAGTTTGCCAAGGAAGAATGGTCTACAATTCCAGCAGAGAATTGTAAGAAACTCATTGATGGTTACCGGAAGCGGTTGTTCGCAGTTATTTTGGCTAAAGGTTGTGCAACCAAGTATTAGGCTGAGGGTGCCAATACTTTTGTCTGGCCCATTTTTGGAGTTTGTGTGAAATGATCAAGGATTTTATTTTTTGCTTCATTCTCTTTTGTGTTTTTTCCTTGCAAGCAAATTAAATGAAGATAAAAAATAAAAATAGCAAATAATTTGTGATTGCAATCATTTTCAGGAAGAAACTGAGTATTATCTGACAGAATTGCAGGGGTGCCAATACTTTTGGCCACCACTGTATATATATATATATATATATATATATATATATAGTAGTGCAGCAAAGGGGGTGTAGTGCTGGATGGAAGATATATTTCTCCCAGCAGGATAAAATTTAGCCGGGATTTTCCCTAAAGTTGAGGACCTGCAATGATGTCACGATCACGTGATCAGCCCATGTGAGGTGTACCTCAACTGTGGGTGTGGTTATGGGCTATATAATGGAGATTGTTGTTTGGCACAGGTTCTGTGTACAAGGTGGGAGGACCTAGGCTGGTGTCAGCCTGAACTTGTTCTGTTGGACTACACGTGTTGAAAAGGTTTTGCGACCAGACTCATAGCAACTCTGGGAATGGCACCTGGCAGACACCGCTGACCAGGCAGCCACTTAGTTAAGCCCGTCCATGCCAGGGTGAGTCTGAGACCAGTGGTTCTCCAAGTTGGAGTATGTTTGTGTTTTTTTCCTTACTTTCTGCTACCTACTGTTTAAAGTGTCAGTAAACCACTGAAGTTTGGACTCTAAGCCTGTGTGTTGCCTCATTACTGCGGCCCTGCCACAGACTACCAGAGCAAATCCCTACATATTGGTTGCTTATTTTTGCTCTGGACTCCAGCTTATGTCCTGGGTGAAAAGAATGGCGCAGACCCAGTTGAGGAGCTCTCCAGAAATGAAGACCACGGTAAAAATGCTTATGGAGGCCATGCGACAGCAGCAGCAGGCTACGCAGCAGCAGCAGGAGGCCATGCGACAGCAGCAAGAGGTTACGCAGCAGCAGCTGATATTTAATCAACAGTAGAAAGCAGCAGCGATTCCCAAAATAGAGAAATCTGACGATGTCGAGACGTACCTGGAGATAGTCGAAGGAGTGGCTGAGAGGGAGAAACTACCCCAGGACCATTGAGCAGAAGTGATCGCTCCGTTTCTGGCCCCAGGACCAATGAAAGCCTATCAGGACCTACCCACTGAGCAAAAGGAGGATCGTCAAGGGTGAGATACTGGCACGTATTGGGGTAAATGTGTTAGTCCGGGCCCAGCGGGTACACCAGTGGAAGTTTAACCCCTCCAAGCTAGCTCGGTCCCAGTATTATGACCTGTTGCACTTATTACAAAAGTGGTTGCAGCCTGAGGTACTGTCTCCCATGGCCATGCTGGACCGCAAAGTGACTGATAAATTTTGGAGGGCTTTGCCCCGCTCCCTCCAATCATGGGTCAGGCAGGCATCCCCTACTAATGCCCTCCAGATGATAGACCTCATAGAACGATATGGGGCTACCAAAGAGCTCCAGGGAGGGACTCCCCGGAAGGTGGCAGGAAGATTCATCAAGTCTCCGCCCCTTGCTCAGCGAGCAGAGCCCAGGAAGGCTGCTCAAGACTTGTCTGGGGAAGAAAGGGGCCCCATAGTCTGCTGGAGCCAGGCCATATGAGAGCTGATTGCCTCCACCTGGCTGAGCCCATGGACACAAATTTTAGGTACCGCCAATCCCATTAAGCTGAACAGATTTGTGCTAGGGGCACCCCGGAGGGTCCCAATATGTAACATTTGTGTAAGGTTGAGGTGGAGGGCACCCCGGCTGTGGCCCTACTGGTCTCATGACCCTGGTACGAGCCAGCCTGGTAAAAACCAGCTAGTATACTGGTCGGAAAATTGGGGTGTTGTGTATACATAGGGACCTAAAAGACTATCCTACTGCATTAGTGGTGATAAACATGCCAGCGGGGAGGCAGTGCCACGAGGTGGGGGGTGATTCATTTACATTATGAATTGATACTTGGAAGAGACTTTCCTTTATTTTCTGTACTTTGGCCAACAGTTGTCCCACCCACTGAACAACTGCCGGTACCGGTGGCAACCAGGTTACATTCTCCAGAAGTGGGGCATGAACCTGGTGGTCCAGAGGAAGAAGTGCTGGCGGTAGGGGTAACCTCCCCTTCGGTGGAGGTGGGGGAAAATTCTCCCATAGAAGTATTGACTGGAGAGGTGGAAGACTTGCCGCCGGGACCTGAATTGTCAGACTTAATATCGGGTGACAATTTTGGTACGGCGCAACTCCAAGACCCTACTTTGGCTCGAGCCAGGGGAAATGTACTGTTTATTAACAGGGAACCCCAACAACCTGGGGCAGCTACAGTGTTGCCACGCTTTGAGCTGAACCTAGATCTGTTGTAATGAGTCGAGAAAATATGTGGGGAAATGGTAGAACAATTACTGGTACCTCAGGCATATCGTAGGCTGGTAATGGACTTCGCGCATGCGCATGTACTGTGTGGGCATTTAGGCCAAAAGAAAACGCTAGACCGAATTTTGCAGCGGTTTTACTGACTAGGTGTCCATGAAGAAGTTAAACGGTATTGTAATTCCTGTCCAGTGTGCTAGGTAACCAGTCCCCAGCCTCACTTTCGGAGTCCTTTGGTGCCTTTACCAATTATAGAGGTACCTTTCGAAAGAGTGGCAATGGATCTGGTTGGTCCTGTCAATAAGTCAGCAAGGGGACACCAACACATCCATGAAGTTCTAGATTATGCCACCCGGTATTCTGAGGCTGTTCTGCTGCGACACACAGCAGCTAAGCTCATAGCTAAAGTACTCATTGGTATGTGTTACGATCGGGGACGCAGCGTGGCTTACCTAGCCAACGCTCCCATGTCGTCAAACCATAACGACGACGGGGTATGTGGACCCACTGGACCCGGGCCTACCTGGACTAGGGAAGGGTAGCGACTGGGGGGGGGGTCGGTGGCAGCTGAGCTTGTGGACAAGATGGCCATATGCAGGACTAAAGGACACCGCATAACTTCAGGTATGAAGAAACATAAAATTTACTTAAATAAAGAAAAAGACATGTAAACACCAGGTTCCGGAAAATGCACATCACGAAGGAAACACATCACAGATAGACAGGTGAAGTAAGAGGTCATCATGGGTTGATGCAGTCCAGAGTCATCTGGCACGGGCATACTAGGATGGCCTCTCTCTCAGGCCTCAGACTTAGCACAGGCACAGCAGGATAACATCAAACACTGACCTCGGACTAGCTTCAGATGATGGCTAGGGTCATCACAGGTTGATGCAGTCCAGGGTTATCTGGCACGAGCATACTAGGATGGCCTCTCTCTCAGGCCTCAGGCGTAGCACAGGCGCAACAGGAGAGCATCAGATACTGACCTCTGGCAGCCTTCAGACAATGGTAGGAGCCATCACGAGTAAGACCCCAGGGAACTGGCAGGAAATCAGAACATAAGCAAGACACGGATAGCACAGGTCCAGGAATGTTGGCACTACAGCACCATGCATCGGCTGGTCAGGTCCAGTACTCACTGGCGGGACTGTCACCGGGGAACATAGCTGGAGACTCCCGGAAACCACGGAGGAGGAATCCATCCAGGAACACAAGCAGGACTTTCTCAAGAGCACAACTTGGACCACCAGAACCAGGGACTGGACATCTGGACACAGGCTGGAGATCGGAACACGGACAGACATCTGGACACAGGGGGGGACAACGGAACACGGACAGGACTTCGGAACACGGATGGGACATCAGACCGCGGACTGGATATTGGAACACGGACATCTGACTACAATTGACAGGTTCCGGACATCAGGCTGCGGACATCAGGCTCCAGACATGAGGCCGCAGTCATCAGGCTCCGGACATCTGGTAGCAATCGGCAGGCTCCGGGCATCGGGCAGGGAAGGATAGGATCCAGACATATGGAAGTGGTCAACAGACACAGGACATTAGGCCACGGTTATCGGGCTCCGGACATCTGGCAGCAACCTAAAAAGGAACCCAATCGGTCTGGTGCAAGCCCCACCGGGTTGAACTGAAGCCGATCGGGCATTGCACTGAATAACAAGCTGAGCACAGAGTAGCTGAGACTCAGCAGACACGCTGGACTACTACTTCCAAGATGAACCCAGGTAAGATCACAGAAAGTCAGTTAGCAAAGAGTCACAGTCACTGGGCACAGGGTTCAGGACACAGAAGGACTTCAGGAACATAACACAGCTGGAATCAGGACTTCAGGAACACAACACAGCAGGAATCAGGACTAGGACTTTGGTACCAACACATAAACAGGATAAGTCCAGGACCTCAGACGTCAGCTATCCCAAAGCTGATAACTAGGGATGAGCGATATTGCCCGAAATCGTATCGGAATTCCGATTTCTGATATTGGAAAAATATCAGATATCGGAACTTCCGATTTCCGATATCAATGCAAGTCAATGGGAGAAAAAAATCGGAATTTCAAAATGACCACTACAGTGCTAAATAATGGATAAAATGGAGGGAAACACCTCAGGATAATGGGGAAGGAGTATGCAGAGGCAGAGGAGCAAAAAATCGCTAGAAAAAATGCACAGAGCGAAAACTGTAGCAGGAAAACTGGTCGCCATCTTTTTTAACATCTGTGTTTTTTCTTTGGGTTTGGATTAGTTGGGGTAGGGTTAGGGTTTATGGTTAGTAGGGGAAGGGTTGGGGTTTGAGAGCGAGCGTTGTCAAAACACTTTTTGGAAAGCAGGAGGTACCCGTGCCTTGGGCACTCCCCGAAACCACTGGCGAGCGGAACTGGGTTTTTACCCCTTTGGGGGGAGGCACCGTGCCCGCATTTTCCTTTTCCACAAAACAGCCGGGGGCTGGATCCCGCCCTTGGCTTTGCCTCAGGTGTTGGCATCTGTCGTCCTTTTTTTCCACTTTGGTCTAACGAGGTACAGCGGGGCGGTACTGTTCCCGAAAACAGCAGCTGTGAAAGGGGGCAGTCACGGAAATGGCACTATTTGGCGGTACTAAAACCCCAGAAAAACACGGCATCCGTGAAATGGCAGTCACGGAAATGGGCACTAGCTGGCGGTATAGAGCCCAGAAAAAAACGGCATGCTGTAAAGTGGCGCACAAAAAAAAGGGGGCACTAGCGGGCGGTACTAGACCCAAAAGGAAAACAGATGGGGTGAAACAGTCGTTACAAAACCCGGTGCTCCCCAAAGAGGGCAGACACGGGGCATAACAGTTTACCCTGTGTGAACTAGGCACTAAAAGGCTGCAACTGCTCCCCCAAACCATCTGAAAACCTGTGTCTTGGCCCAGGGCAGAAAAAATCACCGAAATCCGGGCTTGGTTCATTTTTGGGAATGAAAGCCGGTCCACATTTCAGCAGATTTTGGGGACTTGGTCTGTTAGTACTTTCCCAGCTGCACAAAAGACACTTCAAAAACCACGGCCCAGGAAAGCCGGGCCCCAAGGCATACGGCTAACCGGGCCTGTACCCAAACGTGGAGACCCAAAATTTAAAGGGGGGCGCCCATCCGAACCCCAGACGGGGTGAAGGGGTTTGTGCCACCGCACGGTAACGTTCCTCCATGGTTGCACTTTCTGGGGAATGGTCCCCAAAACGTTTGCGGGTTCAAAAAACCGTTGGAACGTTCAGTATACTAAACCCGTCAGTAGCAGATAAAATGCTTTGCTACCGGCTTCGAACAGATTCCACGGGGCCCAGGAACACTGGGGGTCCTCTAGTCACCGCATCACTCTAGGGGGGGGGGGGGGGGGGGGGGGGGGGGGGGGGGGGGGGGGGGGGGGGGGGGGGGGGGGGGGGGGGGGGGGGGGGGGGGGGGGGGGGGGGGGGGGGGGGGGGGGGGGGGGGGGGGGGGGGGGGGGGGGGGGGGGGGGGGGGGGGGGGGGGGGGGGGGGGGGGGGGGGGGGGGGGGGGGGGGGGGGGGGGGGGGGGGGGGGGGGGGGGGGGGGGGGGGGGGGGGGGGGGGGGGGGGGGGGGGGGGGGGGGGGGGGGGGGGGGGGGGGGGGGGGGGGGGGGGGGGGGGGGGGGGGGGGGGGGGGGGGGGGGGGGGGGGGGGGGGGGGGGGGGGGGGGGGGGGGGGGGGGGGGGGGGGGGGGGGGGGGGGGGGGGGGGGGGGGGGGGGGGGGGGGGGGGGGGGGGGGGGGGGGGGGGGGGGGGGGGGGGGGGGGGGGGGGGGGGGGGGGGGGGGGGGGGGGGGGGGGGGGGGGGGGGGGGGGGGGGGGGGGGGGGGGGGGGGGGGGGGGGGGGGGGGGGGGGGGGGGGGGGGGGGGGGGGGGGGGGGGGGGGGGGGGGGGGGGGGGGGGGGGGGGGGGGGGGGGGGGGGGGGGGGGGGGGGGGGGGGGGGGGGGGGGGGGGGGGGGGGGGGGGGGGGGGGGGGGGGGGGGGGGGGGGGGGGGGGGGGGGGGGGGGGGGGGGGGGGGGGGGGGGGGGGGGGGGGGGGGGGGGGGGGGGGGGGGGGGGGGGGGGGGGGGGGGGGGGGGGGGGGGGGGGGGGGGGGGGGGGGGGGGGGGGGGGGGGGGGGGGGGGGGGGGGGGGGGGGGGGGGGGGGGGGGGGGGGGGGGGGGGGGGGGGGGGGGGGGGGGGGGGGGGGGGGGGGGGGGGGGGGGGGGGGGGGGGGGGGGGGGGGGGGGGGGGGGGGGGGGGGGGGGGGGGGGGGGGGGGGGGGGGGGGGGGGGGGGGGGGGGGGGGGGGGGGGGGGGGGGGGGGGGGGGGGGGGGGGGGGGGGGGGGGGGGGGGGGGGGGGGGGGGGGGGGGGGGGGGGGGGGGGGGGGGGGGGGGGGGGGGGGGGGGGGGGGGGGGGGGGGGGGGGGGGGGGGGGGGGGGGGGGGGGGGGGGGGGGGGGGGGGGGGGGGGGGGGGGGGGGGGGGGGGGGGGGGGGGGGGGGGGGGGGGGGGGGGGGGGGGGGGGGGGGGGGGGGGGGGGGGGGGGGGGGGGGGGGGGGGGGGGGGGGGGGGGGGGGGGGGGGGGGGGGGGGGGGGGGGGGGGGGGGGGGGGGGGGGGGGGGGGGGGGGGGGGGGGGGGGGGGGGGGGGGGGGGGGGGGGGGGGGGGGGGGGGGGGGGGGGGGGGGGGGGGGGGGGGGGGGGGGGGGGGGGGGGGGGGGGGGGGGGGGGGGGGGGGGGGGGGGGGGGGGGGGGGGGGGGGGGGGGGGGGGGGGGGGGGGGGGGGGGGGGGGGGGGGGGGGGGGGGGGGCCCCCCCCCCCCCCCCCCCCCCCCCCCCCCCCCCCCCCCCCCCCCCCCCCCCCCCCCCCCCCCCCCCCCCCCCCCCCCCCCCCCCCCCCCCCCCCCCCCCCCCCCCCCCCCCCCCCCCCCCCCCCCCCCCCCCCCCCCCCCCCCCCCCCCCCCCCCCCCCCCCCCCCCCCCCCCCCCCCCCCCCCCCCCCCCCCCCCCCCCCCCCCCCCCCCCCCCCCCCCCCCCCCCCCCCCCCCCCCCCCCCCCCCCCCCCCCCCCCCCCCCCCCCCCCCCCCCCCCCCCCCCCCCCCCCCCCCCCCCCCCCCCCCCCCCCCCCCCCCCCCCCCCCCCCCCCCCCCCCCCCCCCCCCCCCCCCCCCCCCCCCCCCCCCCCCCCCCCCCCCCCCCCCCCCCCCCCCCCCCCCCCCCCCCCCCCCCCCCCCCCCCCCCCCCCCCCCCCCCCCCCCCCCCCCCCCCCCCCCCCCCCCCCCCCCCCCCCCCCCCCCCCCCCCCCCCCCCCCCCCCCCCCCCCCCCCCCCCCCCCCCCCCCCCCCCCCCCCCCCCCCCCCCCCCCCCCCCCCCCCCCCCCCCCCCCCCCCCCCCCCCCCCCCCCCCCCCCCCCCCCCCCCCCCCCCCCCCCCCCCCCCCCCCCCCCCCCCCCCCCCCCCCCCCCCCCCCCCCCCCCCCCCCCCCCCCCCCCCCCCCCCCCCCCCCCCCCCCCCCCCCCCCCCCCCCCCCCCCCCCCCCCCCCCCCCCCCCCCCCCCCCCCCCCCCCCCCCCCCCCCCCCCCCCCCCCCCCCCCCCCCCCCCCCCCCCCCCCCCCCCCCCCCCCCCCCCCCCCCCCCCCCCCCCCCCCCCCCCCCCCCCCCCCCCCCCCCCCCCCCCCCCCCCCCCCCCCCCCCCCCCCCCCCCCCCCCCCCCCCCCCCCCCCCCCCCCCCCCCCCCCCCTGCAGATATGAGGATCTTCAACAAAAGGATCCGAATCAACAAGATTATCAACAGAAAGTATATGTATGTAAATATACATTAACAATGTTTCTATATTACCACCATTAATAAAAAAAATCATTATAATCTAGAAACTAATTATTGGAGTTAACAAAAAAATAATTTGAATAAATTATATTAAAAATATTCAAGTAAAAAATCCTCAAATAAAAAACTGTTGTATATGTTGCTTATAAAACTAATGCGATTACGAGGAAAAATGGGAATAAACATGTATCAGCAACATTTAAAAAAGATTGAAGGGTTTCAAAAATATTATTACAATTGACACCACAAATTGTAGCTAACAAATCGCACCACTAATCGTGGCTCACATAGTGGACCACCAGAGGGTTCACATTCCATTGAAACGAAAAATGAAGGGATGAATATTCATTCCAATTTGTCAGTCCAAAATAAAGGAAGACTAAAACAGAGTAAATCCGCATGCTAATGATGAATTTAGATTCAAAAGAAACATTTGATCCCTCAGTCTTCGCCTTGCAAAGTGGAGCCACAGAAAAAAGAAGATGGAGAGGCAAGAGGAGCAGATGAGTGAAGATCAAATCCCTACCATATCAAAAGAGCGACACAGGGCACGAAACCAGCAAGGAAGTGCCAGCACCAGGCACCACCACATTAATACATTATGAAATAAATAGATAACAGTGATTTTGCAAAAGACTTTCACAGATTATATTTGATATGTATGATCTGAGAATGTTTAATTCTAAAAAATATATAAAAAAAAAGGTTTTACAGGAAAACTTCAGTGATCTCATTCAATCCGTGTGGTCTGAGTGTATTCAGTCTATAGATCCAGTAGACTTCCTTACGATTAAGTTTTCGTATTCTATTGGTGGTATTAATGGGAATGTGCTCAATAGGACTGATATTAAATTTCCTATATTCTTTATTATGTACCATAAGAAAATGCTTTGAGAGACCATGATATAAAAAACCTTTTCGTATATTGTGCTGGTGTGAATTTAAACTTAAATGTAAGGGTTGAGTGGTCCTCCATACATATTGTTTTCCACATTCACATGTTATCAACTAGATGACAAAATCAGTCAAACAATTAAAGCCCCCGTCTCACATAGCGATATCGCTAGCGAGATCGGTGCTGAGTCACTAGTTTTGTGACGCAGCACCGAGCTCACCAGCGATATCGCTGTGTGTGACATTCAGCGATGATCAGCCCCCCTGCCGGGTATCGCTGATCGTCGCTGAATGTCCTGGACATTTTTTTGATCGCTGGTCTCCCGCTGACAGGCACGCATCGCTGCGTGTGACAGGCGGGAGACCAGCGATCCGCTGGTAACCAAGGTACACAGCGGGTTTCCAGGCGCGGGGCTGTGCCTGGAAACCCGCTGTGTACCTTGGATATAAACACCCTGCATCAGGGCGCTGGTATCCAACGTACACTGCAGGTAACTAAGCGATGTTACCCGCAGTGTCGTTGTGCTGATCGCTGCCTGAGCTGCCTGTTTGGCAGCTCAGCAGTGATCATGTAGTGACACACCAGCGATCCTGATCGTTGTCGGGATCGCTGGTGTATCGCTATGTGAGACCCGGGCTTTAGATGTTGTTTAATGGGAAAAACTTCCCTTGTTATAGCAGAAGTAAAGGTGCTAGCACCATGATTGATGGTATGACAGCACAGACAATTTCTGGATCCACATTTAAATATACCTTTCACCGTAATATTCAATATTCTTATTTTTGAGTTATTAGGAGATTTTAGGCGACTGGGAGTTAGGATATTTTTAATAGTGGGGGCTCTACGGAAGGTGATACCTGGATTTCTAGGTAAATGAGCACCAATAATCGGATCATCTAATAGAATATTCCAATATTTTTCCAGCACTTTTCTGATTTCCTTATGCTGGTCACTATATTGTGCAATAAAATTCATGGAGTATGTATTATTCGGTGGCTCAATAATTGTTGTCTTGTTTATCAAGTTTATCAAGGATTCTTGATCACTAGTTAATGAATTGGTAAAAGCTGTATTGATCAAATCATTGGGGTAATTTTGAGATAAAAATCTATTCTTTAAAATATTAGCCTGCTCTTTATAATCATTTTCCAGGCTACAGTTTCTCCTTATTCTCTGGAATTGATTATCAGGTATATTGTTCAGCCATTTTATATAATGATTGCTCTTATAATTGATATAGCTGTTCATGTCCACATCTTTAAAAAAAGGTTTTTGTTAAAATGGTGTTCCCTTTTAAAAAAAATAGTAATATCTAGAAAATTAATATTACTAGAATTATAAATAGGAGAAAAAGAAAGACCCCAATTATTATTTATTTCTTCATTAAAAAAATCAATCATTATTCCTGTTATTCCAAATAAAAAAGGCCATCAATGAATCTCTTGTAAAAAATAACCTGTTCTGACCATTTGTCAATGTTGATGAAAATTCTTTCAAAAACCCCCATAAATAAATTAGCATAACTTGGTGCTACTTTAGAGCCCATCGCAGTCCCCTTAGTCTGGTGGTACAATACCCCCTCAAATGTAAAGTAGTTGTTATTTAAAACAAATTCCAGACCCTTCAATAAAAACATTTTTTGATCATTGGATAGTCGAGTATCACTACAAAGATAGCTATCAAAGCAAATTAGACCAAGATCATGTGGGATGTTGGAATACAATGATGAAACATCCATTGTGAGAAAAAAATAATTAGTTTCCCATTGTATTGTTTTTAATAATTGAATTAGGTGGGTAGAGTCACGCAGATATCTGTTAAGGTTGCAGACACGTGTACGCATCATTCTATCAATATATGCAGACAAATTGCTGATTAGGGAATTGATACCCGAAATAATGGGTCTTCCGGGTGGGTTTACTGGAACCTTATGGATTTTCGGCAAGTGGTTAAAAAAATGAGTAGAAGAGTTTACCAGAAGGAATTTTCTTTCATTCTTATTAAAAACACCCTTATTGATACCTTCTGCAATTAAATTATTATATTTATGTTCAACCACAGATAAAACATTAGCAGAGGTCACATTATAGTAGTTTTTATCTGATAAAATATTAATTGCCTCATTGTAGTAATCAAGGGTTCTGCAAATGCAACATGATGCCCGCAGACCAGTCCATCAAAGTCTGCATTCCAAAATGTCACTACTTACCTTCCGAGCCCCGACGTGTGCCCATACAGTAGTTTTCTCCCACATACAGTACAGACCAAAAGTTTGGACACACCTTCTCATTTAAAGATTTTTCTGTATTTTCATGACTATGAAAATTGTACATTCACATTGAAGGCATCAGAACTATGAATTAACACATGTGGAATTATATACTTAACAAAAAAGTGTGAAACAACTGAAAATATGTCTTATATTCTAGGTTCTTCAAAGAAGCCACCTTTAGCTTTGATGACTGCTTTGCACACTCTTGGCATTCTCTTGATGAGCTTCAAGAGGTAGTCACCGGAAATGGTTTTCACTTCACAGGTGTGCCCTGTCAGGTTTAATAAGTGGGATTTCTGGCCTTATAAATGGGGTTAGGACCATCAGTTGTGCTGTGCAGAAGTCTGGTGGATACACAGCTGATAGTCCTACTGATTAGACTGTTAGAATGTGTATTATGGCAAGAAAAAAGCAGCTAAGTAAAGAAAAACGAGTAGCCATCATTACTTTAAGAAATGAAGGTCAGTCAGTCCGAAAAATTGGAAAAACTTTGAAAGTATCCCCAAGTGCAGTTGCAAAAACCATCAAGCGCTACAAAGAAACTGGCTCAGATGAGGACCACCCCAGGAAAGGAAGACCAAGAGTCACCTCTGCTTCTGAGGATAAGTTTATTCGAGTCACCAGCCTCAGAAATCGCAGGTTAACAGCAGCTCATATTAGAGACCAGGTCAATGCCATACAGAGTTCTAGCAGCAGACACATCTCTACAACAACTGTTAAGAGGAGACTTTGTGCAGCAGGCGTTCAAGGTAAAATAACTTCTAGGAAACCACTGCTAAGGACAGGCAACAAGCAGAAGAGACTTGTTTGGGCTAAAGAACACAAGGAATGGACATTAGACCAGTGGAAATCTGTGCTTTGGTCTGATGAGTCCAAATTTGAGATCTTTGGTTCCAACCACCGTGTGTTTGTGCGATACAGAAAAGGTGAACGGATGGACTCTTCCCACCGTGAAGCATGGAGGAGGTGTGATGGTGTGGGGGTGCTTTGCTGGTGACACTGTTGGGGAGTTTTCAAAATTGAAGGCATACTGAACCAGCATGGTTACCACAGCATCTTGCAGCAGCATGCTATTCCATCCGGTTTGCGTTTAGTTGCACCATCATTTATTTTTCAACAGGACAATGACCACAAACACACCTCCAGGCTGTGTAAGAGCTATGTGACCAGGAAGGAGAGTGTTGGGGTGCTACGCCAGATGATGTGGCCTCCACATTCACCAGATCTGAACCCAATCGAGTTGTTTTGGGGTGAGCTGGACCGCAGAGTGAAGGCAAAAGGGCCAACAAGTGCTAAGCATCTCTGGAAACTCCTTCAAGACTGTTGGAAGACCATTTCCTGTGACTACCTCTTGAAGCTCATCAAGAGAATGCCAGGAGTGTGCAAAGCAGTCATCAAAGCAAAAGATGGCTACTTTGAAGAAACTAGAATATAAGACATATTTTCAGTTGTGTCACACTTTTATGTTATGTATATAATTCCACGTGTGTTTATTCATAGTTTTGATGCCTTCAGTGTGAATGTACAATTTTCATAGTCATGAAAATACAGAAAAATCTTTAAATGAGAAGGTGTGTCCAAACTTTTGGTCTGTACTGTATATGGTAACAGCGTACTCAAGACAAACTGGACAACAACGTTTGTGGTCCAATTTCTCCTGTTACCCTTGTGAAAATAAAAATTTGCAGGCTAAAAAAATCATTTTTGAGGAAAAAAAATGATTTTTCATTTTCACGGCTCTGCGTTATAAACTTCTGTGAAGCACTTGGGGGTTCAAAGTGCTAACCACATGTCTAGATGAGTTCCTTAAGGGGTCTAGTTTCCAAAATGGTGTCACTTGTGGCGGTTTCCACTGTTTAGGCACATCAGGGGCTCTCCAAACGAGACATGGCATCCAATCTCATTTCCAGCCAAATTTGCACTGAAAAGTCAAACGGCGCTCCTTCCATTCCAAGCTCTGCTGTGCGTCAAACAGTGGTTTACCCCCACAAATGGGGTATCGGCGTATTCAGGAGAAATTGCACAAATTTTATGGTTCATTTTCTCTTTTTACACATGTGAAAATAAAAAAAATTGGTTCTGAAGTAAAATGTTTGTAAAAAAGTTAAATGTTAATTTTTTCCTTCCACATTACTTCAATTCCTGTGAAGCACGTAAAGGGTTAATAATGTTCTTGAATGTGGTTTTGAGCATCTTGAGGGGTGCAGTTTTTAGAATGATGTAACTTTTGGGCATTTTCTGTCATGTACACCCCTCAAAGTGACCTTCAATGTGTAGTTATGCCTAAAAAATTGATTTTGTAAGGGGTTGTAAAAATGAGAAATCGAGCTGGTCGACTTTTAACATTAGCAAAAAAAAAATAAAAATTGTTTCCAAAATTGTGCTGATGTAAAGTAGACATGTGGGAAATGTTATTTATTAAGTATTTTGTGTGGCATATCTCTCTGATTTAAGGGCATAAAAATGTAAAAGTTTGAAAATTGCAAAATTTTAAATTTTTGCCAGATTTCCGTTTTTTTCCTAAATAAACGCAAGTCATATCGAAGAAATTTTACCATTAAAATGAAGTAAAACATGTAAAAACATTCTCAGAATCAGCGGGATCCGTTAAAGCTTTCCAGAGTTATAACTCATAAATTGACAGTGGTCAGAACTGTAAAAATTGGCCTGGCCATTAAGCTGCAGATCGGCTCTGTCACTAAGGGGTTAAATCCTTCATCCATCAAAACTTTGTTCATTTTCAAGTTCCAAGCTTTTTCCGGCTGTTTAAGTCCATAGAGAGATTTTTGCATTTTATAAACAAGGTGCTCTTCACCCTTTTTAATATATTCCTCGCGTTGGCTCATGTAGAACTCTTCTTCAATGTCACCATATAGGAAGGCTGTTTTGATGTCAAAATGTCTCACTGTCATCTGTTGAACTGCAGGTACGGACGTTAAAGTTCTGAATGTGGTTTGCTTCACAACTGGAGAAAATGTAGCATCATAATCTTCACCATACTTTTGCGAGTACCTTTCTGCGACCAATCTTTCCTTAAACTGGTAAACTTTATCTTCTGAGTCATATTTGTTTTTGAAGACCCACTTACATCCGATAGCTCTTTATCCTTGTGGTAGCTCAGTAAGCTCCCTGTCTGGAGTTGGTGAAGGGATTCCATCTCTTCATTAGCGGCATTTATCCACTTCTGCTTCTCGTGGACAGGCAGTTTTTGCATACCTTGCCATGACTGTGGCTCTGGTTCAGGAAGTGTTCTGACCATATAAGAAAGGCGTCTAGCTGGGATACCTTTGTTTGGCCTTTCTGATCTCCTGACTGGAGGTTGACTTGGTTCTTCTGTGTCTTCCTTAGTGGCTTCAGAGATTATCCACACTTTAGTGTTTTCCTTTTTGGTGTCTGGGTTTGGTGATTGAGATTCTTGTTCTTGCTTCATAGGTTGAATAACTGGTGTAACTTCATGGAATTTGAGCGATGCAGAGTTTTCATCAATCACTACATCTCTGCTGATTGTTACTGTGTTGGTCTCTGGGTGCAGGATTCTGCATCCCTTTTGAGTTTCGCTATAGCCCACCAGGACTCCTTGCTTTGCATGTGATTCCCACTTAGAACGTTTTTCTTTGGGAACACACACACAAATGTTTTGCTTCCAAATATCCTGAGGTCCTTCAGGTTAGGCTTCTCGCAGTTCCATAGCTCATATGGAGTTTTATTTGTGGCTTTACCTGGCAGTCTATTTTAAAGATAGCAAGCTGTCATGACGTTGTAGGTAGATTCGCATCAAACAACATACTTCTTCCACTGTCACAGAGTACGGTTCTTTCTCTCTGCAATGCCATTGTGTTCTGGGTTGTATGGAATGGTAGTCTGGAACAGGATTCCATTATTTTTCAAAATGGTTTGCACCTTACCACTTGTATATTCGGTTCCTTTATCTGCATGCAGGGCTTTTGACTTTCTTCCAAATTTGTTAAACACTACAGCAAGATATTCTTCAAGTTTCTGTGAAACTTCATCCTTACTGTAAAGCAGGTAGGCCACTGTATATCTGGAGTAGCCCTCAATAAATGTGAGCAAATATCTCTTGTTGCTAGGAGTTTGAACACTCATTGAAACACATACATCTGGATGTATCAGATCCAGAGGCTGTGCAGATCTAGTGGTGCTTATTTTAGGAAAGTATTTTCTGGACATTTTCCCTTTAAGACAGCTAATGCACTTCATCATTTGACTACACTGGTTTATTTCAATACCATGTGCAAGTTGAGCTAGCTTCCTTACTACTATTGGGTCTCTGTGCCCAAGATGTCTGTGCCATACATGGATACAGTTCGTATGCAGATCTTGTCTAGCACTGTACACTCTCTTTGCATTTTAGCTGATGAAGTTCATCTTAGATTTTTCCTTCTGCAAGAGTGAGAATCTGTGACCCTTCTTTGAGATGATGCAGCTGTTATCTTTAAACGTAACTACATTCCCCTTTTGCGTGAGCTTTACTGACAGAAGATTGCTTTCAAGGCTGGGAACATAGAGAACATCCTTTATTGGGATCTTTCTGCTTTGTGCTGAGGAAACTGGACAGTGGAGGTAGCAGTCTCCTACTCCTTCTGTAGTCATATAATGACCATTAGCTACGATGACCTTTTCTGACTTACTTTCATTAAGGTCAGAGATGAAATCCTTGTTATTTGTCATATGACTGCTTGCACCAGAATCTATACACCATATATGTTTTGCAGATGGGCCTGTGATGGCATTAAATACAGCTTCAGCACATGCAGAATCTTCCTTTATAGCTGTTTTAACCCTTTAATGACTGCTTTGCTTTTTAAGATGACTCATTCTTGCTTTCCAAATTCTGCAGTCTGCTTTAAGGTGGCCGGGCTTTTTATAGACAAAACATTCACGAGTTTCTCTTAGATTGTTCTTATATTAAGGGAAATCCTGTGTCTTTAATGCTGTTTCTGCTTGGGATTCATTACTGCTGCTTACATGCTGCGCTTTTCTCTTGAATTCATCCACAAGTTTGCCCTTAACATACTCTAGAGTCAGCTCATCATCTGGCCATGCATCTAGTGCAGTCACAAGTGTATCATAACTCTCTGGAAGACCACTTAATAGAAATGCAGCAATATGAAAATTTTAAATTTCTTCTCCAATACCCTGAGACGCACCACAATCTCTAGGGTGTTTCTTATATAGTCATGCATATTCTGTCCATCACTTAGCTTAGACTGATACAGCTTTCTCATGAGATAAAGCTTATTGCTAAGATTTGATCTCTCATGCACTTTCTGTAACTCATCCCACACCTGCTTTGTAGTTGCACACTTGCATATATGCACATGATTATCATCTACACTGAGGGAGATTGTGCTTTGTGCTTTCTGATCCTTCTCTAGCCAATCATCTGGTAATGGATGAGGTACTTGTTCCTGAGTATATTTCCACATACCTTCTCTTGTGAGCCACATCTTCACCTTGAATTTCCAGGACTGGTAGTTCTGGTTAGTGAGGCTTGGTACAGAGATCTTGACAGGATTGCGGCTAGTGGACATCTACTTTGTTGCTCTGTGCTGCTTTTGCTTTGGGATTCTGTGTCACTCTGAGCCCATTACATGTTGACAGCGGATTATTCAGGATACTCTCCAAGCATGTGACAGAGCTTCTTTATTCAGGAACAAACAGGAACAATATATGATAAGCTTAATAGATCAGGAATAAATCATTTGTGTGTCTATCTGTGCGGCATCTACAGCAGGCTGCTTCTCTCATACACAGACACAGGACAAACAGGAAATACAGTCACATGCTCTTCCTGTGTGAGCCTCTGGGAGTTTTTTTAAACTTTATAAACAGTATACAAATCTAGCAACTAAACACTCAGACAGGAATGGAGTTGTTGCACCAAACATATTCCAACACCAAGCTTTTTCTGATGTTCAATAAAAGCAAAACAGGGACTTGAACATTTTTTATTCTAGTCTAAGATCAAACATTGACAAAGTAGACCTATGGGTCCTTGAAAAAAAACTGGACAGCACTATGATGCCATCCTATCTGCATTGCAGTGCTTTCAAATTTTCATGTTTCTTTGATAAGAACATCTTGAGAAACCTTCTGGTACAAAAAAACTGGTGAAACTCTCATGTGCATAAAGTCCATCCTACTATCTTTTAGGTGATGATATAGGTGCCATCAGGGCCACTCCTGCCAAGGGACCTGCCTGCGAAGAGGCGGTCTGCTCTGTTTCCCAGTGATAGCATTCTACCTTATCCAAGGAGTCTCACTCTGTCAGTTTAACAATCGGTTTGATCCGATTGCCACCGCTACTGGGGCAGATGCGACAAGCATCATCAACCTGATGAGATCATCTTATAATGCTGCTGTTGTCACTGCTGCACCACAGACATCAACAAAACAGCAGCTGACAGCACTCGGGAGTATCAAGGATGCACGTTCAAACGTTCAAGGATCAAGTTGAACAATAGAATCCATAAGGAAAAAAGGGAACAGCATCCAATCCAGGTAGAAATGTAACAAATCCTTTATTCAGCCACCAAAGATAACAATGTTTCGGCCATTGTGTGGCCTTTTTCAAGTATACCATACAGAGCATAATGGCGTCCTTAAATCATGTGGAGAAGCCAATCATCATCCAGGAACTGCCCAGTAATCAAATAGATATATACATCACAATATACAAAAACATTAAAATTAAAACAGTGATCACAGATCCGAAATGAATACATCACAGAAAATGAAGACATCACTTATAATATATTAATAATACTCAGTAAATTACCCCACATAAACAATGTAGAAAAATGTGTTCACCAATAGATGATCAGCTACCTAATAGCCCCATAGAACTAATGTTCCAATCGTATCTCAACTTACTTAGACACCCATCTCAGCCAATGGGCCACTATTAGTGTTGAGCGATACGATACTGCAAATATCGGGTATCGGCCGATATTAGCTGTATCGGCCTTTCGATTCCGAATACCGATATTTTCGTCATATCGAATACCGGAATCGGATTTGTCACTGTCACTGTCTGTGTCCGTCGGTCGGGTCCGTCACTGTCAGTGTCCGTCGGTCGGGTCTGTCAGGAGTCAGCGGCACTTACCTGGCAGAAGATCTCCGGCGGTCACGGCCTGGACTGCTTCATGGCCGCCATCATCTTTCCCCGGCGGTCACATGCAGTTTCTCGCGATAACTGCAGTGACTGCTGGGTAATCCCGGCCGTAAAGCAGTCAGTCCGATGACGTCACCGCCGGGGAAGCAGGTAATCAGCTGTGCTGCGTCGCGATGACAGGCTCTGCCTGTATTGCGATATAGCAGAGCTGGATCGTCGTGGGACTGTCGTTACTATGGACTGCGTCGGACAGGTGGTATACTGTTGGTTTGTTTTTTTCTTTTTTTACAGGAGATCGATGGCGTCGCAGGAATGAGAGTACAATAAAAGAAATGAAAAGTGTGTTGTCTCTTTTATTTCATTAAAATACTTTTTTCTGCTTTGTCTTTTTTTTATGCATTTAATAACTTTGGGATTAATAATGGATCGGTGTCTTATTGACACCTCTCCATTATTAACCGGGCTTATTGTCACCGTGCAATCAACGGTGACATTAACCCCTTATTACCCCGCTTGCCACCGCTACAGGGCAAGTGGGAAGAGCCGGGTAAAGTGCCACAATTGGCACATCTTTTGATGCGCCAAATGTGGGGCTGCTGTAGCCTGGTATTATCAGGCTGTTGAGGGCCAAAATCCATGGGCCTTGACAGTCTTTTAATACCAGGCTGCAGCAGTCTGCATTTTACTTGGCTGGTTAACAAAAATAGGGGGACCCCTACGCCGCTTTTTTTTCGAGGGGATCCCCTATTTTTGTTAACCAGCCAAGCTAAGCAGACTGCTGTGGCCTGGTATTATCAGGCTTGCAAGGTCCATGGATATTGGATCCTTACCAGCCTGAAAAACCAGACCTCAGCAGTCTGCTTCATCTGGCTGGTTAACAAAAATAGGGGGGACCCCACGCCAATTTTTTTCGAGGGGATCCCCTATTTTTGTTAACCAGTTCCCTCTGACGTCACTGATTGTGTCCCTGGCTGACCTGAAGTGAAAGTGGAAAGCAATCAATTAAGCTTTCCACTTCCTCTCCTGTCAGCCAGGAGAGGAACTCATTCATTTGGGGGTTTACTGTGAGGCTGCAGCTTTAGCTGCGGTCCCTGCAGTAAACATTAACCTTTCTGAAGGATTACACCGTGGGACCTGACTGTACATCGGATTGGTAAGAATAATTTTGCTTTATTATTTTATTTTTATTACAGGAAATGGTTTTAGCAGGAAAATAAAATGGTCAAAAACTGTGGGTTATTTCATTAAACTTCTTTTTTATTAAAGTGTGTGTGTTTGATTTTTCTTTCATACAATAGGATTAATAATTGATAGTTGTCTAATTGACAGCTCTCAATTATTAACCTGGCTTAAAGTGACCTTTCAATTGCAAGGTCATTTTAACCCCTTATTAACCCATTCGCCACCGCTACAGGGCAATGGGAATAGACGGGCAAAGTGCCAGAAAGGGCAAATCTAATTAGAGATTTGCCCTTTCTGGGGTGTCTGGGGGCAGATGTTAGTAGCTGGGGGGGGCCAAAAATAATGGTCCCTCTCTGGGCTATTATTATCTGCCCCCACTCACTGGCTTTGTCTGTCTGGTTGCGAAAATAGGGCGGGAGCCCACGCCTTTTTTTTCAGCAATTTTACACCTCATATATATATACATGTCATTAAATTTGTGACACATATATATATATATTTTATATTTATAGTTCATACACTTCTACATAGTATAATAGCCGCTAATTCAATTGCCGGCTTTTGTGAAAATGCAGAACCCGACATGAAATGACACTTGGTTTACATAGAGTTAACCATGTCTTTTCATGTAGTTTGATATCTGATTTGCACAAACAATTACATGAGTGTAAGTGTGCAAAATTTCACACCTGTAGGGGTTAATTAAAGGTGTAAATTCGTAGCAAAAAAGTCCGTTTTTTTTACAACGAATTTACACCTTTAATTAACCCCTACAGGTGTGAAATTTTGCACACATAGACTGATGTAATTGTTTGTGCAAATCAGATTGCAAACGACATGAAAAGACATGGTTAACCCTATGTACACCAAGTGTCATTTCATGTCGGGTGCTTCTGTCTTTTCACAGAAGCCGGCTTTACCCGGCAATTGAATCAGAGGATATTTTACTATGTAGAAGTGTATAAACTATACATATATGTATATATATACATGTCACAATGACATGTATATATATATATATATGTATTCTATGTGTGTATATTTAGTGTTTACAAGGAAATAAAGGTTTTTTTTAGTTGCGATATTTTGTTCCCATAGACTTACATGGGACTTCCGGTATCGGAATCGGATATCGACGATATTTAGTGATATCGGCGATACCATTTCGATACGATATTTTTAGATATCGAGCAGTATCGCTCAACACTAGCCACTATCTATCATCACTGTGTCAGAGCATTCCACCCATCAACCGCAGTGTCTCATAGCATACTCACATGACCGCTCATAAAGCTCACGCCCCACTGCAGCATAAACAAAAGCACATGTCCAGCTGTGACCACATTAGAACGCCTGGCATATCACGTGACCGCCAGCGTCATCTGACGTAATGTCACGTGACATACCACGCTACTAAATCAACATTCAGGAACCATTATACCGCGCCCGGCGGCTCACATGACCGCCAGCGTCATCTGACTTCATATCACGTGACGTACCTCGTCGCAAAGCCAATGTGCACTAGCAAGTGACTATTTTAGTTCTCATAAGTGTAAAATCTCGCGATAATTTGTGAAGGAGCAGAGTAATCACAATACTGCAATGTGTAGTGTGGCGCATCCCCAACACATCGCATGCGCCTGAACCTGTAACTGCCCCAATCCAAAAGACTAGTCCCTGGTTCACATCCTAAGCAAATCCTACAACATTTATATCCCCATCAATAATATATAATGGCAGAATTCACCCCATGTAGAGACATTTTCTTAACTATAATAGACAAATAGATGAAGTCTATAAAGATGAAATCTTAGTTAACAGAGGCTGCAAAGAGGTGGAGAAGGAAAGTACTTCATTGTTGAGCAGATGATACAGAGGACTTTTTTGTAGACAGATTAAAGGGGCAGTTAGTATTGCACTGTATGGGAATCAGTATGCAGAGGGTGGAAAAGTCAAAGGGGGCACAGTTCAATGAGGCAGTGTGGGGAAGAGTACAGTGTGAGGAGACAGTGTGGAGTGAAAGCACAGTATGGGTGGAAGGGAATAGGGTAGAGTGTGGGTGGATGAAGGGATAGTATAGAGAGGGGACAGAGTTGAAATCAGAACAGGGTGAGGGGATAAAGTGGAGAGCAGACAACATGAAGTGTGGATGGTGTGGAGACCATAGTCAATAAGGGGACAGTATGGTGGTTGTAGTTCAAAAGGGCTCTTTCACATGTCAGTGTCTCTGGTACATGTGGTGACACTTTACACATGTACCGGAGACACACATTGTGTGTCCATGGGCAAAATATGCTAAGCAGCACAAGCTGCTAAATGTCCTGTACACATGTGTACTGATGACTCATGATGGCATCCATGTGTCTTCAGTGTGACACGTACTGGCGCCAATGAAGCAGCGGTACTGATGGCACTGTTCCCCGGCGCCGAATGCTGAAGACCGCTCTCATCATTCTCCTGCTCGAATTACTTTCAGCGCTAGCAGGGGAGAATGTTGAGAGTTGTATTCAACTGATAACAGTGAGATCAGGTGGCTGCTGATGGGACTACTACTCCCATCAGCCTACACCTGCTGCCTGTAATAAGAGAGAGTGCAGGCAGTGGCTGATGTGAGTATTCGGTGATCTGCTGTGAACTCACTGAGCTGAACTGTGGTGAACTTAGTGACTTTCTCAAGCTGCTGAGGTCACCGCAGTTCAGCCCGGCTGGGAACATAGTCTCAGTGACCCGTGTTAACCTCAATGACGTCAGCGCTGGTGACTGATGTGCGCTCACAGCAGCTCATTCATCAGTGGTTAGCAGCCTAGACGGTTGCATCTTGGTACCATCCAGGTTGAAAACTATTTATCCCCAGGCATTGATTACAGTGAGGGACAGAACTTCAGGCAGGTGGGGTATATGCTTGTTTTTATTATTGTTTTAATACAGCAGACTATGGATTCAATGGAATCCATGTTAGGTGAGTCTAACTGTGATTGTTGTTTTTAAATAAAAAAAGACAAGTGTGTTTTGTTTTTATTTCAAATAAAGAACTTTATACTTGCTATGTGCTTATTTACAATACAACTATAAGATTATTAATGGATAGGTGTCTTATAGATGCCTCTCCATTACTAAGGCATGGGCTTGATGTCACCAGACAATACTAAGGTAACATCAACCCTACAAATATGAACTCCACTTGCCACCGCCACAGGGCAAGAGGTAAGATCCAGGCAAAATGCCAGAATTGGCGCATTTAATAGATGTGTCTTTTCTGGGCAGCAGCGGGCTGCTACTTTTAGGCTGGGGGGGTCAATATCATGGCCTCTTTCTAGCAGCCCACAGCTGTCAGTTTTGTCGGGCTGGTTATCAAAAACACAAGGGAACTGTCTTTTAACATTTATTTATTTTTAGCTCAGGCGGCGGGTGATAAATACTGTCATCAGCCTCCGCCTGCTCTCGCTTTTATCAGTGGAATACAACTCTCAACATTCTCCTTTATGTGCTCTGATCGCAGTGCCAGCAGTGGAGAATGATGAGAGCTTTCTATAGCACCCATCGCTGGGGAACAACACGAACAGTACCACTGCTTCCTAGGTGCTGGTATGTGTGGTACTGATGTGATGTGTCACACTGGCTGTACACTGTTGCCACACATATGCCACAAGTATTGCATACATGTGCACATGGACATTGATACCTCCGCTACTGGCTCTTCCGGTAACGGAAATATCAGGACGTGTGAAAGAGGCCTAAGGGGGGAAGAGTGAGGTAAATACAGTATAGCTCAGAGTGGATAGTGTGTGGGTCGTTGTTCATAAGGGAGGATGGTGAGGTGATTTTAAATCATAATGGCGGATAGTGTAGAGGCAATTTAACAAAAGAGGGACAGCGTAGAGGTCATCATTTACAAAGGGAACAAAGTGAGGGGCAATTATTTATTCATGGATTTAGCATGGGCAGATATTTATATACAGGGGGCATTATAATGACACTTTTATTTATTATTAATTAAGTGTTGTGAGTGGGCTTGGGATGAGTTCTGAGCAGAGGCTCCCTCTGGTGGTTACAAGCGGTGCTGGTCTGTCCAGTGAAGATTGTGAAGATTGTGAGGATTGGGAATCAGGTGTTACTGACTGGTCTTATATAAGGGAGTCACCTTCCCATCAGGGTTGCCGGTGATCAATTGTTCTGGTCTCTATCCTTGATTCCTGTTTCCCTTGTAGCCTGCTGTGTCGTGTCTGCATCTCCTGCTAACAGATAAGACATTTTCTTCTTTTTGTTTTTGTGCTTGATTTTTGCATTTTGTCCTGCACTTCTGTGGGGGCCTTCAGGGTTCCCTCGGGGGCTTTTGCCCTCTCAGTTTAGTTCAGCCACTGATGTTTGTACTTTTGCTTTTTCCAGTTTTTTCAGTGGCTGCTGTTTTGATTTTGTTACACCAGAGAACTAATTTAGGTGGTAGAGGTCGTGTGATCTCAGGTGTTTTTGAAATTAGTAGAGTTGGTGCTTTTCAGGGTTTTCTGGGATTGCAGTAAGTATCCTTCCTATCCTTTTCTATTTAGTTAGTTTGGGCCCCAACGTTTGCTCATACTATTTTCTGTCTGTGTCAGTATTTCTTCTTGTCTAACCGCCATTACATGTTTGGGGGCTTTCTATTATCTTTGGGGTTCTGCTCCGGGGCAGATAGCTTTCCTATATCTATCTTTAGGTGTAGTTAGTTTCTCAGGCTGTGACGAGGCGTCTAGGACAAACGTAGGAACGCTCCATGGCTGCCTCTAGTTGTTGTGGTTAGTCAGGGTACTGCAATCTCATAGATTCCAACTTCTCTGGTGTATTGCCTTTTTTGCCTGCACTCCTCAGCTACCGAAACATAACAGTATCACCGGCCCAAAATTAAAAATTGTATGGTACTCACAGAAGGGAAAAAATTTGTGAAAGAAAAAACGGTTGTCAGAGATATTTTTCTGTTTGTTGCATTTTTTATTTATTTTTTTTTCCCTCTGTATCTCTGGGTGCTGGGGAGGATTTTCTCTCTCAATGGAGTTTGCACAGTTGTCTGGCCGTGTGGATCAGCTTGCCACTGAGGTTCAGAGTATTGCTGCATATCTTGCTAGGTTGCCTGTTGTGGAACCTAGGATTCCCATGCCAGATTTGTTTTTAGGGGATCGAGCTAAGTTTCAGAATTTCAAAAATAATTGGAAAGGATGTTATGGTGGGATTCCCTGTCCCCTCTGGTCTCAATGATTCTATGTCATTAGCGATTCAAATTGACAGACGTTTGCGTGAGCGGAGAAGTATGCGTGGAATAGTGTTGCCTTGTGAACCTGCTTCTGAATCCATGCAGTGTGATAGAGTGGTGTCTGGGGCACAGCGTCATGAGTTTCGAAAGCGCAATGGGTTATGTTTCTACTGTGGTGATGCCTCTCATGCTATTTCAGTCTGCCCTAAGCGGGGAAGACGTTTTGCACGCTCAGTTGTCTTGGGTAGTGTTCAGACTAAGTTTTTATTAACTGTCACTTTGATATGCTCTCTGTCCTCATTTTCTGCTCAGGCTTTCGTTGATTCTGGAGCAGCTATTAACCTGATGGATTATGATTTTGCTAAACGTTGTGGGTTTCCCTTGATACCCCTACAGAAGTCTATTCCCCTACTGGGGATCGATTCTACCCCTTTGGCTGAGAATAAACCTCAGTTCTCTACTCAGGTGATAATGAGGGTTGAACCTGATCATCAAGAGTGCTGCAAATTTTTGGTTCTGTATAATCTGCATGATATTATCGTACTGGGTTTCCCTTGGTTACAGTCTCATAATCCTGTTTTGGATTGGAAATCTGTGTCTGTAACCAGTTGGGGCTGCCAATGTGTTAATACCATCACTCCTGTTTTTTCTGCCTCCCCCAGGCTCAGGATGTTCCTGACTTTTTGATTGATTTTTCTGATGTATTTAGCGAAAGTAAATCTGCATCCTTGCCTCCCCATAGGAGCTATGACTGCGCTATTGAATTAGTGCCTGGTAGTAAATTCCCTAAAGGTCGCCTTTTTAACTTGTCTGTACCTGAACATGACGCTATGCGGTCTTATATCAAGGAGTCATTGGAGAAGGGTCATATCAGACCATCCTCTTCACCCTTAGGTGCCGGTTTTTTCTTTGTGGCCAAAAAGGATGGTTCATTAAGGCCGTGTATTGATTATCGTCTTTTGAACAATAGTACTGTGAAATATCAATACCAGTTACCCTTGATTTCTGACCTGTTTTCCAGGGTGAAAAACGCTACTTGGTTTACCAAGCTTGACCTCAGGGGGGCATATAACCTTATTCGCATTAAGCACGGGGATGAATGGAAGACGGCATTCAATACCCCGGAGGAACATTTTGAGTACCTTGTGATGCCCTTTGGGCTCACTAATACTCCTTCTGTCTTCCAGTCCTTCATGAATGACATTTTCAGGGATTTTGTGGATAAATTTCTGATTGTTTATTTGGATGATATCTTGATTTTTTCTAATGACTGGGACTCTCATGTGAAACATGTTCGAACTGTATTCCAGATTTTGAGAGAGAATGCTCTGTATGTGAAGGGATCAAAGTGTCTTTTTGGCGTACAGAGGATCTCATTTCTGGGATTCATTTTGTCCCCATCTGTTATTGAAATGGACCCGGTCAAGGTTCAGGCCATCTGTGATTGGGTCCAACCTACTTCATTAAAGGCTCTTCAAAGATTTTTGGGTTTTGCCAATTTTTATCGTAAATTTATTGGTAATTTCTCGGTTATTGTTAAACCATTAACTGATTTGACCAAAAAGGGTTCTGATGTGGTGAATTGGCCTCCTGAGGCAGTCTCTGCATTTCAGGAACTTAAGCAGAGATTCACTTCTGCTCCTGTTCTACGGCAGCCTGATGTTTCTCTGCCATTTCAGGTGGAGGTTGATGCCTCTGAAATTGGGGCAGGTGCCGTTTTGTCCCAAAAAGATCCAGAGACCTCTAAAAGTAACCCTTGTGCCTTTTTCTCTCGAAAATTTTCTCCTACTGAACGTAATTATGACATGGGTAATCGGGAGTTATTGGCCATGAAGTGGGCTTTTGAAGAGTGGAGACATTGGCTGGAGGGAGCCAAACATCAGGTGGTGGTCCTTACTGACCATAAGAATCTGGTTTATCTGGAATCTGCCAAGCGACTCAATCCTAGACAGGCCAGGTGGGCCTTGTTTTTCATACGTTTTAATTTTGTGGTTTCCTTTCTTCCTGGCACTAAGAATGTTAAGGCGGATGCCCTCTCGAGGAGCTTCCTTGCGGACTCTCCTGAGTTATCTGATCCTTCTGTTATTTTGAAAGAGGGTGTAGTTCTTTCCGCCATCTCACCTAATTTGAGACTTGCTCTGGAGGGGTGTCAGGAGGATAGGCCCGAGCGCTGCCCTGTTGGAAAATTGTTTGTCCCGGACCAGTGGAAAAAGAGTGTGATGTCTGAGATTCATTGTTCCGCGTTGGCTGGGCATCCTGGAATTTTTGGTACCAGAGACTTGGTTAGTCGGTCCTTTTGGTGGCCTACCTTGTCTCGTGATGTCAGGGAATTTGTGCAGTCCTGCGGGACTTGCTCTCGCTCCAAGCCTTGCTCTCGCTCTAGTGGTTTGTTGATGCCATTGCCTGTGCCCAAGAGACCATGGACCCATATCTCTATGGATTTCATTTCCGACCTTCCTGTTTCTCAGAGAATGACCGCCATCTGGGTGATTTGTGATAGGTTTTCCAAGATGATACATCTTGTGCCATTACCTAAGTTGCCTTCCTCCTCTGAATTGGTGCCGTTGTTCCTTCAGCACGTGGTTCGTTTACACGGCATTCCTGAGAACATAGTGTCTGACAGAGGAGTCCAGTTTGTTTCCAGATTTTGGAGGACTTTTTGTTCTAAACTGGGTGTTCAATTGTCTTTCTCCTCGGCATTTCATCCTCAGACCAATGGTCAAACTGAGAGAACAAACCAGACATTGGAGACTTATCTGAGATGCTTTGTGTCTGCTGATCAGGATGACTGGGTCTATTTTTTGCCTTTGGCTGAGTTTGCTCTTAATAATAGGGCTAGCTCTGCCACTTTGATGTCTCCGTTTTTCTGTAATTCTGGGTTTCACCCTCGATTTTCTTCAGGACAGACGGAGGCTTCTGTCTGTCCAGGTGTTGACTCTGTTGTGGAGCGTATGCAACGGATTTGGGACCAGGTAGTGGAGAGGTTGTCCCTCTCTCAGGAGAGGGCCCAGCGGTTTGCTAACCGGCATAGGACTGATGGTCCTCGGTTTAAAGTAGGGGACTTGGTCTGGTTGTCCTCAAAAAATATTCCTATGAGAGTAGCATCTCCTAAATTTAAGCCTAGGTTCATTGGACCTTATAAGATCATGGAGATTCTTAATCCTGTTTCTTTTCGTTTGCTTCTTCCAGGGACATTTAAGATCCATAACGTGTTCCACAAGTCCTTGTTGAAGAGGTTTGTTGAGCCAGTGGTTCCTGCTGCTGTGCCTCCTGACCCTGTTTTGGTTGAGGGCAATCTGGAGTATGTGGTTGAGAAAATATTAGATTCTCGTTTTTCTAGACGGAAACTCCAGTATTTGGTTAAGTGGAGAGGTTATGGTCAGGAAGAAAATTCTTGGGTGTTTGCTTCGGACATCCATGCTAGGAGACTCATCCATGCGTACCATAGAACTCATCCTGACCGACCTGGTTGCTCAAATGAGGGTTCGGTGACCTCTCCTCAAGGGGGGGGGTACTGTTGTGAGTGGGCTTGGGATGAGTTCTGAGCAGAGGCTCCCTCTGGTGGTTACAAGCGGTGCTGGTCTGTCCAGTGAAGATTGTGAAGATTGTGAGGATTGGGAATCAGGTGTTACTGACTGGTCTTATATAAGGGAGTCACCTTCCCATCAGGGTTGCCGGTGATCAATTGTTCTGGTCTCTATCCTTGATTCCTGTTTCCCTTGTAGCCTGCTGTGTCGTGTCTGCATCTCCTGCTAACAGATAAGACATTTTCTTCTTTTTGTTTTTGTGCTTGATTTTTGCATTTTGTCCTGCACTTCTGTGGGGGCCTTCAGGGTTCCCTCCGGGGGCTTTTGCCCTCTCAGTTTAGTTCAGCCACTGATGTTTGTACTTTTGCTTTTTCCAGTTTTTTCAGTGGCTGCTGTTTTGATTTTGTTACACCAGAGAACTAATTTAGGTGGTAGAGGTCGTGTGATCTCAGGTGTTTTTGAAATTAGTAGAGTTGGTGCTTTTCAGGGTTTTCTGGGATTGCAGTAAGTACCCTTCCTATCCTTTTCTATTTAGTTAGTTTGGGCCCCAACGTTTGCTCATACTATTTTCTGTCTGTGTCAGTATTTCTTCTTGTCTAACCGCCATTACATGTTTGGGGCTTTCTATTATCTTTGGGGTTCTGCTCCGGGGCAGATAGCTTTCCTATATCTATCTTTAGGTGTAGTTAGTTTCTCAGGCTGTGACGAGGCGTCTAGGACCAACGTTGGAACGCTCCACGGCTGCCTCTAGTTGTTGTGGTTAGTCAGGGTACTGCAATCTCATAGATTCCAACTTCTCTGGTGTATTGCCTTTTTTGCCTGCACTCCTCAGCTACCGAAACATAACATTAAGTGCACCATGTCAGGATGTACTGCAAAAGACCAGAAATGAGATAAATCTACTGAGATGAGCTGTGACTGTCAAAAGTCATCATGACATTTCGGTTGGATGGAGATGAAAGTGATGAGAAAAAATTCCAAACAAAGAGAACGCCACTAATACCTGGGTGTGAATATTTGTTTAAGTACATTGTGAGAAACACTATATATGATACTTTTCTCTTCTATCATGCTTTACATACGTACATTTTCTCTTTGCTTCTTTTGCACATTCAATTCTTTTACCCTTAATTCCTTTCACTTTTCCGGTTGTCTCACAACCAGACTGAAGAAGGTATAACATTTATGCCACACAATCTTTTTTGCTTTAAAAATTTGCCAGAAACCCAAGCGTCAGTGACTGCACTATTTAATGTAAACTGAACTTTCTTTGGCCTCAATATTCCCTGTTGAATTCTACACAATACCTGAATCATGCCACAAAAATTTATGTGTCACATGGGGCCTCTAAAACATTGGGTAGAAACTTTAGCAGACAAAGTAAAGATGAGTGATAACTAAAAATAATGTACATTTACTTCTATAAACAGTCTTAAATCCCAAGAGCAACTTGTTTTTCCTTACCGTTAGTATACTTAGCAATTCTTTTCGGTCAATTGATCCATTTCCATCTGCATCATATAGTTTAAAATACCACTTTAATTTTTGATCAATTTTTCCTCGTAAAACTAGGTTTATTGCAGCAATGAATTCCAAAAAGTCAATAAATCCATCCTGAAAGCGAACAAAAAATACAAACTAAGTACAGGCAAGAAGAAGGATGTTTGTACTATTGCATTTTTATTACTTTTTTATGTGTATTAAATTATGTAATTTACCTTACATGTATTACATTCAGTGCTGCTGTGTTACATGCAGGACTGGACTGGGACTGAAAATCAGCCCTGGTACACAAGCCAAAGCAGCCCACATTCAAACCAATTAAAAAGGAGTGTATCTTCTATGCAGCCTTTTCTGTACAGTTTGTGGGTGAGAAAACTAAGGGAGTTAAATAGGTGAAAAATTACAACATACGTCCCTCCTTGTCTTTAAATGTTGGGAGATACGGCATTCTATGACTGCGCATATACCCTGTGACCGCGTGTGCCTCTTCACTCTTCGTCCAGACTCTTGGACCTTGATTTCCAAAGTCTAGTGTGAACTGCACAGCACCGCTCAATCTACTGTATAGTGGCCACAATCGGGTTCTGCACGTCCACCTCTTCATTTGAGTACTTCACAGTAGGTGGAGCTGTGCTGTGCCGTACCTGAACAGTACCCGCCGGCACCGAGTACAGCTGATTTGTGGAGGAACCAGGTGTCGCACCACACAGATCAGACATTGATCACCTATCCTAAGGAAAGGTCTTCAATGTTAAAGCAGTGGACACCTCCTTAAATTTATTAAATTTGTCCCTGGGATGAGAGACACTAACTCACCCAGTGACCCAGATTGCTGCAGATTGGGGCAGGAAAGGCAACACACTGTGGCCGACTGCTGGTCTGGAGCTAATTAGGTGGTTGCCAGGGGTTGTACATAGAAATCATGAGGTCCCAGAGCAAAAGTCCTAATAGCCCTGCACATAATATAATGGTCCCATATATACAACCCTGCACATAATATAATGGCCCCACATATAGTCCTGCACATACTGTATTGGCCCCACATATAGACCTGTGTTGTGAATACTCTGGAGGCGACTTCTGAGCTGGAGCTCCCTCCGGTGGTTGCTGAGGGTAATGAACTGATTACTGAATGGCCTTCAGCTGGCGCTGAATGGTAGGATATAAGTGGCCTGAGTTCCCAGCAGCCTTGCCGGTTATCAATTGTTCCTTCTGGTCTTGCTTGAAGCACTGCTAGTTTCCTGCTCTCCTTCAGATAAGTGTTTGCTGTTTTTTTTTCCTCTGTTTGATTTCCTCTGCTGGTTTGCTGCTTGCAGTGCACTGCAGCCTGTCCCCTTTTGGGGGTCTGGCGCTGCAATTGTGCTCAGTTTTGTGTCTGCACTTTTGCTTTGCTCCTTTGTTACTTTTTATTTGCTGAAATAGCGTTTTGTTACACCAGAGATCTGATTTAGGTGGATGAGATCGTGTGATCTCAGGTTTTTTGGCAATCAGAAGTGTTGGTATTTTTGTTAGGGTTTTGTTGGATTGCAGTCAGAATTCTTTCCTGTACTTTTCTGTCTAGACAGATTGGGCCCCAGCGTTTGCTCATTCTATTTTCTGTCTGTGTCCATGCTTTCTTCTTGTCTAACCGCCATTACATGTTTGGGGGCTTCCTGTTTTCTTTGGGGATCTGCTCCGGGGCAGATAGCTTTCATCTTTCTGCCTCTTGGTGTAGTTATCTCTCAGGCTGTGACAAGGCGTCTAGGATCACCATAGGTACACTCCACGGCTACTTCTAGTTGTGTGGTTAGTTCAGGTTACTGCAATCCAATAGTTCCAGCCTCTCTGGTGTATTAACCGCTTTTGCTATTTTTTGCTATTTCTCATCAGTTACCGAAACATAACAGTCCTGCACATAATATAACGCCCCCACATATAGCTCTGCACATAATATAATGGCTCCACATATAGCCCTGCACATAATATAATGGCTCCACATATAGCCCTGCACATAATATAATGGCCCCACATATAGCCTTGCACATAATATAATGGCACTGCATATAGTCCTGCACATAATATAAAGGCCCCACATATAGTCCTGCACATAATATAATGGCCCCACATATACAACCCTGCACATAATATAATGGCCCGACATATAGTCCTGCACATAATATGATGGCCCCACATATACAGTCCTGCACATAATATAGTGGCCCCCACATATACAGCCCTGCACATAATATAATGGCCCCACATATACAGCCCTGCACATAATATGATGGCCTCACATATACAACCCTGCACATAATATAATGACCCCACATATAGCCTTGCACATAATATAATGGCCCCACATATAGTCCTGCACATAATATGATGGCCCCACATATACAGTCCTGCACATAATATAGTGGCCCCACATATACAGCCCTGCACATAATATAATTGCCCCACATATACAGCCCTGCACATAATATGATGGCCTCACATATACAACCCTGCACATAATATGATGGGCCTCACATATACAGCCCTTCACATAATATGATGGCCCCACATACAGTCCTGCACATAATATAATGGCCCCACATATAGTCCTGCACATACTATAATGACTCCGCATATACAGTCCTGCACTAATGTAATGGCCCCACATATACAGCCCTGCACATAATATGATGGCCCCATATATAGTCCTGCACATAATATAATGGCCCCACATATAGTCCTGCACATAATATAATGGCCTCACATATAGTCCTGCACATAATATAATGGCTCCACATATAGTCCTGCACATAATATAATGGCTCCACATATAGTCCTGCACATAATATAATGGCCCCACATATAGTCCTGCACGTAATATAATGGCCCCACATATAGTCCTGCACATAATATAATGGCCCCACATATACAGTCCTGCACATAATATAATGGCCCCGCATA
>JARQOD010000002.1:446815132-446913115 GCA_033576555.1 Oophaga sylvatica | reverse complement strand
GCTCCCTCTTCCACCATTCAGCCTAAGGGACTGAACTCAGTGCAGCAGGCGCGATGATGTCACTAGATCGTGTATGCCGTGCGGAGCCTCAGTTTGCACACAGCAACGACTTCAGAAGCAACCAGGGGATCGGGCAAAGTGAGTTTAAATTTTAAAAATTATCATTTATGTGTGCAAGTTAAATGTGGGGATATCATACCATTTGGAGCAAGCATACTGTGTTAGGCAACTGTGGGGATATCATACTGTGCAGGGGGCTATTGGTGATCATACTGTGTGTGTGGGGACATCATACTATGTGGGGCCATCATACTGTGTAGTGGACTGTCATCCACTGTGTGGAAGAGCTGCTGATTATTGATGAGCGAGCGTGCTCAGATTTTGTGATAATAGAGCATGCTCGAGTGTTATCAGGGCTGCCACTAGGAATTTCGGGGCCCCATACTGGCAAAATTTATGGGGCCCCCCTTGAGACTCCGCCCAGGCTCCACCCCCCAGTTCCGCATCGACCCTAGCTCCTCCTCCACTACATAAACCTTCCAAAATTCCTCCGCCCTTTCATGGAAAAACTTCACTTCTGCACCATGCCCTCACCAATGATACATTAACACCAATCACTCGATGAATATGCAGCATTTTGCTTGTTTAGTATAATACACCCCATAGTCCTCCATATATTATAATGTGCACCACAGTCCTCCATATTGTAAAGTGCACACCCCATAGTCCTCTATATAATATAATGTATCCATGGTCCTCCATATAGTATAATACACTCCTAATAGCCCTCCATATATTAAAATACACTCAGTCATTCATATAGTATAATACACTCCTCATAGTGCTCCATATAGTATAATGCACCGCCATAGTCATCCATGTAGTACAATTCACTTCCCATAGTATAATGCACCCCATAGCTCTTCATATGGTATAATGTATTCCCCATAGTCCTCGATACAGTATAATGCAGCCCACATATAGTATAATGCAGTCACCCTATAGAGCATAATGCAGCCACCCCACAGAGCATAATGCAGCCACCCCACAGAGTATAATGCAACCACCCTAGAGTATAATGCAACCACCCCAGAGTATAATGCAACCACCCCAGAGTATAATGCAACCACCCCACAGAGTATAATGCAACCACCCCACAGAGTATAATGTAAACCCCCATAGAATATAATTGAGCCCCTTATATAGTATAATGTAGCCCCTCCATAAAATACAATGTAGCCCTCATATAGTATAATGCAGCCCCCATAGAATATAATGTAGTTCCCTCATAAAAGTATAATGAAGCCCCCATACAATATAATCTAGCCCCCCATAGAATACAATGTAGCCACCTCATACAGTATAATGTAGCCCCCTCATAAGTGTATGATGCAATCACTCCTCATAGAATATAATAAATATAATACAGCCCCTCATAGAATATAATGTATCCCCGAATAGAATATCATACAGCCCGCCTCCCCAAAGGAATATAACGTAGCTCCCCATAGTATATAACACAGCCACAAAGTATATAACACAGCCACCCTATAAAATATAATATATCTCCCAATAGTATATAACACAGCCAACATAGTATATAGCATGGCCCACATAGTATATAGCGCGGCCCACATAGTATACAACAGTACCCACATAGTATACAGCACGGCCCACATAGTATATAGCAGGGCCCACATAGTGTACAGCGTGGCCCACATAGTATATAGTAGCAGGGCCCACATTGTACAGCAGAGCCCACATGGTATACGGCAGGGCCCACATAGTATATAGTAGCAGGGCCCACATTGTACAGCAGGGCCCACATAGTATACGGCAGGGCCCACATAGTATATAGTAACAGGGCCCACATTGTACAGCAGGGCCCACATAGTATACGGCAGGGCCCACATTGTACAGCAGGGCCCACATAGTATATGGCAGGGCCCACATTGTACAGCAGGGCCCACATAGTATACGGCAGGGCCCACATTGTACTGCGGGGCCCACATAGTATACGGCAGGGCCCACATTGTACAGCAGGGCCCACATAGTATACGGCAGGGCCCACATTGTACAGCAGGGCCCACATAGTATACGGCAGGGCCCACATTGTACAGCAGGGCCCACA
The DNA here is from genome assembly GCA_033576555.1 of Oophaga sylvatica. Taxonomy (NCBI): domain Eukaryota; kingdom Metazoa; phylum Chordata; class Amphibia; order Anura; family Dendrobatidae; genus Oophaga; species Oophaga sylvatica. The sequence goes on along the minus strand of JARQOD010000002.1, from coordinate 446,910,984 downwards.
TTGTGCAGCAGGGCCCACATTGTACAGCAGGGCCCACATTGTATACAGCAGGGCCCACATAGTATATAGTAGCAGTGCCCACATTGTATACAGTTGGGCCCACATAGTATATAGTAGCAGGGCCCACATTGTCCAGCCTTCATCTCTCCTCTGCCCACCATTCAGTAAAGCACTGACAGCTTTAGAAAAAAAAAAAAAAAACCACTCCTCACCTCATCCTCGTGCCAGCGCTGCTCCCAGCTCCTGTCTCCTGCTCTGCCCGGCACACAGTGAGCGCGCTGTGTCAGAGGCAGAGCAGGGAATGATGGGAGAGGGAGCGTCAGCTGACGCTCTCTCCTCCATCATCGCTTTGAACTGTACCGGCAGACGCCGGTATAGTTCAAAGCAGCGGCGGGGGGAGTCGGCGCTGGGGGCAGGTGGGCCCCCCTGCCACACAGGGACCCCCATAGCGGCTGCGTGATGTGCCGCTAGCTGGGGGCCCCTTGGGGAGCAGGGAGAGCCTCAAAATGTTGGGGGTCCCCGGGCCCGAGTGTGGACCTGCGTGCTAGGGCGGCGGGCCCCCCTAATCACCGGGCCCCATACAGTAGTAAGGGTTCTCATGCCCTGATGGCGGCCCTGAGTGTTATCCAAGTATCTCAGGCATGCTCGAAAAATATGTTGGAGTCCCCATGGTTGCATGTTTCGTGGCTCTTAGATATCTGTAAAAGATGTGGGGCTTGCCTAACAAACAGGCAATAACAGGAGTAGAGATGAGCGACTTTGCCTCTGGGAGGGTCGAGTCGGTTTCGGTCGGCTCGACTTTTACAAAAGTCAATTCGAACGAAGTCGGCCGACTAACGGAAACAGTAGAGCCCAATGCAAGTCAATGGGGAATAAAAATCGCCAGTGAGTGGACAGTAAACATACCTACAGTTCCCATTTCAATGCCAACGACATCAATTCTTATTACTTAAGCTTGCCAACCTTCATTTACTTTATAATAATAGTAATGCATTGAAAACTGGGGGCTATTTGGCTAAAGATGTGGGGGGCAGGGCTGGCTCCAGGTTTTCGTGGGCCCCGGGCGACAGAGTCTCAGTGGGCCCCTTTAACACATACCACAATTCATGATGCTCCAATACGGCAGAGAAATATAGGTATGGTACAATGCCAAACACTTCACTTCTTACATTACATGAGTGATATCTATTGTAAATTCTACAATAGCTCAAAAACTGGACAGTATAGTCCTCCATACAGTATTATGGACACCACATAGTGCGCCATACAGAATAATGAGCCCCATATATTGTTCTATACAGAATAATGAGCCCCATATAATGCTCCTTACAGAATAGGCCCCATATGTGCTCCATATGATGCTCCATATATAAAGGGCCCTATATGATGCCCCATAAATAATGAACCCCTTATGATGCTCTAGTGTATGATGGGCCCCATATATGATGCTCCAATGTATAATGGGCCCCGTATATGATGCTCCAGTGTATAATGGGCCCTATCTATGATGCTCAAAACAATGATGGGCCCCATATATAATTCTCCAGTGTATAATGCTCCCTATATATTGCTCCAAACATAGAAAAAAAATGAAATACCTCTCCTCGCTGGGCACTGCTCTACTCTGGACTCCTCAGCGTTTCCATCTTCCAGCTCTGTACACTGTGACTGTTCAGGCAGAGGGCGCACAGACGTGACGTCATCGCGCTCTCTGACCTGAATGTCACTGTCAGGAAACGCGGAAGACGTCACAGCAGTGGAGCAGGGAGAGGTAAGTATCGCAAGTGCTGGGGCCCTGAGCAAGCAGGGGGCCCACTCGTTGACGCTGGCACTGGCACAGGGCCCCTCATGGTACGCCGGTGTCTCTGACGGCGAGTGGCCCCCCCACCTGCTCAGGGCCCCGGCACTTGCCTGGGTGCGCCAGGTGCTGACGCCGGCCCTGATTGCAGCCATTAGATAAATTCAAAAAAAGTTCTTTTTTTTTCTCATTAATGTACATTCGGCACCCCATCTTGACTGAAAAAAAACAGAAATGTACAAATTTTTGCAAATTTATTAAAAAAGAAAAACTGAAATATCACATGGTCAAGTATTCAGACCCTTGCTCAGACATGAGTCTTCTTGGGAATGTTGCAACAAGTTTTTCAATCAGAGTTGTTCTGAAGCCAGAGGGTGCCCACTCATGGGCGCCGACACTGGCACAGGGCCCCTCATAGTACGCCGGTTCCCTGATGGCGAGTGGGCCCCCCACCTGCTCAGGACCCCGGCACTTGCCCGGGTGCGCCAGGTGCTGACGCCGGCCTCGGGGGGGGTACAGCCCAGTTAGGGAGGTGGAAAAACTGCCATATGTTGAGGTGTAGGCTGGACGTTCAGCAGCTGCAAATGGAGGAATTGGAGAAGTCGGATGAAGAGGACAAAGCGAGCCATTTTGCTGGCAATCTTTGTGTCATCAGGGGAAGGTGGTACAAAATCCTTTGAATCCCAGGCATGGTTCATTTTAATGAAGGTGAGATCACCTACATTTTGGGTAGACAGCCGGGTCCTTCTTTCTGGCAGGATTGATCCAGCAGCACTGAAGACTCTTTCTGATAGCACACTACCAGCAGGGCAAGCGAGCTCCTGTAAAGCATATTGTGCCAATTCAGGCCAGGTGTCCAGTTTACAGGCCCTGTAATCAAAGGGAATGAACTGTGAGGGAGAACATTGATAGGGGAGGAGAGGTAATTTTGAACCATAGTTGACAACTGCTGTCTCCTGTCTGTTGCAATCGATTCAGTATTACCCGTCGTGTGAGCGGTACTCGAGAAATCAGTCCACAATATGGTCATGAAACCCCTGTCTCCAATGCCACTTCACCTGTGTGCACCAAGAACACCTCTTCCATGTTGCCCAGTATGGCTCGTGGTAGAACCTGCACCGCTGCTGTGTGCTGGGAATGCCTCTAACAAACGGTTTACCAGAGCTGCTTGTTTGTTCGCCTATATTAGCTCTAGGTTCTCCTGAGGCATGATGTTCTGTAATTTGCCTTTATAGTGTGGATCGAGGATGCTGGCCAACCAGTAGTCGTCATCCTTCATAATTTTTGCAATGCGGGGGTCCCTTTTTAGGATCCGCAAGACATAATCACACATGTGGGCCAATGTTCCAGGTGTCAATGACACACTGCCAGTGGTGGGTGGAGGAGCACTTTCTGCCAAATCCACATCCCTCCACTCACGCACAAACCCTGTACCTGACCTTGGAAAGACAATATTTCTCTTGCCCCCTGAGAAGCATCCTCCTCCCCAAAATAATCATCCCTCTCCTCCTCCTCCTCTTCCTCTTCTTCCTCCACCTCGTCCAGGACAGTTCCCTGAGCAGAAAATGCCTGACTGTCATCAAGGCTTCCCTCCTCCTCCTCCGCTGCAGATGCCTGATCCTTAATGTGCGTCAAAGTTTGCATGAGCAGACGCATAAGTGGGATGCTCATGCTTATGATGGCGTTGTCTGCGCTTACCAGCCGTGTGCATTCCTCAAAACACTGAAGGACTTTACAGAGGTCTTTCAGCTTTGACCATTGCACACCCGACAACTCGATGTCTGCCCTCATACTGCCTGCCCGTGCATCCTCCCACAAATGCATTACAGCCTGCCTCTGTTCACACAGCCTCTCAATCATTTGCATCGTGGAGTTTCACCTTGTTGCAATGTCTATGATTAGGCGGTGCTTGGGGAGGTGGAGCGATAGCTGCAGCCTCTGCATACAACTGGAGTCTAGGGCGAGCGACGGATGTGCGAGCACAGTCTTCGCACCTTATGGAGCAGTGCTGTTAACTCCAGATAATTATTTATGAAGCACTGCACCACCAGGTTCAAGGTGTGAGCCAGGCAAGGTATATGTCTGAGTTTTGCCAGGGCTATGGCCGCCACAAAATTACGGCCGTTATCACTGACTACCTTGCCTGGCTCAAGATGTAGACTGCCCAGCCATGACTCAGTTTCTCACTGCAAGTAGTCGGCCAGTACCTCCGTGGTGTGTCTGTTGTCGCCCAAAGACATCATCTTTAAAACAGCGTGCTGACGCTTACCACTAGCTGTTCCATAGTGGGACACCTTGTGTGCAACACTGGCAGCTGCGGATGGAGTGCTCGTGCAACTGCGCTCTATCAACGAGCTTTCGCTTCTGGAGGAGGAGGAGGAGGAGGGTCGAACGCCTACAGCCAATAGTTGCCTATACCATGGGCTAGGCAGCACTGTCCCACTGCCGCTTTCCCCTATGGACCCTGCATCCACCACTTTCACCCAGTGCGCAGTGATGGACACGTAATGGCCCTGGCCATGCCTACTGGCCCATGCATCTGTTGTGAGGTGCACCTTTCCACTCACTGATTGTTTGAGTGCATGGACAATGTGGTCTTTCACATGCAGGTGAAGGGCAGGGATGGCTTTTCTAGAAAAGAAGTGCCGACTGGGTAGGTCATAGCATGGGACATCGTAGGCCATGAGCTCTCGGAACGCTGCACTTTCAACCAAACGAAGGGCATCATCTCTAATGAGACCAGTTTGGCAATGTAGGCGTTCAAAGCCAGTGAGGTTTTGTAGTCCGTCCACGCTTGCAAGTGTATGGTGTTTACATGTCTAAGCATGCAACTGGTATTAAATGTCTGAGATTTTTCCCTCGGCTAAAGGTCCTTCTGCACTTCTTACAGATAACCTTTGCCTCATCAATAGGATTTTGGTCAAAAAAGTGCCACACTGCACTCTTCCTACTATGGGATAAATTTTCAGGGCTTGCACGCTGTGCTAATTTGACCGTCTGGCCAAGCTGTCCTGCAACTCTTTTTGCTTTTTTAACACGTTTTTTGGACTGCTATGGGCCTGCCAGATAACCGCAGCTGCGATGTCGATGCCTGCTGCGGATCCTTCTGAGCAATTGCCAGCGGCACCCTCTTTCCCCAATGGATGCCAATCCGGGTCAACAACTGGGTCATCCATCACCTCCTCTTCAATTTCATCTGCGCCTTCCCCTGTGTCACCGTGTAAGGTGGTATAGTATGTGGGAAGGGGCACCTGAGTTCATCAGGGTCAGAATCTGGCTCAGTAGACTGCGAGGGCAATGCAGTGAGGTGAATGTACCATCAGAATCATATAGCACTGGCTGTGCATCAGTGCACTCCATGTCATATTAATCTTGGACTGGGAATTCAGGATTTCACTTGATAAATTAGGCATGGTATGTGAAAAGAGCTTGAGGGAGTAATCTGAAGTGTGGCCTGCCGCATCCTTCACTTTTGGTGGGGGTGAAGGACACAAGGAAAGGTGTTGTTCCTGACCAGGAGCCTGCACTGACGACTCAGTGCTTGCATTTTTTGCAACTTCAGAAGAGGAGGCGATAGAGCTGGAGGCTGTTTCGGCAATGTAAGCCAAAACCTGTTCCTAATGCTCCGGCTTTAAAAGCGGTTTACCTACTCCCAGAAAAGGGAGGCTTCCAGGCCTTCTGGAGCCAGACGATAACGCAGGCTCAACACCTCCTGCCTTATGTGCTATTGTGCTTTTGGCACTTCCAGCAGATGCACCACCACCATCATCAGTACCAGCTGCCCCCCCGCCCACGTCCGCGGCCTCTTTCACCATACTTCTTCATGCTTGGGAAAATGTACCAAAAATACCAGCAGATATATGGCACTGTATGAGGAGCGTACAGCTGTATACGGTGTAGGGGAAAATTTCAATCTCCGTATATATTTCCGGCGTCACACACAGACGCTTACTCAGTATGGATTTGACCGTAACACAAAGAGCAGATATACGGTTTTGTATGACAAGCGAACAGCTGTATACAGTGTAGGGGAAAATTGAAATCTCCGTATTTATTTCCGGAGTCACACACAAACGCTCTCTCAGTATGGATTTGACCGTAATACGAACAGCAGATATATGGTACTGTATCAGAAGATACCAGGTGTATATAGTGTAGGGGAAAATTGAAATCTCCGTATATATTTCCGGAGTCACACACAGACGCTCACTCAGTATGGATTTGACCGTAATATAAAGAGCAGATATACGGTACTGTATCAGAAGCGGACAGCTGTATACGGTTTTGGGGAAAATGTCAATCTCCTTATATATTTCCGGAGTCACACACAGACGCTCACTCAGTATGGATTTGACCGTAACATAAAGAGCAGATATACAGTACTGTATCAGAAGCGGACAGCTGTATACGGTTTTGGGCAAAATGTCAATCTCTGTTTATATTTATGGAGTCACACACAGACGCTCTCTCAGTATCGATTTGACCGTAATACAAAGAGCAGATATACGTACTGTATGATTAGCGTACAGCTGTATATGGTGTAGGGGAAAATTTAAATCTCCCTATTTATTTCTGAAAATATTTAGACTTGAGAGTCCTCAGTGGTTGATACCTTTTAATGGCTAACTGAAAAGATGGTAACAAATTGCAAGCTTTCGAGACTACTCAGGTCTCTTCATCAGGCATAGACTAATACAACATCTGAAGAATCGGGGAGACCGGGCAAAAACTGAGAACAAGGATGAATTCTCAGCGCCACACGATAAGAGAAAAAAGAATGGATTTACCTGTGGCCAAACACTTTTGTATGCCCGGTCATAGCATGACAGATATGGAATTACTTGTATTAAAATCTAACTTCAAATCTGAGAAGGATAGAAAAGTCTGGGAATATAAACTTATGATGACCTTTGACACTCTTAGTGCTGGGATGAATATATCCCAGAGTTTTATGTCGTTCTACAACAATTAAGGAATCTGCCTCCTGACCTTTTAGGGTCATCACAACACAATACCAGACCCCAATCAGAGGGTAATAAAACCTTCACTCCTTATCTATGAACTAGTCATATTTATGTTAATCCCTCTGCCATAATGACAGTTCTGCTTCATGTCACTTGTCCTACCTATTGCATTTTTTCTGTGCTATTTTGTGTATAAATATGTGATTCTTCAGATGTTGTATTAGTCTATGCCTGATGAAGAGACCTGAGTAGTCTCGAAAGCTTGCAATTTGTTACCATCTTTTCAGTTAGCCATTAAAAGGTATCAACCACTGAGGACTCTCAAGTCTAAATATTTTTCTATCTACTGGCTAACACGGTACGAAGATACACATCTTTCCTATATTATTTCTGGAGTCACACACAGATAGTCAGCATGCATTTGTCCGTGATACCAGCCGGTACACGGTAGTGTGTGAGGAGCGTACAGCTCTATATGGTGTGGGAAAAAATGAATGCTCGGTAACTGTGCAGAAAAAAAGAATTAAAGTATTAGTGCTGTGTAAAAAGCAGTCTGCACAGCAGTGTACACACAGCAATACAGCTATCAGGCAGCCTAATAACCAGCGCTGCTGCACACAAGAAAATCCTCCCCTGTCACTGCACACTAACTGTACAGCACAATTGCTATCAGTACAAGCACAGAAGAACGTCTCTTTCCAGCCCTAACTCTCTCCCTACTGATAACAGCAACCTCTCCCTCCTGTTAATATCGGCAGAAGTAAAATGGAGGTTGGTGCTCAGGGCTTTTATAGACACTGTGACGCCACACAAAGCAAGCCAATCACTGCAATGCCCTTCTCTACAATGGTGGTGGACGCTGCACATGTCATCTTGTTGCCCACAGTGTACATCCTTGCTCATTGGCTGGAAAAAGGCACCTGCAAGCATTCTGGGAAACACGACTTTGGCACTCGTTTCGACGACCGCATGGCCGACCTCACGCTATGGTCGTGTTTCGGTGACTTTTAAATCTGACCGACTTGTTTTGCTCAACTCTAAACAGGAGCAGTATGATATAATGATATACTGCATTTTATAAACTTTATAGAAAGCAATAAAATCTAGGCTTTTGATTAGCTGCTACTGATAAGAGTATATGTTACTTATTGTAATATGAATCTATCGTAATATGAATTTGCATAGCAGCCAGTCAACATAATTAATTCTGTTCAATATCAAGCGATAAAATTAATGTTAGTATAAAATAATAATATGCTGATATTAATATTAAACAGAATTAATTTCACTTTGCAGTAAGAGAAGGAAAAAACGCTCTGAGGCGCAATGTGCTTCACTATAAGGCACAATAAGGTTCATATTAAGATGGGAGAATGCTTTCAGGCTAAGGTAAATTTTTAGGAGCAGATTTCTGTATTATGTATATCAAATAAGATCAAATAAATATTCAGGTTGAAAAGTCAATTTTAAAGGCATAACGAGCTCCAATTAACTCTTTTACATGGGCCAATGGAACCTGTATGGGGACAAAAGATCGACAACTGACTACTGCCATGTTTCATATTTCTTTAATCGCTTATCTGCCTGTGTAAAAAGGCCTTAAGTTTTATCGATATTAATAGGTGACTAAATCCCCTCCCTGCTTCAAGTTTCAGTTAAAAATGCTTTGTTTGGAAATATATATCATGGAATAGATATAAAATGTGACAGAAAGCTCTTAGACAGAAACCTCTGCGCTAGCTTAAAGTTATATTTTGTCATATTTGACTGATAATTTTCCATTCACTGACTGGAAATAATGCCGGTGGTCATGAAAGGACAAGCAAAACTTTGAAAGTTACTTTTACATAAGCAAACTTGTGGATGGATGATATCGCTACGTCTTATGAAGATCACATTATGAATAGTTCCATTTATTGGTTCTTATCCGTGACAAACAGCATTTTCAGGTATCTAAAAGCATGCAGTATAGAAATGAACCGTTACTTCACATAATAACATAACTGCATGATTTTCTACAGGTTTATATTTGGTAAAAGAAAATATCATCCCATGGAAAAGGAGATTATATGCTGAGTTCAACTTGAATAATGGTCTTCTTTCATCTTCCTAACAGGCACAGAGAACTACTGAAATATGCTTATTAGTACAATTTCAAATGGGGCAATTTATGAAGAAACTTTGGAATATTTTTCAGCTAAATCACTATTTTTTGCCCTAAAAAATAAAGATGATGTATATGCATGTAATTACAACCGCTGTGCTTGGAGTATATGGACAGCTCATTATTCCGAGCATAGATCATGGGAAGGACATGATGTTTTGGGCCTAAAGCTTTATATAAATTATCTCAGCTTTTTTCAGTAGCATATGTATAATCCAGTAGTATGGATGAGCGAACCCGAACTGCAAAGTGCAGTGTTCTTATCGGACACCTGGTGTCCAGTGCCGAACATGGACTTTTTTTTCCAGAAGTCCGTTTTACTGTTTGGGTTTGGTGCTGAATAAAGTTTGAAAGGCTGTAGCTTAGTGTCACGGGTGTGTCGCGGCGGAGATCGTCGCGATTGCACACCCTGACTTCGCACAGCTGAGTTTCTGGTGCTGGGTGTTTTTCAGCACTGAGGGAGTTAATTCTTTCTCTCTCGATGCTGGACAGACCAGCCTCGCCCAGCTGCGATTGATGTTTTGTTAATTAGCTTCCTTCATATACCTGCTGGTCTGCTGGGGAAGTTGCCGTGAAAGCATTCATTCAGACCAGCAGAGCGGATCGTTTCTGAGAAGACTTAAGCTAAGAGTGCCTGTTGTGGTTTTTCCTCTCCTCGCTTATTGTTTATCTTCTTAACCTTTTGTGTTCCTCTGTAGTGGAAGTTTTGTATGCAAGGCAGTGTTTTCTTTACCCCCTGTCTGTCTCGTTTGTATTTGACTGTGTGTAAGCTGTTGCCTGCCCATTCCCTGTGGTGGTAATCAGGGTCCTTCTCAGGACTAGATTACAGTGGTCAGGGATCTACAGGAGACAGGGTTACGCTGGCGGCCTGGATCTCTGTACCATTAACAGTACCTCCAGGTAGAGGGACTAGTCAGGACCTCAGTTCAGGGTCAGCGTAGACCCCGGTCCACCTCTATCCTGAGACAGCGTTTCACGTGCACAGTATAGACCCACAATACATTGGATATTATGTCAGGTAAGACATTGCTGGCAGATTCTACGTATACATGTAGATATTTTCTATAATATGAAATATAGAGTGTTGTCTCATTAGATATATGTTACTATCATAGAATATATCTGTTATACGTCATGACATTTTCACCGGCCTCTTCTAAAAGATTCTCCCCAGCTACCATGGATCCAGTAGCCCAGTTAGCTCAGCAGTTGCAGAGTTTGTCCATGGAGCTGACGGACGTTAAGTCCAAGGTTTTGTACCCCCGGGAGCAAACCAGATCTGAACCTAAAGTGGCTCTCCCGGACGGTTCACTGGTGGGCGGGACAAATTTTTTACCTTCCGGGAGGCTTGTAAATTATATTTTTGGCTACGGCCTCGGTCTTCGGGGAGTGAAGACCAGAGGGTGGGAATTGTCATCTCGCTCTTACAAGGGACCCTCAATCCTGGGCGTTCTCTCTTCCTCCAGACTCCCCGGCTCTCCAGTCAGTAGATGATTTTTTACAGCCCTGGGTCTGGTATATGATGACCCGGATCGGGTCTCCCTTGCTGAAATGAAGTTACGTAAGATACAGCAGGGAGATCGTCCGGCGGAGGAATTTTCTTCTGAGTTCCGTAGATGGGCCACAGATACTCAGTGGAATGACCCAGCTCTTAGGAGCCAGTTTTATCAAGGATTATCTGACAAATTAAAAGATGTGTTGGCTCAGTATGATTCTCACCCCTGCACTGGAGGCCGCTATGGCCCTTGCGATTCGCATTGATAGACGGCTTCGAGAGAGGTGCGAGGTAACTCCGCCCCCTGTGATGACTCCACCTTCTACTATAGTCCCTCATATTGAGGTTCCCCTGGTTTGTTCTGAGGAGCCTATGCAGTTAGGAGGGACATCGTTTCGAGGGAGGGGATCGGCGGTGCGCCGCAAGACAGGAAAGTGTTACTTCTGCGGGAGAAAGGGACATTTTGTTGGGGGGTGTCCATCCCGTACTTTGCTGAGCAAGGAGTCGCCGGAAAACTGTTGATCCCAGGTTGTGTGGTGGATGACAATCTGGGAGTATGTATTTCGTCCCCAAGTCCGTCTCAGTTTCTCGTACCAGCGGAGGTGGTGGTAGGTACAAGAACTGAGAGGATTTCTGTTCTTCTGGATAGTGGGGCCGCGGCTAATCTGGTGGACGCTCGGTTTGCCCAGGTGCAAGGTATGCAACTGAGTGTATTGGCCAAACCTATCCCTATATTCTCTATTGACGCCAGGCCTCTCGGTCAAGGTAGCTTTGTGCAAGCCGTGCATAACATAGACCTTCGAGTGGGGGCAATACATAAAGAACTATTGTCTTGTTATGTGTTGGAGGGCCTTCCCACTCCTATTGTGTTGGGACTTCCTTGGTTAACTAAACATAACCCAGTTATTAATTGGCAATCCAGAGAGATAAGCCAGTGGGGTGAATTTTGCCATAGTAACTGCATGAACACGGTCATCGGTGCGGTCGTGCCTAGAACCTACCTCCTTTTCTGGAGGACTTTGAGGATGTGTCTTCAGAAGAGGGGTGTCAAGAATTACCTCCTCATCGCGCGTATGACTGTGCTATAAAATTGCTTCCTGATGCTAAGTTACCTAAATCTAGGTTATATAACCTTTCTGGTCCTGAGAGGCAAGCTATGAAGGATTATATTTCGGAAAGTCTAGCCAAGGGCATATTAGACCTTCATCTTCCCCAGTGGCCGCGGGGTTCTTCTTTGTGAAGAAAAAAGATGGAGGCCTACGCCCTTGCTTGGATTTCCGTGAGCTTAATCGGATTACGGTCAGAGATCCGTATCCGCTCCCACTTATTCCTGATCTCTTCAATCAGATTGTGGGCGCCAAATGGTTCTCTAAGTTGGATCTCAGGGGGGCGTATAATCTGATTAGGATAAAGGAGGGGGATGAGTGGAAGACGGCGTTTACACTCCGGAGGGACATTATGAGAACCTTGTCATGCCTTTCGGTCTGACTACTGCCCCGGCGGTGTTTCAACATTTTATTAATGACATCTTTCGCCACCTAGTGGGACAGTTTGTTGTCATTTATCTTGATGACATCTTAATTTACTCGCCGGATCTTGTGTCTCATCAGGAGCATGTGAGACAGGTGTTGCAGATCTTGCGAGACAATAAACTGTACGCCAAATGGGAGAAGTGTGTATTCGCCGTACAGGAACTTCAGTTTTTAGGATTCCTGGTGTCAGCTTCTGGTTTCCGTATGGACCCTGGGAAAGTGAAGGCAGTGCTTGAATGGGATCGGCCAGAGGATCTTAAGGCACTGCAGCGTTTCCTGGGGTTTGCTAACTACTACCGGAAATTTATTCGTAATTTCTCATCCGTTGTCAAACCTCTCACTGACATGACAAAAAAAGGGACGGATTTTTCTAGGTGGTCTGACAAAGCTTGTCAAGCATTTTCCTCCTTGAAAAAATGTTTTGCTTCAGCACCCATACTCATCCAACCTGATGCATCACAACCGTTCATTGTGGAGGTAGACGCATCTGACGTAGGAGTGGGTGCGGTATTATCTCAAGGTCCGTCCCCTGGTAAATGGCATCCGTGCGCTTTCTTCTGTAAAAAATTGTCGTCCGCCGAGAGGAATTATGATGTCGGCAATAGGGAACTCTTGGCCATTAAGTTGGCTTTGAAGAGTGGCGTCACTTTTTGGAGGGGCAGTCCACCCGGTCACTGTCATTACTGATCACAAGAACCTGCTGTATTTAGAGTCTGTTACTTAAACCCAAACCATGGGTAACACGATTAAACATAGTTCCAATCAGGAACAGGGCAACTCTTTACATGATTAGCTCAAATAGGAGAATAAGAGCATCTAGCCCAGCAAACGATACAAGATTAAGACAAAATTTCTATAAAAGAAATGATTTTATTGAAGAAAATACACATATAAAAACGTTCACAAAAACATGTAGTACTAATGAAGTATAATGGTGACTAGAACAAAACTGAAACACCTGTGAAACATTGAATGGTGCACTAACTGAGCTTGCTCACCCAAGTGTAGCCCAGTAAGGTAAAAGAGCTACTAAGAATTTAGAGTTTGTATTTAGAGTCTGCAAAACGTCTGAATTCCAGACAAGCTAGATGGTCGTTGTTCTTTACCAGGTTTAATTTTGTCGTCACATATCGTCCTGGGTCAAAAAATGTAAAGGCGGGTGCCTTGTCTCGTAGTTTCCCGGGGCCGGGAAGACGGATGACCCGGTTCCTATTCTTCAGGAGGGAGTTGTGGTGTCGGCTGTATGCTCTGAGCTTGAGGAGGAGATATTGGAGGCTCAGGGGGACGCCCCTGTAGGACCTCCAGGGAGACTGTTTGTTCCAGATCAGTTAAGACAAAAGGTTATCGAGGCACATCATAATTCTGCTTTGGCAGGACACCCAGGGAGTAAAGCAACTGGGGATCTCGTTTCTCGCCGGTTTTGGTGGCCTAACTTAAATAAAGAGGTGGTAACTTTTGTCGCGTCCTGTGGGGTATGTGCGCGCTCTAAGACCCCACATACCCGTCCGTCTGGGGCCCTTTTACCGTTGAAAATCCCGGAGCGTCCATGGACCCATCTGTCTATGGACTTCATTACGGACCTCCCTCCGTCTTCAGGTAAAACTGTCATACTAGTTGTAGTTGACAGGTTCAGCAAAATGGCACATTTTATTGCTCTTCCTGCTCTTCCTAATGCTAAAACTCTGGCGCAGGTGTTCATTGGGGAGATTGTGAGACTTCACGGGTTGCCTTCCGATGTGGTGTCGGATCGGGGGTCTCAGTTTGTGTCCAAATTCTGGAGGGCATTTTGTTCTCGTCGGGGGATGCAGTTGTCATTTTCTTCGGCTTTTCATCCGCAGACCAATGGTCAGACAGAGCGTCTGAATCAGAGCTTAGAGACATATCTCCGGTGTTTTGTCTCAGAGAAACAAGAGGACTGGTCTTCTTTCTTGCCTCTGGCAGAGTTCGCTCTTAACATTAGGCGGAGCGAGTCCACTGGTAAGTCCCCGTTTTTTGGGGCATATGGTTTTCACCCCCAGTTTTGTACTTTCAATGGGGGGGGCTCTTCTGGGGTTCCTGAGGAGGAACGATTTTCGTCGTCACTTGCTTCAGTGTGGAGAGGAGTGCTTAATAATCTGAGCACTATGGGGAACCGATACAAACGTATGGCTGATAGGAGGAGAGTGTCTGGTCCGGACCTAAGTGTGAACAATCTGGTATGGTTGTCTACCAAGAATATAAAACTTAAGGTTCCCTCCTGGAAACTGGGTCCCAGGTTCATCGGGCCATACAGGATCAGTTCAATAATTAATCCGGTGGCTTTCCGTCTTGACCTCCCTCCTACGTTTAAAATCCACAATGTGTTCCACAAATCGTTGCTTAAGAGGTACGTGGCACCAGTTATACCGTCACCTCTACCTCCTCCTCCAGTGGTGGTCAATGGTAATTTGGAGTTTCAGGTATCGAAGATCATTGACTCACGTCTGAATCGCCGGTCCCTTCAGTACCTTGTTCATTGGAGGGGTATGGTCCTGAGGAGAGGATGTGGGTTTCTGCGTCGGATATTAACGCAGACCGATTGGTTCGGGCCTTCCACACTACTCACCCAGATAGACCAGGCCCTGAGGGTCCAGAGGCCCCTCGTAGAAGGGGGGTACTGTCACGGGTGTGTCGCGGCGGAGATCGTCGCGATTGCACACCCTGACTTCGCACAGCTGAGTTTCTGGTGCTGGGTGTTTTTCAGCACTGAGGGAGTTAATTCTTTCTCTCTCGATGCTGGACAGACCAGCCTCGCCCAGCTGCGATTGATGTTTTGTTAATTAGCTTCCTTCATATACCTGCTGGTCTGCTGGGGAAGTTGCCGGTGAAAGCATTCATTCAGACCAGCAGAGCGGATCGTTTCTGAGAAGACTTAAGCTAAGAGTGCCTGTTGTGGTTTTTCCTCTCCTCGCTTATTGTTTATCTTCTTAACCTTTTGTGTTCCTCTGTAGTGGAAGTTTTGTATGCAAGGCAGTGTTTTCTTTACCCCCTGTCTGTCTCGTTTGTATTTGACTGTGTGTAAGCTGTTGCCTGCCCATTCCCTGTGGTGGTAATCAAGGTCCTTCTCAGGACTAGATTACAGTGGTCAGGGATCTACAGGAGACAGTGTTACGCTGGCGGCCTGGACCTTAGTACCATTAACAGTACCTCCAGGTAGAGGGACTAGTCAGGACCTCAGTTCAGGGTCAGCGTAGACCCCGGTCCACCTCTATCCTGAGACAGCGTTTCACGTGCACAGTATAGACCCACAATACATTGGATATTATGTCAGGTAAGACATTGCTGGCAGATTCTACGTATACATGTAGATATTTTCTATAATATGAAATATAGAGTGTTGTCTCATTAGATATATGTTACTAATCATAGAATATATCTGTTATACGTCATGACACTTAGCTAATCAACAAGCTTTAGGCTGCGGGCATGTCCGCAGCCATCACAGCCATACCAATTATTGCATTACTATCGGATAATGGATGGTGCCGCCATTGTGCTTTGACTAGCATAGGTATAGGATTCTGCTCAAGTGATGGACAGTGTATAACAAATAATTAAAAATCGTTGTTCTCAGATGTGCCATTTCTGTGGTGGCTGAGGGCTGTTCTTATTAGGCTCGGAAGGGTCCAATATCCATGGACCTTCCCAGCCTATTAATATCAGCTGTTTTTTTAATAACCAGCAAAGGCAAGGCAGACAGCTGGAGGCTAATATAATAGGCAGGGAAGGTCACTTCCCAGCACAATAAGACCAGCTCACAGCTGGTTATTAAAAATAGGGGGGACCACACTTTTTTTCATTTATTTATTAACAAGTACAGTAAACTACACATGTAATCTCCCTATCCACATTTGTTTTCAGGGCAATTGTCCTGCTCTTACCTCATTTTGCTTCCTTTTGCACCCCTCTAGACCTTACTATGACCATTTTACAAATATTTTACAGCACCAATGTTCGGGCCCCCAATGGCTTTTATTGGGTTTGGGTTCAGGGTCAAGTTTTGATACCTGAACCAAACTATGGGGTCGAACCCGAACTTCCATGGGTCCGCTAATCCCTATGTAGGGGATAATATTGCACACCCACTTTTCAGTTTTTGTATTTCCACAAAAATTTAAAATAAACAATAAATTTCGTTCAACTTCACAATTGTGTCCCACTTGTTGATTCTTCACTAAAAATTAAGATTTGGTATCTTTAGGTTTGAAGCATGTTATGTGGGAAAAGGTTGAAAAGTTCCAGGGGGGCGAATATTTTCGCAAAGCACTGTATATGGTCAGAAAAATCTCCTTCTGCATTTATCTTTCACACTTAATTGAGGCGTAAAATCAGTAAATCTGTCTTCAAAGAAGACAGATTTTCCTATTACTGAGATAGAGATAATACTTGGTGCTTTTAGAGTTCTACTGAAAAGGTAAACGGAGTGATAAGAGAAGATAAAGGCAGACATTTTGTTGAAAATTCTCCTGAAACAACAGTCACAGGTCTCTGTAGAGCTTTCTGAGCACCAACTGTCATCTTCTATCTCAATAATGGGAAAGTCCTTACTCACGGAAGACATATTTTTGAGAATTTTGAGAATGAATTATCAGTCGAAGCAGATTTCTCTGATAACATATATCACATAGTTGCTTATTTACATGTGTGCTATCGATTTATAAAAACATAAAATTAAAAAGACTCCTACTGTCCAAAAGGAGCGTTTTGCAAATGTAAACCAGAGTCATTGGTTTCAATAGGCAGCACATTGTACCTTAATTGAAATCCTTGAAGAAAAGACGAAGAAAGTTACTAAAAGATGGAATGTACCAAAATGTATTTGTTAGAAACATTGTTACTGCTAAAATTATCATAACTAAGTATTAAAGGGGCTGCCCACTACTGTACAACTCATTTTTAATATGTCCCAGGAGTTGAGAACAATAAAATAAATTAATCATTATATTCCAGACTGGCGCAACTCCTTTGTAGTCAGCAATGTTGTCTCCAGTTGGTGTACTGGGAGCAACATCTGGGGGGTGTCACATGAGTACCGCAGATGATCAGCATTCCTGGACTAGTGATGGTTGCAGTGAACTTGTGATGCCTCCACCAGATGTTGATCGAAATTGACTGTCGTAGAACACACTACTGTATGCAGAGGAGCGGCAGAGGTGAGTGAATTTTTTTTCTCACCTCCTTGTGCCTTCTAATTGAGGGTTGTCCAATAGGGGACAACCCCTTTTTAGTGTAGAAGTTACTTTTTCACTTGTGTAACACTGATGTTCGATACTTTTTTTTATTAAGCTATATGATCATATCATTTAAAGATAAAATAAAGATATGTTACGTTCAATAGCTTTTAGAACATTTTTAAGTATGGCATCATTATATTAGCACTGATGTAAAGCCATAAAGAGAGACGCTGAAATAATTATTGCAGACTGCTGCTCCTTTCATTTTGTCTTTTAGAGATCCGTTTAGCACTGTGATAAAAAAAAACCTTTTAACTGAGAATGTGATGTTTCCTTTTATTCTTTTGGAGTAAAATGAATGAAGAATTGATGTTGTGCATTGGCTTTGCTCAGTTGATTACAGATCATATTGTGACATATTGTGACAAATGAGCATAAGTCGCAAATACTTGTTTGGTTCTTGATCTAGCTAAACCCACTGCAGAGATTTTAGGTCGGTGGCACTAATAAAATGTCAAAATGCTTGTTATAATATTATTAATATTATTATTATTATTAATATTATATAATATTGTTAGATTAGAAACTATGAACTGTGGAAAAGATTGACGCTTATGGCCTAATGTTAATTTTTTTCAACTATATAGTTTAACGTTAGCTTTTTTTTATTTGAAATTTTTAAAAGACAATAATTTTGGAAACATTCTGTTTTTTATTCTTTTTAGCTTTATGAGTATTTTATTTTACTATAACTTGTGTATCATAGCAGAACTTAACCACTATAATATAATGTGAAATGAGACATAAAGCTAAATCAGAATGGCCAAATTAGATTGCTGGAGAATCCCATCAACCGCCAGATAATGCACAGATATAATTGGATTCAATCTGAAATTCTTACCTTGTTCATATCAAAAGTACTGAACACTTGCTCAATGTATCTGTTTGCTTCTGGATTCATGCCCTGCAGGCCGAGTAATCCTTTAAACTCATGCAAGCTTAGTTGGCCAGATGGACACTCTCTCATAAATTTTCCGTACCAGTGATGTATCTCCATGGCATTAATATCATCTGCATTTGAGCTAGTTGCACCCATTTTGCTTATTTGAGGCAATGCTGTGCTTGGCATTCCATATACAGGGCTCCACAGATTCATCCACTTGTCCCAATGTTTCCAAAACGCTGCTCATATCACAGTAAAGATCTGTCTTAAACCTCTTAAATCCTGTTACAGAAATAGACTAGAAGCATAAAAATAGAAACATGGCAAGATTAAGTGTATTGCCAATTGGTTCATTATGAAGGAGGATCACCCTTCCTAATAGTGCTTTATTTTTGGAATTTTAAACAGAAAACACAGTTACTTTAACCGCTCTCCCCCAGTTTTGGTATTTATGCCAAACTACTTCTTTATTGTTGCGTTCCAAAATCTATAACTTTTTTCATTCACTTAGTAGTATGACTGCTTGTTTTTTTGTATGATGAGTTATTTTTACCAGTGACATCATTTAGATATACACATATCTTATTAACATATTTTTAAACAAATTACTTTTTAGGAGGAATATAAACAAAATGACAATTCTACCAGTTTTTCTTTACGTTTTCGATTTTATGCTATTCGCTTTGCTGCACAAACTTCATTCCATGGAACAGCTGAATTAAGGAGACATAAAATTAGTATAGTTTTATTTATTGCTTATTTTTCTACAATAAATACACTCTTTGAAAACAATCATTTGTTTGGTTGCCATTTTGTGAGAGCTATATGTTTTAAACTTTTGTCAAGGGTGCAGTGAGAAGACAGGTTTTGTTGTTTTCATTTGTATCCTTTTGTGTTACATGAGACTTTTTATTACTCCCTTGAGGAGCAAAATGAACACCAAACTGTAATTCTAAGTTCTTTTCCATTCCTCTAAACATAGTTCACTGTTTGGTTTAATTGACATGTTATCTTTATACTGCTGGTCAATAATATTACAATATCAAATTTATATATATTTTTAATTTTTTTTTTAAAAGAAAACTTATTTTGGTCTCCAATTTCTGATACCCATAACTAGCAGGGTTCTTTGCAAGTATTACATTTGGGCACAAGCATCTTTTTGATAACCTTTATTGCACTTTTGGTCAGTTGCATGATCAAAAAAGTAATAAATTTGTAATTGTTTTTCAATGATATTTTCTAATGGTGTTCATGCTGCAGTATAAGCTACCCTGTTCAGTAGAACCTCAATTCCATGCCATAGCTTTGTGAGTTAATTATCTCAGAGGTTTACTGACAGATGCCTTAGCTGGAATGCATTTTGCATGCTCTTAATCTTACTATTTTCTAGTTCAGTGTTTCTCAACCTTATCAAGCCAATTACCCAATGGCAACAAGAAGTTTCAACCCTGTGCCCCACAACAAAATCCATATGTTGTAAATATTAAAATAGACATGAGTGTGAGCATAGCCCTATGTTAAACCTCTGTTGGTAGTTTCTTCAAAATGTTTTAAGTTGACAAGTAGAATATCAGGCAGCAGTAGGAAAGGAAGACTGAAGAAGAGCAGACTTCTGCTGCTGTGACCAGGAGATAGCTTGAAAGTACGAGGTAAGAATATAGTTATCCCTTGGTCACAGCAGCCACTCAGTAGTCATAAACACAGGGTGAACAGCAAGCAGTATGAGCAGCCTTTTCTTACCACAGCATCCCTCGTATCGCCAGAATTTGATCAGAAAAACATGGTAGACAGCAGTGTGAGCAGCCTCCTCTTACCTCTTTATCCCTGGTATTTCCAGTATTTGATCGTAATATTTACTGAAACGTGGATTACATTCTAGAACAGATTCTCATCAGTGTAAAAAGATGGCGGCCATTTTAATGTATTACAGTGATTATTTTAGAATGAGTGTAATTTTCTAATTAAAGGAATTTAGAAATGTATATATAATGACATTACATTTATTTGTCTATTCACAGAGCTTTCCATCATTTTTTTTTGTAATAGTAAACTGATATTTTCAATTAACAGTCATGTGAGTAGGATAGACTGACACTTCAGC
Organism: Oophaga sylvatica; assembly: GCA_033576555.1. Taxonomy (NCBI): domain Eukaryota; kingdom Metazoa; phylum Chordata; class Amphibia; order Anura; family Dendrobatidae; genus Oophaga; species Oophaga sylvatica. Next base: position 446,890,792 of record JARQOD010000002.1, on the reverse strand, counting down.
CCAATCTCTTTGTTTTCTATGCTAGCCTGTGGTGCTTACCCTGTGGAGGATTAAAAAACACTGAATGCTGACCTCGGCTTAGTTTGTACCAGGTCCAATCCTTACTTCACCTAATTTCATAAAAATGTTCAAGGCATGCAGAGGAGAGCAGTGTTCTTGGCTATCTCTGGAAGCCCAAGTTATGGTGATTCACCACCTTCAATGGCTCCCTTGTCCCACTCCTCAATGAACATGATTTCCATCCCCATTGGTAACAGGTCTGTTCAATCTTGCAAGGTAAAGTACTGTCAACAGTTTTACAGGTTCGGAGTATCTGCGAAAAAAAACATATAGCGGTTCAGTTCAGCAAATCTCAAGTTGGATGGCTCCTTGTTACCTGCAACTGGGCATTGTCATAAGCATCAGTGCCTTGAACATTCTGGGTGCCATATGTTTAGTTAGGTCACCTCCTGCTCCATGCATGGGACATGGCCTGAATTAAATTTGTGTAAAATTTCTTAAAGAAATTTGCTCTCTTGAACAATGTGGTGTCCAGGGTCAAGAGAGAGTCTGGGTATTTTAGCAGTTTTTATGTAGTGAAACACCCGCTCCAGGCTTTGCGAAAACAGGATGGTCTGCCTGAGCAGCATCTGATTTGCAATGTCACAATGGGCTGGAATTGAATGTTGCATGCAGCTCTGGCAAAAATTAAGAGACCACTTTCAAATGTTCAGTTTGTCTGATTTTTCTCTTTATAGGTATATTTTTGAGTAAAGTGTAAATTGTTCTTTTAGTCTATCAACTTCTGACATCATGTCTCCGAATTTCCAAGCAATAAATTTTGTATTTTTTTTCTGACAAAGAAAAATGGTCAAAATTAAAAAAAAAAAAACAGTGCTTTCAGACCTCAAATAATGCAAAGAAAACAAGTTCGTAATCACTTAGAAACAACAATATTAATGTTCTAACTCAGGGACAGTTCAGAAATCAATATTTTGTGGAATAACCATGATTTTTAAAAACAGCTTTCATGCTTCTTGGCATGCTTTCCATCAGTCTTTCACAAAATTAAGCAGTTCTTTGATGGCTTATGACTATCCATCATCCTCTTGATCACATTCCAGCAGTTTTCAATGGGGTTCAGGTCTGGAGATTGGGCTGGCCATGACAAGGTTTTGATGTGATGGTCTCTTAATTTTGCCAGAGCTTTATGTTGGAACCACTGAATGAATTGGAAAAAGGAGATAGAGCTAGCTCACCACAGTTGCCTAGTCCTACCCAAGCGCTGAATAAATGTGTCTGTCACCGATGATGATGATCAGAATGCAGTAGGAGAAATTCAGCTCAATAGTATAAAATTTTAAGCTTTATTTGCATTTGATTAAAACATCTTCACATGTGTAAGGAGGAGTACCGGGCTGCGGCTATCTGCGTCATGCGGGTCCGGAACTGTCGAGGCTGTGTCCAGTGTTGCTGGGGGGAAAGAATGGGGAACCGTACAGGTCCCATGACCCGTAGACAGGGGGCATGGCTAAGCCAGACAGTGAGCAGGAAGAGTGGGAAAGAGAGGGCAGTTTCCTGGAGTGAGAGCAGAGGCAAAGGCAGGTGTGCGGCATGCTCCACAGCGAGGGAGACAGCGCAGAGTAATGCCCCGGCAGAACTTATGTGAATGTTCCAGTGAGCCAGTGAGTGTGCAGAGTGCCGTGCGCCCGGCCAAGCAGAGTGCAGTACTCGCGCGAAGGAGCGCGGGCCAAGTACAGGCCCCTAAGGTGCGTTCTTCATTGCTGACTAATGCACAGCAGCACATGCTTTGGACAGAGACTCCTGCAGCACTCCCCACTTCTGCTGCACAGATTTATGGACTAGGGGCTCAGCGGGCAGAATCGGTGACCGCCCGTTGCTGCCAGAAGCTGGACCGTGATTTGTTGGATTTCATGGATTTCATTTGAGGATACCACGCCAGCCGTTGCCAGTGCTCCAGCTGCCAGCAGACTGTGTGTGGATGAGGACCAGAGAAGACCACGATAAGTGCCGTTTAAATATCAGACTGTCGCGTTACCCTTCCCTTGTTTATTGTTTACTAACTTCCTGCGAGGAGACCATTGCCATTCTTTTTGTTAAAAATTAAATAACCTTGTTATACAGCATTGCTCTGCAATCCCTGCGTTCCTGCATTCCCGCACCTGCTTACACATGCATCATAGGTACACCAAAATGTTTCTGGTGCACTCAGAGTAAAGCACTGATTATATCACACAACAAGCAAACTGGAGCTTGGGTTACTTTGAAATCCACCATTAGTACTTGACAAGACATGTGCGTCATCTACTGAAGCCATTCAAAGAGGTTACTAAAGTTGTGAGTAGGGAGAACTGTGGCATCAATTATGTCATTCCTGTTGCACAGCTTCTGAATCCACACCTTTGCAGTAGAAAACTTCACAGAGCAGGCTTCATTTGATAACAAGCTTTTACTTCTTACAACATGGGTAAAAGAATAATGCACAGTCATTTCAGCATTGCATCAGGAAACAGGAACAAAATGAAAGTGAAACTACAAGTGAGACTATTTCTTATACAATACATTAAACAGAAGGAAACGTTACACAACATCACCATCTACTGTCAGGTCAGCATAAAGTCCTCCTTTTACTTATAACAAGTCCTAATCTGTTGCATATGCCAACAATTCCCCTCATATTTATATTGGAAAAAATGCTCACAAAGATGTAACAGGGGATGGAAGAAGATCAGTAACTTATAAAAGTTCATTGCTGTTCTGGGACTGTTTCTGACCAAAATGTCAACATTACATGTGACAGGATGTGTACGTGTGTGGGTGGGGAGGAGCAGCAGCAGGTAGGTATGGAGAGGGACTTGGATTTATCCCTAGCACAGGCACAATATGAGCTGACAAACAATGTGAGATTGATGATGATGATAAAAAACAACCGTCACAGCAGGGTGCAAAAAGTGAACCAACAGGGCACTTTGTTGTGCTGGTGAGCATGAAACTATATGCAAGATTGCTTGTTGAATGCCAGGAGTATTGTTAGTATCAAGCATAGGGATAACTATTGAATAGCCATACTTTTAAACCCTCAATATAAAAAAATTGGTAATTATTTTCTGACTTCCAAAAAGGAGTCAAAATTGACACATTTCTAGGATAACCTGTGTTACCTGCTCATCAAAGCTTTCACCAAGCAGACACCTGGTGACTGCATTGAAACAAAAACACATGGAGCATATAGCCCACCATAAAATATTTTAAAAAGTAATTTTTTTAATGACAAATAATTAAAAATGTCCAGTACAATACATATATCACAACAGATTAATCATTAACAGAGGTATTCAAGTCAGGTACAAGGTGCATCAAATAAGTAGTATCACACCACAGGCATGAACACAGATAAAGGGGCCTTCACATTAAATTATATAGATACATAAAGTGCCAGTGCATATATTTATAACGAAAATGTAAATCAAAAATGGCAGACTTGTCACCACATTAGGGAAACAGTGTATAGTATAGGTATTCTAAAGTCGGTGACCAACAAAAGTATTCTCCCAAATCGTGGTGAACCAAGTCATGCCATTACAGTGGTCAGAATTGTAAAAATTGGCTCGGTCATTCAATACCAAATTGGCTCTGTCACATAGGGGTTAATATATATTCTAACTGTTTAGTATTTTTGAATAGCAAACGGAATTCATATGCCAAAAGGGTTTGTTGCATAACTGATGTAAACAGAAGCAGAGGAAGCATCAATACTGCAACAAAAGAGTCACGTAACAGGCCATACTGATATATTACCAGCATACAGTAGTGACTGAATAATGCCACCATATTGATCATTAAAGGGGTTTTCTCTACAGCTTAAATGGGTAAAATTTCAAAGTGTTTGTAAAAACAAGCAGCTGTGTAATGTATTTATTTAATATATCCTAATGGTGTGAACTGCATTCATTGGAAGCAAACAGATGAACGATCCAATCCCTATGTGTCTTGCATGCTGAAATATATAGTAATGGTATGAACTGCATTCATTGGAAGCAAACAGCTGAATGATACAATCCCTGTGTCCTGCATGCTGAAATATATCCTAATGGTATGAACTGCATTCATTGGAAGCAAACAGCTGAATGATACAATCCCTGTGTCCTGCATGCTGAAATATATCCTAATGGTATGAACTGCATTCATTGGAAGCAAACAGATGAATGATACAATCCCTATGTGTCTTGCATGCTGAAATATATCCTAATGGTATGAACTACATTCTTCTTCTTGCTGCCAACCACTGCTTTACCATCTTGCAACATAGTTTAATGTGCCTGGTAAAGCTTTGGTATAATTCATTTTTTGCACTGTGCTTAATACTTACTGCTGTATATCCCTGTGACTGGGGCCTCTCTAGATCTTATCAGGTGGAAAGTGCTAAAGCAAATAGATGTAGCCAGCTATAGTGCCTTTGATGATCTAACCACCCCCTGGTGTGCTGGCCCCAGCTGCCAAATTATCTCAAAGCAGCTACCACAATCCCACTTTCCTGACCCTGTAGTGTGGGCTATATATTTAGGAGTAGTCTTAAGCCCCCGTCTCACATAGCGATATCGCTAGCGAGATCGCTGCTGAGTCACTAGTTTTGTGACGCAGCAGCGAGCTCACCAGCGATATCGCTGTGTGTGACATTCAGCGACGATCAGCCCCCCTGCCGGGTATCGCTGATCGTCGCTCAAAGGTCAGGACTTTTTTTTGATCGCTGGTCTCCCGCTGACAGGCACGCATTGCTGCGTGTGACAGGCGGGAGACCAGCGATCCGCTGGTAACCAAGGTACACAGCGGGTTTCCAGGCGCGGGGCTGTGCCTAGAAACCCGCTGTGTACCTTGGATACCAGCTCCCTGAAGCAGGGAGCTGGTAACCAAGGTACACAGCGGGTTTCCAGGCACCGCGCAGCGCCTGGAAACCCGATGTGTACCTTGGTTACCAGCTCCCTGCATCAGGGCGCTGGTATCCAAGGTACACTGCGGGTAACTAAGCGATGTTACCCGCAGTGTCGCTTGTACTGATCGCTGCCTGAGCTGCCTGTTTGGCAGCTCAGCAGCGATAATGTAGCGATACACCAGCGATCCTGATCGTTGTCGGGATCGCTGGTGTATCGCTATGTGAGACCCAGCCTTAAGGGGCGCACGCAGTGTGGGGGGCGCACGCATCACAGAAAGCAAAGCATCATAAAAGATAAGCATCATGTAAACGGCAGTTATCAGATAAGCATCATGTAAACGGCAGTTATCCATGGCAGTTAATCAGGGAAGGAATTAGGTAACCCACACTTTGCTTTCTTTTTAATTATGTACTTTATCTCTATCCTCCTGTGTTCCCTTGCCATCCACATTCACCGCCCCATCCCCCCTGCATCACGACTCATACACATCAGCCCCTTCATACTTCCCTCTCCCATGTACAGCTCCCATGCACTCCTCACCTTCCTGAGAAACCTCAGCCCATCTTGCCCAAACACATCACAGAAAAAACCTACTTACAATTCCAACAACTACCTGCTCTTTATCTTCCTACTCCTACTGATTTCAGGGGACATCTCCCCTAACCCTGGTCCACCATCCCCCAACCTCAATCCCTACCCTACCTCATATCGAAACCATAATAATCTTATTAATATTACCTGCACTCCCTCATCTCCTTCTTTTAATTGTGCCCTCTGGAATCCACAGTCTGCATGCAACAAGCTATCCTTCCTGCACAACTACTTTCTGAACAACTCTGTTCATCTGTTGGCCCTCACGGAAACCTGGATTCAGGATTCTGACACGGTCTCCCCTGCTGCCATTTCCTATGGTGGCTTACAGTTCTCCCATTCCACGAGACCCGCAAACAGACATAGTGGTGGAGTCGGCATACTCCTGTCCTCACAATGCACTTTCCAGGTCATCCCCCCAATTCCATCACTCTCATTCCCTTCTTTTGAGGTCCACACCATCAGGGTCTTCCATCCCCTCTCCCTCAGAGTAGCGGTCATATATCGGCCCCCAGGCTCACCCACCCGGTTCCTTGACAACTTCTCAGCCTGGCTGCCGCACTTCATGTCCTCAGAACTACCAACCCTTACCTTGGAGACTTCAACATCCCCATTAACAGCCCTACTTCCACATCTGCATCTCCACTTCTATCACTAACCACTTCTCTAGGCCTCTCACAGCTTTCAAACTCTGAGACACACAAGGATGGTAACACCCTTGACCTGGTTTTTGTCCGCCTCTGTTCAATCTCCCACCTAAATAACTCACCGCTTCCACTCTCTGACCACAACATTCTCTCCTTCTGTTAGGGTCTGAGGAACGCACCAAATATATGAGGTAGAGAGGTGCGTTCGCAGCCCGGGGTCCACCGTGCAGGCGGAACCTGCTGGTAGTAAAATGGCGCAAGACGCAAACTCTGTTATCTCGCAGAGTCGCCAAAATAAACACCGCAATGCGCTGTGGCAATATGTGCAAACTCTGTTATTTCACAGAGCCGCTATAAGGAGTGCCGCAGCGCTATATGGCGATGTGTGCGAACTCACTAAACACAACTGAGTCGCAAAATAAACAAGCTAGGGCACTGTCTAGCGTTGAAAGCTAAACCTGTTACGTCACAGGGCCGCTGAGAAAAAGTTCTGTGTCCTGTCAGGCACCCAGGTACACAGTTAAGTGCTAAGCGAACATAGAACGTGATCATGCGCAATCTATGGCGTCTGAACGCCAGGCCCTGAATACGGCAATCAAACTCCTCACCTGTTATGCCGGTAATCTAGGGCATCTAGGACACCGACCCTGACCAACTAGCATACCAAACTCCTCACCAATTAAGTCGGTATTCTAGGGGCTTATTTCAGCCGGGCCCTAACCACACACACGCATGACCATACTGGCGCCAAGCATATAATATAATGGTTGATATTAGCGCATGGCGGCCCAGTCATGCTACCCTTTTGTAGTAACAGCTACAGGACCTGCTAGAAACAAGGACCAATGAAACTTGTTCCAGAACACCAGTAGTCACAGGACCTTCCTGGCAGATCAATAGGAGCTGCTTCAGTGCCTGAGCATGTGACCCCTGATCTCCAATGAGAGATCTCACTCTGGGCATGCTCAGAAGGGGAAAACAAGGACTTTATCCTAAAGACGTCTGCTCGCCGCTAACCAGTACTGGCCACAATAGCAGAGCCTGGAGGCAGCGGTAATCCTCTGCACACTGTTAGACTGGGTAAGACGCTGGGACTGACATCTAAGCTGAGCAGGCTCCACTGCGGACAGAGATGAATGGGGGACCGCAGCGGGACTGGTTCGAGACTCCCCTTGTGCAGCAGCAGGAACTCAAACCCTAACACCTTCATTCTCACAAATCCTCAACCACCCCAGCACACTCCTACCTACCATACATTCAGAAATCTACAAGCCATTAACCCTCAGACACTTTCAGACTCCCTACACTCATTGCTGTCCCCAATCTCCTCTTTTTCCTTTCCTAATGTGGCTGTTCAGCACTACAATGACACTCTTAAAAGCACCCTTGACCAAGTAGCACTGCTCACCCTCAGAACTTCCAAACACACAGTAAAACAGCCCTGGCTCACATTGCAAACTCGACTTCTTCAGCGATGCTCTAGGAGTGCTGAGTGCTGAATGCCTCTGGAGAAAAACCCGCACACCAGAAGACTTCATCCACTTTAAATTCATGTTAAGAACTTATAATGCTGCCCTTCACCTCACCAAACAGACCTACTTCACCACCCTGATCTCCTCACTAGCCAACAACCCCAAGAAACTTTTTGACACTTTTCACTCCCTCCTCAGGCCAAAAGCACAAGCCCCTATCACAGACATTTGTGCCGACGACCTGGCCTCCCACTTTATAAAAAAAATAGATACTATCCATCAGGAAATCTGCTCTCAACCACCAAGTGCTGTGACTCCCATCCCACCCTGCAGTTCCCCTGGCTCACTTTCCACATTTGAACCCATCACAGAAGAAGAAGTCTCCAGACTCCTCTCTTCCTCTCGTCCGACTACATGCACTACCGACCCCATTCCCGCACATCTCCTCCAGTCTCTCTCTCCAGTTGTCACAACTCACCTAACTACAATCTTTAATCTCTCACTCTCCTCTGGCATTTTCCCATCTAACTTCAAACACTCCATCATTACTCCACTAATAAAGAAAGCCACTCTCGACCCTTCCTGCACAAACAACTACAGACCGGTCTTCAATCTCCCCTTCATCTCTAAACTTTTGTAGCGCCTAGTCTACTCCCGCCTCACCCGTTACCTCTCCACTTACTCCCTTCTAGACCCTTCACAGTCCGGCTTCCACCCCCTACATTCAACTGAAACTGCACTCATCAAAGTGACCAATGACCTTCTGACAGAAAAACGTAACCGCGACCACTCTCTGCTCATTCTTCTCGACCTTTCTGCAGCTTTCGACACAGTTGACCACTGTCTCCTACTGTCTAGGCTCCAGTCACTAGGCATTAAGGACACTGCCCTCTCTTGGTTCTCTTCCTATCTTTCTGACCGCTCCTTCAGTGTTTCGTTCTCTGGCTCCACGTCATCTCCTCTTCCTCTCACTGTCGGTGTACCCCAGTGCTCAGTCCTTGGCCCCCTTCTCTTCTCTCTCTACACGGCCCCAATTGGACAGACCATCAGCATATCTGGCTTTCAGTACCATCTTTATGCTGATGACACACAACTATACACGTCATCCCCCGACCTTACCCCCGCTGTTCTACAGAACGCCACCGACTGTCTGTCCGCAGTCTCCAACAGCATGTCCGCTCTCTAACTGAAACTTAACCTCTCCAAAACTGAACTCCTTCTGCTCCCGCTGTCTACTAACCTCCCTAAATCTGACATTTCCCTCTCCATGGGCGGCACCATAATAACACCCCGGCAGCAGGCTCGCTGTCTGGGTGTTATGTTTGACACCAATCTCTCCTTCACCTTCCATATACAATCTCTTGCCCGCTCTTGCCGCCTACACCTAAAGAACATCTCTAGAATCTGCCCTTTTCTCACCATGGAAACAACAAAAACCCTCACTGTAGCATTGATCCACTCCCGCCTGGACTACTGCAACGCTCTATTACTTGGCCTCCCCATTACTCGACTATCCCCTCTCCAGTCCATCCTTAATGCACCAGCCAGGGTCATCCACCTGGCTAATCGGTACTCGGACGCATCCGCTCTTCGCCAGTCCTTACACTGGCTGCCCATTCATTATAGGATCCAATTCAAAGTACTGATTCTCACCCACAAAGCTCTCCACAGTGCAGCACCCCCCTACATCTCCTACCTCATTTGTATCTATCGGCCTAATCGACTGCTGCGCTCTGCAAACGACTTTCGACTAAACTCTGCACTAATCCGCACCTCCCACTCCCGACTCCAAGACTTCTCCCGCGTCGCGCCAATCCTCTGGAATGCTCTACCCCAAGAAATTAGGACTATCCACAATTTGCATGGTTTCAGGCGCTCCCTCAAAACACATTTGTTCAGAGCGGCCTATCACGTTCACTAATCAAAGTCATTCTATGTGTAAGTGTGTGTGTGTAGCCCATTCACTATCTCCAACCATCCCTCACTCCCTCAAGATGGCTGGACCATCATTGTAAATGCACCATTGTATATACACACCTGTACTTTGTATCTCCCCCACCTCATTGTAGATTGTAAGCTCTCACGAGCAGGGGCGGCTGTTGTGAATAGGCTGGAAATGAGTTCTGAGCAGAAGCTCCCTCTGGTGGTTACAAACGGTACTGGACTGTCCAGTGAAGATTGTGAGGATTGGGAATCAGGTGTTACTGACTGGTCTTATATAAGGGAGTCGCCTTCCCATCAGGGTTGCCGGTGATCAATTGTTCTGGTCTCAATCCTTGATTCCTGTTTCCTTGGTAGCCTGCTGTGTCGTGTCTGAATCTCCTGCTAACAGATAAGACATTTTCTTCTTTTTGTTTTTGTGCTTGATTTTTGCATTTTGTCCTGCACTTCTGTGGGGGCCTTCAGGGTCCCCTCTGGGGGCTTTTGCCCTCTCAGTTCAGTTCAGCCACTGATGTTTGTACATTTGCTTTTTCCAGTTTTTTCAGTGGCTGCTGTTTTGTTTTTGGTTACACCAGAGAACTAATTTAGGTGGTAGAGGTCGTGTGATCTCAGGTGTTTTTGAAATTAGTAGAGTTGGTGCTTTTCAGGGTTTTTTGGGATTGCAGTAAGTGCCCTTCCTATCCTTTTCTATTTAGTAAGTTTGGGCCCCAACTTTTGCTCATACTATTTTCTGTCTGTGTCAGTATTTCTTCTTGTCTAACCGCCATTACATGTTTGGGGGCTTTCTATGTTCTTTGGGGATCTGCTCCGGGGCAGATAGCTTTCCTCTTTCTATCTTTAGGTGTAGTTAGTTTCTCAGGCTGTGACGAGGCGTCTAGGACCAACGTAGGAACGCTCCACGGCTGCCTCTAGTTGTGGTGGTTAGTCAGGGTACTGCAATCTCATAGTTTCCAACTGCTCTGGTGTATTTCCTTTTTTGCATGCTCTCCTCAGCTACCAAATCATAACAGTGTGTTCAGACTAAGTTTTTATTAACTGTTACCCTGATATGCTCTCTGTCCTCATTTTCTGCTCAGGCTTTTGTTGATTCTGGAGCAGCTATTAACCTGATGGATTTTGATTTTGCTAAACGTTGTGGGTTTCCCTTGATACCCCTACGGAAGTCTATTCCCCTACTGGGGATCGATTCTACACCTTTGGCTGAGAATAAACCTCAGTTCTCTACTCAGGTGATAATGAGGGTAGAACCTGATCATCAGGAGAGTTGCAAATTTTTGGTTCTGTATAATCTGCATGACATTATCGTACTGGGTTTCCCTTGGTTACAGTCTCATAATCCTGTTTTGTATTGGAAATCTGTGTCTGTTACCAGTTGGGGCTGCCAATGTGTTAATACCAACACTCCTGTTTTTTCTGCCTCCCCCCAGGCTCAGGATGTTCCTGACTTTTTGATTGATTTTTCTGATGTGTTTAGCGAAAGTAAATCTGCATCCTTACCTCCCCATAGGAGCTATGACTGTGCTATTGAATTAGTGCCTGGTAGTAAATTCCCTAAAGGTCGCCTTTTTAACTTGTCTGTACCTGAACATGACGCTATGCGGTCTTATATCAAGGAGTCATTGGAGAAGGGTCATATCAGACCATCCTCTTCACCCTTAGGTGCCGGTTTTTTCTTTGTGGCCAAAAAGGATGGTTCATTAAGGCCGTGTATTGATTATCGTCTCTTGAACAATATTACTGTGAAATATCAATATCCTTTACCCTTGATCTCTGATCTGTTTTCCAGGGTGAAAAACGCTACTTGGTTTACCAAGCTTGACCTCAGGGGGGCATATAACCTTATTCGCATTAAGCACGGGGATGAATGGAAGACGGCATTTAATACCCCAGAGGGGCATTTTGAGTACCTTGTGATGCCCTTTGGGCTCACTAATGCTCCTTCTGTCTTCCAGTCCTTCATGAATGACATTTTCAGGGATTTTGTGGATACATTTCTGATTGTTTATTTGGATGATATCTTGATTTTTTCCAATGACTGGGACTCTCATGTAAAACATGTTCGGACTGTGTTCCAGATTTTGAGAGAGAATGCTCTGTATGTGAAGGGATCAAAGTGTCTTTTTGGCGTTCAGAGGATCTCATTTCTGGGATTCATTTTGTCCCCATCTGTTATTGAAATGGACCCGGTCAAAGTTCAGGCCATCTGTGATTGGGTCCAACCTACTTCATTAAAGGCTCTTCAAAGATTCTTGGGTTTTGCCAATTTTTATCGTAAATTTATTGGTAATTTCTCTGTTATTGTTAAACCATTAACTAATTTGACCAAGAAGGGTTCTGATGTGGTGAATTGGCCTCCTGAGGCAGTCTCTGCATTTCAGGAACTTAAGCAGAGATTCACTTCTGCTCCTGTTCTACGGCAGCCTGATGTTTCTCTACCATTTCAGGTGGAGGTTGATGCCTCTGAAATTGGGGCAGGTGCCGTTTTGTCCCAAAGAGATCCAGAGACCTCTAAAAGTAACCCTTGTGCCTTTTTCTCTCGAAAATTTTCTCCCACTGAACGTAATTATGACGTGGGTAATCGGGAGTTATTAGCCATGAAGTGGGCTTTTGAAGAGTGGAGACATTGGCTGGAGGGAGCCAAACATCAGGTGGTGGTCCTTACGGACCATAAGAATCTAGTTTATCTGGAATCTGCCAAGCGACTTAATCCTAGACAGGCCAGGTGGGCCTTGTTTTTCACACGTTTTAATTTTGTGGTTTCATTTCTTCCTGGCACTAAAAATGTTAAGGCGGATGCCCTCTCGAGGAGTTTCCTGGCGGACTCTCCTGAGTTATCTGATCCTTCTGTTATTTTGAAAGAGGGTGTAGTTGTTTCCGCCATCTCGCCCAATTTGAGACTGGCTCTGGAGGGGTGTCAGGAGGATAAGCCCGAGCGCTGCCCTGTTGGGAAATTGTTTGTCCCGGACCAGTGGAAAAAGAGTGTAATGTCTGAGATTCATTGTTCCACATTGGCCGGTCATCCCGGAATTTTTGGTACCAGAGACTTGGTTAGTCGGTCCTTTTGGTGGTCTACCTTGTCTCGTGATGTCAGGGAGTTTGTGCAGTCCTGCGGGACTTGCTCTCGCTCCAAGCCTTGCTCTCGTTCTAGTGGTTTGTTGATGCCATTACCTGTGCCCAAGAGACCATGTGTCATGGGTGCATCGCCACGAAGATCGTCGCGATTGCACATTCTGACTTCTCACAGCTGAGCTGCTGTTTCTTTGTGTTTGGTAATGAGAGAGTTAATTTTATCTAGCTCTTTGCTAAGACTAGGTCCAGCCTCGCCCGGCTGCTTTGGATTATGTTCTAATTAGTTTCCTTTATATTCCTGCCAGTCTGGGTGTTTGATGCCGGTGAAAGCATTCATATAGTTTAGCAGACTGGAGCGGTTCTGAGAATACTTAAGCTAAGAGCTCCTTAGTTGTTTTTACTCTTATAGCTTATAGTTTATCTCTGAGACCTTAGGTGTTCCTACTGTGTGTGAGTGTTGTATGTAAGACTTTATTTACTTTATTCCTTCTCTTTCTTGTATGTCTTTCTGTTCATTAACCGTTACCCGGTCATTCCCTTTGGTGGTATTCAGGGTCCTTCTTAGGACTAGAATACAGTTGGCAGGGATTGATAGGAGACAGGGTTTACGCTGGTGGCCTGGACCTCTGTACCTTTAACAGTACCTCCAGGTTGAGGGATTAGTTAGGACCCCAGTTAGGGTCAGCTTAGACCCCGGTCACCCTCTAGCCGGAGACAGCGTATAACGGATTCCGTTTTGACCCACTGGACTTTCTGTCAGGTAATTCTATGTTATCATATAGCTATGCGCATGTTATATAGTATGTTGCCCTTTTGATATAGATTATTGTCATCACATATATATATCTGCTATACAGCGTGACATTTTCACCGGCCAATACTAAAGATTCTCCCCAGCTGTCATGGATCCAGTAGCCCAGCTGGCCCGGCAGTTGCAGGGGTTGTCCATGGAATTTGCAGACATTAAGTCCAAGGTTTTGTCCCCCCCGGAGCAAACCAGATCTGAACCTAAGGTTGCTCTCCCGGATAGGTTCACTGGTGGGCGGGACAAATTTTTTACTTTCCGGGAGGCATGTAAATTGTACTTTCGGCTGCGGCCTCGGTCATCTGGGAGTGAAGAGCAGAGGGTGGGAATTGTTATCTCGCTCTTACAAGGGGACCCTCAATCTTGGGCGTTCTCTATTCCTCCAGGCTCTCCAGATCTCCAGTCAGTGGATCGATTTTTTGCTGCCCTGGGTCTGGTATATGATGATCCGGATCGAGTCTCCCTTGCTGAGACAAAGTTACGTAGAATACGGCAAGGAAATCGTCCAGCGGAGGAATATTCTTCTGAGTTCCGTAGATGGGCCACAGATACTCAGTGGAATGACCCAGCTCTTAGGAGCCAGTTTTGTCAAGGGTTGTCTGACAAATTAAAAGATGTGTTGGCTCAGTATGATTCTCCTCCATCACTGGAGGCTGCTATGGCCCTCGCTATTCGCATTGATAGACGTCTTCGGGGAAGACGCGAGGTAACTCCGCCCCCCGTGATGACTCCACCTACTACTAAAGTCCCTTATACTGAGGTTCCCCTGGTCTGTTCTGAGGAACCCATGCAGTTGGGAGGGACATCATTTTGTAGGAGGGAATCAGCGGTGAGCCGCAAGACTAGAAGGTGTTTCTTTTGCGGGAGAGAGGGACATTTTGTTGGGGGGTGTCCATCCCGGACCTCTTTGAACCAAGGAGTTAACCTGGGAGTGTGTATTTCGTCCCCAAATCCCTCTCAGTTTCTCGTGCCTGCGGAGGTGGTGATTGGTACTAGAACTGAGAGGATTTCTGTTTTTCTTGATAGTGGGTCCGGGGCTAATCTGGTGGACGCTCGGTTTGCCCAGGTGCATGGTATGCAACTGAGTGTATTGGCCAAACCGGTCCCTACACTCTCTATTGATTCTAGACCTCTCGGTCAAGGTAGCTTGGTACAAGCGGTTCATAACATAGATCTTCGAGTAGGGGCAATACATAAAGAGCAATTGTCTTGTTATGTGTTGGAGGGTCTGCCTGCTCCTATTGTGTTGGGACTTCCTTGGTTGGCTAAACATAACCCAGTGATTGATTGGCAATCCAGAAAGATAAGCCAGTGGGGTGAATTTTGCAGGAATAACTGCATGAGCACGGTCATCGGTGCGGTTGTGCCTAGGACTTTGCCTCCTTTTCTGGAGGACTTTGGGGAGATGTTCTCAGAGGAGGGGTGTAAGGAGTTACCTCCTCATCGCACATATGACTGCTCAATAAAGTTGCTTCCTGATGCCTTATCTCGTACTTTCCCAGGGGCCGGGAAGACGGATGATCCGGTTCCTATTCCTCAGGAGGGAGTTGTAGTGTCAGCTGTATGCTCTGAGCTTGAGGGGGAGGTATTGGGGGCTCAGGGGGACGCCCCTGTGGGACTTCCAGGGAGACTGATAGTTCCAGATCGCTTAAGACTGAAGGTTACGGAGAACCGTTACAAACGGATGGCTGATAGGAGGAGAGTTTCTGGTCTAGATCTGAAGGTGAACGATCTGGTGTGGTTGTCTACCAGGAATATAAAACTTAAAGTTCCCTCCTGGAGGTTGGGTCCCAGATTCATCGGGCCGTACAGGATCAGTTCCATAATTAATCCTGTGGCATTTCGTCTGGACCTCCCTCCTACGTTTAAAATTCATAATGTGTTTCACAAGTCATTACTTAAAAAGTATGTGGCACCAGTCATACCGTCACCTCTACCTCCTCCTTCAGTGGTAGTCAATGATAACGTGGAAGTTCATTGGAGGGGGTATGGTCCTGAGGAGAGGACGTGGGTCCCTGCGTCTGATGATAACGCAGATCGATTGGTTCGGACCTTTCACACAATTTACCCGGACAGACCTGGTCATGAGGGTCCGGAGGCCCCTCGTAGAAGGGGGGGTACTGTCATGGGTGCATCGCCACGAAGATCGTCGCGATTGCACATTCTGACTTCTCACAGCTGAGCTGCTGTTTCTTTGTGTTTGGTAATGAGAGAGTTAATTTTATCTAGCTCTTTGCTAAGACTAGGTCCAGCCTCGCCCGGCTGCTTTGGATTATGTTCTAATTAGTTTCCTTTATATTCCTGCCAGTCTGGGTGTTTGATGCCGGTGAAAGCATTCATATAGTTTAGCAGACTGGAGCGGTTCTGAGAATACTTAAGCTAAGAGCTCCTTAGTTGTTTTTACTCTTATAGCTTATAGTTTATCTCTGAGACCTTAGGTGTTCCTACTGTGTGTGAGTGTTGTATGTAAGACTTTATTTACTTTATTCCTTCTCTTTCTTGTATGTCTTTCTGTTCATTAACCGTTACCCGGTCATTCCCTTTGGGGGTATTCAGGGTCCTTCTTAGGACTAGAATACAGTTGGCAGGGATTGATAGGAGACAGGGTTTACGCTGGGGCCTGGACCTCTGTACCTTTAACAGTACCTCCAGGTTGAGGGATTAGTTAGGACCCCAGTTAGGGTCAGCTTAGACCCCGGTCACCCTCTAGCCGGAGACAGCGTATAACGGATTCCGTTTTGACCCACTGGACTTTCTGTCAGGTAATTCTATGTTATCATATAGCTATGCGCATGTTATATAGTATGTTGCCCTTTTGATATAGATTATTGTCATCACATATATATATCTGCTATACAGCGTGACACCATGGACCCATATCTCTATGGATTTCATTTCCGACCTCCCTGTTTCTCAGAGAATGACCGTCATCTGGGTGATTTGCGATAGGTTTTCCAAGATGATACATCTTGTGCCATTACCTAAGTTGCCTTCCTCTTCTGAATTGGTGCCTTTGTTCCTTCAGCACGTGGTTCGTTTACACGGCATTCCTGAGAACATTGTGTCTGACAGAGGAGTCCAGTTTGTTTCCAGATTTTGGAGGACCTTTTGTTCTAAAATTGGTGTTCAATTGTCTTTCTCCTCGGCGTTTCATCCTCAGACCAATGGTCAAACTGAGAGAACAAACCAGACATTGGAGACTTATCTAAGATGCTTTGTGTCTGCTGATCAGGATGACTGGGTCTCTTTTTTGCCTTTGGCTGAGTTTGCTCTTAATAATAGGGCTAGCTCTGCCACTTTGATGTCTCCATTTTTCTGTAATTCTGGGTTTCACCCTTGATTTTCTTCAGGACAGACGGAGGCTTCTGTCTGTCCAGGTGTTGACTCTGTTGTGGAGCGTATGCAACAGATTTGGGACCAGGTAGTGGAGAGGTTGTCCCTCTCTCAGGAGAGGGCCCAGCGGTTTGCTAACCAGCATAGGACTGATGGTCCTCGGTTTAAAGTGGGGGACTTGGTCTGGTTGTCCTCAAGAAATATTCCTATGAGAGTGGCATCTCCTAAATTTAAGCCTAGGTTCATTGGACCTTATAAGATCATGGAGATTCTTAATCCTGTTTCTTTTCGTTTGCTTCTTCCAGGGACATTTAAGATCCATAACATGTTCAAACAAGTCCTTGTTGAAGAGGTTTGTTGAGCCAGTGGTTCCTACTACTGTGCCTCCTGACCCTGTTTTGGTTGAGGGCAATCTGGAGTATGTGGTTGAGAAAATATTGAATTCTCGTTTTTCTAGATTGAAACTCCAGTATTTGGTTAAATGGAGAGGTTATGGTCAGGAAGACAATTCTTGGGTGTTTGCTTTGGACATCCATGCTAGGAGACTCATCCGTGCGTATCATAGAACTCATCCTGACCGACCTGGTTGCTCAAATGAGGGTTCGGTGACCCCTCCTCAAGGGGGGGGTACTGTTGTGAATAGGCTGGAAATGAGTTCTGAGCAGAAGCTCCCTCTGGTGGTTACAAACGGTACTGGACTGTCCAGTGAAGATTGTGAGGATTGGGAATCAGGTGTTACTGACTGGTCTTATATAAGTGAGTCGCCTTCCATCAGGGTTGCCGGTGATCAATTGTTCTGGTCTCAATCCTTGATTCCTGTTTCCTTGGTAGCCTGCTGTGTCGTGTCTGAATCTCCTGCTAACAGATAAGACATTTTCTTCTTTTTGTTTTTGTGCTTGATTTTTGCATTTTGTCCTGCACTTCTGTGGGGGCCTTCAGGCTCCCCTCTGGGGGCTTTTGCCCTCTCAGTTCAGTTCAGCCACTGATGTTTGTACATTTGCTTTTTCCAGTTTTTTCAGTGGCTGCTGTTTTGTTTTTGGTTACACCAGAGAACTAATTTAGGTGGTAGAGGTCGTGTGATCTCAGGTGTTTTTGAAATTAGTAGAGTTGGTGCTTTTCAGGGTTTTTTGGGATTGCAGTAAGTGCCCTTCCTATCCTTTTCTATTTAGTAAGTTTGGGCCCCAACTTTTGCTCATACTATTTTCTGTCTGTGTCAGTATTTCTTCTTGTCTAACCGCCATTACATGTTTGGGGGCTTTCTATGTTCTTTGGGGATCTGCTCCGGGGCAGATAGCTTTCCTCTTTCTATCTTTAGGTGTAGTTAGTTTCTCAGGCTGTGACGAGGCGTCTAGGACCAACGTAGGAACGCTCCACGGCTGCCTCTAGTTGTGGTGGTTAGTCAGGGTACTGCAATCTCATAGTTTCCAACTGCTCTGGTGTATTTCCTTTTTTGCCTGCTCTCCTCAGCTACCAAATCATAACAGGCGGCTTATTTTGCTTTAATTTTTGTATTGTTTACGTTGTTACTTATGACTTGTGTTTTGAAACTGTTAAACTGTAAAGCGCTGCGGAATATGTTGGCGCTATATAAATAAAAATTATTATTATTATTATTATTTTACTCACTTAAATAGCACCATTAATTTCACATCACTTTACAGACATTATCGGCACTGTCTACATTTGGGGTTCACAATCTAGATTCCCTGTCAGTATGCTTTTGGAATAAGGGAGGAAATCGGAGTACTCGGAGGAAATCCATGCAAACACGGCAAGAACATAAAAATGTATTTATTAATCGTCCTCTCCCACTCTCAACAGTGGGATTTTTCATTCTATTGTTTACTGTTAGGTTAACAGGCAAGAAGCATGTGCTTCTAAGCTCTTTCTTTATGAAGGTAGACCACACAAGCTGCTGAGCTCAGTGAATGGCTACAGCAGTGATGCCCATTGTCGATGTGATGTAATTGCTGCAACCAAAACATCGAAACCTGAGAGAGCTGGCGATGGACCCTAGTGTTAGGACTCCTGTTGTCCTACTGTGGATTGACCACTAGTAGCTGCTATTGTTCACCTTGATAACTGTTCTGCATTTGATAACTGTTCTGCTGTTGTGTTCTGCAATCGCTCTTTGCTAAGATGGCTGATTCTGAACCTGTGGGAGCCATCTTGTTTCCTGTATAGGCCTACTTGAAGTCATATGGAAAATTCACTCATTGCTTGTGTATTGTGTATAGCTGTTTGTCTAGTTCCAGTCTCCAGCTCCTGAGAACTATCTTACCCAGACAGTTCTCACTCCTCTCCGGATTGTTTCCCAGAACTCCTATTGCTGCCTCCAAGGACTTTCACTACCACTTTCTGTACCCTGCTAATGCTCATACTCTGGCCATTGGATTCTAGCCTTGCTTCACCAGTATGGTAAGAGGATACTCAAGCCTTCATCATGGAATCTGCCAATTTAGGAAAATTGGAGATTTGTGTAAACAAAATAAACTGCTTGCTTACAAACATCACTGCAGACATGTAAACACTAAAGACAAAATACACGGCATTTGAACCTCAAACATTTCATTCCATTCAAATATTTGGACAAGCTACCCAAGATCTACACAATATTGTACAAAACTTAAGCAATAACATTGCACAGCAATCTGAGCAGATCCATCAATTACAAAATCAACACATAGCTCCAGTCCGTCCACCCACCCTTCCACTCCCAAACTTTCAGGTTTGTCACAAATATTGCAGATTCAACAACCAGTGCAGATTGTATTTCGGTGCACACCTTGCTCACTTCCCTAGTGCCAGATGTAAAGTATTGTGTATTATTATGTTACTGACACATAAAGCTTTATTCATGCCAAGCCCTCTTATTGAAATTCACAATGATCGACTTAATGATCTGGAGGTCTTCCTAGCAGCCACTAGCGAAGTGTTTGATGACCCTAATTGTTGTGCAACAGTTTCAGATACATTAATGGCTGTATGTCAGGGTAAGCACTCTATCGCAGAGTATGACACAGAAACCAGACTGTGAGTGATTGATACTGAATGCAATAATGCTGTAAAATTGTTATTTTTTACAGATTCTCCAGTGCTCTTAAAGATGAACTAGTACGAGCTAATGCTCCCACAAATTTTGATGACTTCATTCACCATTGTATTCGAATAGACATCCGATTATCTGAGAGAAGCCTGGAGAAGTGAAATTCTAACTGGTTCCAGAACAGTAACTATTTTCTACCTGTTTCTACCACCAGTCCCAGAGACTTTGAAAAAAGTCTGAACCTATGCATATAGACAGCTTATTAAAATGTGTAAGTGCCGAGAGGAAAGCAAAGAGACTTCGGGAAAATCAGTGCCTCTATTGTGGCAAATCTGATCCCTTTCTCACCAATTGTACTTCTCAACTACGTAAAATAGGAAGCTGATGCGAAACGTGCGTCGGGGTTCTCCTTAAACGCCAGGTAATGCACACAGCACTTGCTGGTATTTCTTGTCTAGTGTTTACAACTTTTACCCGTTGTGGTATGGCTTACATTTTTTCCTAGGGCATTTGTGCAATAACATATGTGTACTAAATGCTTATTATTCATCCCTTATTAGGGCTACAGCCTCATAGGGACCATTCATCTTTAGGCTTTGTAGCTACTTTAACTGTGCATGGGTATATGCTTATGCGCACGTTTGGGCGGCTTTGTGGGATGCCATCATTATGGTTGGTGTCTGATGCTTTTTCATTTTGAACAGCCATGTTGGTCACTAGACCTAATTCTTATGGACTTTAGCTGAGCTCCATTATACAGCAGCACCGCCAGTTTTTTGTATCCCATTCTATGACCGACCAAAATGTGTATATGGGGTTTGACTATATTTACATTTAGGCCCGTTTATTTAGCTACTGTGTGTAGGTATGACTTCATTGCACACTTTTTATACGCTTTTTTCTTGATTCATTACTGCACATTTATACAGTTACCATTCTGTGTGATTTTTTCCCCTGTGTTATTACTTTTATTGAGGTAACTTGAGTCACATGACTTTTATTGTATATGTGCAAAAAAAGATGTATTTTGTAATGATCTAGTGCCATTTGGCCTTATTACTTGTTTGCAATGCCTATTTAAAGGGATATTTAAATGATGGCAGTCAGGTCAGATGGGCGGTGTTTTGGGTACTTGCTTTAACATGTTCGCCGCTGTCTCCATTATTTCTGGGAATTGTAGTCGTTGCCCTCCATATAACGCGTCTGCGCATTGCAATCTGCGGGCAAAGCATACTGCGCGTGCGCAATTCAAGATTGCAATGCGCAGGCGCGTTATATGGAGGGCAACGACTACAATTCCCAGAAATAATGGAGACAGCGGCGAACAACATGTTAAGGCAAGTACCCAAAACACTGCCCATCTGACCTGACTGCCATCATTTAAATATCCCGCCAATTTAGGGTGACAGATTCCCTTTAAGCCTTGTTTGTTCACACTTATGTTGTGCATCCAGCGTTTTTTACTTGGTGTTTCTTCTCCTGTTTTTAATATTTTTTTGATTTAATAAAATATTTTGAATATATTTGCCCAAGTTTTTCTTTGTTGGTAGGATTACGTAAAATAGTGGCAGTGGTAACAGATCCCAACTTTTCTGATGAAGAATCAGTCTTGTCTGAATTGCTGCTTCAAGTGAATGCTGTCATCAATTTAATTTAGTATATTGTACCCAACATTAAAAAAGAAAACACGGATTCTCATTGCTTCATTTCTATCAAGTTTCAAGTTGATTCTCAATGTATTTCCACATCTGTCAAGGTTGACTCAGGACTCCAGGAGCAAATGGAAATTTTAAGGACATATCTTTTGCCAAAAGACACAGAGTAAAAATTCAAGATGGATCTTCATCTATTATTATAGAAACTGTTGATGGATCCCTACTAAGCTCAGAACTAGAGATGAGCAAAACTAAACTTAAAAATTTGGGGTTTGTACGCGGACAGTTAGTGTCCGGTGTTTAGTGTACAGTGCTAAACACCAAACACAGACTTTTCCAGGGAGTCCATTGCAATGTTTGGAGTTCAAGGGGGAAGAGAGAGAAATTTTTCCAGCTCAAAACTTCTGGTCCCCATTGTTTTTAATCAGGTTCTTATTCAAGCATTGATACAGTTCTGATACCCAAACCGAACTTAGGAATAAAATTTGGGTCCTGAACCAGAAGCTGAACTTCCACAGGACGGCTTATCCCTACTCAGGACCAGTTAATCAAGAGACTGAACCCCTTGGAGATAGTTATGGGACCTAATCACCAAGAGGTTTTATCCTTTTACTAATCTCATCTACACATTTCCCAATCATTTTGGAGTTGCCATGGCTACAGACCCAAAATCCACAATCAATTGGGAAACCAAAATAAGCATCTTCTCATCTGCTGTCGACTCCCCACAGGCTTCACTAAATGAGGTAGGTCGTAGAGGATACTGAACAATCTTCTATACTACCAAATGTATATAAGGAACTTGTTGATTGCCGAAAGTGTTGGCACCCTTGAAATTGTTCCAGAAAATGAAATATTTCTCCCAAAAAAAGGCAAATTGGACATAATTTCACACTAAATCCCAAAAATGAGCCAGACAAAATTGTTAGCACCTTTCCAAAATTGTGAGTAAAGAACTTTGTTTCAAGAATGTGATGCTCGTTCTGTGATGCACATTCAAACTCACATATGGCAAGTAACAGGTGTGGGCAATATGAAAATCTCAATCTTTGCATTGTTTGACTGTATGTGCCACACTAAGCATGGAGAACAGAAAGAGAAGAGAACTGTCTTAGAACTTTAGAACCAAAATTGTTTAAAAATAATCAACAATCTCAATGTTGCATGTCCATCTCCAGAGATCTTGATGTTCCTTTGTCCATGGTGCGCAACATAAAATGAAACACTATGGTCGAAGACCCAAGAGGACCACACTCTGTCACATGAGTAAGTCAAAATCCCTCATTATTTTTAAATAAATAAACACAAAGCATACCAACCTAAATATACCACTAACATGTAGAAATGGGCAGACTCCTGGATGTTCAGATTCGGTTGAACAGTTAACAAAAGTTCGTGTTCGGATACCAGGACAGTACCTGGACCCGAACCCGGACCCCATTCACTTGAATGGGGGGCCCGAACATCCAGTGTCATCCATGCTGTCACGTGCATGACAACGTGGCAAACACTGCTTCTGATAGGTGGTAAAATCATTACTGCCGGTCAGACAGCCATCGTTCCCACGCTGTCAAATGACAGCATGAGCCCACAGCTGTGATCGGAGGTATAAAGTTTACCTCTGGTCACTGGCGTGGGCTGATGGGACTACTGCTCCCATCAGCCTACACCTGCTGCCGCTAATGACAGCAACAGCAGGAGCGGCTGATGGGAGTATTCATCTGCAGGCTCCTGCACTGTAAGTAAAAAAAAAAAGACATAGGTTCCCCTGTATTTTTGAAAAACAGCCAGGCAAAACTCACAGCTGGGGGTTGCAACCCTCAGTTGTCAGCTTCAGCAAGGTTGGTTATCAGGAACTTAGGGGTCCTCACACTGTTTTTTTAATTATTTAAATAAATAATGTAAAAAAACGATGTGGGGTCCCCCCATTTTTGACAACTAGTCTTGAAGCAGACAGCTGGGGGCTTGTATTCTCAGGCTGGTAAGGGGCCATTGATATTGGCCCTCAAACCTAAAAATAGAAGCCCGCTGCCACCCAGAAAAGGTGCATCTATTATATGGGCCAATTCTGGCGCTTTTCCCGACTATTCACACTTGCCCTGTAGCAGTGGTAAGTGGGGTTCATATTTGTGGGATTGATATCACCTTTGTATTGTCCAGTGACATCAAGCCCATAGGGTTAGTAATGGAGTTATAGTTATATTGTAAATAAAGACACAGCAAGAATAAGTAATTTAATTGAAAGAATGACAGACTCCTTTAATGATTCTAAATTAAACCATACTCACGTCTTTGCCCATTCCATTGAAGCCATTGTCTCCTGTAATAAAACAAAAATAAAAAACAACCATATACTTCACCTGTCTGTCATTTTGTCCCACTCCATAATCCATGTCTGTGGATAAACAGTTTTCAACCTGGACAGTGCCAAGATCCGACTGTCCAGGCTGAGAACCAATGGGAAAATGAGCTACTGCAAGCCCAGCATCTGTGACTAACGATGATGTCATGGAGGTTACCACTGTTCACTGAGGCTGCCTTCCCAGCTGGAACCTTGAACTGCAGTGACCGCACAAAAATTTAACTTTAGACCCAATTTTTTTATTTTCAAAATGGTGACAGCAAATTAATAGACCCCAATCTTTGTTGTGCAATGTTTTTTTAGCCCCAAATTTAGCATTTTTACAAAGGTATCAGGAGAAATTGCACAATACAATACGCTATATAAGGAGGAAAGCGACTGTCTTGGCGGACAGCAGGGCTTGGAAGGGAAAGAGCTCTATTTGACTTTTTGAAATTTGCTGGAATCATTAGTGGATGCCCTGTCGAGTTTGGAGACTAGTGGTGTGCCTAAATAGTGGAACTCAAAAAATACTAGCAAAAGGCAGAGATGCTTACCTGCCCAGGCCTTCAAACAAATGCACTTTCAGGATGCAGTGGACCATGTACTTAATATGGTGGCAACACAGGTGCAGAAATACAGATGAGGCAACCACCCACAACCTACCAATCCCAATGGAGGGGGTGGCTGCTTGGCATATTGCTGCACAAAAAAGACTTGCATGTGGCGATGTTCACACAATGGAAATGCACAGCATCCAGGTTAACAGCATATTAGTGATGCCCTTCTATTAGATCAGGCGGGCTGCCCAGCGCTATCCAAATGCATCCGATGTGAACAGACACCACAGTTTACAAGACTAAATGGGCCCAACTGCACCCTGAAAAATAAAGTGCAAAAAACACATAAAAATATGTGAGGTATTAGTTAATGTTTTAACCAAAATACGGAAGCTTGTAACTTACGTCAAGGGTCCCCACGCTTATGCTTTTCAGGATGTAGTGGACCCATGTAGTTAAGATGGCAGCAAAATACCGATGAGGCAACTACTCATAACCTACTAATCCCAATGGAGGGGGTGGCTGCTTGGCATATTGCTGCACAAAAAAGATTTGTATGTGGCGCTGTTCAGGACATGAACTGATTAGCATGGGAAAGTTTCTGAATATTTTCCCACGCTGTCAGTTCACTGCGGGTCAGGCAGGGAGTATGCGCAGCCTCAGTAACTACCGTTGACGTCACTTAGGCTGCGCTGACTCCCCGCCTGACCTGCGGTGAACTGACAGCGTGGGAAAATGTTCCAAAACTTTCCCACGCTAATCAGTTAATCTCCGGTCAGGCGGGGAGGCTGCGCAGTCAGCTTTTCCTTCATTCCTCCGTGGTTTACAGCTGGGTCGGTAGCATTAGCACCGCTCCCGGTTGTAAACTATTTAACCCCTTTAGATGGATTGCAGCGTGGGAATTGACTGTACGGCGGACAAGTATGGGTATATTGTTAGTTTTTTATTTTGGATTTTTTCCAGGAGAACGATGGCTTCGAATGAATTGGGAGTTAAATAAAGATGGAAAAAATGTTTGTTTATTTTTTTCATTAAAACTCTTTATTCTTAATGTGTGTGTTTTTTTTAACCCTTTCAGACTAGTGGATTAATAATGGATAGTTGTCTTACTGATACCTCTCCATTATTAATCGGGTTTAATGTCACCTTACAATAGCAAGGTGACATTAACCCCTTATTACCCCATATGCCACCCTCTACAGGGCAATGGGAAGAGAGAGAGTAAGTGCCAGAATTGGTGCATCTTACAAATGCGCCTTTTCTGAGGTGGTTGGAGGCAGATTTTTTTAGCCGAGGGGGGCCCATAAACAATGGTCCCTCTCTAGGCTAGTAATTTCTGCCCTCAGTCACTGGCTTGCCCTCTCTGGCGGAGAAAACTGCGGGGGAGCCCACCCAAGTTTTTTCGTGAACTAATCCTTTAACATATACAGCTTCAAAATTTTACACACATACACTACTAACATTATTAGTGAGGGACATATATAAATCTAATGGATATGCAATGGTTTCCTGTATGTAAACCATCTTTAATTTCCTGTCAGGTTCTGTAATGATTTTACAGATGCCGACAATTGAATTTTCACCTATTCTGCTATCTATATCTCTATGAAATATAAATATAAATATATATATATGTATATATATATATATATATATGTGTCAATGGTATATATATAAATGTATACCTATACTATGTGTATACATGTGTTCTATCTATTCTATTTTAACCTATCAGTGTGATTTTACAGTATAGCGCACTGAATTGACGACTTTTCTAAAGGTCACCGGTGAGTATTTCTTGCAAGTCACACTGATGGTCCGTGTGGTGTGCGAGTTTTTCTCACACCCATAGACTTGCATTGGCGATTCATGGCCGATATACGCTGCAAATCGCAGCATTTTTTATTATTATTATTATTATTTATTTATATAGCGCCATTGATTCCATGGTGCTGTACATGAGAAGGGGTTACATACAAATTACAGATATCACTTACAGTAAACAAACTAACAATGACAGACTGCTACAGAGGGGAGAGCACACTGCCCTTTCGGGCTTACATTCTACAGGATTGTGGGGCAGGAGACAGTAGGTCGGGGGGTTGCAGCAGTTCCGGTGTTGGTTGAGGCGATATCTCCGGTAGTGGTGAGGAGGCAGCAGGGTCATTGCAGGCTGTAGGCTTACATTCTACAGGATTGTGAGGCAGGAGACAGTAGGTCGGGGGGTTGCAGCAGTTCCAGTGTTGGTTGAGGCGATATCTCCGGTAATGGTGAGGAGGCAGCAGGGTCATTGCAGGCTGTAAGCTTTCCTGAAGAGATGGGTTTTCAGGTTCCGTCTGAAGGATCCGAATGTGTTTGATAGTCGGACGTGTTGGGGCAAAGAATTCCAGAGGATGGGGGATATTCGCATGCTGCTATATCACTCGCACGTATAATACGGCCGAGACAAAAAATCGTGATGAGAGCTGCCCCATAGCTTAACATTGGTCTGAGTGCTATGCGATTTTTTTCTCACATAGCACTCGTCCGTATTTCTCTCTAGTGTGACTTCGGCCTAACAAATGTTTTTTCATTGCAAAAGTTTTTGCATCCCCATATTTATATTTACAGACAAAAAAACGAAGGCAGTACACCAGTTTATGGTGAAAAAATGTGGCTATTTAATTGCCCATAATGTCAACATTTCGGCTCAGGATTGTGAGCCTTTGTCAAGTTTTCTGCCTTTGTTTTTTGTCTGTATGTGGACGTTCGGTCATTGCCTTAGAGGTACGTCACCCAGGAACGCTATCTGCCTGTGTTGATTTTTGTTTTCTTTTCTTCATATTTATATCTAGATAGCTATCATTTTTCCATATTTTGGCTGACAGTCATGTGAGGGCTTAGTTTTTGCAGGACGAGTTGATGTTTTTATTGGCACCATTTTTGGAAATATGACATTTTTGATTGCTTTCTATTCTGATTTTTGCGAGACAGAATGAAAAAAACAGCAAATGAAAAATTTTATTTTTTTTAATGCCATTCAGCTTGTGGTAAAATTGATAAAGCAGCTTTATTTTTCAGGTCAGTACAATTACAGTGATACCACATTTATATATTTGTTTGTGTTCTTTCGCTTTTACTCAATAAAAACTATTTTATAGAAAGCAAAATTATTTTTGCATTGCTTTATTCTTAGAGCTATAACTTTTTTATTTTTCTGCTGATGGATCTGTGTGATGGAAGATGTTTTCAGAGATATCATTTTTATTTGCATTTGTCTTTTTGATTGCGTTTTATTCCACTTTTTGTTCAGTGGTATGATGATAAAGCATTGTTTTTGCCTGTTTTTTTAACAGAGTTCACTGAAGTGGTTAACTTGTGGTACAGTTTTATTGGGCGGGCGTTCCGGACTCGGCGATACCAAATATGTGTACTTTTTATTGTTTAGGTTTGTTTTTATATAAGTAAATATATTTTATTGAAGTAATATTTTTTCTTTTTTTTGTTCTTTATTTGGTGAATTTTAAAAAATATTTTTGCAATTTTATTAACTTCTTGAAAACTTTTTTACAATGTCCCAGAATGGGACATCAACTGTATACTGACAAATCGCTGATCTAATACTCCGCAATAATTCTGCATTGCAGAGCATTAGATCAGTGTCTCACAAGCAGGGAAAAGATGTGTCTGTTCTGATCATGAGCTGACAGGCCACCGTCCCTGAGTGACCCCGTGGCCATATTTTGGCCTGGGGTCACTTTGGAGACAATCGGCTCCCTCCCTCTGCTATGCCCAGCGATATCTCTATCACTATTGACAGCGGCATCAGAGGGGTCAAACCCCCACAATTGGTGCTAGCACCGATCATGGGAATTGCTGCAGGGTATCAGCTCTCATATACAGCTGACACCCACATTTGTTGTGGCATTCAGCATGAGCTAACGTGATCATCACCTCATATGTATACTGCGACTTGCGGGAACGTAGCTCCTGCTGTGCCGTCGGGAAGGGCTTCATTTAATACATTCCTTTTACTATATAGGCTACTATAAAACCTTTTAGCCATAGGATCCAATTATAAATTAAAAGTATTATATAAGATTCCTACTCTGCATGACATTTTGCAGCCTAGTGTAATTTTCAATACAGCAAAAAAAAAACGCACAAAGCATGATGATAAAAGGAGATTCACTTTTTTAATTTACTTGGGTGCTCAAAGTCACAAAAAACAAAGGAACACTGCTGACACAATGTGATAGATACAATTTAGAATAATGTGAATAAAGTAAATTTTGAGAGCGAACTTAACCTGTTCTCCCCAAAGCCTTTTTCACCTTTCTGACCAGGCCAAATTTTACAATTCTGACTAGTGTCACTTTGTGTAATAATAACTCTGGAACACTTCAACAAATCCCAGTTTGTTTTTTTATGTGACACATTGTGCTTTATGACAGTGGTAAATTCAGGCCAATAGTTTTTGCACTTATGAGGGCTTGTTCTTTGTGAGAGAAGTTGTACTTTTGAATGACATGATTGGTTTTACCAAATAGTGTACTGGAAGACGGGAAAAAATTCAAAGTGCGGTGAAATTGCAAAAAATAGTGCAATTCTACAATTGCTTTTTTTTTTTTTTTTTTTACCATGTTCACTAAATGCTAAAAGTTACCTGACTTTATTATTCCCCAGGTCATTACGAGTTCGTAGATACCAAACATGTATAGGTTCTTTTTTATTTAAGCGGTGAAAAATTTTTCCAAATTTTGTAAAAAGAAAAAAAAGTTGCAATTTTCCAAGACGTGTCGCATCTCTATTTTTTATGACCTGGGAAAAGGTGAAGGCTTATTATTGTTGTGCCAAGCTGACATTTTTATTCACACCATTTGGGGGAGATGTGATGTTTTGATAGCCCATTATTACATTTTAGTGCAACGTTTCGGTGACCAAAAAAACGTAATTCTTGCATTTTGATTTTTTACACCGCTTGGCGATTGGATTATTTCTTTTTACATATTGACAGATTCGGCTACCAAAAATAACAAATGTGTGTATTTTTTATTGCTTTATTTAGAATGGGGAGAATGGGGGATGATTTAAACTATATATATTTTTTTGATGTTTTTAAAAGCATTTTATTTCACTTTTTATTTGCTTCAATAGTCTCCATGGGAGACTAGAAGCTGCGATCATCTGATCGCCTGTGCTACAGCCCTGCTCTGTATGGCAGAAATGCTCACTTGCTATGAGCACCGACCACAGGGCTGTGTTGGGATCACTTTGAGGTGTCAGACTTTACGGGTGGTACTGTAGGGTCATCGTATTGTATGTATGAAGACTAATATGAAAGAATTCACTGTAGGGGTATCATGCTGTGTTTTGAGGCATGTTTGTTAGCATCATACTTTATTTGGGCCATGAATGGGGCATCTCTGTGAGTGGGCACACTTAGGGGCTTCAACAGAAGTAAACTTAGTTTGTATGGACTGCATAGTTGTGAGTTAGACTCTTCTGTGACCCTAGAGAATATTATTTATTTTTTAGTGATGAACCTGCAGTGTGATCAGGTAAGTTGAGCACAAGAGACAAAAGTGAGATTACTGACACTTTTGAGCTTTTCTTTCAAAACAGACAGTGTGGGCAGAGCAGTACAGAAGAGGTGACAGTGGTATAGGAAGAGGACAGCTGATAGAAAGGTTTGTAATGTGACACAGCTAAACTCAGCTGATCAATGCTCAAAGGTGTCAGCAATCAGTTATGTCTGCTCAAAGTAACTTGCAATTGCTGTGCAGTGAGATCATCTGTCATTTTATGTCTAACAGAGGAGTAGACTTTTCTAGGCTATGGAGGGGGATTGTTCTTTCCCTTTGAGTATGTGTACCTGCTTATGATTTGTCAACGTAATACAAGTGGTAGAAATACATGCTCCCAGTGAAAACTCTTTGATAATGGTCACTTAGTCTTAACAAAAGATTAAAGAAATAGACTTTGCAACACAGAGGCTATAGAAGCCAAATAATGCAAGTTCTGTTAATGCAGTTGAATTGCAAAAAAAAATTTGTGTATTTGGGACTAAAAATTAAGTAAGAAAGAAATTGTCTCCAAAAGTAGTAACACCATTATTAGCCAAGTATAAATAATATAGTTTCAAGAGAAACTGTGTTATGTTTTGGTAACTGAGGAGAACTGTTTTTTTTAAACAGTAATACACCAGAGAGGCTGGAACCTATTGGATTGCAGTAACCTGAACTAACCACACAACTAGAGGTGGCCGTGGAGCGTTCCTACGTTGACCCTAGACGCCTCGTCACAGCCTGAGAGATAACTACACCTAAAGGCAGAAAGATGAAAGCAATCTGCCCCGGAGCAGATCCCCAAAGAAAATAGGAAGCCCCCAAAAATGTAATGGCGGTTAGATAAGAAGAAAGCACGCACACAGACAGAAAATAGAATGAGCAAACGCTGGGCCCAATCTGTCTAGGCAGAAAAGTACAGGAAAGAATTCTGACCGCAATCTAACAAAAACCCTAAAAAATACCAGCACTTCTGATTGCCAAAAACCTGAGATCACACTATCTCATCCACCTAAATCAGATCTCTGGTGTAACAAATGCTATTCAGCAAATAAAAAATAACAAAGGAGCAAAGCAAAAGTGCAGACAAAAACGGAGCACAATTGCAGCACCAGACCCCCAAAAGGGGACAGGCTACAGTCCACTGCAAGCAGCAAACCAGCAATGAAAATCAAACAGAGAAAAAAAAAACAGCAAACACTTATCTGAAGGAGAGCAGGAACCTAGCAGTGCTTCAAGCAAAACCAGAAGGAACAATTGATAACCGGCAAGGCTGCTGGGAACACAGGCAACTTATTTCCTACCATTCAGCTCCAGCTGAAGGCCATTGATTAATCAGTTCATTACCCTCAGCAACCACCGGAGGGAGCCCCAGCTCAGAAGCCACCTCCAGCATATTCACAACAGTACCCCCCCCTTGAGGAGGGTCACCGAACCCTCACCTGTGCAACCAGGCCAATCAGGATGGGCTCGATGATAGGCACGGATAAGTCTCCCAGCATGAATGTCCGAAGGAAACACCCAAGAATTGTAATCCTGACCATAACCTCTCCACTTGACCAAATACTGGAGTTTCCGTCTAGCAAAACGAGAATCCAATATCTTCTCAACCACATACTCCAAATTGCCCTGAACCAAAACAGGGTCGGGAGGTGCAGCCACAGGAACCACTGGTTTGACAAACCTCTTCAATAAGGACTTGTGGAACACGTTATGGATCTTAAATGTCCCTGGAAGAAGTAAACGAAAGGAAACCGGATTAAGAATCTCCATGATCTTATAAGGTCCAATGAACCTAGGCTTAAACTTAGGAGATGCAACTCTCATAGGGATATTTCTTGAGGACAACCAGACCAAGTCCCCCACTTCAAACCGAGGACCATCAGTCCTATGCCGGTTGGCAAACCGCTGGGCCCTGTACTGAGAGAGGGACAACCTCTCCACTACCTGGTCCCAAATCTGCTGCATATGCTCCACAACAGAGTCAACACCTGGACAGACAGAAGCCTCCGTCTGTCCCGAAGAAAATCGAGGGTGAAACCCAAAATTGCAGAAAAATGGAGACATCAAAGTGGCAGAGCTAGCCCTATTATTAAGAGCAAACTCAGCCAAAGGCAAAAAAGAGACCCAGTCATCTTGATCAGCAGACACAAAGCATCTCAGATAAGTCTCCAATGTCTGGTTTCTTCTCTCAGTTTGTCCATTGGTCTGAGGATGAAAAGCAGAGGAGAAAGACAATTGAACACCAAGTTTAGAACAAAAAGTCCTCCAAAATCTGGAAACAAACTGGACTCCTCTGTCAGACACAATGTTCTCAGGAATGCCGTGTAACCGAACCACGTGCTGAAGGAACAAAGGCACCAATTCAGAGGAGGAAGGCAACTTAGGTAATGGCACAAGATGTATCAATTTGGAAAACCTATCACAAATCACCCAGATAACGGTCATTCTCTGAGAAACAGGAAGGTCGGAAATGAAATCCATAGAGATATGGGTCCATGGTCTCTTGGGCACAGGCAATGGCATCAACAAACCACTAGAGCGAGAGCAAGGCTTGGAGCGAGATCAAGTCCCGCAGGACTGCACAAATTCCCTGATGTCACGAGACAAAGTAGGCCATCAAAAGGACCGACTAACCAAGTCTCTGGTACCAAAAATTCCGGGATGACCGGCCAACGCGGAACAATGAATCTCAGACATCACACTCTTTTTCCACTGGTCTGGGACAAACAATTTCCCAATAGGGCAACGCTCGGGTTTATCCTCCTGACACCCTTCCAGAGCCAGTCTCAAATTGGGCGAGATGGCGGAAAGAACTACACGCTCTTTCAAAATAACAGCAGGATCAGATAACTCAGGAGAGTCCGCAAGGAAACTCCTCGAGAGGGCATCCGCATTAACATTCTTAGTGCCAGGAAGAAAGGAAACCACAAAATTAAAACGTGTGAAAAACAAGGCCCACCTGGCCTGTCTAGGATTAAGTCGCTTGGCTGATTCCAGATAAACCAGATTCTTATGGTCCGTGAGGACCACCACCTGATGTTTGGCTCCCTCCAGCCAATGTCTCCACTCTTCAAAAGCCCACTTCATGGCCAATAACTCCCGATTACCCACGTCATAATTACGTTCAGTTGGAGAAAATTTTCGAGAGAAAAAGGCACAAGGGTTAATTTTAGAGGTCTCTGGATCTCTTTGGGACAAAACGGCACCTGCCCCAATTTCAGAGGCATCAACCTCCACCTGAAATGGCAGAGAAACATCAGGCTGCCGTAGAACAGGAGCAGCAGTGAATCTCTGCTTAAGTTCCTGAAACGCAGAGACTGCCTCAGGAGGCCAAGTCACCACATCAGAACCCTTTTTGGTCAAATCAGTCAATGGTTTAACAATACCAGAGAAATTACCAATAAATTTACGATAAAAATTGGCAAAACCCAAGATTCTCTGAAGAGCCTTTAATGAAGTAGGTTGGACCCAATCACAGATGGCCTGAACCTTGACCGGGTCCATTTCAATAACAGATGGGGACAAAATAAATCCCAGAAATGAGATCCTCTGTATGCCAAAAAGACACTTTGATCCCTTCACATACAGAGCATTCTCTCTCAAAATCTGGAACACAGTCCGAACATGTTTCACATGAGAATCCCAGTCATTGGAAAAAATCAAGATATCATCCAAATAAACAATCAGAAATTTATCCACAAAATCCTTGAAAATGTCATTCATGAAGGACTGGAAGACAGAAGGAGCATTAGTGAGCCCAAAGGGCATCACTAGGTACTCAAAATGCCCCTCTGGGGTATTAAATGCCGTCTTCCATTCATCCCCGTGCTTAATGCGAATAAGGTTATACGCCCCCCTGAGGTCAAGCTTGGTAAACCAAGTAGCACTTTTCACCCTGGAAAAAAGGTCAGAAATCAAGGGTAACGGATATTGATATTTCACAGTGATATTGTTCAAGAGACGATAATCATTAGACGGCCTTAATGAACCATCCTTTTTGGCCACAAAGAAAAAACCGGCACCCAAGGGTGAAGAGGATGGTCTGATATGACCCTTCTCCAATGACTCCTTGATATAAGATCGCATAGCGTCATGTTCAGGTACAGACAAGTTAAAAAGGAGACCTTTAGGGAATTTACTACCAGGCACTAATTCAATAGCGCAGTCATAGCTCCTATGGGGGGGCAAGGATGCAGATTTACTTTCGCTAAACACATCAGAAAAATCAGTCAAAAAGTCAGGAACATCCTGAGCCTGGGGAGAGGCAGAAAAAACAGGAGTGTTGGCATTAACACATTGGCAGCCCCAACTGGTTACAGACACAGATTTCCAATCCAAAACAGGATTATGAGACTGTAACCAAGGGAAACCTAGTACAATAATGTCATGCAGATTATACAGCACCAAAAATTTGCAACTCTCCTGATGATCAGGTTCAACCCTCATTATCACCTGAGTAGAGAACTGGGGTTTATTCTCAGCCAAAGGGTAGAATCAATCCCCAGTAGGGGAATAGACTTCCGTAGGGGTATCAAGGGAAACCCACAACGTTTAGCAAAATCAAAATCCATCAGGTTAATAGCTGCTCCCGAATCAACAAAAGCCTGAGCAGAAAATGTGGACAGGGAGCAAATCAGGGTAACAGTCAACAGAAATTTAGTCTGAACACTACCCAAGACAACTGAGCGTGCAAAACGTCTTCCCCGCTTAGGGCAGACTGAAATAGCATGAGAGGCGTCACCACAGTAGAAACATAACCCATTGCATTTTCGAAACTCATGACGCTGTGCCCCAGAAGCCACTCTATCACACTGCATGGGTTCAGAAGCTGGTTCACAAGGCAACACTATTCCACGCATACCTCTACGCTCACGCAAACATCTGTCAATTTGAATTGCTAATGACATAGAATCATTGAGATCAGAGGGAGCAGGGAAACCCACCATAACATCTTTTACATTCTCTGACAGACCCTTCCGAAAAAGGGCTGCCAAAGCATCATCATTCCATTTGGTCAGGACTGCCCACTTTTGGAATTTCTGACAGTATAACTCAGCGTCCTCAAGCCCCTGATTTAATGCCAACAAGGTTTTTTCTGCTTGATCAGTGACATTAGTTTCATCGTACAATATCCCCAGAGCCAGAAAAAATGCAGGGTCCCCAGGTGTCAGGGAAAAAGCCCAATCCTGAGGATCGCCGCGCAGGAGAGAGATGACAATTTGAACCTGCTGTGCTGCGTTCCCTGAGGACTTAGGTTTTAAGGCAAAAAACAACTTACAGTTATTTTTGAAATTCCGAAATTTAGCTCGATCCCTAAAAAACAAATCTGGCATGGGGATCCTAGGTTCCACAACCGGCAACCCTGCAAGATAGATAGCAATACTCCGAACTTCAGTGGCAAGCTGATCCACACGGCCAGACAACTGTGCAAACTCCATTGAGAGAAAAAAAAATCCTCAGCACCCAGAGAAAAAGAGGGAAAAAAAAAATGCAACAAACAGAGAAAAAAAAAAAAAAATCTCTGACAACTCTGACAACTTTTTTTTTCCTTTTTTTTCACACTATTTTCCCCTTCTGTGAGTACCATATAATTTTCAGTTTGGCCGGTGATACTGTTATGATTTGGTAGCTGAGGAGAGCAGGCAAAAACGGCAATACACCAGAGAGGTTGGAATCTACTGGATTGCAGTACCCTGACTAACCACCACAACTAAAGGCAGCCGTGGAGCGTACCTACGTTGGTCCTAGATGCCTCGTAACAGCCTGAGAGGTTAACTACACCTAAAGATAGAAAGAGGAAAGCTATCTGCCCCGGAGCAGATCCCCAAAGAACATAGGAAGCCCCCAAACATGTAATGGCGGTTAGACAAGAGGTAATACAGACACAGACAGAAAATAGTATGAGCAAACGTTGGGGCCCAATCTTCCTAGAAAGAAAAGGATAGGAAGGACACTTACTGCAATCCAAAAAACCCTAAAAAATACCAACTCTACTAATTGCAAAAACACCTGAGATCACACGACCTCTACCACCTAAATTAGTTCTCTGTGTAACAAAACTAAGCTGCAGCCACTGAACAAACTGGAAAAGGCAAATGAACAAATAACAGTGGCTCAGATAAACTGAGAGGAGCACAAGCCCCCGGAGGGGACCTGTCTGGCCTCCACAGAAGTGCAGGAAAAAATGCAAAAAGCAAGCACAAAAATAAAAGCAGAAAATATCTTATCTGTTAGCAGAAGATGCAGGCAAGACTCAGCAAGCTTCCAAGTGAACCAGGAACCAAAGTTGAGACAAGAACAATTGATCACTGGCAACCCTGATGGGAGGGAACCTCCCTTATATAAGACCAGTCTGTAACTCCTGATTGCCAATCTTCACAATCTTCATTGAATGGTTCAGTACTGTTTGTAACCACCAGAGGGAGCTTCTGCTCAGACTTCATTTCTAACACATTCACAACAGTACCCCCCCTTGAGGAGGGGTCACCGAACCCTCATTTGGGCAACCAGGTCGGTCAGGATGAGCTCTGTGATACGCACGAATCAGTCTCCTAGCATGGATGTCCGAAGCAAACACCCAAGAATTGTCCTCCTGACCATAACCTCTCCACTTAACCAAATACTGGAGTTTCCGTCTAGAAAAACGAGAATCCAATATTTTCTCAACCACATACTCCAGATTGCCCTCAACCAAAACAGGGTCAGGAGGTGCAGCCATAAGAACCACTGGCTCGACAAACCTCTTCAATAAGGACTTGTGGAACACGTTATGGATCTTAAATGTCCCTGGAAGAAGTAAACGAAAGGAAACAGGATTAAGAATCTCCATGATCTTATAAGGTCCAATGAACCTAGGCTTAAACTTAGGAGATGCAACTCTCATAGGGATATTTCTTGAGGACAACCAGACCAAGTCCCCC
This sequence comes from Oophaga sylvatica, assembly GCA_033576555.1. Classification (NCBI taxonomy): domain Eukaryota; kingdom Metazoa; phylum Chordata; class Amphibia; order Anura; family Dendrobatidae; genus Oophaga; species Oophaga sylvatica. Next base: position 446,853,932 of record JARQOD010000002.1, on the reverse strand, counting down.
ACTTCAAACCGAGGACCATCAGTCCTATGCCGGTTGGCAAACCGCTGGCCCCTCTCCTGAGAGAGGGACAACCTCCCCACTACCTGGTCCCAAATCTGCTGCATACGCTCCACAACAGAGTCAACACTGGACAGACAGAAGCCTCCGTCTGTCCCGAAGAAAATCGAGGGTGAAACCCAAAATTGCAGAAAAATGGAGACATCAAAGTGGCAGAGCTAGCCCTATTATTAAGAGAAAACTCAGCCAAAGGCAAAAAAGAGACCCAGTCATCTTGATCAGCAGACACAAAGCATCTCAGATAAGTCTCCAATGTCTGGTTTGTTCTCTCAGTTTGTATATTGGTCTGAGGATGAAAAGCAGAGGAGAAAGACAATTGAACACCAAGTTTAGAACAAAAAGTCCTCCAAAATCTGGAAACAAACTGGACTCCTCTGTCAGACACAATGTTCTCAGGAATGCCGTGTAACCGAACCACGTGCTGAAGGAACAAAGGCACCAATTCGGAGGAGGAAGGCAACTTAGGTAATGGCACAAGATGTATCATTTTGGAAAACCTATCACAAATCACCCAGATAACGGTCATTCTCTGAGAGACAGGGAGATCGGAAATAAAATCCATAGAAATATGGGTCCATGGCCTCTTGAGTACAGGTAATGGCATTAACAAACCACTAGAACGAGAGCAAGGCTTGGAACGAGAGCAAGTCCCACAGGACTGCACAAAGTCCCTGACGTCACGAGACAAGGTAGGCCACCAAAAGGAGCGACTCACCAAGTTTCTGGTACCAAAAATCCCGGGATGACCAGCCAACGCGGAACAATGAATCTCAGACATCACGCTCTTTTTCCACTGGTCTGAAACAAACAACTTCCCAACAGGGCAGCGCTCAGGTTTATCCTCCTGACACCCTTCCAGAGCCAGTCTCAAATTTGGCGAAATGGCGGAAAGAACCACACCCTTTTTCAAAATAACAGCAGGATTAGATAACTCAGGAGAATCTGTAAAGAAACTCCTCGAGAGGGCATCCGCCTTGACTTTCTTAGTGCCAGGAAGAAAAGAAACCACAAAATTAAAACGTGTGAAAAACAAGGCCCACCTGGCCTGTCTAGGATTAAGTCGCTTGGCTGATTCGAGATAAATCAGGTTCTTATGGTCCGTGAGGACCACCACCTGATGTTTGGCTCCTTCCAGCCAATGTCTCCACTCTTCAAAGGCCCACTTCATGGCCAATAACTCCCGATTACCCACGTCATAATTACGCTCAGTTGGAGAAAATTTTCGAGAGAAAAAGGCACAAGGGTTACTCTTAGAGGTCTCTGGATCCCTTTGGGACAAAACGGCACCTGCCCTAATCTCAGAGGCATCAACCTCCACCTGAAACGGCAGAGAAACATCAGGCTGCCGTAGAACAGGAGCAGAAAAGAATCTCTGCTTAAGTTCCTGAAACGCAGAAACTGCCTCAGGAGGCCAATTCACCACATCGGAACCCTTTTTTGTCAAATCAGTCAATGATTTAACAATACCAGAGAAATTACCAATAAATTTACGATAAAAATTGGCAAAACCCAAAAATCTCTGAAGAGCCTTCAATGAAGTAGGTTAAATCCCAATCTTCCAATTTTTATCCACTTTATGAAAACAGAAAACTAACCATTAACCTGTTAAATAAATGAAATTGAACATGTCATTATATTGATGCTTCTGGAACTATAGGCAGCATGAATCAGAGCTTGTCTGATTGGAGTCAGGTATGCATTTCAGCCATGGCATTTCAGAAAAAATATCATTTAAAAAACCAGGACTATACGAAGAGACCCCTCAAGTCTAATGACATTCCCAGCTAGCTTTTCTCTGTCTCACTTCAGTTGGGTATATAGGTGTGTACATAGGCAGAGACGTGTAAATCAACTGGAGACAGCAGGGGGAAGCTATGATTTTTCTGAAATACTGCATTTACTATCATTGCTTACAGCTGCCTTTGGTTCTCTGCAAACTAAAGGCAATTTGTTGTGAATATGCTGGAGGCGGCTTCTGAGCTGGGGCTCCCTCCGGTGCTTGCTGAGGGTAATGAACTGATTAATCAATGGCCTTCAGCTGGAGCTGAATGGTAGGATATAAGTTGCCTGTGTTCCCAGCAGCCTTGCCGGTTATCAATTGTTCCTTCTGGTTTTGCTTGAAGCACTGCTAGGTTCCTGCTCTCCTTCAGATAAGTGTTTGCTGTTTTTTTTCCTCTGTTTGATTTTTATTGCTGGTTTGCTGCTTGCAGTGGACTGCAGCCTGTCCCTTTTTGGGGGTCTGGCGCTGCAATTGTGCTCCGTTTTTGTCTGCACTTTTGCTTTGCTCCTTTGTTACTTTTTATTTGCTGAATAGCGTTTGTCAGAGACACTGCCCTCTCTTGGTTCTCTTCCTATCTTTCTGACCGCTCCTTCAGTGTTTCGTTCTCTGGCTCCACGTCATCTCCTCTTCCTCTCACTGTCGGTGTACCCCAGTGCTCAGTCCTTGGCCCCCTTCTCTTCTCTCTCTACACGGCCCCAATTGGACAGACCATCAGCAGATTTGGCTTTCAGTATCATCTTTATGCTGATGACACACAACTATACACATCATCCCCCGACCTTACCCCCGCTGTTCTACAGAACGCCACCGACTGTCTGTCTGCATTCTCCAACAGCATGTCCGCTCTCTATCTGAAACTTAACCTCTCCAAAACTGAACTCCTTCTGCTCCCGCCGTCTACTAACCTCCCTAAATCTGACATTTCCCTCTCCGTGGGCGGCACCATAATAACACCCCGGCAGCAGGCTCGCTGTCTGGGTGTTATGTTTGACACCAATCTCTCCTTCACCTTCCATATACAATCTCTTGCCCGCTCTTGCCGCCTACACCTAAAGAACATCTCTAGAATCTGCCCTTTTCTCACCATGGAAACAACAAAAACCCTCACTGTAGCATTGATCCACTCCCGCCTGGACTACTGCAACGCTCTATTACTTGGCCTCCCCATTACTCGACTATCCCATCTCCAGTCCATCCTTAATGCAGCAGCCAGGGTCATCCACCTGGCTAATCGGTACTTGGACGCGTCCGCTCTTCGCCAGTCCTTACACTGGCTGCCCATTCATTATAGGATCCAATTCAAAGTACTGGTTCTCACCCACAAAGCTCTCCACAGTGCAGCACCCCCCTACATCGCCTCCCTCATTTCTATCTATCGGCCTAACCGACTGCTGCGCTCTGCAAACGACTTTCGACTAAACTCTACACTAATCCGCACCTCCCACTCCCGACTCCAAGACTTCTCCCGCGTCGCGCCAATCCTCTGGAATGCTCTACCCCAAGAAATTAGGACTATCCACAATTTGCATGGTTTCAGGCGCTCCCTCAAAACACATTTGTTCAGAGCGGCCTATCACGTTCACTAATCAAAGTCATTCTATGTGTAAGTGTGTGTGTGTAGCCCATTCACTATCTCCATCCATCCCTCACTCCCTCAAGATGGCTGGACCATCATTGTAAATGCACCATTGTATATACACACCTGTACTTTGTATCTCCCCCACCTCATTGTAGATTGTAAGCTCTCACGAGCAGGGGCGGCTTATTTTGCTTTAATTTTTGTATTGTTAACGTTGTTACTTATGACTTGTGTTTTGAAACTGTTAAACTGTAAACTGCGGAATATGTTGGCGCTATATAAATAAAAATTATTATTATTATTATTATTATTATTATTTTACTCACTTAAATAGCACCATTAATTTCACATCACTTTACAGACATTATCGGCACTGTCTACATTTGGGGTTCACAATCTAGATTCCCTGTCAGTATGCTTTTGGAATAAGGGAGGAAATCGGAGTACTCGGAGGAAATCCATGCAAACACGGCAAGAACATAAAAATGCATTTATTAATCGTCCTCTCCCACTCTCAACAGTGGGATTTTTCATTCTATTGTTTACTGTTAGGTTAACAGGCAAGAAGCATGTGCTTCTAAGCTCTTTCTTTATGAAGGTAGACCACACAAGCTGCTGAGCTCAGTGAATGGCTACAGCAGTGATGCCCATTGTCGATGTAATGTAATTGCTGCAACCAAAACATCGAAACCTGAGAGAGCTGGCGATGGACCCTAGTGTTAGGACTCCTGTTGTCCTACTGTGGATTGACCACTAGTAGCTGCTATTGTTCACCTTGATAACTGTTCTGCATTTGATAACTGTTCTGCTGTTGTGTTCTGCAATCGCTCTTTGCTAAGATGGCTGATTCTGAACCTGTGGGAGCCATCTTGTTTCCTGTATAGGCCTACTTGAAGTCATATGGAAAATTCACTCATTGCTTGTGTATTGTGTATAGCTGTTTGTCTAGTTCCAGTCTCCAGCTCCTGAGAACTATCTTACCCAGACAGTTCTCACTCCTCTCCGGATTGTTTCCCAGAACTCCTATTGCTGCCTCCAAGGACTTTCACTACCACTTTCTGTACCCTGCTAATGCTCCTCCTCTGGCCATTGGATTCTAGCCTTGCTTCACCAATATGGTAAGAGGATACTCAAGCCTTCATCATGGAATCTGCCAATTTAGGAAAATTGGAGATTTGTGTAAACAAAATAAACTGCTTGCTTACAAACATCACTGCAGACATGTAAACACTAAAGACAAAATACACGGCATTTGAACCTCAAACATTTCATTCCATTCAAATATTTGGACAAGCTACCCAAGATCTACACAATATTGTACAAAACTTAAGCAATAACATTGCACAGCAATCTGAGCAGATCCATCAATTACAAAATCAACACATAGCTCCAGTCCGTCCACCCACCCTTCCACTCCCAAACTTTCAGGTTTGTCACAAATATTGCAGATTCAACAACCAGTGCAGATTGTATTTCGGTGCACACCTTGCTCACTTCCCTAGTGCCAGATGTAAAGTATTGTGTATTATTATGTTACTGACACATAAAGCTTTATTCATGCCAAGCCCTCTTATTGAAATTCACAATGATCGACTTAATGATCTGGAGGTCTTCCTAGCAGCCACTAGCGAAGTGTTTGATGACCCTAATTGTAGTGCAACAGTTTCAGATACATTAATGGCTGTATGTCAGGGTAAGCACTCTATCGCAGAGTATGACACAGAAACCAGACTGTGAGTGATTGATACTGAATGCAATAATGCTGTAAAATTGTTATTTTTTACAGATTCTCCAGTGCTCTTAAAGATGAACTAGTACGAGCTAATGCTCCCACAAATTTTGATGACTTCATTCACCATTGTATTCGAATAGACATCCGATTATCTGAGAGAAGCCTGGAGAAGTGAAATTCTAACTGGTTCCAGAACAGTAACTATTTTCTACCTGTTTCTACCACCAGTCCCAGAGACTTTGAAAAAAAGAGTTCTCATCATAAATGGCCCATGGGCCTGAGGTTCCCCACCCCTATTTACAGTGTAAACGATAAAAAGATAAAAACATTAAGTACTTAGGGTTTTTGATCAATGAGTGCAAAAGTCATCCAACCTCGTCAAAGTGTACCTTTAACCTTAACCCCTAATGACGGAGCTTTTTTCATTCCCCTTCTTTACAGAGCCATAACTTTTTTATTTTTCCGTCAATATAGCCATGTGATGGCTTATTTTTTGCGGGACAAGTTGTACTTTTACGACATCTTTGATTTTAGCATGTCGTGTACTCGAAAACGGGAAAAAAATTCCAAGTGTGGTGAAATTGCAAAAAAGGTGCAATCCCACATTTGTGTTTTGTTTGGCTTTTTTGCTAGGTTCACTAAATGCTAAAACTGAATTGCCATTATGATTCTCCAGGTGATTACGAGTTCATAGACACCAAACATGTCTAGGTTATTTTTTAGCTAAGTGTTTAAAAAAAATTCCAAAGTTAGCTAAAAAAAAAATGGATAAAATTGCGCCTTTTCCCGAGACCCGTAGCATCTCCATTTCAGCAGCAGAACGGAAGGAAAGGAGACACACTAGTCATAACTAGTGGGTAGGCGGAGCCCAGATGGGATAGACACCTCAGATTAAAAAGAGTGTTGACCGGCCCCTCCAGCTCGGGCTCCTCCTACTCAGCTCTCCAGTTTTTCAATTTGAGGTCTCAGAGGATAGTCGCTGCTGGAAGCAGCTCCTCAGAAGATTTTATTATTTTTTATCGGACAAGAGACTTGGATCACCAAATGTGGTCTAGAGGTCTCAGGGGTCTCAGCGCTGCTGGACCCCAACCTCTCCCTTGGCGGATCTGTATTACCCTATATGGTGGTCCCTGCAGAACCCTGCCGGCCCAGGGGGATGAGGATGGCTTCCCTGGCGGGGACGCAAACCGCGCTGCAGGGGTCACTGCGTTCCCCGCCCTGGGGGGAAGCGATGGGCACGGCGCCACAAATCCCTGGGGGTCCCTGTGGTGCTCGGCTGGGTGAGTACTCCACATTTTTATTAATGTGTGTGAGTGATTCAGCGACTGCTGCGGCAGCCGCTGTTACAGTGCATGATTGGAGACTGTTCGAATTGTTAGAGAGTGCAATTCAATATGGCCATGATGCAGGCCTGGATACTGTGTCACTGCTGTCCAGGACACAATCCTCGGCGGTCACAGTCAGGAGAGCACTGTGGCTTAGACAGTGGACCGGTGATGCGGTTTCCAAGCAAGGTTTGCTATCTTTAGCTTACAAGGGTGGTCAGCTATTTGGGTCTGACCTCACGGAGCTGATTGCCAAGGCAAAGGCAAAAGAAGCAGCTTTACCACAGCGAAGAACGGTGGCTTCTACGTATGGCAGGCCTGGTACCAGTAGTGGTCGACGGTCCTTTCGGTCCAGGGGACGGTTCGGTCAGCCCTCTTGGGGGTCGGGTCGTCTCTCTTTTTCGGGAAAAAAGACTGCTCAGAAATCCCGTACTCCCTGGAAACAAAGTTTCCGTCAAGACAAGAGGGAATCTGACAAAAAGCCCACTAAGATGGATTGACGCCAGGGTCCCGCTCGAGGGCTCTCGAGTGGGGGGTCGCCTGCTTCAATTCAAATTGACTTGGGTTTCCCGCGTCCCAGACACCTGGGTGACGCGGGTTGTGTCGGCAGGCTACTTCATAGAGTTTTCTTCTCAACCCCCGAACAGTTTTTGCCAATCTCGCATCCCGTCAGAGCCCGAGCTATGTGCCGCTTTACTGCGAGAAGTCGACTTCCTTCTGCAGAAGGGTGTGGTGGTACCGGTTCCACCAGAGGACTGGGGAAGAGGATTTTATTCCAATCTCTTTGTGGTCCCCAAGAAGGAGGACAAATTTCGTCCCATCCTGGATCTCAAAAGATTGAATCGGCATGTCCACACCCGAAAGTTTCGCATGGAATCGCTTCGCTCAGTTGTGGCAGCCTTGTCGCAGAACAACTTTTTGGTGTCAATCGACATTCGCGACGCCTATTTGCACGTTCCAATCGGAAGGGCTCACCAACGTTACCTTCGTTTTGCCATAGGTCAGGACCATTACCAGTTTGTGGCTCTGCCATTCGGGTTAGCCTCAGCGCCCAGAGTTTTTACAAAAATTCTGGCGCCTCTCATGGCGATACTACGAAGACAGGGAGTCACGATTCTTCCCTACCTGGACGACCTTTTGATTGTGGCGTCCTCAAAGGAGGAGGCGGTGACGGCTCGCAATCTATCCCTTCAGCTCCTGCAGGACTTCGGGTGGCTGGTCAATTGGGAGAAGTCGTCTCTGGAACCGTCACAATCAATCCTGTTTTTGGGGATGCATTTCGACACGGTACGAGCAGTGGTGTCCCTGCCTCCAGACAAGCAAGCATGTCTCCTTCGACATGCACGGGTTATGAAGTCTTCAACAGCAATGTCCCTTCGAAGATGTATGCGCCTTCTGGGGTTGATGGTGGCTTCAATGGAGGCTCTTCCGTTTGCCCAATTTCATTCCAGGGCTCTCCAAAAGTTCATTCTGAGCCGTTGGGATCGGTCGCAGGCCTCACTGGATTGCAGTGTCATCATCTCCCACAGGGTACGAGAGTCTCTAGGATGGTGGATACGTCTGAAAGAGTTATCCCTGGGGAAGTCCTTCCTCCCTCCGAAGTGGTCGGTCATAACCACCGATGCCAGCCTGACAGGCTGGGGGGGTGTCTGGAACAATCTCTGGACTCAGGGAGTATGGTCGTCGGAAGAGTCTGTCTTGCCGATCAACATCCTCGAATTGAGGGCGATTTTCCTTTGCCTCCAACACTGGACGGTCCCTTTAAGCGGTCTGCCTGTCCGAGTGCAGACAGACAATGCGACGGCGGTCGCATATATCAATCACCAAGGCGGGACAAGGAGTTCCAGACTCATGGTGGAGGTATCTCGGATCCTGATATGGGCAGAGACCAGAGTTTCAGCCATCTCTGCGATCCACATTCCAGGAGTTCAGAATATCACGGCGGACTTCCTATGTCGCGAGAAGATGGATCCCGGAGAATGGAGTCTTCATCCGGAAATTTTTGCACTGCTGTGCTCCCGTTGGGGAACTCCCCAAGTAGATTTGATGGCATCCAGGTTCAATGCCAAGTTACCGACATTCATGTCCAGGTACAAGGATCCGAAGGCTGTAGCGGTGGATGCTCTAGTGGCTCCGTTGGACCAATTCAAACTAATCTATGTGTTCCCGCCGATTTCTTTGCTACCTCTGGTACTCCGTCGGATCAGACTAGAGAGAATCTCGGCTATATTGATAGCCCCAGATTGGCCAAGGAGAACGTGGTTCTCGACACTGGTGTCACTCCTGGCGGTACCGCCATTTCCACTTCCTCTTCGCCCGGACCTGTTATCCCAAGGGCCCGTTCGTCATCCGGACCTGAAGTCTCTGCGTTTGACGGCGTGGCTCTTGAGACCGAAATATTGACCCGTCAAGGTTTTTCAGCCGAAGTCATTGCCACTTTGCGAGCTGCCAGAGGTCCGGCTACCACTAAAATTTACCACAAGACTTGGGAAGCCTTCTTTTCGTGGTGTTCGGGTTCTTCAAGGAACCCGAGGATTTTTTCCATTCCCAATTTGTTGGCCTTCCTGCAATTCGGGCTGGACAAGGGTTTGGCAGTAAGCACCCTGAGGGGTCAGGTTTCTGCTCTGTCCTTGCTGTTCCGAAAGTCTATCGCCTCGCGTAGGGACGTACGTTCCTTTTTTCGCGGAGTAACCCGCCAGTTTCCGCCGCGGAAGGCGCCTGTGTCTCCTTGGCGTCTCAACCTTGTTTTGGAGGCTCTTCAACATGGGCCTTTTGAGCCTATGGACTCTGTTAGTCTTTCTTTGCTCTCTTGGAAGGTTGCCTTCCTAGTGGCGGTCACCTCTTTGAGAAGGGTTTCTGAGTTGGCGGCTCTTTCTTGCTCGCCTCCCTTCCTGGAGTTTCACCCGATCGTGTAGTGCTTCGCACACGGGGCAACTTCCTACCTAAGGTGGTGTCGCAATTTCATGTTAACCAGGATATTGTGTTGCCCTCTCTTTGTCCGAGGCCAAGGAATGCGAAGGAACGGGCCTTGCACACATTTTATTTGGTGCGGGCTTTGAAGTTCTATTTGACTGTTACTCAAGGTTTTCGGAAGTCGGACTCTCTGTTTGTTATTCCATCAGGTCGTCGACGTGGTCAACGAGCTTCCAAGGATTCTATAGCTCGTTGGATTCGGTCGGCCATTTTGGAAGCTTACCGACTTAAGGGCGAACCTTGCCCGATTAAGGTTCGAGCCCACGCCACGAGGGCTGTGGGCTCATCGTGGGCCTTTCATCAAGGGGCTTCGGCAGCTCAGCTCTGCTGGGCGGTGACCTGGCGCTCTGTCCACACTTTTACAAAATTTTATAAGGTGGACGTTAGTGCTTCCGCTGATGCAGCCTTGGGACGTAGGGTCCTACAGGCGGCGGTAGTTTAAAGTTCTCGTTAACTTGTGTTTTAGCGCTAGTTGCGCAGTTTCTTAGGTTGTTGGGTTCTGCCTTTTCTGGTTTTTTCCCACCCTTAATTTTTGGACTGCTTTGGGACGTCCCACTAGTTATGACTAGTGTGTCTCCTTTCCTTCCGTTCTGCTGCTGAAAGACGGATTTTGGTAAGAACTTACCTGTAAAATCCTTTTCAGCGAAGGAAGGAAAGAAGACACAGCTCCCTCCCATGGCAGAAGTGTGTTGTTCTATTTGCAGATGCGGCGTGACCCTCCTCTGATAGCGATTATCTGGGCTGAGGTCGACGCGCTAAGGCTCTGTTCTAGCATTGCCAGCTCATCGCAGTGGTCAGGTCCAGTGAGTAGTACCTGGAACTGTGTGGTTTTTTGCCTAAATGCATGCATAACCTGTATTCTTGTGTTTTTTGTCTCTGAAGTCCTTCAGAAGGGGTTATGTTGCTCCGCTGGTGATATTGCTCTTCCTTAAGATGGGGGAACAACTGGAGAGCTGAGTAGGAGGAGCCCGAGCTGGAGGGGCCGGTCAACACTCTTTTTAATCTGAGGTGTCTATCCCATCTGGCTCCGCCTACCCACTAGTTATGACTAGTGTGTCTCCTTTCCTTCCTTCGCTGAAAAGGATTTTACAGGTAAGTTCTTACCAAAATCCGTCTTTTTCGTGATCTCTGATTGGGTGAGGGCGGTGACCAAAAATACGTAATTCTGGCGGCATTTTGATTTTTTTCTTGCTATGCAGTTTAGCGATCAGGTTAATAATTTTTTTATTGATCCGGCGATTCTGAACGCAGCGATACCTAATTTATGTATGTGTGATTTTTTTTGTTTTATTTTATTTTGAATGGGGCGAAAGGGGGGTAATTTAAACTTTGACATTTTTTTTAGATTTTTAAAACGATTTTTTTTTTTACTTCTAGCATGCTTCAATAGCCTCCATGTGAGGCTAGAAGTTGCCATAGCTTGATCGCCTCTGCTACATACAGGCGCTGCTCAGATCGCCTGTATGTAGTAGAATAGTATACTGCATTGCTATGAGCGCGGACCACAGTTTGGCGCTCATATGAATCCGGCATCAACAACCATAGAGGTCTCAAGGAGACCTCTGGTTGTTATGCTGACGCACCGATGACCCCCGATCACGTGAAGGGGGTCAGCGGTGCGCGTATTTCCGACCTGAAGGCCGGACGCACTGCGTTAAATGCCGCTGTCAGCGTTTGACAGCGGCATTTAACTAGTTAATAGGCGCGGGCGGATCGCGATTCCACCCGTGCCTATTGCGGGCACATGTCAGCTGTACAAAACAGCTGACATGTCCCGGCTTTGATGCGGGCTCCCTGCCGGAGCCCTCATTAAAGCGGGGGTACTGTCATTGGACATACTATTCCGTCCAAGGGCAGTAAGGGGTTAATGGTTCCTAACCACTATAAATCTTATCTCTCCATGTGCCAAACCAACCTCATCTGAATGGGTAGTAAAATGGAGACCAGGCATAGCTCACAATTAAAGCTTGTGTGGCAAAGATGGATGGTTAAGGGTGTGAGGCCTGGAGGGAGCCAGACACCCCGATATGTACTGTGGAAAAGAAAAATTAGGCCCCGCACACCTATTATTAAATTAATTAATTCCACTATTGCTATATACGTAAAACATGAGCGACTTGGTTGAAAGGTTTTGATCAAAAAGCTTAAACGCCATTCAACTCCATCAAGGTGACCTCATATGGATAGTTCTCAACTTTGATTTAAAAGAAAAAGTGTACTACTGTAAGTATCTTGCGTTTTTAACGTGTACAGCAATGTTAGAGTTCATGTATACATTAATCGCAGTGTGCTGACACATCGTGTTTGTGTATGGGTCACATAGTGTATTTGTGCACCTGTTCATTAATTTATTTCAAAGGGCGTGCGGGCCCTTTTTTATTTTCTTTTTTGTAGTACATATCGGGAGGTGTGGCCCCCTCCAGGGCACGGCACCCTTATCCACCCATCTTTCCCATACCAGGTTTTTATTGTGAGCTATGCCTATGTCTGGTTTTCTTTTACTCCCCATTCAGATGAGTCCCGGTTGGTTTGGCACATGGAGAGGTAGACCATGTAGTGATAAGGACCATCCATATTGAAAGGTGCACCCCAATGTGTTTGGATGGTTTTTGCACTCATTGATCTTTAAAAAACACTTAAGTACCTTCTGTGTTTAATGTTTACAGCAATATTGGAATCCATGTATTCATTAGTCGCAGTGTGCTGACACATTGAGTATGTATATGTTCATATTTTGGCCACACTACGTATTTGTGCACCTGTACATTAACCCCTTTACCCCCAAGGGTGGTTTGCACGTTAATGACCGGGCCAGTTTTTACAATTCTGACCACTGTCTCTTTATCAGGTTATAATTCTGGAACGCTTCAACGGATCTTCGGGATTCTGAGATTGTTTTCTCGTAACATATGATACTTCATATTAGTGGTAACATTTCTTCGATATAACTTGCGTTTATATTTGAAAAAAACGGAAATATGGCGAAAATTTTGAAAATTTTGCAATTTTCAAACTTTGAATTTTTATTCCCTTAAAACAGAGAAATATGTCACACAAAATAGTTAATAAATAACATTTCCCACATGCCTACTTTACATCAGCACAATTTTGGAACCAAAATTTTTTTTTGTTAGGAAATTATAAGGTTTAAAAGTTGACCAGCGATTTCTCATTTTTACAACAAAATTTACAAAGCCATTTTTTTAGGGACCACCTCACATTTGAAGTCACTTTGAGGGGTCGATATGGCAGAAAATACCCAAAAGTGACACCATTCTTAAAACTGCACCCCTCAAGGTACTCAAAACCACATTCAAGAAGTTTATTAACCCTTCAGGTGCTTCACAGGAGCTGAAGCAACGTGGAAGGAAAAAATGAACATTTAACTTTTTAGTCACAAAAATTATCTTTTAGAAACTTTTTTTTATTTTCACAAGGGTAAAAGGAGAAAATGGACAGATAAAGTTGTTGTGCAATTTCTCCTGAGTGCGCCAATACCCATATGTGAGGGAAAACCACTGTTTGGGCGCACGGCAGAGCTCATAAGGGAAGGAGCGCTGTTTGACTTTTTCAAACCAAAATTGGCTGGAATTGAGATTGGACCCCATGTCGCGTTTGGAGAGCCCCTGATGCGCCTAAACAGTGGAAACCCCCCACAAATGACACCATTTTGGAAACAAGACCCCCTATGGAACTTATCTAGATCTGTTGTGAGCAATTATAACCCCCAAGTGTTTCACAAAAGTTTATAATGCCTGGGTGTGAAAAAAAAATTTTTTTTCCACAAAAATGATTTTTTAGTACCCAATATTTGATTTTCCCAAGGAAATTGGACCCCAAAAGTTGTTGTCCAATTTGGCCTGAGTACGCTAATACCCCATATGTGGGGGAGGGAACTGTTTGGGCGCACGGCAGGGCTTGGAAAGGAAGTAACATTTTGGAATGCAGACTTTGATGGGTGTCATGTTCCGTTTTCAGAGCCCCAGATGAGCCTAAACAGTGGAAACCCCCCACACAAGTGACCCCATTTTGGAAACTAGACACCCTAAGGAACTTATCTAGGTCTGTGTTGAGCACTTTGAACCCCCAAGTGCTTCACACAAGTTTATAATGCCCGGGCATGAAAATAAAAAATCCTATTTTTTTCCCACAAAAATGATCTTTTAGTCGCCAATTTTTTATTTTCCCAAGGGTAACAGGAGAAATTGGACCACAAAAGTTGTCCAATTTGTCCTGAGTACGCTGATAACCCATATGTGGGGGGGAACCACTGTTTGGGCACACGGCAGAGCTTGGAATGGAAGGAGCTCCATTTAACTTTTTCCAACCAAAATTGGCTGGAATTGAGATTGGATGCCATGTTGCATTTGGAGAGCCCCAGATGTGCCTAAACATTGGAAACCCCCACAAGTGACCGCATTTTGGAAACTAGACCCCCTAAGGAACTTATCTAGATCTGTGGTGAGCAATTTGAACCCCCAAGTGATTCACACAAGTTTATAACATAGAGCCGTAAAATTAAAAAAATCATAATTTTTCCACAAAAATGATCTTTTCACCCCAATTTTTATTTTCTCAAGGGTAACAAGACCCCAAAAGTTATTGTGCAATTTGTCCTGAGTACGCTGATACCCCGTACGTGGGAATAAACCACTGCTTGGATGCATGGCAGAGCTCGGAAAGGAAGGAGCGCCATTTGACTTTTTCAACGTAGAATTGGCTGTACGCCATGTCGTGTTTGGAAAGTCCCTGAGGTGCCTAAACAGTGGAAACCCTGCACAAATGACACCATTTTGGAAACTAGACCCCTCAAGGAACTTATCTACAGTCATGGCCAAAAGTTTTGAGAATGACACAAATATTATATTTTCACATGATCTGCTGCCCTCAGGTTTTTATCTGTGTTTGACAGATGTTTTTATCACAGACAGAAATATAATTGCAAACATATGAGTAACAAAAGCTTATATTGACAGTTAGAATGAGTTAATGCAGCAAGTCAATATTTGCAGTGTTGACCCTTCTTCTTCAGGACCTCTGCAATTCTCCCTGGCATTCTCTCAATCAACTTCTGGACCAAATCCTGACTGATAGCAGTCCATTCTTGCACAATCAATGCTTTCATTTTGTCAGAATTTTTAGGTTTTTGTTTGTCCACCCGTCTCTTGATGATTGACCACAAGTTCTCAATGGGATTAAGATCTGGGGAGTTTCCAGGCCATGGACCCAAAATCTCTATGTTTTGTTCCCTGAGCCATTTAGTTATCACCTTTGCTTTATGGCAAGGTGCTCCATCATGCTGGAAAAGGCATTGTTGATCGCCAAACTGCTCTTGGAGGGTTGGGAGAAGTTGCTCTTGGAGGACATTCTGGTATCATTCTTTATTCATGGCTGTGTTTTTAGGCAAGACTGTGAGAGAGCCGATTCCCTTGGCTGAGAAGCAACCCCACACATGAATGATTTCAGGATGCTTAACAGTTGGCATGAGACAAGACTGGTGGTAGCGCTCACCTTGTCTTCTCCGAATGAGGTGTTTTCCTGATGTCCCAAACAATCGAAAAGGGGATTCATCAGAGAAAATAACTTTACCCCAGTCCTCAGCAGTCCACTGCCTGTACCTTTTGCAGAATATCAGTCTGTCCATGATGTTTTTTCTGGAGAGAAGTGGCTTCTTTGCTGCCCTCCTTGAGACCAGGCCTTGCTCCAAGAGTCTCCGCCTCACAGTGCGTGCAGATTCACTCACACCTGCCTGCTGCCATTCCTGAGCAAGCTCTGCACTGCTGGTAGCCCGATCCCGCAGCTGAAACACTTTTAAGAGACGGTCCTGGCGCATGCTGGTCTTTCTTGGGCGCCCTGGAGCCTTTTTGGCAACAATGGAACCTCTCTCCTTGAAGTTCTTGATGATGCGATAGATTGTTGACTGAGGTGCAATCTTTCTAGCTGCGATACTCTTCCCTGTTAACCCCTTAATGTCCAATGACGTGCAGAGTCCGTCATGACAAGGTGCCAGTTCCGGCACCAGGACGGACTCTGCACGTCATGCCTTTGATCTACCACTGCGTGTAAACACGCAGTGGTAGATCAGTGCCGACAGCTGTCACAGACAGCTGACAGGCACGGCAAGCGGTGCGGGACCTTTGCCGTCGGTCCCCGCACTCACAGCGCTGTGGTTGGTCAGTCAATCTGACTGACCAAACACAGCAGCGATCGCGCAGGAGAAGCTGAAATTTCTGCTTCCCCAGCGCGATCAGTGCAGGAGCTGGCGCTGCAGTGGCCAGGCTTCCTGCACTGACAGCCAGGAGCGGAGCCCCCACCGCCCCTGGCTGTTAACCCCCTGACTGCTGCGATCGAGCGCGATCGCAGAGCTCAGGGGGGGAGGCAGAGGGTCGGGTGCTCCCTCTGCCTCAGATCAGCGTCCCAGCGATGTAATCGCAGGGCCTGATCTCTGCCTTGATGACCCGGGGGTTGTCATGACAACCTCCGGGTCATCTAGCTACGGGAAGCTGCTGTGATCATGTCACAGCAGCTTCCACTATAGTTGCAATGCATTGCAATGCCAGAGCATTGCAATGCATTGTAACTGCAATCAAAAGTAAAAAAAAGTGAAAGTCCCATAAAGGGACAAGTTGAAAAAAATCATTTTTTAAAAAAAATTGTAAAAAAAATATTAAAAAATAATTTAAAAAAAATCCCCTAAAAAATACACATTTTTATGTAATAAAAAAAATAAGAAACAAAAAAAATACACATGTTAGGTATCGCCATGTCCGTAAAAATCCCATCTATAAAAGCATAACCCTAGTTAACCCCTTCAGTGAAAGCCGTAAAAAAAAACACAAAAAAGTAGTAAATTATACTTTTTCCAAGCGGTATCATTATACCGCTTGGAAAAAGTGCAATAACACGCGATCAAAAAGTCAGATATAAATAATCATGGTACCGCTGAAAACGTCATCTTGTCCCGCAAAAAACAAGCCGCTATATAGCATCATTAGCGAAAAAATAAAAAAGTTATAGCTCGCGGAATAAACTGATGCAAAAATAATTATTTTTTCTATAAAATTCTTTATTGTGTAAAAAACGCCAAAACATAAAAAAAATATATAAATGAGGTATCGCTGTAATCGTAGTGACCCGAAGAATAAAGCTGCTTTATCAATTTTACCACACGCGGAACGGGGGAAAAAAAATTTAAAAAAAACCAATTCCTGAATTGCTGGTTTTTGTTCATACTGCTTCCACAAAAATCGGAATAGGAAGCGATCAAAAAAACGTTATGTGCCCGAATATGGTACCAATAAAAACGTCAGCTCGTCCCGCAAAAAATAAGCCCACAGATAACTCTGTCGGCCGAAATATGGAAAAATTATAGCTCTCAAAATACGGCGATGCAAAAAATTCTTACAAAAAATTATTCCAAAAAAAAGCATCTTTTAGTGTGTGACAGAAGCTAAACATGAAAAAAGGGTGTAAATCTGGTATCGCTGTAATCGCACCGATCCGAGGAATAAAGTCGCCTAATCACTGATACCGCACGAGGAACGGCGTAAAAAAGAAAACCAATTCTTCACCTTTGGTAGATTTGTTCATTGTGCCTCCCAAAGATCGCAGTAAGGCGATCACAGTGGTTCCCCCCCGCATATGGGGTATCAGCGTACTCAGGACAAAATGCACAATAGCTTTTGGGGTCCTATTTCTCCTGTTACCCTTATAAAAATAAAAATTTGGGGGCAAAAGGTCATTTTTGTGGAAAAAAATATGATTTTTTTTATTTTCACGGCTCTACGTTATAAACTTCTGTGAAGCCCTTGGGGTTCAAAGTGCTGACCACACATCTAGATAAGTTCCTTGGGGGGTCTAGTTTTCAAAATGGGGTCATTTGTGGGGGTTTCTACTGTTTAGGCACATCAGGGGCTCTCCAAGCGCGACATGACACCCGCAGACCATTCCATCAAAGTCTGCATTTAAAAACGGTGCTCCTTCCCTTCCGATCTCTGCCATGCGTCAAAATAGTGGTTCCCCCCCACATATGGGATATCAGCGTACTCAGGACAAATTGCACAATAGCTTTTGGGTCCTATTTCTCCTGTTACCATTCTAAAAATAAAAATTTGGGGCAAAAAGATTATTTTTGTGGAAAAAAAATATGATTTTTTTATTTTCACGGCTCTACGTTATAAACTTCTGTGAAGCACTTGGGGTTCAAAGTGCTCACCACACATCTAGAAAAGTTCCTTGGGGGGTCTAGTTTCCAAAATGGAGTCATTTGTGGGGGGTTTCTACTGTTTAGGAACATCAGGGGCTATCCAAACGTGACATGACACCCACAGACCATTCCATCAAAGTCTGCATTTGAAAAAGGCGCTACTTCCCTTTCGAGCTCTGCCATGCGTCAAAATAGTGGTTCCCCCCCATATATGGGATATCAGCGTACTCAGGACAAATTGCACAATAGCTTTTGGGGTCCTATTTCTCCTGTTACCATTATAAAAATAAAAATTTGGGGCAAAAAGATTATTTTTGTGGAAAAAAATATGATTTTTTTATTTTCACGGCTCTACGTTATAAACTTCTGTGAAGCACTTGGGGGTTCAAAGTGCTCACCACACATCTAGAAAAGTTCCTTGGGGGTCTAGTTTCCAAAATGGAGTCATTTGTGGGGGTTTCTACTGTTTAGGCACATCAGGGCTATCCAAACGTGACATGACACCCACAGACCATTCCATCAAAGTCTGCATTTGAAAAAGGCGCTACTTCCCTTTCGAGCTCTGCCATGCGTCAAAATAGTGGTTTCCCCCCACATATGGGGTATCAGCGTACTCAGGACAAATTGCACAATAACTTTTGGGGTCCTGTTACCCTTTGGAAAATAACAATTGGGGGTGGAAAGATCATTTTTGTGGAAAAGATATGATTTTTTAATTTTACTGCTCTACGTTATAACCTTCTGTGAAGCCCTTGGGGGTTCAAAGCTCTCACCACACATCTAGATAAGTTCCTTGGGGGTCTAGTTTCCAAAATGGGGTCACTTGTGGGGGGTTTCCACTGTTTAGGCACACAGGGACTCTCCAAATACGACATGGCATCCAATCTCAATTCCAGCCAAAAAAGTCAAATGGCGCTGCTTCCCTTCCGAGCTCTGCCATGCGCCCAAATAGTGGTTTACCCCCACCTATGGGGTATCAGCGTACTCAGGACTAATTGCACAATAAATTTTGGGGTCCTTTTATCCTTTGGAAAATAAAAATTGGGATGAAAAGATCATTTTTGTGAAAAAAATATGATTTTTTAATTTACGGCTCTACGTTATAACCTTCTGTGAAGCGCTTGGGGGTTAAAAGCTCTCACAACACATTTAGATAAGTTCCTTGGGGGTATAGTTTCCAAAATGGGGTCACTTGTGGGGGGTTTCCACTGTTTAGGCACACAGGGACTCTCCAAATGCGACATGGCGTCCAATCTCAATTCCAGCCAAAAAAGTCAAATGGCGCTGCTTCCCTTCCGAGCTCTGCCATGCGCCCAAATAGTGGTTTACCCCCACATATGGGGTATCAGCGTACTCAGAACTAATTGCCCAATAACTTTTGGGGTCCTTTTATCCTTTGGAAAATAATAATTGGGTTGAAAAGATCATTTTTGTGGAAAAAATATGATTTTTTCATTTTACGGCTCTACGTTATAACCTTCTGTGAAGCCCTTGGGGGTTAAAAGCTCTCACAACACATTTAGATGAGTTCCTTGAGGGGTCCAGTTTCCAAAATGGGGTCACTTGTGGGGGGTTTCCACTGTTTAGGCACACAGGGACTCTCCAAATGCGACATGGCGTCCAATCTCAATTCCAGCCAAAAAAGTCAAATGGCGCTGCTTCCATTCCGAGCTCTGCCATGCGCCCAAATAGTGGTTTACCCCCACACATGGTATATCGGTGTACTCTGGAGAAATTGTACAACAAATATTGTGGTTCATTTTCTCCTGATACCCTTGACAAAATTTAAAAAAATTGTGTTGAAAGAAAAATTTTGGGAAAAAAAGTTAAATGTTCATTTTTTCCTTCCACATTGCTTCAATTCTTGTGAAGTACCTAAAGGGTTAATAAACTTCTTGAATGTGGCTTTGAACACGTTGAGGGGTGCAGTTTTTAGAATGGTGTCACTTTTGGGTATTTTCTGTCATATTGACCCCTCAAATTCACTTCAAATGTGAGGTGGTCCCTAAAAAAATGGTTTTGTAAATTTTGTTGGAAAAATGAGAAATTGCTGGTCAACTTTTAACACTTATAACTTCGTAACAAAAAAAAATTTTGGTTCCAAAATTGTGCTGATGTAAAGTAGACATGTGGGAAATGTTATTTATTAACTAATTTTTGTGACATATCTCTCTGATTTAATGGCATAAAAATTAAAAGTTTGAAAATTGCAAAATTTTCAAAATTTTTGCCATATTTCCATTTTTTTCATAAAAAAACGCAAGTTATATTGAAGAAATTTTACCACTATCATGAAGTACAATATGTCACGAGAAAACAATCTCAGAATCGCCAAGATCCGTAGAAGCGTTCCAGAGTTATAACCTCATAAAGAGACAGTGGTCAGAATTGTAAAAATTGGCCTGGTCTTTAACCTACAAAATGGCTTGGTCATTAAGGGGTTAAGCCATTTTTGTGCATTGCAATGATGACTGCACGTGTTTCTTTAGAGATAACCATGGTTAACAGAAGAGAAACAATGATGCCAAGCACCAGCCTCCTTTTAAAGTGTCCAGTGGTGTCATTCTTACTTAATCATGACAGATTGATCTCCAGCCATGTCCTCATCAACACCCACACCTGTGTTAATGGAGCAATCACTGAAAAGAGGTTAGCTGGTCCTTTTAAGGCAGGGCTGCAATGATGTTGAAATGTGTTTTGGGGGATAAAGTTCATTTTCTAGCCAAATATTGACTTTGCAAGTAATTGCTGTTAAGCTGATCACTCTTTATAACATTCTGGAGTGTATGCAAATTGCCATTAGAAAAAGTGAAGCAGTAGACTTTGTAAAAATTAATATTTGTGTCATTCTCCAAACTTTTGTCCATGACTGTAGATGTGTGGTGAGAACTTTTAACCCCCAGGTTATAACGCCTGAGCATGAAAATAAAAAAAAATCATATTTTTTCCACAAACATGATCTTTCAGTCCCCAATTTTTTATTTTCTGAAGAATAACAGGAGAAATTGGACCCCAAAAGTTGTTGTGCAATTTGTCCTGAGTACGCTGATACCCCATATGTGGGAGAAAACTAATGTATGGGCACACGTCGGAGCTCGGAAGAGAAGTAGTGACTTTTTGGATTGCAGACTTTGATGGAATGGTCTGTGGGTGTCATGTTGCGTTTGGAGAACCCCTGATGTGCCTAAACATTGGAAACCCCCCAAAAGTGACCCCATTTTGGAAACTATACCACCCAAGGAACTTATCTAGATGCGTGGGGAGAAGTTTGAACCCCCAAGTGCTTCACAGAAGTTTATAACGTAGAGCCATAAAAATAAAAAATCATTTTTTTTCCACAAAAATGATCTTTTTGCCCCCAATTTTTTATTTTCACAAGGGTAACAGAAGAAAAAGTTGTTGTCCAATTTGTCCTGAGTACGCTGAAACCCCATATGTGGGGGTAAACTACTGTTTGGGCGCATGGCAGAGCTCAGAAGTGAAGGAGCACCATTTGACTTTTTCAACGCAGAATTGGCTGGAATTGAGATCAGACGCCATGTCACATTTGGAGAGCCCCTGATGTGCCTAAACAGTGGAAACCCCCCAATTCTAACTCTAACCCTAACCCCAACACACCCCTTACCCTAGTCCCAACCCTAACCACAAACCTAACCCTAACACACCCCTAACCCTAATTCTAACTTTAGCCCCAACCCTAACCCTAATGGGAAAATGGAAATAAATACATTTTTTAAATTTTATTATTTTTCCCTAACTAAGGGGATGGTAAAGGTGGTTTTGATTTACAATTTATAGCGGGGTTTTTATGTTTGGCAGCTGTCACACGCTAAAAGACGCCTTTTATTGCAAAAAATAGTTTTTGCATCACCACATTTTGAGAGCTATAATTTTTGCATATTTCGGCCCACAGAGTCATGTGAGGTCTTATTTTTTGCGGGACGAGTTGACGTTTTTATTGGTACCATTTTTGGGCACGTGACATTTTTTGATCGCTTTTTATTATGATTTTTGGGAGGTTAGAATGAACAAAAACCAGCAATTCATGAATTTCTTTTGGGGGTGGTGTTTATACCGTTCCACGTGTGGTAAAATTGATAAAGCAGTTTTATTCTTCGGGTCAGTACGATTACAGCGATACCTGATTTATATCATTTTTTTATGTTTTGGCGCTTTTATACAATAAAAACAATTTTATATAAAAAATAATTATTTTTGCATCGCTTTGTTCTGCGAGCTGTAACTTTTTTATTTTTTCTCTGATGATGCTGTATGGCTCGTTTTTTGAGGTACAATATGAAGTTTTCAGCGGTACCATGTTTATTTATATCCGTCTTTTTGATCGCGTGTTATTCCACTTTTTGTTCGGCAGTATGATGATAAAGCATTGTTTGTTTTTTTGTTTTTTTAAGGGATTCACTAAAGGGGTTAACTAGTGGGACAGTTTTATAGGGCGGGTCGTTACGGATGCGGCGATACCAATATGTGTACTTTTATTGTGTTTTTTTTATTTACATATAGAAATGAATTTATTGGGGAATTTTTTTTTTGAGGATTTTTTTTAAATTATTTTTACAGATGTTTGGTTTTTTTTTTTTACATTTTTACTTTGTCCCAGGGTGGGACATCACTGTATAATGTCAGATCGCTGGTCTGACAGTGTTCACAGCACTCTGTCAGACCAGCGATCTCACTGGCACTGCTGCAGGCTTTCTCAGCGCCTGCTCTCAGCCGCCTCCCTGCAATACCCGGAAGGACCCTGCGGCCATCTTGGATCCGAGATCCTGCAGGGAGGAGGGTCCCTCGGAATAGCGCGATACATCGCGCTGTTCTGAGGGTCTCAGGGAAGCACGCAGGGAGCCCCCTCTCTGCGCGATGCTTCCCTATACCACCGGAACACTGCGATCATCTTTGATCGCAGTGTGCCAGGGGTTAATGTGCCGGGAGCGGTCCGTGACCGCTCCTGCCACATAGTGCCGGGTGTCAGCTGTGATATTCAGCTGACACCCGGCCGCGATCAGCTGCGATCCCCCCGTGAGCGCAGCTGATCGCGATGACGTGCTATCCTGTGCATGGTCAGACAGGCCCAGGTCACCTGGACGGAATAGTACGTCCGATGGCAGAAAGGAGTTAATTTATTAGTAAAGGTGTCGGGGACCTATTGTAGATTGAATTATTTACTTCAATACTTGGCATTAATTACACCGCAATTTTTTATATATTTTTTTAAACCTGTTATCATCTGTATAGCAAAAATCACGGTCTTTGAAGCTTAGCTTGTGGCTCAAGTACCAACTTTAAACACAAAGTGGTCTTTAAGAGGCCTCTGGCTTCCATGGCAACCCATCAGCATCCAGTGAGCGCCTGAAACGACGCTTGCTTGGAACCACGGACCCTTTCATCACAAAATGACATATTGATTAAATCAGGTTTTTGTTGTTAAATGGATTGTCCCACAAACAAAGTACATTTCAAACACTATATCTTGAAATAATAAGTTCCACAAAAAAAAATGTTCCTGTGCTGAGATGATCCTATAAATGTGACCCAGCTATGGACCCTGTAATGGCTGTGTCTGACTGTGCAGGAACATGGCTGATCATACCACATCTCCTGGTCAAGGAAGGAATAATAAGTAATTATATAGAGGAAATAGCAGCGGCTTGTTGCTGTTTGTTTCTGTGAGGTAAAACATTTCCCTGCCTGTTTTATCACAGGAGTGAGTATTTCTGCTGCATCTCCAGTCCCCTGAGCTCATCATAAATTAAGTTGACTCATATTTCACTGACTAGAGACGCTGTACAGACACTTGCTCATTTGACAAAACAGGCAGGGAAATGTTTTACCTTGCAGAAAATCCGCTGTGATCCCATGCTGTGCTTTCTGTACACTCTTTTGCTTCCCCCCCAGCCCAGGAGCTGTGGTATGATCAGCCCATGTTCCTGTACGGTCAGACACGGCCATTACACAGTACACAGCAGGTGCACATTTATTAGATTTTCTCAGCACAGGAAAAACATTCTAACACGTCTAAGGCCTCTTTCACACTTCAGTCGTTCGACGTCAGTCAAAATCCGTCAAAGCAGATTGAGTTGCATTAGTAACGGATTTTGACGGATGGGCGTCCGTTCGATCCGTCAAATGACGGATCCGTCATAATTTTGGCGTCCGTCGGTTTTTGAAAACGTCCACTGGGACGTTTTTTGTGTGCGTCGAAAGGCGGACCATGACGGATCCGTCGCGTCCGCTGATTTGTATAATGGGCGCCTATGGGTGGCAGATCCGTCTTCATCCGTTTTTGGCGGAATCCGCTAGCGGATCTGTTCTTTTCTGCAGAACGTGCTCAAAATCTCCTCAAATCCATTCAGGAGTCTCTCTCTTTTTTTTATTTATTTTATCTATTAAATAGGTATCTTGTAATTTCCACACTGGCTACTAGGGCTTTTTTTTTTACTTCTTCCTTTTGTTTCAGTAAATAACACCTGTACATATACATTTGGTTGGATCCCAGCTCTATCTTTTGTATTAGGTTAAGTTCACACTATGCGTTTTTGCTGCTTTTTTTTTAATGCAAATTTCAGCAGCAGAACGGAAGGAAAGGAGACACACTAGTCATAACTAGTGGGTAGGCGGAGCCCAGATGGGATAGACACCTCAGATTAAAAAAGCGTGTTGACCGGCCCCTCCAGCTCGGGCTCCTCCTACTCAGCTCTCCAGTTTTCAATTTGAGGTCAGAGAGGATAGTCACTGCTGGAAGCAGCTCCTCAGAAGATTTTATTATTTTTTATCGGACAAGAGACTTGGATCACCAAATGTGGTCTAGAGGTCTCAGGGGTCTCAGCGCTGCTGGACCCCAACCTCTCCCTTGGCGGATCTGTATTACCCTATATGGTGGTCCCTGCAGAACCCTGCCGGCCCGGGGGATGAGGATGGCTTCCCTGGCGGGGACGCAAACCGTGCTGCAGGGGTCACTGCATTCCCCGCCCTG
The DNA here is from genome assembly GCA_033576555.1 of Oophaga sylvatica. NCBI lineage: Eukaryota > Metazoa > Chordata > Amphibia > Anura > Dendrobatidae > Oophaga > Oophaga sylvatica. Next base: position 446,829,292 of record JARQOD010000002.1, on the reverse strand, counting down.
GGGGGAAGCGATGGGCACGGCGCCACAAATCCCTGGGGGTCCTTGTGGCGCTCGGCGGGGTGAGTACTCCACATTTTTATTAATGTGTGCGAGTGATTCAGCGACTGATGCGGCAGTCGCTGTTACAGTGCATTTTGGTGACTGTTGTGTGTTTTTGTCCGCAGGTGGATGCCTGCAGAACGAGGAACGCGGGACCGGAGAATGGAGGAGTCCCGCGCTTTTTTTTTTTAAGTCGGGGGGCGTGGCTTCACGCTTCCCGGGCAGGAAGCGCTCACTGAGCGCGAGATTCCTCTGCCTTTCTCTTCCGGCTGCCTCCTCAGCGCGGCGGCCATTACAGCGCTTCGGGCTCCTCACTCTCCGCTCCTTCCACACAAGAATAAGAAGAACAGCACCGCGCTAAGATCAGGATAGCGACGGCTGTTAAGTCGCATAAACTTCCATGAGATGCGCAAAATAGCGTTATATTTTAGCGATTTTTTCGTTTAGTGTGGCATTCCTTGAGGACTGTTCTGTCTGCACCTGCCACCTCATAAGAGGCACCTGGGGCTCGCACATCCGTTACATTAATACAGGTTGTGGAGAGCTTGTAACATTAACCCCTTATTAGGCGGTTAACCCTTAACGGTGGGACAGCTGGGGTAGCTCTCTCTTTAAGAGCTTAACCCTTCAGCGTTCGTTTTGTTTTCTTTTGGAAACCACACTGTTTCTAGTTACTGTCAGGTTTAACCTGCCATTGTTCTGGGTAAGACATGTCAGATCAGGACCCAGGTGCGGACCATCTCCCGGCTCCGCTACAAGATCGGTCTTGCGTATCTGACACACAGACCTCGACCGTGTCAAGTGCAGCGGTCGGAGGCCCCAGTGATGTAAAGATGGAGGCTCTCACTCGTTCGATTGATAGCCTGTCTAACCTTATAGGTTATTGGGTGTCAGCCAAACCTTCTCATGGCAGGAAGCGACAGTGACTTCTTTCCCATATAGCGACTCAGAGAGCTCTGATATGGAGGGTTCCTCTTTAAGTTCAGGGGGGATATCCGATTCGGATAAAGAGGATCGGTAAAGGCACTCTGCCTCTTTTTCGGGCCGTATAGAAGTTTTTATTGAAGCTATGAGGGAGGCGTTACAGTTACAGGAGGAAGTAACTACTCGCCCTGGTAAGTCGGCCCGGATGTTTCAGGAGTCGTATAGGTCACTTTCGACTTTACCATCTCTGATTGAGCTTAATCAAGCAGTGGAGAAGGAGCATCTGTGTCCAGACAAACGTTTTCAGGGGCCACGTCTTTTTGAGTCACTGTATCCGTGTGCTACGGAATTGATTGATAATTGGATTCCTTCTCCTGAAGTGGATGTCCCTTTATCTCAGCTTAGCAAGTCTTCTTTACTTCCTGTTAAAGGGAAGGCGAGTCTGCAGGACCCGCTGGACAGAAAAACGGAGACGGCGGCAAAATCCATCTACGAGGCCGCGGGTCATGGTTTCAGAGCAGTGCTAGGCTCCATGTGTGCTTATAAAGCTTCCCTGGTCTGGTTGGACCGTTTGCGGAGCAAATGTGAACCTCAGGTACCCGAGGTGGACGGACTGTTCGAATTGTTGGAGAGTGCAATTCAATATGGCCATGATGCAGGCCTGGATGCTGCGTCACTGCTGTCCAGGACACAATCCTCGGCGGTCACAGTCAGGAGAGCACTGTGGCTTAGACAGTGGACCGGTGATGCAGTTTCCAAGCAAGGTTTACTATCTTTAGCCTACAAGGGTGGTCAGCTATTTGGGTCTGACCTCACGGAGCTGATTGCCAAGGCAAAGGCAAAAGAAGCAGCTTTACCACAGCGAAGAACTGTGGCTTCTACGTCGAGCAGGCCTGGTACCAGTAGTGGTCGACGGTCCTTTCGGTCCAGGGGACGGTTCGGTCAGCCCTCTTGGGGGTCGGGTCGTCCCTCTTATTCGGGAAAAAAGACCGCTCAGAAATCCCGCTCTTCCTGGAAACAAAGTTTCCGTCAAGACAAGAGGGAATCTGACAAAAAGCCCGCTAAGACAGATTGATGCCAGGGTCCCGCTCGAGGGCTCTCGAGTGGGGGGTCGCCTGCTTCAATTCAAATTGACTTGGGTTTCCCGCGTCCCAGACACCTGGGTGACGCGGGTTGTGTCGGCAGGCTACTTCATAGAGTTTTCTTCTCGACCCCCGAACAGTTTTTGCCAATCTCGCATTCCGTCAGAGCCCGAGCTATGTGCCGCTCTACTGCGAGAAGTCGACTTTCTTCTGCAGAAGGGTGTGGTGGTACCGGTTCCACCAGAGGACAGGGGAAGAGGGTTTTATTCCAACCTCTTTGTGGTCCCCAAAAAGGAGGACAAATTTCGCCCCATCCTGGATCTCAAAAGATTGAATCGGCATGTCCACACCCGAAAGTTTCGCATGGAATCGCTTCGCTCCGTTGTGGCAGCCTTGTCGCAGAACGACTTTTTGGTGTCAATCGACATTCGCGACGCTTATTTGCACGTTCCAATCGGAAGGGCTCACCAACGTTACCTTCGTTTTGCCATAGGTCAGGACCATTACCAGTTTGTGGCTCTGCCATTCGGGTTGGTCTCAGCGCCCAGAGTTTTTACAAAAATTCTGGCGCCTCTCACGGCGATACTACGAAGACAGGGGGTCACGATTCTTCCCTACCTGGATGACCTTTTGATTGTGGCGTCCTCAAAGGAGGAGGCGGTGACGGCTCGCAATCTATCCCTTCAGCTCCTGGAGGACTTCGGGTGGCTGGTCAATTGGGAGAAGTCGTCTCTGGAACCGTCATAATCAATTCTGTTTTTGGGATGCATTTCGACACGGTACGAGCAGTGGTGTCCCTACCTCCAGACAAGCAAGCATGTCTCCTTCGACATGCACGGGTTATGAAGTCTTCAACAGCAATGTCCCTTCGAAGATGTATGCGCCTTCTGGGGTTGATGGTGGCTTCGATGGAGGCACTTCCGTTTGCCCAATTTCACTCCAGGGCTCTCCAAAGGTTCATTCTGAGCCATTGGGATCGGTCGCAGGCATCACTGGATTGCAGTGTTACCATCTCCCACAGGGTACGAGAGTCTCTAGGATGGTGGATACGTCCGAAAGAGTTATCACTGGGGAAGTCCTTCCTCCCTCCGAAGTGGTCGGTCATAACCACCGATGTCAGCCTGACAGGCTGGGGGGGTGTCTGGAACAATCTCTGGACTCAGGGAGTGTGGTCGGCGGAAGAGTCAAAAAGACACTTTGATCCCTTCGCATACAGAGCATTCTCTCTCAAAATCTGGAACACAGTCCGAACATGTTTCACATGAGAATCCCAGTCATTGGAAAAAATCAAGATATCATCCAAATAAACAATCAGAAATTTATCCACAAAATCCTTGAAAATGTCATTCATGAAGGACTGGAAGACAGAAGGAGCATTAGTGAGCCCAAAGGGCATCACTAGGTACTCAAAATGCCCCTCTGGGGTATTAAATGCCGTCTTCCATTCATCCCCGTGCTTAATGCGAATAAGGTTATACGCCCCCCTGAGGTCAAGCTTGGTAAACCAAGTAGCACTTTTCACCCTGGAAAAAAGGTCAGAAATCAAGGGTAACGGATATTGATATTTCACAGTGATATTGTTCAAGAGACGATAATCAATACACGGCCTTAATGAACCATCCTTTTTGGCCACAAAGAAAAAACCGGCACCCAAGGGTGAAGAGGATGGTCTGATATGACCCTTCTCCAATGACTCCTTGATATAAGATCGCATAGCGTCATGTTCAGGTACAGACAAGTTAAAAAGGAGACCTTTAGGGAATTTACTACCAGGCACTAATTCAATAGCGCAGTCATAGCTCCTATGGGGGGCAAGGATGCAGATTTACTTTCGCTAAACACATCAGAAAAATCAGTCAAAAAGTCAGGAACATCCTGAGCCTGGGGAGAGGCAGAAAAAACAGGAGTGTTGGCATTAACACATTGGCAGCCCCAACTGGTTACAGACACAGATTTCCAATCCAAAACAGGATTATGAGACTGTAACCAAGGGGAAACCTAGTACAATAATGTCATGCAGATTATACAGCACCAAAAATTTGCAACTCTCCTGATGATCAGGTTCAACCCTCATTATCACCTGAGTAGAGAACTGGGGTTTATTCTCAGCCAAAGGGGTAGAATCAATCCCCAGTAGGGAATAGACTTCCGTAGGGGTATCAAGGGAAACCCACAACGTTTAGCAAAATCAAAATCCATCAGGTTAATAGCTGCTCCCGAATCAACAAAAGCCTGAGCAGAAAATGTGGACAGGGAGCAAATCAGGGTAACAGTCAACAGAAATTTAGTCTGAACACTACCCAAGACAACTGAGCGTGCAAAACGTCTTCCCCGCTTAGGGCAGACTGAAATAGCATGAGAGGCGTCACCACAGTAGAAACATAACCCATTGCATTTTCGAAACTCATGACGCTGTGCCCCAGAAGCCACTCTATCACACTGCATGGGTTCAGAAGCTGGTTCACAAGGCAACACTATTCTACGCATACCTCTACGCTCACGCAAACGTCTGTCAATTGGAATTGCTAATGACATAGAATCATTGAGATCAGAGGGAGCAGGGAAACCCACCATAACATCTTTTACATTCTCTGACAGACCCTTCCGAAAAAGGGCTGCCAAAGCATCATCATTCCATTTGGTCAGGACTGCCCACTTTCGGAATTTCTGACAGTATAACTCAGCGTCCTCAAGCCCTTGATTTAATGCCAACAAGGTTTTTTCTGCTTGATCAGTGACATTAGTTTCATCGTACAATATCCCCAGAGCCAGAAAAAATGCAGGGTCCCCAGGTGTCAGGGAAAAAGCCCAATCCTGAGGATCGCCGCGCAGGAGAGAGATGACAATTTGAACCTGCTGTGCTGCGTTCCCTGAGGACTTAGGTTTTAAGGCAAAAAACAACTTACAGTTATTTTTGAAATTCCGAAATTTAGCTCGATCCCCTAAAAACAAATCTGGCATGGGGATCCTAGGTTCCACAACCGGCAACCCTGCAAGATAGATAGCAATACTCCGAACTTCAGTGGCAAGCTGATCAACACGGCCAGACAACTGTGCAAACTCCATTGAGAGAAAAAAAATCCTCAGCACCCAGAGAAAAAGAGGGAAAAAAAATGCAACAAACAGAGAAAAAAAAAAAAAATCTCTGACAACTCTGACAACTTTTTTTTTCCTTTTTTTTCACACTATTTTCCCCTTCTGTGAGTACCATATAATTTTCAGTTTGGCCGGTGATACTGTTATGATTTGGTAGCTGAGGAGAGCAGGCAAAAACGGCAATACACCAGAGAGGTTGGAATCTACTGGATTGCAGTACCCTGACTAACCACCACAACTAAAGGCAGCCGTGGAGCGTACCTACGTTGGTCCTAGATGCCTCGTAACAGCCTGAGAGGTTAACTACACCTAAAGATAGAAAGAGGAAAGCTATCTGCCCCGGAGCAGATCCCCAAAGAACATAGGAAGCCCCCAAACATGTAATGGCGGTTAGACAAGAGGTAATACAGACACAGACAGAAAATAGTATGAGCAAACGTTGGGGCCCAATCTTCCTAGAAAGAAAAGGATAGGAAGGACACTTACTGCAATCCAAAAAACCCTAAAAAATACCAACTCTACTAATTGCAAAAACACCTGAGATCACACGACCTCTACCACCTAAATTAGTTCTCTGGTGTAACAAAACTAAGCCGCAGCCACTAAACAAACTGGAAAAGGCAAATGAACAAATAACAGTGGCTCAGATAAACTGAGAGGAGCACAAGCCCCCGGAGGGGACCTGTCTGGCCTCCACAGAAGTGCAGGAAAAAATGCAAAAAGCAAGCACAAAAATAAAAGCAGAAAATATCTTATCTGTTAGCAGAAGATGCAGGCAAGACTCAGCAAGCTTCCAAGTGAACCAGGAACCAAAGTTGAGACAAGAACAATTGATCACTGGCAACCCTGATGGGAGGGAACCTCCCTTATATAAGACCAGTCTGTAACTCCTGATTGCCAATCTTCACAATCTTCATTGAATGGTTCAGTACTGTTTGTAACCACCAGAGGGAGCTTCTGCTCAGACTTCATTTCTAACACATTCACAACAGTACCCCCCCTTGAGGAGGGGTCACCGAACCCTCATTTGGGCAACCAGGTCAGTCAGGATGAGCTCTGTGATACGCACGAATCAGTCTCCTAGCATGGATGTCCGAAGCAAACACCCAAGAATTGTCCTCCTGACCATAACCTCTCCACTTAACCAAATACTGGAGTTTCCGTCTAGAAAAACGAGAATCCAATATTTTCTCAACCACATACTCCAGATTGCCCTCAACCAAAACAGGGTCAGGAGGTGCAGCCATAAGAACCACTGGCTCGACAAACCTCTTCAATAAGGACTTGTGGAACACGTTATGGATCTTAAATGTCCCTGGAAGAAGTAAACGAAAGGAAACAGGATTAAGAATCTCCATGATCTTATAAGGTCCAATGAACCTAGGCTTAAACTTAGGAGATGCAACTCTCATAGGGATATTTCTTGAGGACAACCAGACCAAGTCCCCCACTTCAAACCGAGGACCATCAGTCCTATGCCGGTTGGCAAACCGCTGGCCCCTCTCCTGAGAGAGGGACAACCTCTCCACTACCTGGTCCCAAATATGCTGCATACGCTCCACAACAGAGTCAACACCTGGACAGACAGAAGCCTCCGTCTGTCCCGAAGAAAATCGAGGGTGAAACCCAAAATTGCAGAAAAATGGAGACATCAAAGTGGCAGAGCTAGCCCTATTATTAAGAGCAAACTCAGCCAAAGGCAAAAAAGAGACCCAGTCATCTTGATCAGCAGACACAAAGCATCTCAGATAAGTCTCCAATGTCTGGTTTGTTCTCTCAGTTTGTATATTGGTCTGAGGATGAAAAGCAGAGGAGAAAGACAATTGAACACCAAGTTTAGAACAAAAAGTCCTCCAAAATCTGGAAACAAACTGGACTCCTCTGTCAGACACAATGTTCTCAGGAATGCCGTGTAACCGAACCACGTGCTGAAGGAACAAAGGCACCAATTCGGAGGAGGAAGGCAACTTAGGTAATGGCACAAGATGTATCATTTTGGAAAACCTATCACAAATCACCCAGATAACGGTCATTCTCTGAGAGACAGGGAGATCGGAAATAAAATCCATAGAAATATGGGTCCATGGCCTCTTGAGTACAGGTAATGGCATTAACAAACCACTAGAACGAGAGCAAGGCTTGGAACGAGAGCAAGTCCCACAGGACTGCACAAAGTCCCTGACGTCACGAGACAAGGTAGGCCACCAAAAGGAGCGACTCACCAAGTTTCTGGTACCAAAAATACCGGGATGAACAGCCAACGCGGAACAATGAATCTCAGACATCACGCTCTTTTTCCACTGGTCTGAAACAAACAACTTCCCAACAGGGCAGCGCTCAGGTTTATCCTCCTGACACCCTTCCAGAGCCAGTCTCAAATTTGGCGAAATGGCGGAAAGAACCACACCCTTTTTCAAAATAACAGCAGGATTAGATAACTCAGGAGAATCTGTAAAGAAACTCCTCGAGAGGGCATCCGCCTTGACTTTCTTAGTGCCAGGAAGAAAAGAAACCACAAAATTAAAACGTGTGAAAAACAAGGCCCACCTGGCCTGTCTAGGATTAAGTCGCTTGGCTGATTCGAGATAAATCAGGTTCTTATGGTCCGTGAGGACCACCACCTGATGTTTGGCTCCTTCCAGCCAATGTCTCCACTCTTCAAAGGCCCACTTCATGGCCAATAACTCCCGATTACCCACGTCATAATTACGCTCAGTTGGAGAAAATTTTCGAGAGAAAAAGGCACAAGGGTTACTCTTAGAGGTCTCTGGATCCCTTTGGGACAAAACGGCACCTGCCCTAATCTCAGAGGCATCAACCTCCACCTGAAACGGCAGAGAAACATCAGGCTGCCGTAGAACAGGAGCAGAAAAGAATCTCTGCTTAAGTTCCTGAAACGCAGAAACTGCCTCAGGAGGCCAATTCACCACATCGGAACCCTTTTTTGTCAAATCAGTCAATGATTTAACAATACCAGAGAAATTACCAATAAATTTACGATAAAAATTGGCAAAACCCAAAAATCTCTGAAGAGCCTTCAATGAAGTAGGTTAAATCCCAATCTTCCAATTTTTCTCCACTTTATGAAAACAGAAAACTAACCATTAACCTGTTAAATAAATGAAATTGAACATGTCATTATATTGATGCTTCTGGAACTATAGGCAGCATGAATCAAAGCTTGTCTGATTGGAGTCAGGTATGCATTTCAGCCATGGCATTTCAGAAAAAATATCATTTAAAAAAACAGGACTATACAAAGAGACCCCTCAAGTCTAATGACATTCCCAGCTAGCTTTTCTCTGTCTCACTTCAGTTGGGTATATAGGTGTGTACATAGGCAGAGACGTGTAAATCAACTGGAGACAGCAGGGGGAAGCTATGATTTTTCTGAAATACTGCATTTACTATCATTGCTTACAGCTGCCTTTGGTTCTCTGCAAACTAAAGGCAATTTGTTGTGAATATGCTGGAGGCGGCTTCTGAGCTGGGGCTCCCTCTGGTGCTTGCTGAGGGTAATGAACTGATTAATCAATGGCCTTCAGCTGGAGCTGAATGGTAGGATATAAGTTGCCTGTGTTCCCAGCAGCCTTGCCGGTTATCAATTGTTCCTTCTGGTTTTGCTTGAAGCACTGCTAGGTTCCTGCTCTCCTTCAGATAAGTGTTTGCTGTTTTTTTTCCTCTGTTTGATTTTTATTGCTGGTTTGCTGCTTGCAGTGGACTGCAGCCTGTCCCTTTTTGGGGGTCTGGCGCTGCAATTGTGCTCCGTTTTTGTCTGCACTTTTGCTTTGCTCCTTTGTTACTTTTTATTTGCTGAATAGCGTTTGTCAGAGACACTGCCCTCTCTTGGTTCTCTTCCTATCTTTCTGACCGCTCCTTCAGTGTTTCGTTCTCTGGCTCCACGTCATCTCCTCTTCCTCTCACTGTCGGTGTACCCCAGTGCTCAGTCCTTGGCCCCCTTCTCTTCTCTCTCTACACGGCCCCAATTGGACAGACCATCAGCAGATTTGGCTTTCAGTACCATCTTTATGCTGATGACACACAACTATACACATCATCCCCCGACCTTACCCCGCCTGTTCTACAGAACGCCACCGACTGTCTGTCTGCATTCTCCAACAGCATGTCCGCTCTCTATCTGAAACTTAACCTCTCCAAAACTGAACTCCTTCTGCTCCCGCCGTCTACTAACCTCCCTAAATCTGACATTTCCCTCTCCGTGGGCGGCACCATAATAACACCCCGGCAGCAGGCTCGCTGTCTGGGTGTTATGTTTGACACCAATCTCTCCTTCACCTTCCATATACAATCTCTTGCCCGCTCTTGCCGCCTACACCTAAGGAACATCTCTAGAATCTGCCCTTTTCTCACCATGGAAACAACAAAAACCCTCACTGTAGCATTGATCCACTCCCGCCTGGACTACTGCAACGCTCTATTACTTGGCCTCCCCATTACTCGACTATCCCATCTCCAGTCCATCCTTAATGCAGCAGCCAGGGTCATCCACCTGGCTAATCGGTACTTGGACGCGTCCGCTCTTCGCCAGTCCTTACACTGGCTGCACATTCATTATAGGATCCAATTCAAAGTACTGGTTCTCACCCACAAAGCTCTCCACAGTGCAGCACCCCCCTACATCGCCTCCCTCATTTCTATCTATCGGCCTAACCGACTGCTGCGCTCTGCAAACGACTTTCGACTAAACTCTACACTAATCCGCACCTCCCACTCCCGACTCCAAGACTTCTCCCGCGTCGCGCCAATCCTCTGGAATGCTCTACCCCAAGAAATTAGGACTATCCACAATTTGCATGTTCCAGGCGCTCCCTCAAAACACATTTGTTCAGAGCGGCCTATCACGTTCACTAATCAAAGTCATTCTATGTGTAAGTGTGTGTGTGTAGCCCATTCACTATCTCCATCCATCCCTCACTCCCTCAAGATGGCTGGACCATCATTGTAAATGCACCATTGTATATACACACCTGTACTTTGTATCTCCCCCACCTCATTGTAGATTGTAAGCTCTCACGAGCAGGGGCGGCTTATTTTGCTTTAATTTTTGTATTGTTAACGTTGTTACTTATGACTTGTGTTTTGAAACTGTTAAACTGTAAACTGCGGAATATGTTGGCGCTATATAAATAAAAATTATTATTATTATTATTATTATTTTACTCACTTAAATAGCACCATTAATTTCACATCACTTTACAGACATTATCGGCACTGTCTACATTTGGGGTTCACAATCTAGATTCCCTGTCAGTATGCTTTTGGAATAAGGGAGGAAATCGGAGTACTCGGAGGAAATCCATGCAAACACGGCAAGAACATAAAAATGTATTTATTAATCGTCCTCTCCCACTCTCAACAGTGGGATTTTTCATTCTATTGTTTACTGTTAGGTTAACAGGCAAGAAGCATGTGCTTCTAAGCTCTTTCTTTATGAAGGTAGACCACACAAGCTGCTGAGCTCAGTGAATGGCTACAGCAGTGATGCCCATTGTCGATGTAATGTAATTGCTGCAACCAAAACATCGAAACCTGAGAGAGCTGGCGATGGACCCTAGTGTTAGGACTCCTGTTGTCCTACTGTGGATTGACCACTAGTAGCTGCTATTGTTCACCTTGATAACTGTTCTGCATTTGATAACTGTTCTGCTGTTGTGTTCTGCAATCGCTCTTTGCTAAGATGGCTGATTCTGAACCTGTGGGAGCCATCTTGTTTCCTGTATAGGCCTACTTGAAGTCATATGGAAAATTCACTCATTGCTTGTGTATTGTGTATAGCTGTTTGTCTAGTTCCAGTCTCCAGCTCCTGAGAACTATCTTACCCAGACAGTTCTCACTCCTCTCCGGATTGTTTCCCAGAACTCCTATTGCTGCCTCCAAGGACTTTCACTACCACTTTCTGTACCCTGCTAATGCTCCTCCTCTGGCCATTGGATTCTAGCCTTGCTTCACCAATATGGTAAGAGGATACTCAAGCCTTCATCATGGAATCTGCCAATTTAGGAAAATTGGAGATTTGTGTAAACAAAATAAACTGCTTGCTTACAAACATCACTGCAGACAATGTAAACACTAAAGACAAAATACACGGCATTTGAACCTCAAACATTTCATTCCATTCAAATATTTGGACAAGCTACCCAAGATCTATACAATATTGTACAAAACTTAAGCAATAATGTCTCGACCCGCCACCACAATTGTGGGTTACCAGGGCAATGGGGTACTCAGAGCCGAGCCCATGGAAGTCTATGGGGATTTGTCACAGGTAGCGGTGGCTCGGTCTGTGGCCCTGGCGGTCTGGCGTATGTTGGGGATATATTTACAGGGATAGATTTATATACAGTTCGTGACGCCACCTGTAGTCTTCTGGTAATTTGTACCAGCGCTGCTGTAGATCTCTGAGGGGATGGTGAGGCAGCTAGATGTCAGGTCCCCTACAGGTGGGACTGGTCCCTCAAAGTCTATGAAGTTAGTGAAGTCGGGTGCAGATAAATAACACAGTCTCACACGGTCAGCGTCTTTCCATACCTTTACTTGTAAGATGTTCAGGCAGGTCCCAGGGAGGCTGATCCAAGGAGAGTGTATCTTGAGACAGCAGCTGGACAAGTTAGGGGCCTCCTTTACTTTCAACAAAATGAGTACAACCAGCCTGAAGCGTAGTTCCCTCAATAACTCCAGCTAATCCATAGCTGTACTGCCCAGTCAGTTTTGTGGTAGGAACCTTCCTGCGAGAGAGCTGAATTCCTATATTGCTGATCAGGCTCAAAGTCTTCACTCCCCCTGACCCAGTTACGTACTGACTATAAGGGGCTGTTTGCCGCGACCTAAGGTCCGGTAAATCCCTGGTTTTCTTACCACTATGCTTGAAGCTAATAGTGATCCTTCGGACCCCAGTGACCGGTTGCAATGTGCAGGACTTCTTCAATCCAAACGCACCTTTCCAATAAACTTTCCACTGTGCCTTTCGCCTTGTCCTCGCTGGTAGCATAAGCACTCACACTTGCATAAAGTCGGGTAGTCACTTCCTTCATTCACTTCCTTCAAAGTTAGTTACAGATTCTCAGTTATCACTAGGCAGGAGCACGTCTCTGAACCTTTCACTGTCCTGGAGACAGGTGACTGAAGTCTTTCTGCACTAAGCTTCTTCTTTCTTTCAGTGTATTCAGGTGAGGAACAGCTCTGACTAGGCTAAGGTGAATTAGACCACCTGTACCAGCCTCCACGTTCTGAACTGATGATGAGCAGGCTGGACTGCTTCCTCCCTCCAGCTAAACTCCAGACGTCTGCTCCGTCCGAAGACAGGAAACACACTGCCTCAAAATCACTCAACAAACATACACCCTGACCACTCCCTCACAAGTAACTACACTACCCTAAGGGTGTGTCTAGTGTATGTTGAGTGAATGGGTATTTAGCATTAAACTGCTGTCTCGCCACACACTCTCCAGGGTACTGCGTGTGCCTAACACCAGGGCTACACATTCCCCCATGGTAAAAGACAGCACTCCCGGGCTGTAAAATACAAAAGAGACATTTTGTTTATGCATGAAAACATTAACAATAACATTAATTCGTCCCATCCGGGAGGTGAGGATATTATGAACGTTGCAAACATTATAGAAAAATACAAATATTAAATAGCATTCAATAAATATACAGTATTCTTGTGAAGGACCCGCACCAAACCTTCAACGTGGGTCCTGGGTGGGCTGCAGGACATCCGAATGCAGACCTCACTCAGTGCCACACCACACTGGTTTTTGTATTCAGAGGTAGTTGTGCTGGTTCTATGTAAAACCAAGATAAAGCACCGAAGCGCAACTATGTACAAATAAGTTCTGGGTTGGCACAGTCCTCAACCTCAAAGTCCATTGTAAAACCAAAGACACAGATATAATCTCACATTATTATAATACTAAAGTGCAAAACTTTTCTGGTAACCCAGCCGGGCATTCTACGGTTAGCAAAATATATATGCATTATACTCTTCAACTTATGCAAAATTTTGTAAAACATTCTCAAACTTTCTACAATATTACTTATGGTAGACCCTATAGGGATCTCACCGATTCTTCTTTACTATTTATTCATTTACTTCAAATACACTTTCCACCCCGGGGGCTGGAACAATGCAATGGGCCCTAGATCCCAGGACTAACAAATCATGCGCTGCGATTAGGGTCTGGGTCGCCACAGTTCTCGTGCGAACCTCTAGGGGCGCAACGGGTATATTCTCCTCACGTGACACCGATTGCGTTTCAATCACAGTTAACGATATGGACCGTGTCATGGATTGCGATTGAGACTGGGTCGCTAGTTGCGATGTAGAGATTGCTTTAATTTGCGATGAACTTGCAGGGGGCGATGCTGGGGCACGGCCGGATACTGCTTGAGCTGGAGACGGGGACGCTGCGGTAGTGGTGACGTTACCTGCGTCTGGGACGGGGTCACGGACGATGGTGACGTTAAGGGCATACCATCCCTTCATTCCCCAGTGCCGTGTGTACGTGACAATGTCTCCATTTACTAAGTCCCTCCCGGGATGGCCTTGCGGTAGGTGGGATTCTACGTCACGCCTGCTGACAAAGACCCCTGGGTAGAGGCCCGGTTCACGGATGAAGCCCCAGCCCTTCCGGAGCTGGAACTCAGTCACACACCCCTGCCGCCGCGGTTCCCTCAGGGTACCTTTCTCTCTCCGGACACTCTCCTTGTCCGCGATCAGCTCTGCATGTTGTCGCTGACGGTTCCGCTGAGCTTCCCGCTCTTCCTCCTGCTGACGTTTTCTGCTTCTCCTCACGACGCTGCCACTCATATTCCCACTGGGCGGTGTAAGCGACGTCATCCAGGCGCGCCATCTCGTCCCAGTCCACGTCTGGTAGTGACGGACAGGACCCCTCCGGTGTCCCTGCCGGGGACCGATCATCTGCTGCGGCCTCCTGGCCGGGCGGGCGTTCCGGAACTGGCGGTACCTCCTCAACCTCCTTCGCCTCCACCGCTT
>JARQOD010000002.1:446757558-446815032 GCA_033576555.1 Oophaga sylvatica | reverse complement strand
CCCCACATCACAACGCTTCAAGCGCCCAACTGACTGTTGAGAACCACAGATAGTTGAGTCTGCATATCTCTTCACACATGTGTACTCTAAAGATTCACAAAGTCAAGAGGAGGAAATCATCTGCACCGATGACCAAATTTTTTCTCTCTTTGATCCATGGCCGGACGAAGTTTGGTCCAAGCATAAACCAAACCCTCATCAACAGACGTTAACCCCTTTGGGTGAAGGTGATCCATTTGTGACAAGACTCAGACACTTGAGGCGCCTGTGGACTGTACTGTGCTGCCAAGGCAGGAAGGGGAGGAGGGTGACTCTCAGAGCAAGGAGTGAGAGAACATAGATGATGACGATGAGGTAGTAGATCACACTTGGTGTAAAACCAGCGGCATGCAGCTGAGTAGGAGGAGGATGAAGACGTAGACACATAGTTATGCAATCATGACAACCAATGCATCCTGAGCCCCAACTCTGGCAGTGGACAGCAGCGTTTTCCCTAAATCTGCCTTGGACAACTAGCATGTCTAAGACCCACACTTAATTTTTATTCTGCATTGCAGTCACAGCTATGCTTGTGACTGCAATGCACTCCCATGGCCTCAATAAGCCTCAGTGTGCATCCTGGGGGAAACACACAGCGACCCTCACATGTAACACCAGTCACTGCCTCACATCACATTCTTTCCTCCTACACATGGCAAAGCTAACAGTTTGAACTTCACCATCTTCAATCTGCTAATAATAATTACCTTTATTTATATATAGCAAACACATTCCGCATAGCTTTACAAGTCAGCAGTTCATATAAAACAGTCAAGCGTTAGCAAGTTTAAGATAATCAAGCAATTAAAACAAAAATAGTGACGACCCTGCTTATCAGAGCTTACAATCTATATTGACGTGGGGGTGACACAAATTACAGGTGCTTATTTACAATGATGTTATAACAGAGGAAATGGGGGTAGATAAAGGCTGCATGAGCCTTTTAGGTACAGCTGCATTTGATGGTGAATTATGTTCAAAGAAGTAGAGAATAAGCTATATATATAAAAATGACTTTGATTAGGGAATATGATAGGCTTCCCTAAACAGATGTGTTTTTAGGGAGCACCAAAAAATGTCTAAGTTGTGGTTATACTCCTAGTTTCATGGGGGTCAAAGGGTAAGAGGTGAGTCATCTAGGTAGGAGATTGAACTGAACCGGACAAAGTCCTGATCAGGGGTGTTACTGTCTTTGTGTGTCTCAGAGTTTGAAAGTTGTGAGAGGCCACGAGAATTGGCTAGAGATAGAAGCTGGGATGCAGTTGGGCAGATGGAGCTGTTGAAGTCTCCCAGGAAAAGGGTTGTCAATTGTGAGGACATGAAGTGTGGCAGCAACGCTTAAAATTGGTCAAGGAAGTGGGTGGGTGAGCCTGGGGGCCGGTATATGACTGCTACTCTGAGGGAGAGGGATGGAACATCCTGATGGTGTGAACCTCAGAAGAAGAATGGCATCCAATCAGCCTGTATTTATTTACTGGGTTAAAAACAGGATTGTTGTTGGCAGCGAGGAGTGTAGGATTATCGTGGCGTTAGCAGTGATCATACGGCGGGATAGACACATATTCCACATGTTCTAATCTGAACGTTGATAAACCGTACACTCACTATTAATTTTCTGAGAACTAATTATTGTGAACAGCCTGCGGCCTCCTCAGATGATTCATCACCCAATCATGTCATTGTCTGGACAAAAGGGGCCAGCTGAGAGCTATTCGCTACAAAGATCACAGCGCTTGTTTCTGTATGACTCATGGCCTGTGATCTCTGTGATTATTGCATGTCCATTCCAAACTGTTGGCCACGGAAATGCAGCATTTCCACCTTTTAGATACAGACGGTTTCCGAAAGCTGAAGGCCGTCGCAGTCCCCCCAATACCAGTTGCCCAGTCACCATTGCTTCTCTAAGAAAGATGTGCCTGCGCTACAGCAACAAGTCGCAGACAACATCACCCGTTCCCTGATGAGCAAGCATGGACAGGGGAGTTACATCTAAATGACTGGGCACTGGGTGACTCTGGTGTCTGTAGGGGCAGTCGTGGAAGGGTCTGCTCTACAAGTTTTGCAATTCCCAAGGCTTGCAGGGCGCTTGGGGGATGGAGAAATAAACCACTACACACCATAAGATGGATAACTAAACTACTAGACAACAGGGGTTGGAGAACTAAACTACTAAACAGCTAGGGTTGTAGAACTAAACCACTACACATCATACAATGGATAACTAAACTAATAGATAATAGGGGTTGGAGAACTAAACTACTAAACAGCGATGATTGCAGAACTAAACAAATTATCACTAGAACATGAGAACAGAACTAATAGACAACAGGGGTTGGAAAACTAAACTAGTACACAACCAGGGGATGGAGAACTAAAGTAGTAGATACCAAAGTGTCACTAGACACCAAATCTTGGAATCCCCAGGCTTGCGGAACAAACCTTTGTATGTAACAGTTCCTGCAGTGCTTCTGCCTCCTCCACCTCCTCTAGGGCCTCCACCTGCGCCCTCACACCCTGCCTTAATTAAACACACGTTACAACACTGCAGAGATAATCCCTCCCCCACCTCCGTACTGTGCAGCCAGGGCTCACCGTAATCAGGCAGTGTTTACAATAATATTCCTTGGAGAGCGCAGTCATACAGATCAACAGTTGTTGACAGCTATCCATGCCGAGTTTGAGCAATGGCTGTCCACACACAACCTGGAGCCAGAGAAGGCAGTATGCGATAACAGTGCAAACCTGGTGGCAGCCTTACGCCAGCGTGCCATGCATGGCTCACATCCTCAACCTGATGGTGCAGCAATTCCTCTGCCACTGTCCCAGCCTGGATGTGCTGCTGCAGAAACCACTGTCGTGCTGACTATCACCATTCCACTTCAGTTGGCATAGAGATCTTTCGGACTACCAGTTAACTGGTTGATAATATGCAATATGATATGACTACATCGTGGAATTAAACTATGCACATGTTGCAGCGACTGTGGCAGCAGTGCCGAGACCTGGTGAAGGATGACATTTTTCATAGCCTGGCACAAGGACGTGGTGCAATTCACACTTGCGTACAAGATACAGATGAAGAACCTCTGCACCCCTCTGTACGTTTTCATAATGGCTACTAAGATGATTAGCGGTGATGATGCCGTCATCAGCATCCCTATTACTGTCATCTACATGATGGAGCACATTTTAAATAGTGTGGATGAGCAGGTGGTGGTGGTAGTCGTGGGGGAAGAGGAGCAAGCAGAGGAGGGTACCTTTAGGGTTAACAATATCTATAAGTTCAGGTCTGTCGTCTCACAGACGTTTGCCATGGGAGGAAGAAATGCAGATGGACCATGAAAAGGACGAGAAAGAAGAGATGATTTACGTGCAACAGTTAGGAGATGGAGACGATAATGATTCCCACTATGTTGTCCG
The DNA here is from genome assembly GCA_033576555.1 of Oophaga sylvatica. Lineage (NCBI taxonomy): Eukaryota > Metazoa > Chordata > Amphibia > Anura > Dendrobatidae > Oophaga > Oophaga sylvatica. Next base: position 446,811,573 of record JARQOD010000002.1, on the reverse strand, counting down.
TGGTTGTCATGAGAGGATGGAGGAAGAAAGCTTGAGTGTTATACCACCACCAACACATTGTGGAGTTGGACCTCATGAAAGAGACCGACCCATGAGCGTCTTCTTGCAGCACTATCTGCAACATGATTGTTACCCGTATAGTTATGATTCCACAATACAAAAGTAAATTTTGCCTGTTGCAAAACGCACCCATGCTGCAGTATCAAAACCTGCTGGAAGACCATCTTGACAGTGGTTTTCCCCAACACAGCAGTGAGGCACACAGTTTGAATCGCAGTGATAGCCTTCCAACCACAGAAACGTTTAGTTGTCAACGCAAAAAGAGTAGCAGTCTTGCAGCGCTGTAGTCCTGTGTTACAACCCCACCAAGGACAGTATCTGCAAAGAGTTTGTATGTTCTACCCGTGTTTGCGAGGGTTTACTCCCAGTTATTATTTTTCTACTCACACTACAAAGACATACAGATAGTAAATTTAGATTGTGAGTCCCAATGATGACAGTGCCAGTAACGTCTGTTAAGTGAATGTTGAATTATTGGCGCTATATAAGTGATAAAACCCCCCCAAAATTTGAAAGTGATGCTCAGCCACACTCAGGTGGCACACATATCAGTTTCGTAGATTACTATTGTCAGAAAAATGTAAGGATAGTAACATGGGTAGTTGACTCAAAGACAGTGGAGGACTGCCGGTATCGGAGGCCTACTGATACAGGCAACAAACATGAAGGAGACCCAATGCAGAATCTACATATTTACAAAAGTTTATTTGCACACACCAGCAAAGTGACTTCATTTTCACCACAGTAGAAATACTCTATTAGGGACTGACAGGTCTTCCACTACACCCAACCCAACAGATGGACACCCAACCAAGAGTATTCACATTTCCAAAAATTAGTGTCAGACACCAACAAAGTGGCATCAATTTTACCACAGTAGAAATAGTATAATAGGGACTGACAGGTCTTCCACCACACCCAATCAAGCATATGCACGCCCAAGCAGGACTGTTCACATTTCCACAAATTAGTGTTAACATCTCCAGCAGCAGCAGCAGCAGCAGCAGCAGCAGCAGCAACAGCAGGCACATAAGCCCCACTAAAGATCTCAGAGACTGCAATTACGCAAAACAATGCAGCACACTAAAAACTACAACATCCAGTAACAGAAGTTGTCAGTTATCTTTGGATAGGACGTCACGCTAGTGGTTCACTACTGCTTTCAGAAACATTAACATCTACCCCACATACACCTCAAACACCAAGCCTAATCCCCCTTTCTCCACGACCTCGCTTTTTCCCAGTCATGTTGCTCATATAGTGTGCTAGAAGCACACTATTAGCAACTAAAAATAGATTTTTTACTCTGCACAACCACTGCACTCAGCTGAATTTCAGCAGCACAAACTTAGAAGGTGAAATATGGCGTGATTAATCACGTTACTCACAGCAAAAAGTATTGTTTCAGTGTCTATGAGGCCTGTATGACAAAGAAGATCTGCTCCAAAAAATTTCAAAGTGAGATGTCTCCTACTGTATGACATTAGTAACAGAAGACTTTTTTTTGGCCTGTCGTTGAGGCCTGTATAACATTGACTAGATGCTACGAACTATTTCTAAGTGAGATATCCCCTACTGTATTACGTTAGTAACAAAATAATTTTTGGGGGGGCCTGTCAATGAGGCCTGTGTAAAATTGACTACATGCTCCAAATAATTTCAAAGTGAGATGTCCCCTACTGTATGACATTAATAACAGGAGAATTTGTTGGGGCCTGTCAATGAGGCCTGTATAAAATTCACTACATGCTCCAAACAATTTCAAAGTGAGATGTCCCCTACTGTATGACTTGTAAGATAGCGCTCACTGTGTGTGTTGGGGGACACTCGCTTGGCAACGGGATTAACCCCTTAATGACCAAGCCATTTTGTAGGTTAAAGACCAGGCCAATTTTTACAATTCTGACCACTGTCTCTTTATGAGGTTATAACTCTGGAACGCTTCTACGGATCTTGGCGATTCTGAGATTGTTTTCTCGTGACATATTGTACTTCATGATAGTGGTAAAATTTCTTCAATATAACTTGCGTTTTTTTATGAAAAAAATGGAAATATGGCAAAAATTTTGAAAATTTTGCAATTTTCAAACTTTTAATTTTTATGCCATTAAATCAGAGAGATATGTCACAAAAATTAGTTAATAAATAACATTTCCCACATGTCTACTTTACATCAGCACAATTTTGGAACCAAAATTTTTTTTGTTACGAAGTTATAAGTGTTAAAAGTTGACCAGCAATTTCTCATTTTTCCAACAAAATTTACAAAACCATTTTTTTAGGGACCACCTCACATTTGAAGTGAATTTGAGGGGTCAATATGACAGAAAATACCCAAAAGTGACACCATTCTAAAAACTGCACCCCTCAACGTGTTCAAAGCCACATTCAAGAAGTTTATTAACCCTTTAGGTACTTCACAAGAATTGAAGCAATGTGGAAGGAAAAAATGAACATTTAACTTTTTTTCCCAAAATTTTTCTTTCGACACAATTTTTTTAAATTTTGTCAAGGGTATCAGGAGAAAATGAACCACAATATTTGTTGTACAATTTCTCCAGAGTACACCGATATACCATGTGTGGGGGTAAACCACTATTTTGGCGCATGGCAGAGCTCGGAATGGAAGCAGCGCCATTTGACTTTTTTGGCTGGAATTGAGATTGGACGCCATGTCGCATTTGGAGAGTCCCTGTTTGCCTAAACAGTGGAAACCCCCCACAAGTGACCCAATTTTGGAAACTGGACCCCTCAAGGAACTTATCTAAATGTGTTGTGATAGCTTTTAACCCCCAAGGGCTTCACAGAAGGTTATAACGTAGAGCCGTAAAATTAAAAAATCATATTTTTTCCACAAAAATGATCTTTTCATCCCAATTATTATTTTCCAAAGAATAAAAGGACCCCAAAATTTATTGTGCAATTAGTCCTGAGTACGCTGATACCCCATAGGTGGGGGTAAACCACTATTTGGGCGCATGGCAGAGCTCGGAAGGGAAGCAGCGCCATTTGACTTTTTTGGCTGGAATTGAGATTGGATGCCATGTCGTATTTGGAGAGTCCCTGTGTGCCTAAACAGTGGAAACCCCCCACAAGTGACCCCATTTTGGAAACTAGACCACCCAAGGAACTTATCTAGATGTGTGGTGAGAGCTTTGAACCCCAAAGGGCTTCACAGAAGGTTATAACGTAGAGCAGTAAAATTAAAAAATCATATCTTTTCCACAAAAATGATCTTTCCACCCCCAATTGTTATTTTCCAAAGGGTAACAGGACCCAAAAGTTATTGTGCAATTTGTCCTGAGTATGCTGATACCCCATATGTGGGGGGAAACCACTATTTTGACGCATGGCAGAGCTCGAAAGGGAAGTAGCACCTTTTTCAAATGCAGACTTTGATGGAATGGTCTGTGGGTGTCATGTCACGTTTGGATAGCCCCTGATGTGCCTAAACAGTAGAAACCCCCCACAAGTGACCCATTTTGGAAACTAGACCCCCAAGGAACTTTTCTAGATGTGTGGTGAGCACTTTGAACCCCCAAGTGCTTCACAGAAGTTTATAACGTAGAGCCGTGAAAATAAAAAAATCATATTTTTTTCCACAAAAATAATCTTTTTGCCCCAAATTTTTATTTTTATAATGGTAACAGGAGAAATAGGACCCCAAAACCTATTGTGCAATTTGTCCTGAGTACGCTGATATCCCATATGTGGGGGGAACCACTATTTTGACGCATGGCAGAGCTCGAAAGGGAAGTAGCGCCTTTTTCAAATGCAGACTTTGATGGAATGGTCTGTGGGTGTCATGTCACGTTTGGATAGCCCCTGATGCGCCTAAACAGTAGAAACCCCCCACAAGTGACTCCATTTTGGAAACTAGACCCCCCAAGGAACTTTTCTAGATGTGTGGTGAGCACTTTGAACCCCAAGTGCTTCACAGAAGTTTATAACGTAGAGCCGTGAAAATAAAAAAATCATATTTTTTTCCACAAAAATAATCTTTTTGCCACAAATTTTTATTTTTATAATGGTAACAGGAGAAATAGGACCCAAAAGCTATTGTGCAATTTGTCCTGAGTACGCTGATATCCCATATGTGGGGGGGAACCACTATTTTGATGCATGGCAGAGATCGGAAGGGAAGGAGCACCGTTTTTAAATGCAGACTTTGATGGAATGGTCTGTGGGTGTCATGTCGCGCTTGGAGAGCCCCTGATGTGCCTAAACAGTAGAAACCCCCACAAATGACCCCATTTTGCAAACTAGACCCCCCAAGGAACTTATCTAGATGTGTGGTCAGCACTTTGAACCCCCAAGGGCTTCACAGAAGTTTATAACGTAGAGCCGTGAAAATAAAAAAAATCATATTTTTTTCCACAAAAATGACCTTCTTGCCCCCAAATTTTTATTTTTATAAGGGTAACAGGAGAAATAGGACCCCAAAAGCTATTGTGCATTTTGTCCTGAGTACGCTGATACCCCATATGCGGGGAGGAACCACTGTGATCGCCTTACTGCGATCTTTGGGAGGCACAATGAACAAATCTACCAAAAGGTGAAGAATTGGTTTTCTTTTTTACGCCGTTCCTCGTGCGATATTAGTGATTAGGCGACTTTATTCCTCGGATCGGTGCGATTACAGCGATACCAGATTTACACCCTTTTTTCATGTTTAGCTTCTGTCACACACTAAAAGATGCTTTTTTTTGGAATAATTTTTTGTAAGAATTTTTTGCATCGCCGTATTTTGAGAGCTATAATTTTTCCATATTTCGGCCGACAGAGTTATCTGTGGGCTTATTTTTTGCGGGACGAGCTGACGTATTTATTGGTACCATATTCGGGCACATAACGTTTTTTGATCGCTTCCTATTCCGATTTTTGTGGAAGCAGAATGAACAAAAACCAGCAATTCAGGAATTGTTTTTTTTTAAATTTTTTTTCCCCCGTTCCGCATGTGGTAAAATTGATAAAGCAGCTTTATTCTTCGGGTCACTACGATTACAGCGATACCTCATTTATATATTTTTTTTATGTTTTGGTGTTTTTTACACAATAAAGAATTTTATAGAAAAAATAATTATTTTTGCATCAGTTTATTCCGCGAGCTATAACTTTTTAATTTTTTCGCTGATGATGCTATATAGCGGCTTGTTTTTTGCGGGACAAGATGACGTTTTCAGCGGTACCATGATTATTTATATCTGACTTTTTGATCGCGTGTTATTGCACTTTTTCCAAGCGGTATAATGATACCGCTTGGAAAAAGTATAATTTACTACTTTTTTGTGTTTTTTTTTTACGGCTTTCACTGAAGGGGTTAACTAGGGTTATGCTTTTATAGATGGGATTTTTACGGACATGGCGATACCTAACATGTGTATTTTTTTTGTTTTTTATTTTTTTTATTACATAAAAATGTGTATTTTTTAGGGGATTTTTTTAAAATTATTTTTTAATATTTTTTTTACAATTTTTTTAAAAAAATATTTTTTTCAACTTGTCCCTTTATGGGACTTTCACTTTTTTTACTTTTGATTGCAGTTACAATGCATTGCAATGCTCTGGCATTGCAATGCATTGCAACTATAGTGGAAGCTGCTGTGAAATGATCACAGCAGCTTCCCGTAGCTAAATGACCCGGAGGTTGTCATGACAACCCCCGGGTCATCAAGGCAGACATCGGCCCCTGCAAATACAGTGCAGGGTGCCGATCTGAGGCAGAGGGAGCTCCCGACCCTCTGCCTCCCCCCCTGAGCTCTGCGATCGCGCTGGATCGCAGCAGTCAGGGGGTTAACAGCCAGGGGCGGTGGGGGCTCCACTCCTGGCTGTCAGTGCAGGAAGCCTGGCCACTGCAGCGCCGGCTCCTGCACTGATCGCGCTGGGGAAGCTGAAATTTCAGCTTCTCCTGCGCGATCGCTGCTGTGTTTGGTCAGTCAGATTGACTGACCAATCACAGCGCTGTGAGTGCGGGGACCGACGGCAAAGGTCCCCGCACCGCTTGCCGTGCCTGTCAGCTGTCTGTGACAGCTGTCGGCACTGATCTACCACTGCGTGTTTACACGCAGTGGTAGATCAAAGGCATGACGTGCAGAGTCCGTCCTGGTGCCGGAACTGGCACCTTGCCATGACGGACTCTGCACGTCAGTGGACATTAAGGGGTTAAGGCACACAGGAACGGTTTTCTCACATAAACAGTCTATTTTGGTTCATTTACAGAACATAAACCACTGTAGGCCATGTTACACTTCACATACCTCACATAGTCCATAACACTTCATAATAAACGTTTTTAACTCGCAGTCCCTAAACACGCCAGACTTCTCTTTGTCTAGTTACCGTGGGCGACCGCAGGCCGAACAGTTCATTAATGTCCACGGAATATAACAGGCACCAACACCTCTGTTCCAATGGCAGGTACTTGTCTGCTCTTTCTATAACCCCTTGTCTGGAGTTTCTAACAGGAGCTCCTGCTCCACATGCTGACTCCTTGTCAGTCCTCTCTCCTATGGAAGTTTCCTTACTGGGATCACCGTCCTTGTGACCAGGGCACTCCCGACAGTTCCAGACCCTCAGAAGGTCGGTAGCTTCCCCAACGTAATGCCGTCAGAGACTCCGCACACACATGGTCTCACCTTGTGCTCTTCAAGAATCCAGTCCCCTCGTAGGACCTTCCAACACAGAGACCATCCAGGTACCTGGCCTCTCCGTGTGCTATTCAGGAAGTCCATCCACTCATAGGACCTTCCAACACACAGGCCTTCCAGGTACATGGCCTGTCCATGTGCTATTCAGGAAGTCTGTCTATTCATAGAACCTTCCAACCCACAGGCCTGTCCACTTGCAGGACCTTAACTTCCTACAACCCATGTGACCAAACCACAGTCTAATTAAGTAGCTGTAACCACCCCCATAGGTGGGAGGTGCGGTGTGTATGGTTAGCCAGTCCCGCCCAGCTCTCAAACTAACCCTGTAAGCCTCCCTTTTAAAATAAAACAATGCTCATAGAACTACAGGTCCCAGAGCAACATTTCTGACTTACAGTGCAGAGGACCTCCTCCCCTGCGACACATTTACAATAATGACGGTCACTGTCTCACAGACATTAGTAACAGAAAAATTTGTTGGGGCCTGTCAATGAAGCCGGTATAAAATTGACTACATGCTCCAACAATTTCAAAGTGAGATGTCCCCTACTGTATGACATTAGTAACAGAAGAATTTTTTGGGGGCCTGTCAATGAGGCCTGTATAAAATTGACTACATGCGCCAAACAATTTCAAAGTGAGATGTCCCCTACTGTATGACATTAGTAATAGAAACATTTTTTGGGGCCAGACAACGTGGGATACAGCGGACTGTATCAAATTCAGCAGCAGAAAAAATTTATTTATTTTTTTAACGCGCGTTAGGTCTGCAGACAGGTTCATATCACCGCCACGACATGACAATGTGGGATACGGTGGGCTGTATCATATTCAGCAACAGAAAAAATTAAAAATTTTTTTAATGTGCCTTAGGTCTGTAGACAGTTTCATATCACCACAGCACTAAATGACAAGGTGGGATAAAAGCAGACTGTTTCACATTTATCTAGTGAAAAAGTATTATTTAGAATACTATACTCGTGCATGGAGCACAATAGAAGCAGTGCACAACACACTTGTAGGACATGTGCCCTGCTGGCTTTGTCTGTGGACCTCAGTAATGGCCAAAAAAAAAAGTGCTGGAAGGTAAATTTAACAGCCACACTGGACACTAGCTAGCTACACTATCTGACTAATATACAACTGCCTAACTAGCTAAAATCTTGCTGCTAACAGTGCCAGCGTCAGGAGCAACTTCTCTGCTCTGTTACAGTGTCAAAATGGCGTTAAAAGAAGAAGTTTGCAATTTATATGGAGAGGGACATGTGATTTCAGCAGCCATTGACACAAGCCGTTGTGTCAGGATATTGTGGGTGTTTCCAGCGCCCTGATTGGCTAGCCGCAATGTGCACACATAAAGATAGGAAAAAAAATTACTGTTTACAAGAACGCTGCGCCTCTGAGCTGTATCACTGGTGTGTTTGTGCCTTGTTTCCCCGGCGTTGCTCTGCATATCTGTGCTCTTACCCTTTGCTCCTTTCCCCCTAATCAGCTGGGATACTGTTGTCTGTTACCTGTATGGATGCTCCTCAATTCCCTGCTCTGCTGCGTAGCCGTACATGTGTGGCAGAGTCTTGGCTCCGCTGCACGACCCTCCGCGTGTGCAGTCCCTGGCTGCCGCTGTGGAAGCCATCCGTGGGTTGCGAGGTCCTCTGCAGCTGGTGAATGACTTTCCACGTGTGTCTATAGGGGAGTGGCAGGTCCCCCCAGCTGCACCCTCTCCTCCTTCCGTATGACTCCCCCGTGTACTTCAAGTAATGAAGGTGTTTCTGCACCCATGTATATAAGTGGTTATGTACCTGAAATTTTCTATGTGCTGCATTTGTCATATAATGTAATGTACAGTTAGGTCCATAAATATTTAGACAGAGACAACATTTATCTAATTTTGGTTCTAGACATTACCACAATGAATTTTAAACAAAACAATTCAGATGCAGTTGAAGTTCAGACTTTCAGCTTTCATTTGAGGGTATCCACATTAAAATTGGATGAAGGGTTTAGGAGTTTCAGCTCCTTAACATGTGCCACCCTGTTTTTAAAGGGACCAAAAGTAATTGGACAGATTAAATAATTGTAAATAAAATGTTCATTTCTAGTACTTGGTTGAAAACCCTTTGTTAGCAATGACTGCCTGAAGTCTTGAACTCATGGACATCACCAGACGCTGTGTTTCCTCCTTTTTGATGCTCTGCCAGGCCTTCACTGCTGTGGTTTTCAGTTGCTGTTTGTTTGTGGGCCTTTCTGTCTGAAGTTTAGTCTTTAACAAGTGAAATGCATGTTCAATTGGGTTGAGATCAGGTGACTGACTTGGCCATTCAAGAATATTCCACTTCTTTGCTTTAATAAACTCCTGGGTTGCTTTGGCTTTATGTTTTGGGTCATTGTCCATCTGTAGTATGAAACGACGACCAATCAGTTTGGCTGCATTTGGCTGGATCTGAGCACACAGTATGGCTCTGAATACCTCAGAATTCATTCGGCTGTTTCTGTCCTGTGTCACATCATCAATAAACACTAGTGACCCTGTTGTGAATGGGTTTGAGATGAGTTCTGAGCAGAGGCTCCCTCTGGTGGTTACAAGCGGTGCTAGTCTGTCCAGTGAAGATTGTGAGGACTGGGAATCAGGTGTTACTGACTGGTCTTATATAAGGGAGTCACCTTCCATCAGGGTTGCCGGTGATCAATTGTTCTGGTCTGAATCCTTTATTCCAGTTTCACTTGTAGCCTGCTGTGTCGTGTCTGCATCTCCTGCTTACAGATAAGACATTTTCTTCTTTTGTGTTTGTGCTATATTTTTGCATTTTGTCCTGCACTTCTGTGGGGGCCTTCAGGGTCCCCTCCGGGGGCTTCTGCCCTCTCAGTTTTGTTCAGCCACTGATGTTTGTACTTTTGCTTTTTCCAGTTTTTTCAGTGGCTGCTGTTTTGATTTTGTTACACCAGAGAACTAATTTAGGTGGAAGAGGTCGTGTGATCTCAGGTGTTTTTGAAATTAGTAGAGTTGGTGCTTTTCAGGGTTTTCTGGGATTGCAGTAAGTACCCTTCCTATCCTTTTCTATTTAGTTAGTTTGGCCCCAGCGTTTGCTCATACTATTTTCTTTCTGTGTCAGTATTTCATCTTGTCTAACCGCCATTACATGTTTGGGGGCTTTCTATTATCTTTGGGGTTCTGCTCCGGGGCAGATAGCTTTCCTATATCTATCTTTAGGTGTAGTTAGTTTCTCAGGCTGTGACGAGGCGTCTAGGACCAACGTAGGAACGCTCCACGGCTGCCTCTAGTTGTGGTGGTTAGTCAGGGTACTGCAATCTCATAGATTCCAACTGCTCTGGTGTATTGCCTTTTTTACCTGCACTCCTCAGCTACCGAAACATAACAGTATCACCGGCCACCAAAAATTGAAAATTGTATGGTACTCACAGAAGGGAAAAAATATTGTCAGAGTTGTCAGAGATATTTTTCAGTTTGTTGCATTTTTTTTTTTCCCTCTGTATCTCTGGGTGCTGGGGAGGATCTTTTCTCTCAATGAAGTTTGCACAGTTGTCTGGCCGTGTGGATCAGCTTGCCACTGAGGTTCGGAGTATTGCTATCTATCTTGCTGGGTTGCCTGTTGTGGAACCTAGGATTCCCATGCCAGATTTGTTTTTAGGGGATCGAGCTAAGTTTCAGAATTTCAAAAATAATTGTAAATTGTTTTTTGCCTTAAAATCTAAGTCCTCAGGGAACGCAGCGCAGCATGTTCAAATTATCATCTCTCTCCTGCGCGGCGATCCTCAGGATTGGGCTTTTTCCTGATACCTGGGGATCCTGTTTTGAGTGATGTTGATGCATTTTTTCAGGCCTTGGGGTTATTGTACGATGAGCCTAATGTCACTGATCAAGCTGAGAAAGCCTTGTTGGCATTAAATCAGGGGCTTGATGACGCTGAGTTATACTGTCAGAGATTCCGTAGGTGGGCAGTCCTGACCAAATGGAATGACGACGCTTTGGCAGCCCTTTTCCGGAAGGGTCTGTCAGATAATGTAAAGGAAGTTATGGTGGGATTCCCTGTCCCCTCTGGTCTCAATGATTCTATGTCATTAGCGATTCAAATTGACAGACGTTTGCGTGAGCGGAGAAGTATGCGTGGAATGGTGTTGCCTTGTGAACCAGCTTCTGAACCCATGCAGTGTGATAGAGTGGTGTCTGGGGCACAGCGTCATGAGTTTCGAAAGCGCAATGGGTTATGTTTCTACTGTGGTGATGCCTCTCATGCTATTTCAGTCTGCCCTAAGCGGGGAAGACGTTTTGCACGCTCAGTTGTCTTGGGTAGTGTTCAGACTAAGTTTTTGTTAACTGTCACTCTGATATGCTCTCTGTCCTCATTTTCTGCTCAGGCTTTCGTTGATTCTGGAGCAGCTATTAACCTGATGGATTATGATTTTGCTTAACGTTGTGGATTTCCCTTGATACCCCTACAGAAGTCTATTCCCCTACTGGGGATCGATTCTACCCCTTTGGCTGAGAATAAACCCCAGTTTTCTACTCAGGTGATAATGAGGGTTGAACCTGATCACCAGGAGTGCTGCAAATTTTTGGTTCTGTATAATCTGCATGACATTATCGTGCTGGGTTTTCCTTGGTTACAGTCTCATAATCCTGTTTTGGATTGGAAATCTGTGTCTGTAACCAGTTGGGGCTGTCAATGTGTTAATACCAACACTCCTGTTTTTTCTGCCTCCCCCCAGGCTCAGGATGTTCCTGACTTTTTGATTGATTTTTCTGATGTGTTTAGCGAAAGTAAATCTGCATCCTTGCCTCCCCATAGGAGCTATGACTGCGCTATTGAATTAGTGCCGGGTAGTAAATTCCCTAAAGGTCGCCTTTTTAACTTGTCTGTACCTGAACATGACGCTATGCGGTCTTATATCAAGGAATCATTGGAGAAGGGTCATATCAGACCATCCTCTTCACCCTTAGGTGCCGGTTTTTTCTTTGTGGCCAAAAAGGATGGTTCATTAAGGCCGTGTATTGATTATCGTCTCTTGAACAATATTACTGTGAAATATCAATACCCATTACCCTTGATTTCTGACCTGTTTTCCAGGGTGAAAAACGCTACTTGGTTTACCAAGCTTGACCTCAGGGGGGCGTATAACCTTATTCGCATTAAGCACGGGGATGAATGGAAGACGACATTCAATACCCCTGAAGGGCATTTTGAGTACCTGGTGATGCCCTTTGGGCTCACTAATGCTCCTTCCGTCTTCCAGTCCTTCATGAATGACATTTTCAGGGATTTTGTGGACAAATTTCTGATTGTTTATTTGGATGATATCTTGATTTTTTCTAATGACTGGGACTCTCATGTGAAACATGTTCGAACTGTATTCCAGATTTTGAGAGAGAATGCTCTGTATGTGAAGGGATCAAAGTGTCTTTTTGGCGTACAGAGGATCTCATTTCTGGGATTCATTTTGTCCCCATCTGTTATTGAAATAGACCCGGTCAAGGTTCAGGCCATCTGTGATTGGGTCCAACCTACTTCATTAAAGGCTCTTCAGAGATTTTTGGGTTTTGCCAATTTTTATCGTAAATTTATTGGTAATTTCTCGGTTATTGTTAAACCATTAACTGATTTGACCAGAAAGGGTTCTGATGTGGTGAATTGGCCTCCTGAGGCAGTCTCTGCATTTCAGGAACTTAAGCAGAGATTCACTTCTGCTCCTGTTCTACGGCAGCCTGATGTTTCTCTGCCATTTCAGGTGGAGGTTGATGCCTCTGAAATTGGGGCAGGTGCCGTTTTGTCCCAAAAATATTCAGAGACCTCTAAAAGCAACCCTTGTGCCTTTTTCTCTCGAAAATTTTCTCCTACTGAACGTAATTATGACGTGGGTAATCGGGAGTTATTGGCCATGAAGTGGGCTTTTGAAGAGTGGAGACATTGGCTGGAGGGAGCCAAACATCAGGTGGTGGTCCTTACGGACCATAAGAATCTGGTCTATCTGGAATCTGCCAAGCGACTCAATCCTAGACAGGCCAGGTGGGCCTTGTTTTTCACACGTTTTAATTTTGTGGTTTCCTTTCTTCCTGGCACTAAGAATGTTAAGGCGGATGCCCTCTCGAGGAGTTTCCTTGCGGACTCTCCTGAGTTATCTGATCCTTCTGTTATTTTGAAAGAGGGTGTAGTTCTTTCCGCCATCTCGCCCAATTTGAGACTTGCTCTGGAGGGGTGTCAGGAGGATAGGCCCGAGTGCTGCCCTGTTGGAAAATTGTTTGTCCCGGACCAGTGGAAAAAGAGTGTGATGTCTGAGATTCATTGTTCCGCGTTGGCTGGGCATCCCGGAATTTTTGGTACCAGAGACTTGGTTAGTCGGTCCTTTTGGTGGCCTACCTTGTCTCGTGATGTCAGGGAATTTGTGCAGTCCTGCGGGACTTGCTCTCGCTCCAAGCCTTGCTCTCGCTCTAGTGGTTTGTTGATGCCATTGCCTGTGCCCAAGAGACCATGGACCCATATCTCTATGGATTTCATTTCCGACCTTCCTGTTTCTCAGAGAATGACCACCATCTGGGTAATTTGTGATAGGTTTTCCAAGATGATACATCTTGTGCCATTACCTAAGTTGCCTTTCTCCTCTGAATTGGTGCCGTTGTTCCTTCAGCACATGGTTCGTTTACACGGCATTCCTGAGAACATTGTGTCTGACAGAGGAGTCCAGTTTGTTTCCAGATTTTGGAGGACTTTTTGTTCTAAACTGGGTGTTCAATTGTCTTTCTCCTCGGCATTTCATCCTCAGACCAATGGTCAAACTGAGAGAACAAACCAGACATTGGAGACTTATCTAAGATGCTTTGTGTCTGCTGATCAGGATGACTGGGTCTCTTTTTTGCCTTTGGCTGAGTTTGCTCTTAATAATAGGGCTAGCTCTGCTACTTTGATGTCTCCGTTTTTCTGTAATTCTGGGTTTCACCCTCGATTTTCTTCGGGACAGACGGAGGCTTCTGTCTGTCCGGGTGTTGACTCTGTTGTGGAGCGTATGCAGCTGATTTGGGACCAGGTAGTGGAGAGGTTGTCCCTCTCTCAGGAGAGGGCCCAGCGGTTTGCTAACCGGCATAGGACTGATGGTCCTCGGTTTAAAGTGGGGGACTTGGTCTGGTTGTCCTCAAAGAATATTCCTATGAGAGTAGCATCTCCTAAATTTAAGCCTAGGTTCATTGGACCTTATAAGATCATGGAGATTATTAATCCTGTTTCTTTTCGTTTGCTTCTTCTAGGGACATTTAAGATCCATAACGTGTTCCACAAGTCCTTGTTGAAGAGGTTTGTTGAGCCAGTGGTTCCTGCTGCTGTGCCTCCTGACCCTGTTTTGGTTGAGGGCAATCTGGAGTATGTGGTTGAGAAAATATTAGATTCTCGTTTTTCTAGACGGAAACTCCAGTATTTGGTTAAATGGAGAGGTTATGGTCAGGAAGACAATTCTTGGGTGTTTGCTTCGGACATCCATGCTAGGAGACTTATCCGTGCGTATCATAGAACTCATCCTGACCGACCTGGTTGCTCAAATGAGGGTTCGGTGACCCCTCCTCAAGGGGGGGGGGTACTGTTGTGAATGGGTTTGAGATGAGTTCTGAGCAGAGGCTCCCTCTGGTGGTTACAAGCGGTGCTAGTCTGTCCAGTGAAGATTGTGAGGACTGGGAATCAGGTGTTACTGACTGGTCTTATATAAGGGAGTCACCTTCCCATCAGGGTTGCCGGTGATCAATTGTTCTGGTCTGAATCCTTTATTCCAGTTTCCCTTGTAGCCTGCTGTGTCGTGTCTGCATCTCCTGCTTACAGATAAGACATTTTCTTCTTTTGTGTTTGTGCTATATTTTTGCATTTTGTCCTGCACTTCTGTGGGGGCCTTCAGGGTCCCCTCCGGGGGCTTCTGCCCTCTCAGTTTTGTTCAGCCACTGATGTTTGTACTTTTGCTTTTTCCAGTTTTTTCAGTGGCTGCTGTTTTGATTTTGTTACACCAGAGAACTAATTTAGGTGGAAGAGGTCGTGTGATCTCAGGTGTTTTTGAAATTAGTAGAGTTGGTGCTTTTCAGGGTTTTCTGGGATTGCAGTAAGTACCCTTCCTATCCTTTTCTATTTAGTTAGTTTGGGCCCCAGCGTTTGCTCATACTATTTTCTTTCTGTGTCAGTATTTCATCTTGTCTAACCGCCATTACATGTTTGGGGGCTTTCTATTATCTTTGGGGTTCTGCTCCGGGGCAGATAGCTTTCCTATATCTATCTTTAGGTGTAGTTAGTTTCTCAGGCTGTGACGAGGCGTCTAGGACCAACGTAGGAACGCTCCACGGCTGCCTCTAGTTGTGGTGGTTAGTCATGGTACTGCAATCTCATAGATTCCAACTGCTCTGGTGTATAGCCTTTTTTACCTGCACTCCTCAGCTACCGAAACATAACAGACCCAGTGCCACTGGCAGCCATGCATGCCCAAGCCATCACACTGCTTCCGCCATGTTTTACAGATGATGTGGTATGCTTTGGATCATGAGCTGTACCACGCCTTCGCCATACTTTTCTCTTTCCATCATTCTAGTAGAGGTTGATCTTGGTTTCATCTGTCCAAAGAATGTTCTTCCAGAACTGTGCTGGCTTTTTTAGATGTTTTTTAGCAAAGTCCAGCCTAGCCTTTTTATTCTTGATTCTTATGAGTGGCTTGCACGTGCAGTGAACCCTCTGTATTTAATTTCATGCAGTCTTCTCTTTATGGTAGATTTGGATATTGATACGCCTACCTCCTGGAGAGTGTTGTTCACTTGGTTGGCTGTTGTGAAGGGGTTTCTCTTCACCATGGAGAGTATTCTGCGATCATCCACCACTGTTGTCTTCCGTGGGCGCCCAGGTCTTTTTGCATTGATGAGTTCACCAGTGCTTTCTTTCTTTCTCAGAATGTACCAAACTGTAGATTTTGCCACTCCTAAAGTTGTAGCAATTTCTCGGATGGGTTTTTTCTGTTTTTTTGTAGCTTAAGGATAGCTTGTTTCACCTGCATGGAGAGCTCCTTTGACCGCATGTTTCCTTCACAGCTAAACCTTCCAAATGCAAACACCACACCTCAAATCAACACCAGCCCTTTTATCTGCTTAATTGAGAATGATATAATGAAGGGATTGCCCACACCTGTCCATGAAATAGCCTTGGAGTCAATTGTCCAATTACTTTTGGTCCCTTTAAAAACAGGGTGGCACATGTTAAGGAGCTGAAACTCCTAAACCCTTCATCCAATTTTAATGTGGATACCCTCAAATGAAAGCTGAAAGTCTGAACTTCAACTGCATCTGATTTGTTTTGTTTCAAATTCATTGTGGTAATGTCTAGAACCAAAATTAGATAAATGATGTCTCAGTCCAAATATTTATGGACCTAACTGTATGTCCTGTAATTGCTATGTGTTGTAATGTGTTTCCCCTTTGAATGTTACTGTGTTCACTGTATTTGCTGCTGCCTGTAGAGTTTTAGGGACAGGCAGGAGTTAATGTTGTTGGCGGGGCCAGCAGCCACATGTTGAGAGGAAGCTGCTGTTTCATGAGAACTGCCCAGATCATTGGCCAGGTCAAACGTGCATTATATAGGGCACTGCCAGGCCTTCGGACAGGAGTGAACTGTTACCCTGGATCTTATAGGACTGAGGAACAAGGACTGCTCTACGGGTCTCCAGGACTACAGGAGGGCCCCATGCTTAAGGGGTTTCAAGCGCCCAGATTCCAGCGTGCGGACTGTTGTGACTTTTAGCTTCTGCGTCCGTTGTGGGTACGGCTGCAGCCAGTGTCAGGGAGAGAACAGTAATCGAGTTGTGCACTTTTTGTCATTCTATTCCTACCATCCTGTTCTATTAATGTTACTATTCCTGGTTAGATAACGGTTGCCTCTGCTGCCTATGATTTGCTCAAACTACTGTGGTTGTAGCAAGAGCAAGGTATGTTGTGAGGAAGGTTGTGTTGGTCCCATCTGTCTATGTGCAAGGGAACAGGGGAGTGCTCGCTGACAGTTTGCTCAGTGGATGTCATGGGTGTATCGCCACGAAGATCGTCGCGATTGCACATTCGGACTTCTCGCAGCTGAGTTGCTGTTTCTTTGTGTTTGGTAGTGAGGGAGTTAATTTTACCTAGCTCTTTGCTAAGACTAGGTCCAGCCTCGCCCGGCTGCTTTTGATTATGCACTAATTAGCTTCCTTTATATACCTGCCAGTCTGCTTGTTAGATGCCGGTGAAAGCTTACATGCAGACCAGCAGTTTGGATCAGGTCATGAGAAGACTTAAGTTAAGAGTTCCTTTGTGGTTTCTCCTCTCCTCGATTATAGTTTATCTCCTAGACCTTTTGTGTTCCCTCTGTGTTTAAGTGTTGTATGCAAGACAGTGTTTTCTTTGTCCCTGTCTGTCTCGTTTGTCTGTACTGTTTGTTGTATATTCTTTATTTATATGAATATGAACAAGAATACAGATAGCATTGAGAGAATGTCCACTGGACAGAAATGTAACATCAATAACTGAATAACCAAAAATATCTCAAAGTCCATGATCCATCCCATTACATTACATAAACCGGGAACAAATGTATATGCAAAGAGAAGCAGTACAAGGTTACAGTGGAATACCTACATATATCTTAGAACCACTCCGCTTGTACGGGAGGGATATGAATATCGGTCGGCAAACTGTACGGAGTTCTCAGTAAATATCTCGCGCACTGCATCATGAGGTAGCAAGCGAGTAAGGCGAACCTGGTCACCGGTAGGATGGAGGGGGGGGGAACGGAAAAGGGGAGGAGAAGGAACGAGGTTAGGGTACACGGACTAGAGAAGAAGGGGAACAGCTCGACATTAAAATAGAAGAAAAGGGGTGAGGTAAAAGGGGGGGAGGAAAGAGAGCCAACCAGCTATGTCTCGTGGACCAAGTTATCAGTAAACTAAGCAACCGTCTGCTTATAGTGAACCCATGGCGCCCAAAGCTTAGAAAAACCGTCAAAGCGGTTCTCCACTCTCGCCGTCAGTTCCTCAAGCCTAAAAATGTCATCTACTTTAGCTAGCCACAAAGATTTACTAGGTGGAGTCTTGTCCAGCCACAACGTGGGGATTACCAATTTAGCTGCCATCAGCAGTTGCGTACTAAGTTTAGATTTCTTGGGCACATATGTGGGGGTCGATAACCACAACAATATTAGTGGGGCCGTCAATAAGAATGTAGGGTCACAAATGGATCTGATACTCGCCTCAACATCTGTCCAAAACGTTTTTATCAATGGGCAATCCCACCAAAGGTGTGAAAGCGTTCCCAGGTCTCCATCACATCTCCAACAAGCGCCGGTCGGAGTCACCCCCATTGGAACAGTAGGGCCGGAGTCTTATACCACCGGTAAGTAATTTCAGTGAGTTCTCCTTCAGGCGGACACAGCGGGAGAAGCCGTGTGAACGGGCATAAATCTGGGACACCTCCTCATCTGTAAATGAGCAATGTAGTTCACGTTCCCACGCCTCCAGGTATGAGGTCCTTGGTATCTGTGGTTCCAGCACTCTTTCAGCGTACATGCGAGAGAGGGAGTTTCTTGGAGGGGTAGGCAACGAAAGTTGTTGTTCGAAAGGTGTACAATCCCGAGACAAGGGGTGCGTTCGCAGGAATTGATGACAAATCAGCCTAAAATGTTCAAGTTGAATGAAGTTAAGTTTCCTAGGCAGCATCAGTTCCTCCAAGTTCGCCGCAGAAGGAACAAAGCCTTGGGGGAATCGGAAGGAAATTGGCATGTCCAATCTGTTCCATAAGGAAACCATAACTGGGTCTACCAATGGGATGCCCACCGCCTTAGGCAAAAAAGCGGTCGGCATCAGCGGCGAGGGAAAGGGTGCCAGACGTGGGTCAGAGCTGCACTTCCACCATGTGGACAATGCGCTCTGGACCATGGGATTGTCCACCACACGATGAGGCATCAACGTCTTCGGGATCCAGAAGGAGGCCTTCTCCGCATATGACAGGGACTCCAGGTCAATCGCAGCCGAATCTGATTTGCCCTTCAGCTTGCAGTAGTCCAGCCACCGAAGCAGCTGGTTTGCTTCGTAATAAATCGACGGGTCCAGGAGGTTAATACCTCCCTGGGAGCGTGGTCTACGTAAGGTTTGATGTGAGATTCTGGGTCTCTTGTTATTCCACAGAAAATTCCTAAAAAGGCGGTTAATTTGCCGGAAGTACGTTTGTGGAACACATATCGGAGCCGCCTGCAAAAGATACAGAAGCTTCGGTAAAACGTAGGAGGTTAGGTAAGCTTTCCTTCCCAGCCAAGCCATGCATGGCACCTTCAAAGAGATAAGTTGGGACTTAATGGAGGCCAACAATGGGGAATAATTCCGGTCGAAGATAGTACGTATCTCACCAGTTACCTTGATGCCTAAATAGGTAATCCCGGAGTCCGGCCAGCGGAAAGGGAAGAGATCCCGTAGTTCTCTTACCTTTGTCCCAGATAGGGTGACGTTCACTGCTTCCGATTTAGCGAAATTAATTTTAAAATTGGATATTGAGCCAAATACGGCAAATTTATCGAGGAGCAGGGGAAATGTTGTAAGAGGATCGGATAGAAAAAACAATAAATCGTCGGCATAGGCCGCGATGAGGTGATGTCGGCCACCTGCCACAATACCATGCGTTTGTAGATCCTGACGGACAGATTGCAATAGGGTTTCTATACAGAGGACAAACAATGACGGGGAGAGGGGGCAACCCTGCCTTGTTCCGTTGGCGATCCTGAACGACCGCGAGAAGGTCCCGTTGACTTTAACCGCAGCCGAGGGTTTCGAGTATAGCGAAAAAATCGCAGAGACGAAACTTGGTGGAAAGCCAAACTTGAGGAGAACCGCGCGCATGAAGGCCCAATCAACGCGGTCAAAGGCCTTCTCTGCGTCCGTACCCAGCATCATCAACGGAAGTGATCGGCGTCTCGCATAGTACGATAAACTAAGCACTCTATGGACATTGAACTTGCCTTCACGACCTGGGACAAACCCCGCCTGGTTGCGATGAATTAGGTTGGGGAGGAGGGCCTGCAATCGATTCGCCAATAGTTTTGCCCAAATCTTTAAATCTGCATTAAGCAGTGATATGGGCCTATAGCTTCCGCAGGCTGTAGGGTCTTTCCCCGGTTTCGGTATGACCGAGATGTGAGCCATCAGGGCCTGTAAAGGAAGCTCTGACCCACAAGCTAGGACATTGCACCATTTCTCCAGATAGGGGACCAAAATCTCGCTAAACTTCTTATAATATAGAATGGGGAGTCCATCAGGGCCTGGACATTTCCCGGTGGGAGTCGACTTAATGGCGTTCAAAATTTCCCCGCTGGAGAATGGCGCGGTTAGAGATAACTTGTCCGAAGCAGATAACGTCGGTAACGTTAAGGAGTTGAGGAAGGATTGGACCGCAGTATCATGAGCAGCTGATTGTACTGAATCTCTGTCAGGGGTTAAATTGTACAATTTCTCGTAGAACAAACTAAATTGTTCACCAATCTGTTGTGCAATGAGGACCAAAGCCCAGAATCATTCTTCACCCCCTGGATGGTACAATTATCCTGCGTCATTTTCGTATAAGATGACATCATACGTCCCCCTTTGTCACCGTATGCATAGAATTTCTGCTTGGTGTACAGCATTGATTTCACGATTTTAATATTAAGAAAGCTTCGGAGAGCAGTCCGTGCTTCTATCAATTCATTCAGCGTCTGCCTGGCTTTCGTTTCCTTATGGGTCCGCTCCAGGGAAGTGATGCGCTGTAGGAGGGTACCAAGTTCCTGGAATCTTTTCTTCTTCATATAGGAGCCCAAGGCTATGAATTCGCCTCGGATGAAGGCCTTATGTGCCTCCATTAATGTTGGCAATGGCATATCGGCATTATCATTCTCACTAAAAAAGGTACGTAGCTTCGCGGCCAGATTAGTTACCGTAATCTTGTCATCTAATAGCGACGTATTTAAACGCCAGTTGAAGCTGCAGCCCAGCTCCGCGGGTAGGGAAAGGGTCAGGTAAACTGGGGCGTGATCAGATACCGAGATACAGCCAATACGGGTTGCCGAGATGAAAGGTAGTGAATGCCGTGAAAGCAAGAAAACATCTATGCGGTGATAGGAGCCATGCACTGCCGAATAAAATGTATAATCTCTCTTGGCTGGGTGCACGACACGCCAAGTGTCTACCAGGGAAGCATCAGCTATGGACCGTTTGATTTTGGCCAATTTGGGGTACGACACCGAAGTACGCTGGTGGGATGTGTCCAGCAGAGGGTTCAGCGAGACATTGATGTCGCCCCCAAGGACCACAGTACCCTCAGCAAAAGCAGACAGGTAGGTGAGTACTTGAGGAAGCCACAAGGCCTGATCTACATTGGGGGCATAAATGTTAGCAATCGTTAATTTCATCGCACCCAGCGCCACCTTCAGAAACAAAAACCTACCCTCGCTATCCATCTGGTGTGCAATCACCTTGAAAGGTAATCCTCTTTTAAAGCCAATGCTTACTCCCCCGGAAGCGTGGGAACCATTACAGCTATGATGCCAGGAGGTGTACCGGAATCTAGTGAGGTTGGGGATCGCTTGTTCCTTGAAGTGCGTTTCCTGAAGGAGAACCACATCAGGTTTCTCTTTTTGTAATAAGCGAAAGACCTGGGAACGCTTCTGTGCAACGTTTAGGCCCTTGACGTTGAAGGTACAAAATGTCACCTTATCTCTAGACACCATCAGAACGCCCGGTTACTGAGCAAAACTGGTGAAACAGATCCGAAAAAACAAACTGGTGGCTCAGTGAGGAAGGAAAGTATGAAGGAAGAATAGGGAAGGGGTGAAGATAAAGAGGAGTAACCAAAAGAACTCTGAACTTGAAAAAAGGAGCTCCTCAAAGATGGGATGCCAGAATGGGGAGCCCGCAAGCCCTGAAAAAATATCCAGAGCCCGAGGCATCTCCACTGAACATGCCTGAGGAGTGTCTGGATAGGTCTGATGCAGGCAATGGGCATCAGCCTAGTCAAACCGGGGGCGGTATAAAAAGAAAAACCACCCATAAGAACCTAGTCGCACCGCACCGTCTGCCTGAAGCAGGGGGTGCTGAGACAGGCAAACAGACAAGTTATGTTAGCAAACAAAGGAAAGATGGAGGAAAGATGGACCCCAGCCAACACTTGTAACTGAAGGCAGTTCATCTTCCTCCCGTCTCCACAGGGAGCGCCTGCGCGAGAAGGGAGGAGGGGGGGAGGGAGGGGAGGTGCGCGAGGCCGTCCAGTAATCTAACAGAACTGGCCAAGAGCACCAACCAAGGCACTGTAACACGGGGAGGGGGCGCCGTCTGGAGATGCAACCTAATTAGGGAGATCACGTCACGGAGAGGAAGGGGACTCGGGCATAAATGCAACTGAAATACAGGGGAATCAATGTGCATGTGCAGTCATTAGTCACTCTAAACCAGTTCAAGCGGCTGGTAAAACGTGATCAGTTCACGCGCAAATAGCAATAGTAGGACCCTTAGTATCTATGAATGTGCTCAAACAAGTAACAAACAAGAAAATGTGAACTGTGGGCTGTGGCACGCCCAAAGATAGCAAATGGTCCCGCGCGCAAATGAACACGTGGTTCACGTTATGCGCGTGTAAATGTGGCTCGCGTTATGCGCATGCAAATTAGGTGTAGCAATAGGCACACGGTAATGAACCATAACACTGTGACAGCAGTAAAACAACAGTGAATAGTTAACCCCTAAACTGTAAAACACATATTGCGCATTCAGTTAAACAGCAAACCCCAAAAGAAAAATAACAGTAACAACCACTGGTAAGCAGCAGTACTAGCAGGAGGATAAAGTCCATGGCATAGATAGGAAGAACAGCAATGAATGTGTGTCACTCACCGGGCCACTGCGAGCAAGGCAAATAGACTTTGAGGAGCCCTGCAGCCCCAGTCAGGAGAAGCAGCAAGCAGCCAACTTCAGGCTGATGCAGAGGGTCCTCGCCTGCCGCCAGAGAATAAGAGGGACCTAAAAGAAAAACTCCTCTCCCTGAGTGTCCGGGTCGATGGGCTCATTGTGAGTGAGGCTCACCAAATAAAGAGCAGCACAGCAGACGGAACTAATGCCGGCAACCCTCACTCTATTTCAGCGGTGTCCCGTCGCCGACTTCTTGCAGACTTATTCTTCCTTTTGGGGGTGCTCCAAATGTCCACGGCAGGCAACTGTGGCAGGTCCTCTTCATCAGGAATTGCCTCCAGGACGGAACTTTTACTGGAGGGATGTCAAGCTTAGTCCAGGCCTGTGCCAGATCATCAGGTTGGCGAATTGAGACTTTAAGAGTTCCTTTAAGCACCAGAATCCCAAAGGGGAACTGCCATCTGTAAGGCAGGTTGTGGGTCCTAAGATGATCCAAAAGAGGTTTAACCAGACGCCTCTTTGCTAGTGTCGCCGGCGATAGATCAGGGTAAAAGTCCACGGTATATTCACCCAGAGTTGGGGAGCCCTTCTCCCGTGCAGCAGACAGGACTGCGGCGGTATCCACATAGCGTAGGAGTCCACATACTACATCCCTGGGAGGATTACCCTCAGCTGGTCGTGGTTTCAGGGCACGATGGATCCGTTCTACTTCAATATTCTGCCCCCGTTCAGTGCCAAGCAGGGAGGAAAAGAGAACTTTGGCAGTGGATTCCAGGTCTTCACGCTGCACAGACTCAGGTAAGCCTTTCAGACGTAGATTAGATCGTCTGTTTCGGTTCTCCAAGTCCTCCAGCTGGAGGATTGCAGTATTCAAATGTCGATGCTGTGACTGTAGCTTAGTCTTAGAGACATGGCTGTAATGCAGGACGGCCGCATGGCCAGTTTCCAGGGCTTCCACTCTGTTACCCATCTTAAGTAATTCCTGCTTTATATCTTGCAAATCTGCACGGATCGGAGCATGTGTCTGAACGAGCAGCTTCTTTAAGTTACGCATCGTCAGTTGTTCTGAACCTGATGAACGGTTCTTCAGGGCTCTCCCATCATCAGTGGAGTCACCTTCACAATCTGTGT
The DNA here is from genome assembly GCA_033576555.1 of Oophaga sylvatica. Taxonomy (NCBI): domain Eukaryota; kingdom Metazoa; phylum Chordata; class Amphibia; order Anura; family Dendrobatidae; genus Oophaga; species Oophaga sylvatica. Next base: position 446,787,823 of record JARQOD010000002.1, on the reverse strand, counting down.
CAGTGGCGGGAACCGACGCCATGTCTGGTAGCTGGGAGCCTGAGGTAGCTGAGCCTTTCAGCAGGAAAGCCTCCAGTCCCCGCTGTGTTTTTGGGGTCTTAGTGTTCCTGGGGGTGCACCCAGTATTAATCTTGTCAGATTTGCCCATCACCAGCAGTTAGAAAGCAGATAGACGCTTAGGCAGGATACAGTGTGGAGAGGAGCTGTGGCTCAAGCCTCCTTCTCCATGCACGTCCAGGCTCCGCCCCCCGTCTGTACTGTTTGTTAAGCAGTAACCTGCCTATTCCCTGTGTGGTAATCAGAGTCCTTCTGAGGACTAGATTACAGTTGTCAGGGACTTATAGGAGACAGGGTTACGTTGGCGACCTGGACCTCTGTACCATTAACAGTACCTCCAGGTTGAGGGACTAGTCAGGTCCCCAGGCTAGGGTCAGCATAGACCCCGGTCACCTGCAGCCTGAGTACAGCACTATACGTCTTCAGGATTCACCCACAGTACAACGGATATTTTGTCAGGTAATACTATACTTTATGTACATGTTGAGATTTCCTATTTATGTGTTATATTGCATGTTGTTCCTCTTAGTATTGATTACTGACATCATATGTGTATCTGTGATACAGCGTGACATTTTCACCGGCCACAAAAAGATTCTCCCCAGCTACCATGGATCCAGTTGCCCAGTTTGCCCTGCAGTTGCAGAGTTTATCCATGAAGCTGAAGGACATTAAGTCCAGGGTTTTGTCTCTCCCGGAGCAAACCAGGTCTGAACCTAAAGTTGCTCTCCCGGACAGGTTCACTGGTGGGCGGGACAAATTTTTTACCTTTCGGGAGGCATGTAAATTATATTTTCGGCTTCGGCCTCAGTCATCGGGGAGTGAAGAGCAGAGGGTGGGAATTGTCATCTCGCTATTACAAGGGGACCCTCAATCCTGGGCGTTCTCTCTTCCTCCGGGCTCCCCGGCCCTCCAGTCAGTAGATCGATTTTTTACTGCCCTGGGTCTGGTATATGATGAACCGGATCGGGTCTCCCTTGCTGAAATGAAGTTACGTAAGATACAGCAGGGAGATCGTCCAGCGGAGGAATTTTCTTCTGAGTTCCGTAGATGGGCCACAGATACTCAGTGGAATGACCCAGCTCTTAGGAGCCTGTTTTGTCAAGGGTTATCTGACAAATTAAAAGATGTTTTGGCTCAGTATGATTCTCCTCCGTCACTGGAGGCTGCTATGGCCCTTGCTATTCGTACTGATAGACGGCTTCGGGAGAGGTGCGAGGTAACTCCGCCCCCTGTTGTGACTGCACCTACTACTAAAGTCCCTTATATTAAGGCTCCCCTGGTCTGTTCTGAGGAGCCTATGCAGTTGGGAGGGACATAATTTCGTAGGAGGGGATCGGCGGTGCGCCGCAAGACAAGAAGGTGTTTCTTCTGTGGGAAAGAGGGACATTTTGTTGAGGGGTGTCCATCCCGTGCCTCATTGAGCAAAAAAGTCGCCGGAAAACTGTTAATCCAAGGTTGTGTGGTGGACGACAACCTGGGAGTATGTATTTCGTCCCTAAGTCCGTCTCAATTTCTCGTACCTGCGGAGGTGGTGGTTGGTACGAGAGTTGAGAGGATTTCTGTTCTTCTTGATAGTGGGTCTGGGGCTAATCTGGTGGACGCTCGGTTTGCCCAGGTGCAAGGTATGCAACTGAGTGTATTGGCCAAACCGATCCCTATATTCTCTATTGACGCCAGACCTCTCGGTCAAGGTAGCTTTGTACAAGCTGTTCATAACATAGACCTTCGAGTAGGGGCAATACATAAAGAACAATTGTCTTGTTATGTGTTGGAGGGTCTTCCTACTCCTATTGTGTTGGGACTTCCTTGGTTGGCTAAACATAACCCAGTGATTAATTGGCAATCCAGAGAGATAAGCCAGTGGGGTGAATTTTGCAAGAATAACTGCATGAAAACGGTCATCAGTGCGGTCGTGCCTAGAACCTTGCCTCCTTTTCTAAAGGACTTTGAGGATGTGTTCTCAGAGGAGGGGTGTCAAGAGTTACCTCCTCATCGTGCGTATGACTGCTCAATTAAATTGCTTCCTGATGCTAAATTACCTAAATCTAGGTTATATAACCTTTCTGGTCCTGAGAGGCAGGCTATGAAGGATTATATTTCGGAAAGTCTGGCCAAGATGCATATTAGACCTTCATCTTCCCCAGTGGCCGCGGGGTTCTTCTTTGTGAAGAAAAATATGGAGGCCTACGCCCTTGCTTGGATTTCCGTGAACTTAATCGGATTACGGTCCGAGATCCGTATCCGCTCCCACTTATTCCTGATCTCTTCAATCAGATTGTGGGCGCCAAATGGTTCTCTAAGTTGGATCTCAGGGGGGCGTATAATCTGATTAGGATAAAGGAGGGGGATGAGTGGAAGACGGCGTTTAACACTCCGGAAGGACATTATGAGAACCTTGTCATGCCTTTTGGTCTGACTACTGCCCCGGCGGTGTTTCAACATTTTGTTAATGACATCTTTCGCCACCTTGTGGGGCAGTTTGTGGTCGTTTATTTAGATGACATCTTAATTTACTCGCCAGATCTTGTGTCTCATCAGGAGCATGTGAGACAGGTGTTGCAGATCTTGCGAGATAATAAGTTGTTCGCCAAATGGGAAAAGTGTGTATTCGCCGTACAGGAACTTCAATTTTTGGGTTTCCTGGTGTCAGCTTCCGGTTTCCGTATGGACCCTGAGAAAGTGAGAGCAGTGCTTGAATGGGATCGGCCAGAGGATCTTAAGGCACTGCAGCGTTTCCTGGGGTTTGCTAACTACTACCGGAAATTTATTCGTAATTTCTCATCTGTTGTCAAACCTCTCACTGACATGACTAAAAAAGGGACGGATTTTTCTAGGTGGTCTGACAAAGCTTGTCAAGCATTTTCATCCTTGAAAAAATGTTTTGCTTCGGCCCCCATACTCATTCAACCAGATGCATCACAACCATTCATTGTGGAGGTAGACGCGTCTGACGTAGGGGTGGGTGCAGTATTATCCCAAGGTCCGTCCCCTGGTAAATGGCGTCCGTGCGCTTTCTTCTCCAAGAAATTGTCGCCCGCCGAGAGGAATTATGATGTCGGCAATAGGGAACTCTTGGCCATTAAGTTGGCTTTTGAGGAGTGGCGTCATTTTTTGGAGGGGGCAGTCCACCCGGTCACCGTTATTACTGATCACAAGAACCTGCTGTATTTAGAATCTGCAAAGCGTCTGAATTCTAGACAAGCTAGATGGTCGTTGTTTTTTTACCAGGTTCAATTTTGTCGTCACTTATCGTCCTGGGTCAAAAAATGTTAAGGCTGATGCCTTATCTCGTAGTTTCCCAGGGGCCGGGAAAACGGATGACCCGGTTCCTATCCTTCAGGAGGGAGTGGTAGTGTCGGCTGTATGCTCTGAGCTTGAGGAGGAGGTATTGGAGACTCAGGGGGACGCCCCTGTAGGACCTCCAGGTAAACTGTTTGTTCCTAATCAGTTGAGACAAAAAGTTATCGAGGCACATCATAATTCTGCTTTAGCAGGACACCCAGGGAGTAAAGCAACTGTGGATCTCCTTTCTCGCCGGTTTTGGTGGCCTAACTTAAATAAAGAGGTAATAACTTTTGTCGCGTCCTGTGGAGTTTGTGCTCGTTCTAAGACCCCTCATACCCGTCCGTCTGGGACCCTCTTGCCTTTGAAAATTCCGGAGCGTCCATGGACTCATCTGTCTATGGACTTCATTACGGACCTCCCTCCGTCGTCAGGGAAGACTGTCATTCTAGTTGTAGTTGACAGGTTCAGTAAGATGGCACATTTCATTGCTCTTCCTAATGCTAAAACTCTGGCGCAGGTGTTCATTGGGGAGATTGTGAGACTTCACGGGTTGCCTTCTGATGTGGTGTCAGATAGGGGGTCTCAGTTTGTGTCCAAATTCTGGAGGGCATTTTGTTCACGTCGGGGGATGCAATTGTCATTTTCCTCGGCTTTTCATCCGCAGACCAATGGTCAGACAGAGCGTCTGAATCAGAGTCTAGAGACATATCTTCGGTGTTTTGTCTCAGAGAACCAGGAGGACTGGTCTTCTTTCTTGCCTCTGGCAGAGTTCGCTCTTAACAATAGGCGGAGCGAGTCCACTGGTAAGTCCCCATGTTTTGGGGCATATGGTTTTCACCCCCAGTTTTGTACTTTCAATGGGGGGGCCCTTCTGGGGTTCCTGAGGAGGAACGATTCTCGTCGTCACTTGCTTCAGTTTGGAGAGGAGTACTGAATAATCTGAGTGCTATGGGGAACCGTTACAAACGGAGGGCTGATAGGAGGAGAGTGTCTGGTCCGGACCTTTGTGTGAACGATCTGGTATGGTTGTCTACCAAGAATATAAAACTCAAGGTTCCCTCCTGGAAACTGGGTCCCAGGTTCATCGGTCCATACAGGATCAGTTCTATAATTAATCCTGTGGCATTTCGTCTGGACCTCCCTCCTACGTTTAAAATCCACAATGTGTTCCACAAATCGTTGCTTAAGAGGTACGTGGCACCAGTTATACCGTCACCTCTACCTCCTCCTCCAGTGGTGGTCAATGGTAACTTAGAATTTCAAGTGTCGAAGATCATTGACTCACGTCTGAATCGCCGGTCCCTTCAGTACTTGGTTCATTGGAAGGGGTATGGTCCTGAGGAGAGGACGTGGGTCCCTGCGTCTGATGTTAACGCAGATCGATTGGTTCGGACCTTCCACACAACTTACCCGGGCAGACCTGGCCCTGAGGGTCCGGAGGCCCCTCGTAGAAGGGGGGGTACTGTCATGGGTGTATCGCCACGAAGATCGTCGCGATTGCACATTCGGACTTCTCGCAGCTGAGTTGCTGTTTCTTTGTGTTTGGTAGTGAGGGAGTTAATTTTACCTAGCTCTTTGCTAAGACTAGGTCCAGCCTCGCCCGGCTGCTTTTGATTATGCACTAATTAGCTTCCTTTATATACCTGCCAGTCTGCTTGTTAGATGCCGGTGAAAGCTTACATGCAGACCAGCAGTTTGGATCAGGTCATGAGAAGACTTAAGTTAAGAGTTCCTTTGTGGTTTCTCCTCTCCTCGATTATAGTTTATCTCCTAGACCTTTTGTGTTCCCTCTGTGTTTAAGTGTTGTATGCAAGACAGTGTTTTCTTTGTCCCCTGTCTGTCTCGTTTGTCTGTACTGTTTGTTAAGCAGTAACCTGCCTATTCCCTGTGTGGTAATCAGGGTCCTTCTGAGGACTAGATTACAGTTGTCAGGGACTTATAGGAGACAGGGTTACGTTGGCGGCCTGGACCTCTGTACCATTAACAGTACCTCCAGGTTGAGGGACTAGTCAGGTCCCCAGGCTAGGGTCAGCATAGACCCCGGTCACCTGCAGCCTGAGTACAGCACTATACGTCTTCAGGATTCACCCACAGTACAACGGATATTTTGTCAGGTAATACTATACTTTATGTACATGTTGAGATTTCCTATTTATGTGTTATATTGCATGTTGTTCCTCTTAGTATTGATTACTGACATCATATGTGTATCTGTGATACAGCGTGACAGTGGACTCTATTCGTATACTGTGCCTTTAAGAACTCAGCTCTGACTACACCCCCCCGGTCACCCTTGCTACCCTTGGCATAGTGCGGCAGCACGGACCTAAGCAGCTTTGCAACCCGGAGACTGATCTGGACTGACTTGGACTGATTTGTGATTCTGAAACGGCCCCCATAGAAGCAATGGAGATGGCGACGGACCGTGATCACAAGTCTGGGATTTGGGATGTGATGCCTGAATTGAAAGAAATGGAGCTGTCGGCTGACAGCGATCCCGAGAATTGTGACTGCCAATATGGAGTTTGTGTGCTGTTGCCCGCTGTCGTGGTGCTGCAGTTGGCGCAAAAATTGAAAATGGTGCTGAAGAGGTAAAAATGGTAGCTGTTGGCGTGAAAATTGAAGATGGCGCCGCCTTTCAGGGGCGTCATGTGGGAAATTTGGCGCCAGAAGAGAGAAGGCCGCACCCTGTTGTAACAAATGCCTGCCCAGAATGGGTGCGGTGAAAGAAGAGCTGCCGCCCTTACAGCTTGAACAGGAGAAATGGGTGGAGTAGCAGGAAATGACCCCACCCACAAATGGGTGGTACCCGAAGGAAATGGACAGTGCGCTGGAGAAAGAGACGCCATTTCTGGCTAAAATGGAGAGGAACAGTATGTCCTTCCATGGTGGAGTTGGGCGCCAGGACTGGAGGCGATCCAAGGTCCGGTAGAGGTGGGCTTGCGGTACGAGGCCTGGTGGGCAGAAGATCTGGAGGAGCGGCCCTTAGCCCGATGGCCACCGCTGTTATCCAAGGAGATCGAGGACGACAAGGAGGATGATGGACCAGCGACACTCCGACAAAAGGCCGCAGGTGAAAAGGAGACTTTAGAGGTGGCCATGCACGGCATCAAGGTGGCTGCGATTGCTGAACTTGATGGCTGCGCTAGATGACTACCAACCGGTGTGGCGGTGAGTAAGAATTCCCTGCCTGGCTGTCCCGCTGTCCTGTCCGATGTTTACTTACCCCCCGTAGCCCTGCCGTCCTCACTGGAGCTGTACCATGGTCCCACATCATTGTCTTCGGTGGCAGAGACCCCAGCGCTTCCTCTGGCCATGCCTATTCCGGCCGACACCCATGGCGGAGGTGTAGGGGAGCCCAGTGCAGTTGAGGAGAAGCCCTGCGTACGTACAGAGGCCGAGTGGAAACATGACGTGTTTCGGGAGAATAGTCGGCGGGAGTGCCACATCCATGAGGAACTACAGAGCCAGGGTGGAGGAACAGCAGCAGGCCGGATGATCTGCAGCCTCGTCAGTTACCTGGATCAGTGTAGGGGTTTCGGCTTCCTGCAGGGGCTGAAAACTGGGCCAAGGTCTACTTAAATCTCTCTCATGTTCGGCGGTCCCCTCCGGCAGGAGGACTATGTAGACTTTATCAAAGAACAAGGACTGCAAAGGCCCTATGCCGTGGCCATAAGAATGGCCTTTGATTTTGAGACCAGTCCACCACAGGGGACTCCGCAAGTGGAATGGCCGGCTGCTGCGGCCTCAGTTGCCCCGGCCGCACAGGATCAAGCGGCGCCTTGAAGCAGTGAGGCTGCCGCAAGTGTGTCAACAGAGCCAGAAGCTCAAGGAGCCACAGTACCACCACTGGAGGGAGTGCGGAGCCGGAAAAATATCAGAGACTCCTCCTCCAGTGGGTCCTTGTCCAATGTGTACATAGTAGCACAGGGTCCCAATGCGGTCCACTATCCGACACAGTGGCTGTGTCCAGACTGATGTTGTCCCTTTAAGGTAATAATGTTAATAGGTGCCGGTTGCACCAAACCATTCTAAGGGACTGTTCTGCATCCTCAAGAGGGCAGTCAGCCCTGCATGAAGCATGAAAGACAATGGCGCCTGATGTGGCCCCATGTTAGTGGCCACCTTTGTTTTGTTTTCCCCTCCTTCCAACTTTGTTGACACCCGTTGGTGTCCCCCCTGCTGGATCACAGGACCAGAACCCCATGGGGTTAAGAGCGGTGGACTCCAGATGTGGCCGCTGGACTGCCTGTCCCTGAACTTTGTCCCCACTTCAAACTGCGGACTAGCCACCTGTTTACAAAAGCAGCCCATCACCGCTAAAAGGGGCCCGTGATCTGCTGTAAGGAAGAAGGGGGAGATTATCCTCAGAAGGACCAGGGTCACGTGAACCCCTACACAGGAGGACTGTCGGGTCTGAGTGAGGCCCACTTTAAGGAATTTGGCTGCCCATGTTAAAAGGGATGACTGGCCATTATAGGAACTACTGTTTTATGTGTTTTACTCGTTGCGATAGCTGGGGATGGCTATGCTTAAGGGGGGAGGGTAAAGGGGGTGCAGGTCCCCTCAGCTGTGCCCTCTCCTCCTTCTGTATGACCCCCATGCACTTCAAGTAATAAAGCTGTTTCTGCACCCATGTATATAAATGGTTATGTACCTGAAATGTTCTATGTGCTGCATTTGTCATATAATGTAATGTATGTCCTGTAATTGCTATGTATTGTAATGTGATTCCCCTTTAAATGTTACTGTGTTCACTGTATTTGCTGTGCCTGTAGAGTTAGGGACAGGCAGGAGTTAATTTTGTGGGCAGGATCAGCAGCCACATGTTGGGAGGAAGCTGCTGTTTCCTGAGAACTGCCCGGATCATTGGCCAGGGCAGATGTGCATTATACAGGGCACTGCCATGCCTATGGACAGGAGTGAACTGTTGCCCTGGATCTTACAGGACTGAGGAACAAGGATTAACAGCCTGCACTACGGGTCTACAGGAGGGCCCCACGCCGAAGGGGTCTCAGGCGCCCAGATTCCAGCTTGCGGATTATTGTGACTTTCAGCTTCGGCGGCTGTTGTGGGAGCCAGCATCAGGGAGAGAACAGTAATCCAGTTATGCACTTTTTGTCATCCTAGCCCTACCATCCTGTTCTATTAAAAGTTACTTTTCCCTGTTGGACAACGGTTTCCTTTGCTGACTATGATTTGCCCGAATTGCTGTGGCTGGAGCAAGACTAAGGTATGTCGTGAGGAAAGTTGTATTGTCCCATCTGTCTATATGCAAGGGACCAGGGGAGTGCTCGCTGACAGTTGGCTCAGTGGTCTTTATTCATGTACTGTGCCTTTAAGAACTCGGCTCTGATTATATCCCCCCGATCGCCCTTGCTACGTGTCCAGGATTGCAGCCGCTGCACGTTGCCTTAAGCCTCAGTTCCTATGCTGTACTGGTTTCTGTCTGTGCCTAGGGTGCACACGGCCACACCTTCCTTGCTTTTATTAAGGGCAGTGTGTGCACTTGAATTGCTGTCCTCAGCCTATTGCAGAGGGGCAGCTCCTATTTAAAGTTCCTCTTCCCTGTTGGGCATTGCCAGAGTTTCTTAACAGGTTCCTGAACCTAGACATGTATGTTTGGTCCTCCATGTTGCTCCTGGTCTGCCTCGTCTTCAGCTCCTGTTCTGCCTGCTATCAGTTCTAGGAAAGCTGAAGTCTTTGTCCCTGGACCTGTCCTGTCTGTGTGTTGGTACCAATGTCCTTGCCTTGAATGTGGATTCCTGATGTGTGATATTCTTGAAGTCCTTCTATGTCTGGAACTATGTACCCAGTGACTTTTCGGTCGGAGCCTGCGGTGCTTGCACCTTATTGCTTGAGTTCCATTCTAGGTCGTGTCAGATGTCCAGATCCTGGCGACTGCTGCCTGATGCCTGGAGACTGACGACCGCTGTCTGGTGCCTGGAGCCTGATGACGGCTGCTCGATGTCCTGGTGGTGTTCCTGAAGTCCTGCCGGTGTCTCTGATGTCTTGCCTGTGTCCTGATGTTCCCTGCCTGGAGCCGTGTCTGTAGTCCAGAGTCCAGATGTCCTGCCTTTGTCCTAGATATTCAACCTGTGTCCAGATATCCAGTCCGTGGTCCTAGTGGTCCAGCTGGTGTTCCAGAGTTGGTCCCACTCGTGTTCCTGGATGGGCTCCTCCTCCATGTTTCTCGGGATTCTCCAGTCTACTCGTGTTCCTGGACGGGCGCCTCCTCCGTGTTCCTAGGGAGTCTCCAGTCTTGTTTCCTGGTGACGGCTCTGCCTGTGAATCCTGGATCTGACCAGTTGATGTCTTGAGCTGCCATGTCGATGCTCCTAGACCTGTGCTGGCCATGTCTTCCCTGTGACCTTGTGTTCAGTCGGTGTCTTGATATCCATTCCGTGGTTCTGGTGGTCCAGCCGGTGTTTCAGAGTCGGTCCCACTTGTGTTCGTGGACGGGCTCCTCCTCCGTGTTCCTTGGGAGTCTCCAGTCTTGTATCCTGTTGACGGCTCTGCCTGTGTGTACTGGATCTGACCAGCCGATGTCCTGAGCTGCTATATCGGTGTTTCTGGATCCGTGCTGTCCGTGTTTTGCCTGTGTCTCGATGTCCTGCCTGTTCCCTGGGGTCCATCCTATGATGACGTCTGTCCAAGGTCGGTGTCTGATGTTCTCCTGCTGTGCCTGCGCTATGCCTGAGGCCTAAGAGAGAGGTTCTCCTGATATGCCCGTGCCAGATGACCCTGGACTGCATCAACCTGTGATTGTTATGGAAATTTAATTAGGATAAATCTATCCTGCAGGTGTTTGCTGGTGCTGTTCCCAATTTTATCCTAATGTCTTTTTGAGCGCTCAGAACGAAATGAAAACTGTCCACACGGAAGTGTCAGTATAGCAGTTCGTCAAGACCACACGTTTATTATTCATTCAAGGTTTTATACGTTTACAAAAAGGGGCTGGTTAGTCAATTAACACAATTAAAAGCTGCTAGATTATTGGCTGTTCTAGTGTAAGTATGATAATTATGATAAAAGGGCTGAAGTTGCAGATTTATTGTTTTTGTTCTTTGCCCTAGCTTTCTTGCATGACTAGTAAAGAAAACAATAGATATCTATTAAGACTTTCTGTTCTTGTTTCTTATGAAGGCCAGGGTCGTCTTAAACGACTGATTATAGCTGGCATCAGCTTTTGCATAGATATGTGTGAGCACAGGATTTTTAGCAAGTGAGATCTATCTAACTGTGAATGCATATATATGAATATACATTGAATATATGGAATACATATATATTTCCATGACAGTCCCCCCTTAGATACCACTTGCCCTAAAAACCTGCTCCTGTCCCAAAGCGCTGCAACTCTTTTGTGCTGCCGGCGGGTTGAGATATGCCTAGTACATGCCTCCCCTACCGATACAGACTTTTCGCAAATGGGCGGTCAGGAGGACTGTCCCTAGCAGGGGTTCATGTATTTGCAATCATAGTCTCTTTATTCAACTGCATGTTCAGAAAAAACGTGTGTATTCTTCATCAGGTAGGTCATCTGTCTGGTCAGTCAGAGCATCCAAGACATCCTTCATGGCTTAGGTGTCTCTCCTGGTACGGGAGCTTCCTTGCAATGCGATACGTGGATCCAAGCAGGCTTTCCCTCTAGTTTCACAGAGGTTGGTGTCATCTGGGGCTCTTGGACAGGACCATCAAATCTGGGATCGAGTGTTCTCATTTCCAACCCTTTTTTTTTTTTTTTTTCACCAACTCCCAGTCTCCTGGCTTTCAAGGAGTGCGTACCGGACACTGAGTCTGGATCTGGCAGTAAAGAGAAAAACTCGAAAATGGACATTAGTTTTTGACCAATTCAATTAAATAAGCAAGCAAGATATCATTTTGCATATTCTGCTGCTGAGGGAAGAATGCACCTAACTTGGGACTAGACCCAAACAAAATTTCGCATGGTGACAGCTTTTCTGGGTCTCTGGGAGTGTGCCTTACGCTAAACAGTGCAATTGGGGGTGTGTCTCATGCCATGGTTTGCGTGTCTCTTGGGAAATTTTCAAAGCATCCTATTCTTAAGTGTTCCGTTCAGTCTTTCTACCTTCCTGCTGCTCTGGGGGTGGTAAGGAGTGTGTAGGCCTAAATCTGATCCTACTGCTAACCAGATCTCTTGTGTCAGATTTGCTGTGAATGCGGGTCCCTGATCACTTTCTATCATTTCTGGAACCCCGTATCTGCACACTATTTTCCGAAAGTAGCTTCTTTGCAGTAGTCTTTGCTGACTTGGAAGGCTTCTGTCCATCTTGAAAACACTTCTTTGACCACAATGGCGTATTTGAATTCTTCACTTGGCGATATCTGGATGTGGTCTATCTGGATCCTCTGAAGTTGGTAGAGTGGTCTTGCCAGATGAGGTGAGGGGGACTTTCTTCCATACATCCAGGCTTGCATTTGCCGCAGGTCAGATAGCTGCTGGTGAATTTGGCTGTTAGGGTGGAGATCCCTGAAGCGAACCAGTAAGCACCAATCAGATCATTCATCTGTGTCTTTGATCTGTGGGTGGGTCCATGCGCCCATTGAACCACCACAGGGTACATACTTCGCGGTAGGCAGGGTTTAAAAGTCCATTGTAGATAGCCTTCCTTCTTCATGTGTTGCTTTTTTCACATTCAGCTCTTCTCCTTTTGGAGCTTGGTCTTGCAACTTCTTGAGCAGATCCCAGAACATCTTTTTGTCAGGTTTCTTGTCTTCAGTTGTCATGTAGTAGCCGTCCGGCTCTACGACCTCTCCCACTTCTCCATGTTGTCTTCCTTTGGCCGCTTCTTTGGCTGCCATGTCCGCCATGTTATTGCCTCACGCCTCTTCTCAGTTTTACATGCGCTTTTGATTTTTTCAAATTGCCACCATTTTGGAAGTTGGAGTACACACAGCAGGTCCCTGAAGGCTCCATGATGCTTCACGGTTGTCCCGTTTGCTGTGATGAAGTCCCTTGTAGCCGAGATGGGCCCAAAGTCGTGTGCTATGCCATGCGAGTACCTGTAGTCGGTGTAGATGTTTGCAGTCTTGCCTTCTGCCATCTGGCAGGCCTTCGTCAGTGCTATCAGTTCTGCTTCCTGGGCTGACAGGCTAGGTGACAGACTTCTGGACCACAGGATTTCTTGATTGCTGGTCACTGCACTTCCTGTGTGGAAACTTCTTCATCATCTGCAAATCTGGAGCCATCCAAGTAGAGGATAAATTATGTAAATTTTGTTCTGAAAAGTCCATATTGTATCCCTCCTTGGGAGTGGGAGTAGAGTGGCCGGGATGAGGACTGTAGGTCTGGAGACGGTGACATTATGAGACAAAGGCGATAGAGGCGCCACAAAGATGCCTGGCGGTGGGAGATTATTGTTGGTTGAGCTTGATTGAGTATTGCCAAGATGTCGTGTGGAGTGAGAGTTTCCAGTGGCTGTCCAAGAGTGATGTCAGCAACCTTGTCCAGGAAGGTGTGTGCTGCAGATACTGCCATCAGGCAGGAGGGTGCTCCTCTTGCAACTGGATCCAAGTGGGCTGAGAGGCAGCCTAAAAGTCTCTGTTTTCCACCGTGAATCCGTGTCAGGACTCCAGTAGCATGACCTTCTTTCTTCCATCAGGTAGACGGAAAGGCTTCTCATAGTCAGGTATGCCTGGTATTTGCGCTGAGACTGTGGAGTTCTTCCAATCTCCTGAATGAGTTGAAGGCTGCGTCCGATAGAAGGAGTGGGGTTGCTTTGATGCAAGCGCACAGAGGCTACATTAGGACTGAGGCATCAGGGATCCAAGTTCTGCAATACGACACTAGACCAGGGAAGGCCTGCAGCATTTTTGGAGTTGTTGGGGGAGCCAATGTCACGCTGTATCACAGATACACATATGATGTCAGTAATCAATACTAAGAGGGACAACATGCAATATAACACATAAATAGGAAATCTCAACATGTACATAAAGTATAGTATTACCTGACATAATATCCGTTGTACTGTGGGTGAATCCTGAAGACGTATAATGCTGTACTCAGGCTGCAGGTGGACCGGGGTCTATGCTGACCCTAGACTGGGGACCTGACTAGTCCCTCAACCTGGAGGTACTGTTAATGGTACAGAGGTCCAGGCCGCCAACGTAACCCTGTCTCCTATAAGTCCCTGACAACTGTAATCTAGTCCTCAGAAGGACCCTGATTACCACACAGGGAATAGGCAGGTTACTGCTTAACAAACAGTACAGACAAACGAGACAGACAGGGGACAAAGCAAACACTGTCTTCCATACGACACTTAAACACAGAGGGAACACAAAAGGTCTAGGAGATAAACTATAATCGAGGAGAGGAGAAACCACAAAGGAACTCTTAACTTAAGTCTTCTCATGACCTGATCCAAACTGCTGGTCTGCATGTAAGCTTTCACCGGCATCTAACAAGCAGACTGGCAGGTATATAAAGGAAGCTAATTAGTGCATAATCAAAAGCAGCCGGGCGAGGCTGGACCTAGTCTTAGCAAAGAGCTAGGTAAAATTAACTCCCTCACTACCAAACACAAAGAAACAGCAACTCAGCTGCGAGAAGTCAGAATGTGCAATCGCGACGATCTTCGTGGCGATACACCCATGACAGCCATCTTCTCCACTGTGGTCTTCCAGTCTTTTGACATGTGTTTCGTCTGGTGGGCAATACAGAGTCCCAGGGATGTAACTTGCTTCTCACATCACTGGACCAGACCTTGCGTTGCTGTTCTTCCAGGTAGAGTAGGAGAGACAAGGAATGGACTGTGCAGGTATCGATGTCAACCACACAAAAGAGAAGGTCATCCACGTGTTGTAGAAGAGTGACTCCTGCATATTCTGCAATCCAGTTGACGAGGATGGAGGACATTGTCTTGGTGAAACTTGAAGGGCTTGTTCTGAGCACCTTGAGGCAACACTGTCCATATGCACTGCACTGGTTCGTGAAGGCAGGCCTCCAGGTGGAGGGGAAACACTGAAGAAGGCACTGGCCAGGTTGATCACCGTTAATACCGTTGCGGTGACTGGTACTTTTGAGAGCAGAGTGTGCGGGTTCAGCACTGTTGGGGTTTCAAATACCGTAGCCTCTTTCACCGCCTCCAGGCCTTGCACCATTCTGAACTCAGTGGGGTTTACAGTCTTTTTCTTCACTGTGGAAAGCTGGGATTGATTCCGATGGGCGAGGCAGCCCAGTTTGGCCTTGTCCTTCACTATGCGGCAGGGGACTCCCATCTCCCGGCACAGAGCTGGCGGGAAAACAAGCCGCCTACTAGGATCCACATCATGAGAGATGACGACCAGCTGGCTTTCTTGTTCTCCACTAAAGCAGTCACTGTGTTAGCACCTGCTCTGGTCACAGGGGGTCTTCTGGTTGGGACGTCTCCTTCACCGGCTGCTTTTTTCTCAGCACGGGCCATCAGTAGTTTCTTTTTCTCCAGCTCGGTCTCAGGTCAGTATTTGTGCACAAGTTTGAAGAGCTGAGTGGCCTTTTGCCCGTCTAGGGCGTGGGTGAACTGGTTGATTGCAGGGGGCACCTCCTGGTGCTTGCAAAAGATGAACCTCTGGCGTTGGAGCCGGATGAGGTGTTGCCATTCCATGAAGCGAGTAGGGTCCTTCTTGAGTTGAATATCATGGCCAATGTCAAAGTTCTCAGGCCGTCTTCTTAGGCGAGTTCACTTAGACCTTCAGTCGGTCAGAGACATCTTGACTCTGGGTGATGGAGTGGCTATTCTGGTACTATGTCCAGCACCTCCTGTGATAGGTCTGCAGTGTGGTTGTTCCTGTTTCTTCTTGGGTCAGGGGTGAAGAAAGTGTCATGGTCCCATCTTCCTGGAACACTCTGGTCGCTTTCAGCTTCTGCAGTAGGTCCACTCCCAATAGGTTGAGGGTGCAGGTCTTTGACACAACAAACTGGGACATGATGGAGTGTTCTAGCTGAGTCCACATGCTCAGGGGCTTCATAATCTGGAAATATCTGACTTGACCATCAATTCCCATGCAGGACGCAGAAGATTCTGATAGATAGGTGAGGTTGCGGAGTTCCACAAGAAAAGATCTGACTACGCCATCCACTCTCAGGATATTGGTCCCACTGTTGGGGTTCCCTGTGGACTTGGCGTGCTCCTGTCCTATGGACGGGGTTCTTCACTGCTTTCTGTGTTTCTTCTTCTTCTGGGCAAAGTCAGTGTTCTGCACCGGTTCTGGAAATGACCAAACTCGCCACAGTTGTAACACTGGACATCCCTTCTGTCCCGGCGGGACTCAATCCTTTTTGCTACTGCGAGCAGGGTATCCATTGCTATTGACGTGTACTCAGGCCTGGCTCTACTACCAGTGGTTTCCTGATTGGTTCTCTCAGTCCATGCACAAAAGCCTGTGCCAACATCCGTCTGTGTGTCTGATCATGGGTAATGAAACCCAAATCTTCAAACACTTGCATCACTCTGTCATGGAACTTCTCCACAGACTCTGTCTTGTCTTGACTCATGACATGTAGGCTGAGAGTTTGTCCTGTCAGTCTGCTTTTGGCCCATTCTCTTAGCTGCTCAATTAGCTTTGGTCCTGTCTCCCAGGCATACGCATCTAACTCTGCTGGAAGCTTGAAGTGTTCTCTCATAATTGGCCAGAATGCATCACCTGCTTTTATTTCCATTATGGTCCAGAGATCAATCCAGGCTGCTGCATACGTTCGCTGGATCTGCTGCATTTTTTTGGCAAAATGGCATGGGGTGTATCCCTTGGTCTGGCAGCATACTGATCACCTGGCTTGGGATGAAGGGCTCATAGGATGGTGCCTCTACCTGTCCCTGCTCTCTTGGTGTTTGTGGGTTTTCTTCCCTAGTATTGGGCAGCATGTATGACGTTGTGTCTTCATCTTCATCAGATGAGAAGTGACATTGTGTGCTTGGTGCATATACTGGGTGAGATTTGGGCTTAAAAGTTGTCTTGCTGCATGGGGATTTCCCTCTTCCTTGCTGAGGCTGCAGTGGATCAGTATCATGGTTTCATGCTGGCAGCCCTGCTCAGCACTGAGGTTCCTCATTTGTGTCTGTAGCTATACCTCCCCCCTGTGAAACCCTGGCTGTGGGCTCTGCTAGCTGTTGTGTCTGGGGCCTACCTGCAGCGTTTTGTGTAGGGAGATTTGCACTTTCTTCTCCTGATATAATGACTGGCAATGTTTGTACTGTGCTTGGGATAGACAGGGTGCCCTGTGCTGGAGGCACTGAATACAGGGACACCACATTGCTTTGATTGGGCGTTGACCCAGTTGATAACGAAATAGAAAAAAGAGGAAGAGAAGGGAGGTGTGAGTGAGGAGCGGTGGGATGTGCCTGAGAGGAGGAGGAAGGAGGAGAGCGAGCACGAGCAGGTGTGAAGGGTGGGAATTTTGTACAGGCTATTACAGATTCCTGGGGCCGGCGTACCAGGCAGGGCGACCGGTCTCTACAGGGTAATAGACTTGGAGCATTGGCGTGCTCAGTGCAATTGGTGAGTTATCAGTTACCAGAGCAGCTTGTATGTGTCACAGATCATCTAAAAGAGGGATTTGTATACTCCCGGGTGTTTGTTTCATTTGTACGTCTTCCTGTCTGTATCAGGTATCGCTGCTTTAAATTTACACTTAGAGCAGCGTGCGCTTTGTCACTATCTCATTCACTGCTGGCTGCAGCAGCGAGAAACCCCTTTGACCCCCCTCCTCTGCTAATCACGCTGTAACATCTGTTTCTTAGTTTTGATCTTTTTAAGCTAGTTTTTTGGCTACAGGCTGTAGCGTGAAAATTCTCAGGCAGGTGTGGTGTGGGAGGAGAGAGGGAAAGAGGAGGGGGGGAGATGGAGGGGAGAGAGGTGGAGGGGAGAGAGGAGAAAATGAAGGAGGTGAGGGTGAAGAAGAGGAAGAGGAAGAAAATGGATGTGTCAGAGATGTGAGGGAGGGGAAAGAAGGAATGATAGGGAAAGAAGGATAGAGAGGGATGGCAGCGAGGAAAGAGGAGAAAAGTCTGAAGAAGAAGGAGAAAGGGACTGAGAGAAGAAAGAGGAGAGAGTGTCCCCCCTGTGATTCTTGAGAGGGGACCGTTGAAACAAAAATGCCTTCTCCCTGTGGAGAGAGGCGGGGAGCGTTTTTCCCTGTACAAGGCTCCTTATTCAATGAGAGCAGCCTACACCTGTCCCGTGTCTCCACATGATGGACATGTGATGTGTGTGACTCTGAATTCTGCTCTTGTGACATGTCAGTGATCATTTTCTCACAGACGATTTAACACCTTTTCAATCTTATTCACATAAAAAATCACTTCCTGGTCCGTTCAAATTAACTTGCTGTATCTTCTACACGATGCACCACTGCTCTTAAATAGCAGACGGTAATCTATAAACAAACTTTCCTGTGCCTTTCAAACAAAAACAAAAAAAAAACATTTCATTGTGCAGCGTAAAGTCTGCCTGTCCATTTGCTTCTCACGTACTCTGACCTTCTATTCACATGCCTAGCCCTTCGATTCTCACGTACTGTGTCTATTCCAAAAACCTATTCAACAAAGGTGATTAAAAATCTGAAAACTGCTGCATTCTGGTTCTGTGTGCAAGAGCACTGAAATTCTTGTCTTCGCTGAATGCCTGATGGGAGGGGTGAGTGAAGCCGCTGCGCAGCTGTTTGTGTATTCTCCCTCAGACTGCAGTTTCCTTATCTATGTTTCTGACCTTGGTCTAAAGCACGCTACTAGATGTTGTGCTGTTTTTTTTTTCTTTTCTTTTAAAAAATGGTTGGAGAATAAAACTCTAAAATAAATTGATTAGAAAAAACCTCTCCAAAATTATTTAAAAATGTACTTAAAAGAAAAACTTTAAAAACAAAAGTTAGATTTAAAAAGAAAAAACAGAAAGAAAACCCTACACAGTTTAGTTAAACTCTTAGGAAAAAGATTGACCAAAATAAATAAAAAAAACCTCCAAAAACAAAAAGCTGATCCAAAAAAGGGAAAAAAAAACAAAAAAACGTATTAATAGTAAAACTCTAAAAAACAACAAGGTTGACAAGAAGAAAAAAACCCTTGTTACTAAAACAGCTAATTAAAAACAGAAAAGAGGTGGAAAAACTGATTGTAAAATGATAAAAACAAAAAGAAAAATACTTTTCGTTGGTGCTGCTCCCCCCTCCCTTATATCTCTACTTGCTGCGTCTACAGACACTAAAATCATGTATCAAAAAAAAAAAAAGATCTAGTAGCGTGCTTTAGACCACCTGCTATCGTCTGACGTCTGCAGCCCTGTGACATTCACCTTTTCTTGATGTGCGGAATGGGGACAGCATTGTCATGCATTGTTTTTCTGAATGTGACATTGTTTAGCAAACTTTGTTTCTTCATACATGAAGGTATGCGGTGTCATCTAGTCCTGCATGTCACCACATTGCCCACATGCTCAGCTACCACAGACCCTGGTCGCTGCCCTTACCTAGTCCGGGTAGGCCTGGGTCCCGCTCTGTGGTCCAGTGGGTCCACATTCCATTACCACCTGGGACGCACGTCGTCGTGGCCTGGCGGCGTGGGAGCGTAAGCTAACTAAACTACACTGCATCCGTTACTACCGTGACATGAGCTCCGCATACCCCCTCCCCTCATCAAACACTTGCTCATGATACACCACCATTACCGTTGCTAAAGTGATGAAAATACTTTTGTGGCAATGCAAATATTCTCCCGCACTTTTACCAAATGATACCGATTTTTTCCGATTTTATAAAATTTTGCCCGTGTTTCCGATCACGAATCCGAATGTGCCATATATTTGCCGAATTTATATTTGTCGATCGTTTTCCAAACAAATTCACTCATCACTACTCACAAGCAACCTTCCCTGTAGGACCTTGAAGGACCTCGCGGCCATCTTGTGGCAGGGGGTCACCAAGGACACCATCAGCAGATGGAAGTGAGTCGCACATGGTACCAGGGCTATGGGGTACTCGGCACCGAGCCCATGGAAGTCTATGGGGAATGTCACTGGCAGCAGAGCTCGGTCCGTGGCCCTGGGCGGTCATACAAAGGGGGATATTTACAGGGGATTGTTAATTGTTCGTGACGCCACCTGTGGTTTCTGATCAATTTGACCAGCGCTGCAGGGTCAATCTTCTGAGGGGATGTTATTGGGCAGCTAGATGTTAAGTCCCCCACAGGTGGGACTTTTCCCTCAAAGTCTATGGTGGTGCAGGGTGCAGGCAAATAAGCAGTCACACACAGTTCAGTCTCTTTCCATACCTTTACTGGTAGATGTTGCAGGTATGTCCCGGGAAGCTGGTCAGGTTGGAGAATGCACATTCAGGGAATTGCTGAGCAGGTTTAAGGCCTCCTGTTTCCCTTGAAATGTATGTGAGTCCAAACTTGCATAAAGTCAAGTTTAACTCCTACTATAGCAGCTACGCCCGGCCGACATTGTGGTAGAGCCTTTTCTGTCGCACTTGTGCCGTTGAAAGAACTGAGCCTATGTGGCTGGCCAAGCCAGACTCCTGTTCTCCCTGACTCCAGTTACGTATTAGCACTTAGGGCTACCTTCTGTGACTTGAAGTCCAGCAAGGCCTCCGGATTTTCTATCACTAGTCGTGAAGTACTAGCAATGCTTCGGACCCGGTGTCCGGTCAATTTAGTGAAGGTGATCTGTCACCTGAGTCACTTGTCCTTCTTTCACCACTCGCCTGTTGCCCTGCTCTTACCCTTAACATAAGCACGGGTAGCAGTAGGTGTAGTTGTCAGCTTTCCTTCCAATGCTCACTGACCTGCTCTCAGTTGACTCGATGTTATAACTGCTGTAGTCCCCTTCCTTCTTTCCTTTCCAAACTCTGTCCAGAGCAGCTCACAGGACGTTCCGTCAGACTGTATACACGCTGTAGCTCCGAGAGTCACTTTCCACGTTCTTAGGGAATACAGGCAGCTTGTTCTGAGATAACGGCTTCAGATGTAGCTCTGACTAGGCTAGAGTGATTTCCTCCACTCGTACTAGCCTCCACTTCAATTAAAGATGAGCTAATCAAGCTCTGTCAGGATTCAGTCTTCTCTCCTCTCCCTCCAAGACCAGAACTTGAACTAACTCACTCTAGCTCAGACTGAGCTCTGACAGGAATCCTCTCACTCTGGTGTCCTGAGGAGAACTAACTGTCCTGAGACAGGAAAACTAATCTAATCTCGCTACTGCTACGTCACACTAACTTAAAATGGTCTGAAATGCCTCTAGTGGCAGTGTTGGGAAGTGTGCGTGAATGAATATCAGGTGTTCTACAATTACCTTCCTGTGCACTCTCCAGGAAACATGTGTACCAAGCGCAGCTGGGCCACACATCAGCGCACAGGGAGTTCGCTCCCTGTAAGATGCTCCTTGATGTCGCTGTCATTATTGATAGCGGCTTCAGAGGAGTTAAACGCTCGCGATGGGTGCCAGCACCGATCTTGGGCATTGTTGCAGGGTGTCAGCTCTCACATACAGATGACATCCTCACCTGATTGTGGCCACCCTCAGCGTGATCCCCTGTGGTCACAGCATCATATACAGTATATACTGCGCTTTGCAGAAACGCAGCTGCCGCAGCACTGTATATGTACAGCGCATGTCGGGAAGAGGTTAATTATCGCTTATATATATAAAAAAAATAAGCACAACAGATAAAAAATTGTAATTCTTTCATGAGAAAATCTTTTCTTTTCCTATTTTCTTTCTTTTCAGGTCTTTTAAATAAAAAATAAATAAAATTGAACTTTGACATATCAGGTGTCTCTTTGTCACCCATTTTTTTGCTAAACCATGTGTATAAATATATCCACCTTCAATGTCTGTCTGTCCTGAGGAAGAAGTCTGGACTGACTTTGAAACAGTTTGACTAAAGAACCTGAAATAAAAAAAATCTTTATTATACATCCACTTGCATCTTCATGACTAAGAAATGTGTGAGGTGGCAGTATAGGGGAGAAAAGAGTGTAGAGACAATATTAAGGATAATAGTGTGAGGAGAAAATGTTGGGGGAGAAAAATGTAAGGGGCACAGTATAGTGACTAGATAGTGTGAGGGGGTTGCATCGGAGCACAGTGTGAGGGGACAGCATGCAGACGGTGAGAGTGTGAGTGCAGGCAGCAGGTTCACACTCAGCACATGTGACAGACGTGACAGAGTCTGGAGACGCTGTGGAGAGCGATCTGCTGCCTGCAACATCCTTCAGCATGACCAGTTTGGCAGTGGGTCAGTAATGGTGTGGGGTGGCATTTCTTTGGAGGGCCACACAGCCCTCCATGTGCTCACCAGAGGTAGTCTGACTGCCATTAGGTACCGAGATGGGATCCTAAGACCCCTTGTGAGACCATATGCTGGTGCGGTTGGCCATGGGTTCCTCCTAATGCAGGACAATGCCAGACCTCATGTGGCTGGAGTGTGTCAGCAGTTCCTGCAAAATGAAAGCATTGAAGTTATGGACTGGCCTGTCCGTTCCCCAGACCTGAATCCGATTGAACACATCTGGGACAGCATGTCTCGCTCCATCCACCAACGTCACATTGCACCACAGACTGTCCAGGAGTTGACGGATGCTTTAGTCCTGGTCTGGGAGGAGATCCCTCAGGAGAACATCCGCAACCTCATCAGGAGCATGCCCAGGCGTTGTAGGGAGGTCATACAGGCACGTGGAGTACACACTCAATACTGAGCACCATTTTGACTTGTTTTCACTTTAATTTTGTTTTGTTTGATATTTATTTTGACTTGTTTCTACTTTCATTTTGGGGTCTCTCCAAATCCAGGCCTCCATTGGTTCAAAAACTTGATTTCCATTGATGATTTTTTTTGATTATGTTGACAGCACATTCAACTTTGTACACAACAAAAGTATTCAATGAGAATATTTCATTCATTTAGATACAGGATGTGTTATTTGAGTGTTCCCTTTATTTTTTGAGCAGTGTGGTCAAAAGTATTGGCACCCCTGCAATTCTGTCAGATAATACTCAGTTTCTTCCTGAAAATGATTGCAAACACAAATTTGTTGGTATTATTATCTTCATTTAATTTGTCTTCAATGAAAAAACACAAAAATAATTGACCTAAAGCCAAATTGGATATAATTCCACACCGAACCTAAAAAGGGGGTGGACAAAAGTATTGGCACTGTTTGAAAAATCATGTGATGCTTCTCTAATTCGTGCAATCACCAGCACCTGTAACTTACCTGTGGCACCTAACAGGTGTTGGCAATAACTAAATGACACTTGCAGCCAGTTAACATGGATTAAAGTTGACTCAACCTCTGTCCTGTGTCCTTGTGTGTACCACATTGAGCATGGAGAAAAGAAAGACCAAAGAACTGTCTGAGGACTTGAGAAACCAAATTGTGAGGAAGCATGAGCAATCTCAAGGCTACAAGTCCATCTCCAAAGACCTGAATTTTCCTGTGGCTTCCGTGCACAGTGTCGTCAAGAAGTTTAAAGCTCATGGCATTGTGGCTAACCTCCCTAGATGTGGAAGGAAAAGAAAAATTGACGAGACATTTCAAGGCAAGATTGTGCGGATGGTGGATAAAGAACCTCGACTAACATCCAAACAAGTTCAAGCTGCCCTGCAGTCCGAGGGTACAACAGTGTCAACCCGTACTATCCGTCGGCGTCTGAATGAAAAGGGATGTATGGTAGGATACCAGGAAGACCCCACTTCTTACCCCGAGACATAAATAAGCCAGGCTGGAGTTTGCCAAAACTTACCTGAGAAAGCCTAAAACGTTTTGCAAGAATGTTCTCTGGTCAGATGAGACAAAAGTCGAGCTTTTTGGGAAAAACCATCAACATAGAGTGTACAGGAAAAAAAAGAGGCAGTCAAACAAAAGAACACGGTCCCTACATTCAAACATGGCGGAGGTTCCCTGATGTTTTGGGGTTGCTTTGCTGCCTCTGGCACTGGACTGATTGACTGTGTGCATGGCCTTATGAAGTCTGAAGACTACCAACAAATTTTGCAGCATAATGTAGGGCCCAGTGTGTGAAAGCTGGGTCTCCCTTAGAGTTCATGGGTCTTCCAGCAGGACAATGACCCAAAACACACTTCCAAAAGCACTATAAAATGGTTTGAGAGAAAGCACTGGAGACTTCTAAGGTGGCCAGCAATGAGTCCAGACCTGAATCCCATAGAACACCTGTGGAGAGATCTCAAAACGGCAGTTTGGAGAAGGCACCCTTCAAATATCAGGGAACTGGAGCAGTTTGCCAAAGAAAAATGGTCTACAATTCCAGCAGAGCATTGTAAGAAGCTCATTGATGGTTACTGGAAGCGGTTGTTCGCAGTTATTTTGGCTAAAGGTTGTGCAACCAAGTATTAGGCTGAGGGTGCCAGTACTTTTGTCTGGCCCATTTTTGGAGTTTTGTGTGAAATGATCAAGGATTTGATTTTTGCTTCATTCTCTTTTGTGTTTTTTCCTTGCAAGCAAATTAAATGAAGATAAAAATAGCAAATAATTTGTGATTGCAATCATTTTCAGGAAGAAATTGAGTATTATCTGACAGAATTGCAGGGGTGCCAATACTTTTGGCCACCACTGTATATACAGTGGGTTCAGAAAGTATTCAGACCCCTTTAAATTTCTCACTCTGTTTCATTTTAGTCATTCGGTAAATTCAAAAAAGTTCATTTTTCTCATTAATGTACACTCTGCACCCTATCTTGACTAAAAAAAACTGAAATGTAGAAATTTTTGCAAATTTATTAAGAAAGAAAAACTGAAATATCACATGGTCATAAGTATTCAGACCCTTTGCTCAGACATTCATATTTAAGTCACATGCTGTCCATTTCCTTGTGATCCTCTTTGAGATGGATCTACTCCTGCATTAGAGTCCAGCTGTGTTTAATTAAACTGATAGGACTTGATTTGTAAAGGCACACACCTGTCTATATAAGCCATCACAGCTCACAGTGCATGTAAGCCCAAATGAGAATCATGAGGTCAAAGGAACAGGCCAAGGAGCTCAGAGACAGAATTGTGGCAAGGCACAGAACTGGCCAAGTTTACAAAAGAATTTCTGCAGTACTCAAGGTTCCTAAGAGCACAGTGGCCTCCATAATTCTTAAAAGGAAGAAGTTTGGGACCACCAGAAGTCTTCATAGACCTGGCTGTCCAGACAAACTGAGAAATCATTGGAGAAGAGCCTTGGTGAGAGCGGTAAAGAAGAACCCCAAGATTACTGTGGCTGAGCTCCACATATACAGTAGGGAGATGGGAGAAAGTTCCACAAAGTCAACTATCACATGCAGCCCTCCACCAATCGGGCCTTTATGGCAGACTGGCCCAACGGAAGCCTCTCCTCAGTGACAGACATATGAAAGCCTGCATACAGTTTGCTAAAACACATGAAGGACTCCCAGACTATGAGAAATAAGATTCTTTGGTCTGATCAGAAGAAGATAGAACTTTTGGGTGATAATTCTATGTGGCATGTGTAGAGAAAACCAGGCACTGCTCATCACCTGCTCAATTTAATCCCAACAGTAAAACAAGGTGGTGGCAGCATCATGCTATGGGGTGTTTTTCAGCTGCAGAGACAGGACGACTGGTTACAATTGAAGGAAACATGAATGCGGCCAAGTACAGAGATATCCTGGATGAAGACCTCTTCCAGAGTGTTCTGGACCTTAGACTTGGCCAAAGGTTCACCTTCCAACAAGACAATGACCCTAAGCACACAGCTAAAATAACAAAGGAGTGGCTTCAGAACAACTCTGTGACCATTCTTGATTGGCCCAACCAAGGCCTTGCCCTAAACCCAATTGAGTATCTCTGAAGAGACCTGAAAATGGCTCTCCACCAACGTTCACCATCCAACCTGACAGAACTGGAGAGGACCTGCAAGGAAGAATGGCAGAGGATCCCAAAATCCAGGTGTGAAAAACTTGTTGCATCGTTCTCAAGAAGACTCATGGCTCTACTAGCTCAAAAGGGTGATTCTACTCAATACTGAGCAAAGGGTCTGAATACTTATGACCATGTGATTTTTCATGTTTTTTTTAATAAATTTGCAAAAATTTCTACATTTCTTGTTTTTTTTCAGTCAAGATGGGGTGCAGAGTGTACATTAATGAGAAAAAAAGTAAACTTTTTTTGAATTTACCAAATGGCTGCAATGAATTAAAGAGTTAAAAATTTAAAGGGGTCTGAATACTTTCCGTACCCACTGCATATTGTGGTAGAGTGGCTCACTCAGCTGGGCACAGAGATGTAACGAAACACTGTCTCTTTAAGAACCTGCTTGGTTTATTAAAAGCATAAACTAAGCTGGCAAAAAAAATATGATCCTCTAGGCAAAACAGCAAAACAAAGCAAAAAAATTAAACACAGTCCTTTTCCTAGAGGGGTTCTTTCCGCTCATATGTACAATGTCCATGGTACAGGTCCTTAACATGCCACACGGACACACACACTTCCTGGATTGTTTCCTCTCCAGGTACACTGTACACTGTTGTCTTGGAAAGCCCGCCACTTAAACCCTAGACCATGTGACTCCTATCCATCATGTGACTGAACATATGATTGTGACATCACACAGGTCCTTTCAGTACATGGCGGTGCAGGTGGAGATAAGGTGGACATCTTTCCACCCACTCTATAGATGACCACATAAAAACCAGCCCATGTACCCAACTGTAACTTAACCCTCACAACACATAGTATGCTGGAGGAAACTATTCTGGTTTCACATTACTGACGCCATTAAGTGAAACATATCTCCCCTCCATTACCTTACCAGTGACTTTGTCACATACTCCCCCCCTCTGCCAAAAGCCGGGGGGTTTGCACCTTCACTGGCTAAACATTGGACTCTGGACATGGCAACTGCGTTCCCATGCAACCTCCCTGGCCTTTTTCTCCACATGGAAAGTAAAGTCCTGGAGCGCCAGAAACCACTTAGTTACCAGGGCATTCTTCCCCTTCTTTTCCCTCATCCTTCTCAGGGGCGGATCATCTGATTTTAGCCTGAACTTTCTACCTAATGGGTAATATCTCAGAGTGTCGATTGCCCACTTGATGACCAAGCACTCTATCTCCATGATGGCATAGTCCTTCTCACAGAAGGAGTCTCCTACTCAGGTACAGGATTGGGTGTTCGTCCCCATCTATTTCCTGGGACAGCACAGCTCCTAAACTGATTTCGGTGTCCGTCTGGTGCACAAACTCCTTAGTGAAATCTGGTACTACCAAGACTGGCTGTCTGCACAGGACAAGCTTCAACTTCTGGAATGCCATCTCAGCTTTAGAGGACCATTTGACCATTGTTGACTTTGTGCCATTGAGAAGATCCATCTTGGGGGGCGGCTATCATGGCAAAATTCGGGATAAATCGCCGGTAATATCCCACAATTCCCAGAAATGTCCTAACCTGCTTTTTGGAGACCGGCTGCAGACACTTTTGGATTGCCTCCACCTTGTCTATCTGTGGTTTTATTTCACCACTTCCAACGATGTAGCCCAAGTATTTTGCCTCTTCTTTCCCGAGGGCACACTTCTTCGGGTTTATGGTAAACCCTGCCTTCCTCAGTGCATGCAGTATTGCCTAGGCCTTCTGCAGGTGACTTCCCCACTCCGGGCTGAAGATCACAATGTTGTCCAAATAAGTGGCAGAGTACTTCTTGTGAGGGGCTACCATACGGTCCATAGCCCTCTGGAAGGTAGCTGGAGCTCCTTGTAGACGGAACGGCATTCTGGTATACTGGAAGCATCCTTCAGGTGTAGAGGAGGCCATCTTCTCCTTGACACTTGGGGATAGGAGAATCTTCCAGTACCCTTTCATTAGGTCCAGGGTAGTGATGTATCTGGCTGACCCTAGCTTCTCAATGACCTCATCATCAACCGGAGCACTGGATACACATCAAACTTAGACACCTCATTTAGCTTCCTGTATTCATTACAACGCCACTTTCCATCGGGCTTTGGCACAAGGACAATACAGCTGGACCAACCGCTCTTTGACTCCTTGATGACACCCAGTCTCAACATTCTCTTCAACTCCTTGGAGATCACATTGCGGCGGACTTTGGGAATCCAATACGGCTTCTGATTCACCATCACATGCGGTCCAGTCACGATTTCATGCTCCACAACCTGCGTACAACCTGATAGCTACATAAACAGATCCTGGTTCCTCTGAAGCAGTTCATGGCACTGTTGTTTCTGGGCTGGTGACAATGTCCCTGCCACTGTGACATCCTTGACCCTGGCTTCAGGACTGGCTCCAAGGCACGCAGTCTCCACCAGTTCCCAGTCTCGTCACGGTTTGAGCAGGTTGATGTGGCACACTAGGTAAGGCTTTCATCTCCCTGCTTGGAGGACCTTGTAGTTGACGTCCCTCAACTTCTCGACCACCTCATATGATCCTTGCCACTTGGCCAGGAACTTACTTTCCACAGTGGGAATCAATACCAACACCCGATCTCCAGGGCTAAACTGTCTCAGTCTCGTGGCTCGGTTGTAGACCCTCGCCTGGGCTTCTTGTACTTGAAGGAGGCTCTCCTTCACAATCAACATCACCCTTGCAATCCGGTCCTGTATTTGGACCACATGCTCAATAACGCTCCGGTGGGGTGTAACTTCTGCTTCCCAGGTCTCCTTTACAACATCTAGAAGTCCACGAGGGTGTCGTCCGTATAACAGCTCGAACGGTGAGAACCTCATAGATGACTGAGGAACTTCGGTGATAGAGAACAACACGTACGGCAGTAGGCAATTCCAGGCTCGGACATCCCTCTTCATGACATTCTTAAGCATGGACTTCAACGTCTTGTTGAATCTCTCCACCAGGCCGTCCGTCTGCGGATGGTACACCGATGTGCGGAGTTGTGTAACCTGGAGAACCTTACACAACTCCCTCATCACTTTGGAAATAAACGGTGTGCATTAGTCCATCAGGATCTCCTTCGGCAGGCTCGTCCAAGAAAAAATATGGATTATCTCTCAGGCTATACTCCTGGTGGAGGAGTTTCTAATGGGCACCGCCTCCGGGTATTGTGTCGCATAGTCCATCACCACTAGAATGTATTAGTGCCCTCTGGTGGACTTAACCAGGGGCCCCACAAGGTCCACGACAATCCAGTTAAATAGGATCTCTATAATGGGCAATGGCACTAATGGACTTCGGAAATGGGACACAGGAGCAGTAAGCTGACAAGTAGGGCAGGACCGGCAGTAGTTAACAATCTCTCTGTGACACCAAGGCCAGTAGAACCTCCTGAGGACTCGCTCTTGTGCTTTGTCTACTCCCAGATGACCACCCAAGTCTAACACCCTACGTGTCACAACCCAACAGGGGTCGGTACAGCGGACAGCACAACACACTCAACAGGATGATAAAGGGGAGATGAAGGCCCTAACAACAGAGAACGAGGGATGGGACACCTGCTGAGCTCCAACCTTAGCCTGTCCCTGCACTCACTCCCCTAACGCTCTAAGCGGGTCCTTTCCCCCGCCACCGTCACATACCTCGTCCCTATATGTCACCTCACAATACCTTAGCTAGTGCTCTGGTCGGCAAGGGCGCTAGCCTCACCACTGCAGATAGTACAAACTTAGGGGATAGTGACAAGCACGAGACAGACAAGGTAAATACACAAGACTTAGCTTCTGACTACGCTGCCAAGCTCTACACCGCAGAGGATATGGAAACAGGACCCCAAAATCCACGGAAGAAGCAGATTCAGCGCTGACAACAGAGAGCAGCAACTGCAAGGCTGGTCTACATAGAAATAACTCTATCACCAACAGTCATCTGATGCGTCAGGTGACTATTTAAAGGATTGTGGGAGTGGTTACCACCCACATCAGCTGACCAGCAACACCGCAGCTGCTAGCAAGGAAAACTGACATTAACCCTTGCTGTCTTGAAAGGAAAAAGCTACATTTAAACAATAGTGGAACCAGAGCTGCCACGAATCCAAAACTGAATCGTAACAGTACCCCCCCTTCAAAGAGGGGCCTCTGGACCTTCAACACTGGACCTCACCGGAAGTTACGTATGGTGAGGACACCTCAACCCGCTAGGATTCACCTCCGCAGTCACCTGATACTGAGGTTTACGACAAACGCAGCCCCATGGTGACGGAAATAACGTAGGCTCCGGAGCAATGACCTGTGGAATACATTCTGTACCTGCATTACTGGGGTAACTACAGCTGGAAGGTCCGAGGGCTGAGAGCGCCGGCAACACCCGATACGGCCCGATCACCCTAGAACTCAAGGTCCCAAATGCGTACTTCCACTTGATGTTTTTAGTGTACACCCACACGTACTCATTCACACACAGGTCCGGACCTGAACATTTATTTCCATGCGTGCGTTTGCCACCAGACGATAATCTCCCTGAGGAACAGACAACAGAGGTGTCCCCACATGTCACCAAACTCCTAACTTCACTATATTTAGAGGGAACCATCACCCTCCTGATCCCTACTCCTGAGAGGACCCGAGACTCAGGGTTTACTTGTGGTGAGGGTTGAATCTTGCCCCTATTCACTGGTAGCACCTTAGCTGCCCCCAGCAGAGAAGAAAAGGTAGATTCGAGAAGGACGGCAGAGACCATAGCTCCCAGACAACAGACTTTACAAGACTGGTCCCAACTAACTACTTCCCTGGACCGCCAATCTATGACCGGATTGTGTCTCTTCAGCCAGGGAAAGTCTAAGATGATGGGAGTAGGCATACCCTCCAAGATGTAGCAAGACAGGGACTCTTCATGAAGAGTTCCTGTACTCAGGTTAATATTGGCTACGACTTCGGTCAGAGGTCAGACTCCTCTGGCTGATAGGGACAGAGTCAATCACATGAATGGAAATGGGTCTTGCCAGTGTCCTACCAGACCATGAGTCTGAACAAAGCGAGAATCCACCAGATTGACCCCAGCTCCA
>JARQOD010000002.1:446710307-446757458 GCA_033576555.1 Oophaga sylvatica | reverse complement strand
GGTTCTGCTACGGGGCAGTTAGCTTTCATCTTTCTGTCTTTAGGTGTAGCTATCTCTCCGGCTGTGATGAGGCGTCTAGGATCACCGTAAGTACGCCCCACGGCTACTTCTAGTGTTGCGGTTAGTTTAGGGTCCTGCAATCCAGTAGTTCCCAGCCTCTCTGGTGTATTGCTACTTTGGCTATTTTTGCTATTTCTCCTCAGCTACCGAAACATAACAGTCACCTATCCGCAGATCAACACTGTATCTGCTTTGATTTTTCCTGGAAAATGTTTTTCCATTTTAAAGTTACCAGTAAATAGTAATTTTAACCAATGACAATGAAAGGAAAGCTGCAAAGGCACAACTTCGAAGAAGAGCAACAGCAAATAAGCGTAGGCGTCAAGCACATGAGTCCCTGATGCAAAAGTCATTAGATTATCACAGGATGCCATTAGGCAACAACAGCGCCGCAAACAGAAATCTGAAGTCTTAACAGCAATACCATGCTCACAAGATGACCCACTGGAACCAGCACACCACACCGCCAAGTATACAGCTTCAGTGTATGAGGTTAACTAAGAAGGTACATGGGGTAGACAGGTCAAAGAAGAGAGCACAGATGGGAGAAGTCAGCACATGGGGAAAGAGATTGGATAGGTGGGTGAGCACATGAGGGGGAGAGATTCTCAACGCTGCAAAGCCTGTCCCCATCGTGACATTACAGCCCTCCCGATGCGGGTGTCCATCTAGTATACAGTACAGACCAAAAGTTTGGACACACCTTCTCATTCAAAGATTTTTCTGTATTTTCTGTATTTTCCGGTGACTACCTCTTGAAGCTCATCAAGAGAATGCCAAGAGTGTGCAAAGCAGTAATCAAAGCAAAAGGTGGCTACTTTGAAGAACCTAGAATATAAGACATATTTTCAGTTGTTTCACACTTTTTTGTTAAGTATATAATTCCACATGTGTTAATTCATAGTTTTGATGCCTTCAGTGTGAATGTACAATTTTCATAGTCATGAAAATACAGAAAAATCTTTGAATGAGAAGGTGTGTCCAAACATTTGGTCTGTACTGTATATAGATATACCTATATACAGCTATGGCAAAAATTAAGAGACCACTGCAAAATTTTCAGTTTGTCTTTTCTCTTTATAGGTATATTTTTGAGTAAAATGTAAATTGCTCTTTTATTCTATACATGGGCGTACCCAGGATCAAAACTAGGGGGGGGGAAGCCAATGTCGCATCTTATACAGGTTACATCATATACACTGTACATTATCCTGCATATTAGGTATGGAGCATTAGAACTGTTGTATCTTGTATAATACAGCAGTGTATGCGACACTACGCTGTATATACCATATATTATACATGGCACACTAACCTCTATACAAAGAATAAGAGGCATTATAACCTGTATATGAAAAGTATAATACAGCAGTGTATATACACTCTATATACCGCACACGATGTGTATGACCCTGTATACACCATATACTACACTCTATATACCGCACACGGTGTGTATGACCCTGTATACACCATATACTACACTCTATATACCGCACACGGTGTGTATAACCCTGTATACACCATATACTACACTCTATATACCGCACACGGTGTGTATGACCTGTATACACCATATACTACACTCTTATTTTGAAGTAAAAAAAAACAAAACAGGAACAAATACAATACTTAAAATAAAGAACAAGTAAAGTTAAAAATCAACAAACTTACTGATATTTCAATGGGAACTATGGGCCTGCTTTTGGCTAATGAGATGGTCAATGTTCGGTTGCATATTTGTCACTGCTAGTCGTAACAAGTGAAGTAATTTTTCTCTTTCTTGATATCATTATTTCCTAAGGATTCCAAATGGCTATTAGTAAAATACCAATATATATACAGCGCTACAAAAACAATATCCCAGCAATAAAACTGCCCACACAGAGACATACAGCCTGCACTGCCCATCATTGCAGCCTTGCCAGTCCATATAATTTCATCCTCATCAGTGCACATATTGGCGCAACTCCGCTTTTAGCTCAGGCTCAGACTGGTGTGGTGCGAGAGTCCCTAATAGGCAGGTAAACGTCCCCAATAGGCAGCATTGGTCCCCAATAGGCAGGTAAATGTCCCAATAGGCAGCATAGGTCCCCAATAGGCAGCATATGTCCTCAATAGACAGCATAGGTCCCCAATAGGCACCATAGGTCCCCAATACGAAGCATATGTCCTCAATAGGCAAGTAAATGTACCAATAGCCAGCATAGTCCCCAATAGCCAGCATAGTCCCCAATAGCCAGCATAGGTCCCCAATAGGCAGGTAAATGTCCCAATAGGCAGCATAGGTCCCCAATATGCAGGTAAATGTCCCCAATAGGCAGGTAAATGTCCCAATAGGCAGGTAAATGTCCCAAAAGGCAGCATTGGTCCCAAATAGGCAGCATATGTCCTCAATAGGCAGCATAGGTCCCCAATAGGCAGCATAGTCCCCAATAGGAAGCATATGTCCTCAATAGACAGCAATGGTCCCCAATAGGCACCATAGGTCCCCAATACAAAGCATATGTCCTCAATAGGCAGGTAAATGTCCCAATAGGCAGCATAGTCCCCAATAGCCAGCATAGTCCCCAATAGGCAGCATAGGTCCCCAATAGGCGGTAAATGTCCCAATAGCAGCATAGGTCCCAATATGCAGCATGTGTTCCAATAGGCAGGTAAATGTCCTCAATAGGCAGGTATAGTCCCCAATAGGCAGCATAGTCCCCAATAGGCAGCCATAGTAATTTCCTCCCAGCGGTAGTCTCAATAGCAGGTATGTCATTCATATCCATAGTAATTCCCCGGTCAATAAGGTATCGATCATAGTCTATGTCCCCAAGGCGATGTAGTCCAGTAGCACATAGTAGTCCCCCATAGGCAGCATAATCCTCCATATGCATGATAGTAATCCCCAATAGGCAGCATAATCCCCCATAGGCAGCATAATCCCCCATAGGCAGTGTAGTAGTCCCCAATAGGCAGCATAGTCCCCCATAGACAGTATATTCCCCCATAGACAGCATAGTCCCCCATTCCCCCATAGGCAGCATAGTCCCCCATAGGCAGCATAGTCCCCATAGGCAGCATAGTAGTCCCCAATAGGCAGCATAATCCCCCATAGCCAGCATAATCCCCCATAGCCAGCATAATCCCCCAGAAGCAGCATAGTCCCCCATAGGCAGCATAATCCCCCATAGCCAGCATAGTCCCCCATAGGCAGCATAATCCCCCATAAGCAGCATAGTCCCCAATAGGCAGCATAATCCCCCATAACCAGCATAGTCCCCCATAGGCAGCATAATCCCCCATAAGCAGCATAGTCCCCCATAGGCAGCATAATCCCCCATAGCCAGCATAATCCCCAATAGACAGCATAATCCCCCATAAGCAGCATAATCCCCCATAGCCAGCATAGTCCCCCATAGGCAGCATAATCCCCCATAGGCAGCATAATCCCCCATAAGCAGCATAATCCCCCATAGGCAGCATAATCCCCCATAGCCAGCATAATCCCCTATAGGCAGCATAATCCCCCATAAGCAGCATAGGCCCCAATAGGCAGCATAATCCCCCATAAGCAGCATAGTCCCCAATAGGCAGCATAATCCCCCATAACCAGCATAGTCCCCCATAGGCAGCATAATCCCCCATAAGCAGCATAGTCCCCCATAGGCAGCATAATCCCCCATAGCCAGCATAATCCCCAATAGACAGCATAATCCCCCATAAGCAGCATAATCCCCCATAGCCAGCATAGTCCCCCATAGGCAGCATAATCCCCCATAGGCAGCATAATCCCCCATAAGCAGCATAATCCCCCATAGGCAGCATAATCCCCCATAGCCAGCATAATCCCCTATAGGCAGCATAATCCCCCATAAGCAGCATAGGCCCCAATAGGCAGCAGAATCCCCCATAGCCAGCAGAATCCCCATAGACAGCATAATCCCCCATAAGCAGCATAATCCCCCATAGCCAGCATAGTCCCCCATAGGCAGCAGAATTCCCCATAGCCAGCAGAATCCCCCATAGCCAGCAGAATCCCCCATAGGCAGCAGAATTCCCCATAGCCAGCAGAATCCCCCATAGCCAGCATAGTCCCCCATAGGCAGCATAATCCCCCATAGCCAGCATAATCCCCCATAGGCAGCATAATCCCCCATAAGCAGCATAGGCCCCAATAGGCAGCAGAATCCCCCATAGCCAGCAGAATCCCCCATAGACAGCATAATTCCCCATAAGCAGCATAATCCCCCATAGCCAGCAGTATCCCCCATAGCCAGCAGAATCCCCCATAGCCAGCATAGTCCCCCATAAGCAGCATAATCCCCCATAGCCAGCATAGTCCCCCATAGGCAGCAGAATCCCCCATAGCCAGCAGAATCCCCCATAGCCAGCATAATCCCCCATAGCCAGCATAATCCCCCATAGGCAGCATAATCTCCCATAGCCAGCATAATCCCCCATGGCCAGCATAGTCCCCATAGCCAGCATAATCCCCCATAGGCTGGGCCCGGCGTTAAAAAAAAAAAATGACAGTACTCACCTATCTCCCCCGCAGCTCTGAAGAAGCGCGCTCTGGACTCCGTCTTCTCCTGGCACAGGCGGCATGACGTCATCAGGGCGCGCAGGCGGCGTGATGACGATCAAGTCGTCTGTGCTGCATATGGAAGGCCGCAAGGCCTTCCTCACTCACCCGCGATTAAAGGGCCCGCCGGCACTGAACTGTCAGTTCAATGTCAGCGGGGCCGGTTCTTTAACTGTGCGCCCCTGCTTCTGGGGGGGGCAGCTGCCCCCCTGCCCCACGGTGGGTACGCCCATGTCCCCCACAAGTACAAGGACACTTGAAGATACCCGGGCTGGGCTAGTATCTGCCATCTACCTCATTTGATGACCGTATTGATTGTGTATTAATAAAAGTGTTACTATATTTGTACAATATGCTTAGAGTGAAGTAAGAATTGTTTTATCTTGAAGTGTTTTATATAGCAGGCTTGTTTATATTGCAGAACCATAGAAGAGTACTTGTAGATAATGTATGTGATAGTTTTTGGGTAATAGGGACCACTTAATGTAAATATGTACAGACAGATAGTTATTTGAGAACTGAGAGCACTTTTGTAAATATGTTTCAAGAGTAATAATACTTAGACAATTATTGTTGTAGGGACAGAGCAGTCCAAATTCAGTGGAAAACCCCTTAGGAACGGTTGCTACTCACAGAACACCCCGGACGGGTCTCGTACTAGTAAAGAAGAAGAATAAGTGTTAATGTAGCGATAGCATTTTTATAGGAAAATAAGTTGGTGTAAATATTATAGTATTTTTGATAATAAGAATTATGTTCTTTCCTGGTAGCGGACTTTACAGTTTTTAGCAGTTGCTACACGGAAAACACCCCGGATGGGGATTGCACTCATAGAACAGAATGAGTGTTAGGAAGGTCACAGTATTTTTGTAAGAAGGGAAACTAATGTAAATATAATGTTGTGACTGTAGGGATAGAAGTCCCTATCTTGGTGGCGAACTTAGAAGTTTTGACGGGTGCTGCCACAAGCACTTTAGAGTAAATGCTGCTGAAAAATGTTGTGTTGTATAGTGTCAGTCATGTTGTGTATATGTGTATCTGTTCTGCAACGTTCTTGAAATCTTGCTTCCCCTACTGGGGAGTTGCGTCGAAAGTTATTCTTGTTTTCAATTTGTTGTTATGCATAACTAAAAATTTTGTATGTTTCTAGTAACAACTTTTGCTCTGTTCCAGCCCGCAGACGTGCTGTGTTTAACGGGGGGGGGGGGGGGGGGGGGGTTGGCGCCCCTGTGGGTCCAGTCGCCACAGAGGTATTGCATCTCAGCCAGGGATGTGATATTTCAACTCTCAGGTAAGGTGGAGACATTACACCTGGCTCTGGCAACACTGCACCCAACACACATTCGTTGGCTGAGTACTTCTGCCTCAGTTAGCAAGGGGTGTAGATGGTAGGTGGAGCTTGTGCGTCAGAGCAGGAGTTAGAGGGAAGTGAAAGGGAGTTCCCCCTTAGGGGAGGAAGAGAGCAGACGTGGGGAAGACAGCTCTCCCATAGGGGAGAGGAGAAGGAGATAGGATTGTGGAGCAGGCTCCAGGCCTAGGGAGCTGCTCATAGAAAGAAAGAAGAGGGTTTTTTAGAGAGAGACACGGCTGAGCTGAAAGCTACAGGTGGGCTCATTCCAGGACTGGCGGACGCCGGCTGGGAGAATCCAGGTCGCAGAGAGGGAACTCAACCCCTTAGCCTAGTGGAGAACTTTATGACTCAGCTAGCGAGTGGACTGCTGTGATAACATAGGGATCACAGACAATAACCACAAATATCTTTGCCGGAAAGGCAGCTATATAGAATCAAGAGGAACACAGAAGTAAGATGTTGTGCTAGAGGATTCGCAGCTGCTGATCTAGGACACTGTTTGTGAGGGTGCTAGAAGGAGAGACAGCGGGAAAATTAGCACAGAGAGAGGGCCATAGAAGGCATACACTGACAGGGAGCCTTGGACTAGTGTTCTCCATCCGCTTGGGAGTTGGCTGGATTCCTATACCTGGAGAACGTGGCACCAAGCGGGCATCTGTACTGCATGCATCAGAACTGTGAGTAAAGCTTTGGAAACTGCAACTCGCTGACTGTTTCTCAGTTTCTTCCTGCGTCACCCATTGCACTCAGCTACATCTCCCAGCACCATTACTACCTTTCACTACATCTACCTGCCCTGGGATCCCATAGTCTCACCTATGGGAGACTGTACCAACTCTGCTGCATCTCACCATCTATCCCAGAGGATCTGCACTGCAGCGCTGGTCGCCATTGACCAGATACCACAGGTGGCGTCACGAATACCTATACTACAAACTCTAAACATCCCCTGTAAATAATACCCCTTTTATTGGACGCCCAGGTCCACGGACCGGGTCACAGCCACTGTGACACATCCCCTCAATACACCGGCCCGGTACTGAGTATCCCTTCCCTGGCGGGCGATCCACATTCATCTACTAATGGTGGTTCTGACGCTGCATTCATCTATTGATGGTGGTTCTGTCCCTGCATTCATCTACTTATGGTGGTTCTGAACGTGCATTCATCTATTGATGGTGGTTCTGTCCCTGCGTTCATCTAATGGTGGTTATGACCCTGCATTCATCTACTGATGGTGGTTCTGTCCCTGCATTCATCTACAGATGGCGGTTCTGTCCCTGCATTCATCTACTAATGTTGGTTCTGACCCTGCATTCATCTACTGATGGTGGTTCTATCCCTGCATTCATCTACTAATGGTGGTTCTGACCCTGCATTCATCTACTGAAGGTGGTTCTGTCCCTGCATTCATCTACTAATGGTGGTTCTGACCCTGAATTCATCTTCTGATGGTGGTTCTGTCCCTGTATTCATCTACTGATGGTGGTTCTGTCCCTGCATTAATCTACTAATGGTGGTTCTGACCCTGCATTCATCTACTGATAGTGGTTCTGTTCCTGCATTCATCTACTAATGGTGGTTCTGACCCTGCATTAATCTACTGATGGTGGTTCTGTCCCTGCATTCATCTACTGATGGTGGTTCTGTCCTGCATTAATCTACTAATGGTGGTTCTGACCCTGCATTCATCTACTGATAGTGGTTCTGTTCCTGCATTCATCTACTGATGACGGTTCTGTCCCCGCATTTATCTACTAATGGTGGTTCTGACCTTGCATTCATCTACTGATGGTGGTTCTGTCCCTGCATTCATCTACTGATGGTAGTTCTGCCCCTGCATTCATCTACTGATGGTAGTTCTGTCCCTTCATTCATCTACAGATGGCGTTTCTGTCCCTGCATTCATCTACTGATGGCGGTTCCGTACCTGCATTCATCTACTGATGGTGGTTCTGACCCTGCTTTCATCTACTGATGGTGGTTCTGACCCTGCATTCATCTGCTGACGGTGGTTCTGACACTGCATTCATCTACTGATGGTGGTTCTGTCCCTGCATTCATCTACTGACGGTGGTTCTGTCTTTGCCTTCATCTACTGATGGTGTTTCTGACCCTGCATTCATCTACTGACTGTGGTTCTGTCCCTGCATTCTTCTACTGACGGTGGTTCTGTCTTTGCCTTCATCTGCTGATGGTGGTTCTGACCCTGCATTCATCTACTGATGGTGGTTCTGTCCCTGCTTTCATCTACTGATGGTGTTTCTGTCCCTGCATTCATCTATTAATGGCGGTTCTGTCCCTGCATTCATCTACTGATGGAGGTTCTGTCCCTGCTATCATGTACTGATGGTGGTTCTGTCCATGCATTCATCTACTAATGGTGGTTCTGATCCTGCATTCATCTACTGATGGTGGTTCTGTCCCTTCATTCATCTACTGACGGTGGTTCTGTCCCTGCATTCATTTACTGACTGTGGTTCTGTTTCTGCATTCATCTACTGACTGTGGTTCTGTCCCTGCATTCTTCTACAGATGGTGGTTCTGTCCCTGCATTCATCTACTGAAGGTGATTCTGTCTCTGCATTCATCTACTAATGGTGGTTCTAACTCTGCATTCATCTACTGATGGTGGTTCTGTCCCTGCATTCATCTACTGATGGTGGTTCTGTCCCTGCATTCATCTACCAATGGTGGTACTGATCCTGCATTCATCTTCTGATGGTGGTTCTATTCCTGCATTCATCTACTGATGGCGATTCTTTCCCTGCATTCATATATTGATGGTGGTTTTGTCCCTACGTTCATCTACTAATGGTGGTTCTGACCCTGCATTCATCTACTGATGGTGGCTCTCTCCCTGCATTCATCTACTGATGGTGGCTCTGTCCATGCATTCATCTACTGACTGTGGTTCTGTCCCTGCCTTAATCAACTGATGGTGGTTCTGTCCCTGCATTCATCTACTGATGGTGGTTCTGACCCTGCATTATTCTACTGATGGTGGTTCTATCCCTGCATTCATGTACTAATGGTCGTTCTGTCCCTGCATTCTTCTGCTCATGGTAGTTCTGTCCCTGCATTCATCTACTAATAGTGTTTCTCACCCTGCATTCATCTACTGAAGGTGGTTCTGTCCGTGCATTCATCTACTGAAGGTGGTTCTGACCCTGCATTCATCTACTGACGACGGTTCTGTCCCTGCATTCTGCCACTGACGGTGGTTCTGTCCCTGCATTCATCTACTGATGGCGGTTCTGTCCCTGCATTCATCTACAGATGGCGGTTCTGTCTCTGCATTCATATACTGATGGTGGTTCTGTCCCTGCATTCAACTACTGACGGCGGTTCTGACCCTGCATTCATCTGACGGTGGGTCTGTCTCTGCATTCATCTGATGGTGGTTCTGTCTCTGCATTCTTCTACTGACTGTGGTTCGGTCTCTGCATTCATTTACTGACAGTGCTTCTGTTTCTGCATTCATCTGCTGACGGTGGTTCTGTCCCTGCATTCATCTACAGATGGTGGTTCTGTCTGTGCATTCATCTACTGATGGTGGTTCTGACCCTGCATTCATCCACTGACGGTGGTTCTGCCCCTGCATTCATCTACTGACGTTGGTTCTGTCTTTGCATTCATCTACTGACGTTGGTTCTGACCCTGCATTCATCCACTGACGGTGGTTCTGACCCTGCATTCATCCACTGACGGTGGTTCTGCCCTGCATTCATCTACTGACGTTGGTTCTGTATCTGCATTCATCTACAGATGGTGGTTCTGTCCCTGCATTCATCTACTGATGGTGGTTCTGTCCCTGCATTCAACTACTGACGGCGGTTCTGACCCTGCATTCATCTGACGGTGGTTCTGTCTCTGCATTCATCTACTGACGGTGGTTCGGTCTCTGCATTCATTTACTGACGGTGCTTCTGTTTCTGCATTCATCTACTGATGGTGGTTCTGTCCCTGCATTCATCTACTGACTGTGGTTCTGACCCTGCATTCATCTGCTGACGGTGGTTCTGTCCCTGCATTCATCTGCTGACGGTGGTTCTGTCCCTGCATTCATCTACTGATGGTAGTTCGGTCTCTGCATTCATTTACTGACGGTGCTTCTGTTTCTGCATTCATCTACTGATGGTGGTTCTGTCCCTGCATTCATCTACTGACTGTGGTTCTGACCCTGCATTCATCTACTGACGGTGGTTCTGTCCCTGCATTCATCTACTGACGGTGGTTCTGTCTCTGCATTCATCTACTGAAGTTGGTTCTGTTTATGCATTCATCTACTGATGGTGGTACTGTCCCTGCATTCATCTACTGATGGTGGTTCTGACCCTGCATTCATCTACTGATGGTGGTTCTGTCCCTGTATTCATCTGCTGATGGTGGTTCTGTCCCTGCATTCATCTATTGATTGTGGTTCTGTCCCTGCATTCATCTACTGATGGTGGTACTGTCCCTGCATTCATCTACTGATGGTGGTTCTGACCCTGCATTCATCTACTGATGGTGGTTCTGTCCCTGTATTCATCTGCTGATGATGGTTCTGACCCTGCATTCATCTACTGATGGTGGTTCTGGCGCTGCAGTTATCTACTTGTCGGTGGTTCTGGCGCTGCATTTATCTACTGACGATTGTGTCACTTCATTCTGCTACTGGTTCTGATCATGTACACATATAGCAAACCATAATGTGCTTCATGGCTATATTAAAACTGAAAATTATATGGTTCCATATGTGATATCTGAGGTTCTGTAGGCAGGTCAAGGTGTGACCAGTAAAGAGCATTGTAAAAAAAAAATTCCTAGTTAATGATGAGAAGCATAACATACTTTGCTTTACAACATATCTGAAATGTGTATTCAGTTTAAAAATAATACATGACCAAAATATGTGATTTGCTTGATCAATAGAAACGCTCATCTTAGCTGATCCAAGTACTGTCAGGTTTTTCACTGAGCAGATCTCAGATAGGAAATACAGTAGTAGGAATATAGCCTATGAAGCAGCATGTTAAAGGGGTTGTCCAGTTTTAAGTTACAAGTCACTCTGTGACTGCAGACTCGTGAATCATCACATTGCTCGCAGTGCTGTGCTGATTCGGCGGGCGTGTGACTTCAGGTATGTGATTTGCATACATGACAACTAGCCTTGCTCGGCTTCACTTATTACACCTGTATTGAGCAAGGCCAGAAACAGTCTAGTTGTAATATGGCTGGGAATATACATATCACATACTTGATCACATAACTGCCCGCTCCCGTCGCCAGCTCCAGAGAATGCTCACAGCGCACATGATGTGAGGATTCACATATAGTGACTTTAGACTTGTAGCTTAAGATTGGACAACCTTTTTAACGATGGGCCGCTACTCATATGCCACTGCTGTGTGCTTCCCCCAGACTAAAATTTGCCAGCCAGCCCCTGGTTGTGGTCATGTAAAAGATGGTTTCATCCTACAAATGGCAAAGCTAACAGCTTGAACTTTACCATCTCCAATCTGTTGGCCATGGAAAGGCTGCTTTTCCGCCTGGTGTATACAGACACTTTCCGAAAGCTGATGCCCGTCATAATCCCCAGTTCCAGTTCCCCAGTCACCATTACTTATTTAAGAAAGCTGTGCCTGCACTACACCAGCATGTCGCAGGCAACATCACCAATTCCTTGATAAAATCAATGTCTGGTAGGCTGCATTTCACCATTTCTGACAACTGGATGAACAAGCATAGCCAGGGACATTACATCTTTTGACTGAGCACTGGGTGACTCTGGTGGAGTCAGGCTGTGAAGGGGCTGCTCCACAAGTCTTGGAATCCCCAAGGCTTGCAGGATGCTTGTGGATGGAAAAGTAAACCACTACACAGCAGGGGATGGAGAACTAAACTACTAGGCAACAGGGGTTGGAGAACTAAACTACTAAACACCTAGGGTTGAATAACTTATGTACTACACACCAGAAGATGGAGAACTAAACCACTAGACACCAAAGTGTGAATAGACATCAAGTCTTGCGGGACAAATCTGTGTATCTAACACTTCCTCCTGTTATTCTGCCTCCTCTACCTCCTCTAGGGCCTCCACCTGCATCCTCAACCCTCCCTTATTGAGACATGCGTTCCAACAGTGTATAGAGAATCTCCTCACTTCCATACTGTGCAGACAGCAGTCACAGCAATCAGGCAGTGTTTAAATGAATATGCCTCAGAGATCTCAGTCACATAGCTGAAGAGTTGTGGACAGTTATCCAGGCCGAGTGTGAGCAATGGCTGTCTCCACAGAACCTGGATTCAGGGAAGGGTGTATGCGACAACAGCGTGAATCTTTTGCCTGCCCTATGCTGGGGCAACCTCACACACATGCCTTGCATGGCTCACATCCTCAACATGGTGGTACAGTAACTTCTCTGCCACTATCCCGGCTTGGATGTGCTGTTGCAGAAGGCACTGTCGCTGTGTGCTCACTTCCGCCGTTCGCAATCCGCAGGTCATCGACTTGCAATGCTACAGAGGTCTTTCAGCCTACTGGTTAACCTTTTGATATGTGATGTGCCAACATGGTGGAATTTCACTCTCCACATGTTGCAGCGACTGTGGCAGCAGCGACGAGCCCTGGTGCAATATGTTCTTTTGCATAGCCTGGGCCAGCATTGTATGGACGTGGTGGAAACCATGCTTGAGGAGTGAACACAGATGAAGGACTTCTGCACCCTTCTGCACAGTTTTGAAATGTCTATTAAGATGGTTAGCGCTGACAATGTCTTCATCAGCATCCAGTCATCTACATGCTAGAGCACACTTTGAATAGTCTGCAGGAGGAGGTGGTGGTGTCAGAGGAAGAGGAGGAAACAGAGTAGGATGCGGAAGAGATAACAATATCTCAAAGTTCCAGACTGTCATTGCAAAAGTGGATGCCACGGGAGGTTGGATTACAGCGATCAAATCGGGGTTATGATACCAAACAAACTGTTAGTGTAGGTGCAGGAGCTGAGTAACAAATGGAGGAGGATGAAGAAGAAGAGGTGATGAGCACACAAAAGTCAAGAGATGAAGAAGATAATGATCCCCTATTTGTTGATCATGGTTGGCGGGAGGGGACATAGGAAGCAAGCTTGACTGTTACCCTGCCACCAAGACACCATGGACTTGTCTCTCATGGAAGCGCCCCACACATGAGCGCCTTCTTGCTGCACTATCTACAACATAATGTCCGTTTCATTAGGGTTAGAAATAGTGATGACTACTGGGTTGCCACTCTGTTAGATCCATGGTACAAGAGTAAATTTTGCCAGATAGT
Source organism: Oophaga sylvatica (assembly GCA_033576555.1). Lineage (NCBI taxonomy): Eukaryota > Metazoa > Chordata > Amphibia > Anura > Dendrobatidae > Oophaga > Oophaga sylvatica. The sequence continues at coordinate 446,744,180 of JARQOD010000002.1, read as the reverse complement.
TCCCCCCTTTAAAGGGAATCTGTCACCCCAAAAATGCCATATCAAGTAAAGATATGGCTGAATAGAGCATCCCATAACTAAGCTAACGGTGGGTATCATATATCATGATACCCCCGTTTTCATAGCAAGATACCTTTGTAAAGTTGGTGATTGAACGTGTCAATCACGGTGGTCAGGTCAGGAAGGCGGTGGTTTTTATGTCCTCCCCCGCCCCCGCTCCTCGTAATATTGCGTATCGCTGCATTAGTTTCCCGCAATTGCGCAATTCAAAATTCTGGGGGTCACGTGCCCCACACCACATATATGGCTGCTCTGTGCGCACAGGACCTGTGATGAGGTCACAGGGGGAGGAGTCAGGGTCACGTGCCGCACACCACATATATGGCTGCTCTGTGCGCACAGGACCTGTGATGAGGTCACAGGGGGAGGAGTCAGGGTCACGTGCCACACTCCACATATATGGCTGCTCTGTGCGCACAGGACCTGTGATGAGGTCACAGGGGGAGGAGTCAGGGTCACGTGCCGCACTCCACATATATGGCTGCTCTGTGCACACAGGACCTGTGATGAGGTCACAGGGGGAGGAGTCAGAGTCACATGACACACACCACATACAGTATATGGCTGCTGTGTGTGCACAGGACCTGTGATGAGGTCACAGGGGGAGGTGTCACATGCGCAGGGCAGAATTTTGAATTGAGCAATTGTGGGAAACTAACGCCGTCTGTGGTATTCACAGACGGCGATATGAAATAGATGACGAGGAGCGTGGGCGGGGGAGAACATGAAAACCGCCGCCCTCCTGACCTGACCACCGTGATTGACACGTTCAATCACCAACTTTACAAAGGTATTTTGCTATGAAAACGGGGGTATCATGATATATGATACCCACCGTTAGCTTAGTTATGGGACGCTCTATTCAGCCATATCTTTACTTGATATGGCATTTTTGGGGTGACAGATTCCCTTTAAAGGGACACACGCATACTGGAGTATCGAAACACGCTTGTACACAATCTTAAGAGTGGTTTTCCCCAAGACAGCAGTCAACCACTCAGCGTGCATCGCAGTTATAAACTTCCAACCCTGCGAACAACGAGTCGTCAATGCTAGAGCATTAGCAGCAGCAATGTAAGTGGCATAAGCAATTTCTGTGAGTCATTACACACATTTTTTAGACCAGCAAGTGCACCCGCAGAAAAGAGTACAAGTCTGACACGTTGTGAATGACTGGAAAGGATGGTGTAGGAGTATCTTAAGCTCAATATCAATGCCATCAGGGAGAATTTGGACTCTTTTGCATTTTGGTCTTCAAAAATGGAAGCATGGCCTGATCTCGCCTGTCACACCTTGGAGGTTTTGTCATGTCAGGCAGCCAGCAGCTCAAGAACGTGTCTTCAGCATGCTGGAGGTGTTCTGACGGATAAGTGCATCCGGCTGTCCCCTGAAAGTGTAGACCACCTAACTTTCATCAAGATGAATAAGTCATGGATCTCCAATGACTTTTGCACCCCAGTCGCAGACTAGTTGATGGTGTAATTTTTAGTGTGCTGCATTGGTCTTGTGTTATTGCAGTATGTGACACCTTTGTCGTGACTTCTGTGTCTGCTGTTGCTACTGCTGATGATGTTATAACAATTTTGTGAAATGTGGAGACTAGAGATGAGCGAATATTTCAATGTTCAGTTCAGATTTTGATCGCTGAATTTGCAATATTCGCCGATTTATTAGTCGAATATTCGCCGAACACAGCCAAATGCCATTCAAGTCAATGGGAGGCAAAATCAAACTTATACAAAACACTTTCAAATGGGCCCAAAAGCTGCCAAAACACATCAAATTAGGGGCAGGCCCAGGAAAATGGCTTCAATTCACCCACAGTACAAATTTTAGAATGGCATGGCAGCAATCAGCCATGTATGAGGTATCGCGGTCTGTGCCAGCATTTACAGCTTTGAATTGAACTTCAAATTAAGACGAGGTGGGTGAGACATATCCTGGGAACCCTGATACCACATACAACAGCTCAACCTGCTTTTATTCTCAGCCACACTCAGATGGCACAAATATCAGTTTCGTAGACTACTATTGTCTGAAAAATCTAAGGATAGTAACACAGGTAGTTGATTCAAAGGAAGTGGAGGGCTGCCGGTCTCAGAAGCCTACTGCTACAGGCAACACACATGAAGGAGACCCAACCAGCAGTCTACACATTTCCAAAAATTAGTGGCAGACACTACCTAAGTTGCATCAATTTCACCAGAGTAGAACTAATACAATGGGGACCAACACATCTTCCACTACAGCCAAACCAGCAGATGGAGACTGTAAAGGGCAAGGTTGTGGAACCACTGTGCTCCAGCCCTCGGAAAGCCTGCAGGGGCATAACTAGGTGTTCTACCAAATCTGACCTCGGATAAGCGGCAGCAGGCGAAAACCGTGACCCAAGGAGGAACAAGGAGGTGACACTAGGTCCTACTCTAGGGCTGTCCTACAGAGAGTGGCAGCTGACCCACTAGAGCAGGTTGGTTGGTACAGCCCGAATGAGGGATGAAGAATGCAGGCAGGCACAGTAGGGGCACTAGAACCACGGGAGCAGATGGGACCACCTGAGGAACAAAAAATCAGGTGCAGGCTGAACCGGGTGTTACACATATGGACACTGGCAGGTGAGGGCTGGACTGGGTGTTAGACAGAAGGGAATAGCAGATGTGGACTGGACTGAGTGTTACACAGATAGGTGCAGACTGGACCGGGTGTTACACAGATGGGCCCTGGCTGGTGCGGACTGGACCAGATGTTACACAGATGGGCACTGGCAGGTTCAGGCTGGACCAGGTGTTGCACAGATGGGCATGGAAGGTGCAGACTGGACCGGGTGTTACACAAATAGGCACTAGTAGGTGTGAGCTGGACCGCGTGTTAGACAGATGGGCATAGCAGGTGCGGGCTGTTAGACAGAGGAGCACTGGCAGGTGCAGGCTGGATCGGCTGATGGACAGAAAAGCACAGACAGGTACGAGCAGACAGGTACAAGGTAGACAAGCAGATGGGTACAGAGTAGACAAGCAGATGGGCAGACCTGGGGAACCTGACAACTAGCAAGCATGCAAGGCAAATAACAACATTGCTCAGGCACCTCCATATTGGAGAAGTAGTCTTAAATAGAAGGTTTTGCCCAGCCATTGGCTGGGAACACCTTAGGATGACGCGTGTGGTCCCTTTAAAAGGGAAGGAGCGCAAGCAAAATAAGCATAGTGCCCGAGCCTACAAATGAACCTGGGTGGACACCGACACATATGGGGCAAGATGAGGAGGTGGTGTGTGAGTGGGAGACACTGAATGTCATGTCTGTTAGGTACATAGAGATCCAACAAAGAGCCAAGTCTGTAATGGCAAGAGATCAGAAAGTATGTAGTAATAAGGAATGGTCTACTGTCTCAAAGGCAGATGCCAGGTCCAGGAGAACGAAGACAAACTAGCGTCGATTTCATTTGGAAGTTAGTTGGTCGTTGTTGACTTTAGTCAGTGAAATGGTGCGGTCAGAAGCCATATTGTAAGTGGTCAAAGTGGGAGCAACAGGAGACGTGGGAGAACATTTCAAAATGGACGTGTTGTTCCAGTAGTTTGGAGGCATAGGGTAGAAGTGAGATGGGGAGATAATGAGACACATAGGATGGGTCAAGCGAGGGCTTTTTGAGGATGGGTGTGATCGAGGTATGTTTGAATCAGGAGGGAAAGACACTAGTTGTGACATGTTGAAGAGGTAGGTTAGACTTGGGATGAAAACTGTAGTAAGGTTTGGAATGAGGTGGGATGTTATTGGGTCAAGGTCACAGGTGGTGAGGCAAAGTCTTCAGCTGAGATGAGAGGAGAGGGAGGAGGAGCTATTGGACTGAGGAGAGAATTGAAAGTACTAAATAGCTGTTTAGAGTTGTGAGACGGGTATGATATGAGAGATAAGAATTAGGTTGGTTTTGTTGCAGTGAGCATTTTTACAACTTCTGTTACTGGACGGGCTACTCCACTCTCTTTCTTTGGCAGCCGCCAAAGAAAGATGAGGACCAGAAAGAACATGGCAAGCACTGCATCAAGTGGCCTCTGCTCCTCTTTCTTCACCTTAATATCACACACAGTACAGTCCTCAGAGGTGGCATTACCATTGTTTTCCCCAGCATCACAACAACTCTCCAACTGCCCAACTGACTGTAGGGAACCACAGATGGCTGAGTCTGCAGATCTGTTCACACATTCTATGCCATGGGCGTCGGAAGTGTACTCCAAAGATTCACAGAGTCAATAAGAGGAAATCATCTGCGCTGATGGCCAAATTTTTTTTTCCAGTTTAATCCACGGCCGGCTGAAGTAGAGTCTGAGCAGAATCCAAACCTTCGTCAACAGACTAAGGTGGAGGTGATACTGCTGAGACTCAGATCATTTAGGTACACGCCGGCTGCACTGTGCTGTCAGGAAAAGAAGAGGAGGAGGGTGACTCTCCGGGCGAGGAGTGGGAGAACAGAGAGAATGATGATGAGGTAGTAGATCACACTTGGTGTAAACCTAGAGGCATGCAGCTGAGTAGCTCAGCAGAGGAGGGTAGGAAGACGAGGAGGATATGTTGCTGCTTCCCGCAGACAGAGTTATGCAACCACGACAAGCACTGTATCCTCAGCACAACTCTGTCAGTGGCCAGCAGCATTGACAGACAACAGGGGTTGGAGAACTAGACTACTAAACAGCTAGGGTTGGGGAACGAAACGAATACACACGAGAACATGGAGAACTAAATTAATAAACAATAGAGGTTGGAGAACTAAACTACTAAACACCTTAGGTTGGAGAACAAAGCTAGTACACACCAGGTAATGGAGAACTAAATCACTGCACACCAAGGTGTCACTAGACACCAAGTCTTGAAATCCCCAGGGCTTTCGGGACCAACCTCTGTATGTAACACTTCCTCCAGTGCTTTTGCTTCCTCTACCTCCTCTAGAGACTCCATCCGCATCCTCAACCTCTGCCTTAATGAGACACACATTCCAACACTGCAGAGATATTCCCCCCATCTTCATACTGCCTAGCAAGGTCTCACTGCAATCAGGCAATGTTTAAATTAATATGCCTTGGAGATCGCAGTCATACAGATCAAGAGTTGTGGACAGCTATCCATGCTGAGTTTGATCGATGGCTGTCTCCACTCAACTTGGAGCCAAGGAAGGCTGTGTGCAATACCGGGGGAAACCTGGTGACGGCCCACTCCGGGGCAACATCACACATGTGCCTTGCATGGCTCACATCCTCAACTGATGGAACAGCAATTCCACTGCAGCTGTCTCAGCCTGATGCAGAAATCACTGTTGTTGTGCTCTCACTTCCACCATTCCACTTAAGTTGGTATAGAGATCTTTCGGCCTACAAGTTAACCGGTTAATATGCAATGTGACTACGCCATGGAATTCAACTCTGCACATGTTGCAGTGACTGTGCCAGCAGCGCCTAGGCCTGGTGCAGTATGACATTTTGCATAGCCTGGCACAACGCAGTACGGACGTGATGCAATTCAAACTTGCGGAGTGGACACAGATGAAGGACCTCTGCACCCTTCTGCACGTTTTCAAAATGGCTTCTAAGATCATTAGTGCTGACGATGCCCTCATCAGCATCACTATTACTGTCATCTACATGCTGGAGTACACTTTGCATAGTCTGCGGGATTAGGTGGTGGTGGTCCCGGGTGAAGAGGAGAAAGCAGAGGAGGATGCGGAAGGGTTAACAATATCTCTAAGTTCAGGTCAGTCATTTCACAGGCAGTTGCACAGGAGGAACAATTGGAGAAGGATGAGAAGGAAGAGGTGATGTATGCGCAACAGTTAGGAGATGTAGAGGATAATGATTCCCTCTCTGTTGGCCATGGTTACCAGGAGGGAATGGAGAAAAGAAGCTTGAGTGCTTTCTCGCCACCAACACACCATGGACTTGTACCTCATAAAAGAGACCGACCCATGAGCCCCTTCATGCAGCACTATCTGCAACATGATTGTTGCCCGTATTGTTAGGATTCGAAATAGTGCTGGCTAAAGGATTGCCAGTCTGTTCAATTCACTATACAAAAGTAAATTTTGCCATGGAAAGGGACGTGCCCATGCTGCAGTATCAAAACATGCTTGAAGACAATCTTGACAGTGGTTTTCCGCAAGACAGTAGTGAGGCACACAATGTGCATTGCAGTGATAGGCTTCCAACCCTGGGAACATCGAGTTGTCAACGCAAAAACATTAGCAGCGTTGGAGTCCTGGGTTCCAACCCCTCCAAGGACAGCATTTGCAAAGAGTTTGTATGTTCTTCCCGTGTTTGCAAGGGTTTCCTCCCAGTACTCATATTTCTTCCCACACTCCAAAGACATACTGATAGGAAATTTAGATTGTGAGTCCGAATGGGGACAGGTACACTAATGTCTGTAAAGCGATGTGGAATCATTGACGCCATGTAAGTGATTAAAAAAATAAAATAGAAATTGATGCCACATTTTGTGGTATCTGCCCAAAATTTGTGGAAATATTTGCTCTCCAAATTTGACACAGCTCTCAGAGCACCAGGCCTACACCTGTCACTCATCGACCTTTTACTGATCAAACTTTAAGCAAGAAATACTGCTTCAAGTTCTGTCCAATGCTTAAATGTGACGTGGATTAAGGACCACGCTATTATCACTGATAATTTATATTGTGAAATGTGGACTACTGGCTGTTAGGGTTCAATTTCCCGCTGCTGCACAAGGGGAGTCTCGAACCCATCCCGCTGCGGTCTCCCATTCATCTCCGGCCGCAGTGGAGCCTGCTCAGCAGAGACGTCGGTCCAGGCGTCTTGCCCACTCATCTACTGTGCAGTGACTTGCTGCTGCCTTTCCTGGATCTGCTATTATAGCCAGTGCTGGAGCAGTCGTCTTTGAGACAAAGTCCTGCGTTTTCCCATCTGAGCATGCCCGGAGTGAGATCTCTCATTGGAGATCAGGGGCACATGTTCAGGTGCTGCAGCGGCTCCTATTGGTCCGCCAGGAAGGTCATGTAGCTACGTTTGTTTGTAACAGCTTCTCATTGGTCCTTGTTCCTGGAAGGTCCTGTAGCTGTTGCTATAAAAGGGTAGCATGGCTGGGCCGCCATGCGCTAATATCAATCATTGTATGCTATGCGCCAGTGTGGTCATGTGTATGTGTGGATAGGGACCCGGCTGAAATAAGCCACTAGAATACCGACTTAATCGGTGAGGAGTTTGGTATGGTAGCTGGTCAGGGTCGGTGTCCTAGATGCCCTAGATTACCGGCATAACCGGTGAGGAGTTTTGATTGCCATATTCAGGGTCTGGCGTTCAGACGCCATAGATTGCGGGTGACTCCCGCGAGGACATTAGCACATGATCACGCTTTATGAACGCGTAGCACTTAACTGTGTACCTGAGAGCCTGACAGGACACAGTACTTTTTCTCAGCGGCCCTGTGACGTAACAGGGTTCGCTTTCAACGCTAGACAGCGCCCTAGCGTGTTTTCTTTGCCACTTAGTTGTGTCTAGTGAGTGCGCACACATCGCCATATAGAGCTGCGGCTCTCCTTCTAACGGCTCTGTAGAGTAACAGAGTTCGCACTTATTGCCACAGCGCATTACGGCGTTTATGTTGGCGACTGCGGGATAACAGAGTTTGCTTCTCGCGCCATTTCTACTACCAGCAGGCTTCGCTTGCACGGTGGACCCCGGGCTGCGAACGCACCTCTCTACTTTATATATTTGGTGCGTTCCGCAGACCCTTAACACTGGCTAGAGCACAATGCCAGCACAATACTTTACTAGAGCAGCAAGGTGGCTCAGTGGTTAGCACTGCAACCTTGCACCGCTGGGGTCCTGGGTTCAAATCCCACCAAGGACAACATCTGCAAGGAGTCTGTATGTTCTTCCCATGTTTGCATACAGTACAGACCAAAAGTTTGGACACACCTTCTCATTCAAAGATTTTTCTGTATTTTCATGCTTATGAAAATTGTAGAATCACACTGAAGGCATCAAAACTATGAATTAACACATGTGGAATTATACATTACACTTTACAAAAAAAGTGTGAAACAACTGCAAATATGTTTTATATTCTAGGTTCTTCAAAGTAGTCACCTTTTGCTTTGATTACTGCTTTGCACACAGAAAAGGTGAACGGATGGACTCTACATGCCTAGTTCCCACCGTGAAGCATGGAGGAGGTGGTGTGATGGTGTGGGGGTGCTTTGCTGGTGATACTGTTGGGGATTTATTCAAAATTGAAGCGGTGAGTGGTCCAGCTCACCCCAAACCATCTTGATTGGATTCAGGTCTGGTGACTGTGGAGGCCAGGTCATCTGGCGTAGCACCCCAACACTCTCCTTCTTGGTCAAATAGCCCTTACACAGCCTGGAGGTGTGTTTGGGGTCATTGTCCTGTTGAAAAATAAATTATGGTCCAACTAAACGCAAACCTGATGGAATAGCATGCTGCTGCAAGATGCTGTGGTAGCCATGCTGGTTCAGTATGCCTTCAATTTTGAATAAATCCCCAACAGTGTCACCAGCAAAGCACCCCTACACCATCACACCACCTCCTCCATGCTTCACGGTGGGAACTAGGCATGTGGAGTCCATCCGTTCACCTTTTCTGCATGCAAAGCAGTAATCAAAGCAAAAGGTGGCTACTTTGAAGAATCTAGAATATAAGACATATTCAAATCACAGAACAATGTCACCACACCACTAAATGACAAAGTGACATATGCCTTGCTGTATCACATTTAACAAATTAAAAAATAAGATTTAGAACAGTCTACTTGTGCATGGAGCACAATAGAAGCAGTGCACAGCACACTTGTATGAAATGTGCCCTGCTGTCTTTGTCTGTGGACCTCAGTAATGTCACAAAAAAAAATCTGCTAGAAAGTCGATTTCACAGCCCCACAGGACACTAGCTATCTAAACCAGGGTTCCCCAACTCCAGTCCTCAAGGCCCACCAACAGGTCATGTTTTCAGGATTTCCTTTGTTTTGCACAGGTGATGCAATTATCACATGGGCAATACTAAGGAAATCCTGAAAGCATAACCTGTTGGTGGGCCTTAAGGACTGGAGTTGGGGAACCCTAATCTAAACTATCTGACTAAGAAACAACTGCCTAGATAACTAGCTAAAATCTAGCAGCAAACAGTCCCAGCATTAGAAGTAGTCTCTCTGCTCTGTTACAGTGTCAAAATGGAGCTAAGACAAGATGTCCACTCTTTATATTTCCTGCGCCCTGATTAGCTAGCCGAAATGTGCACACATAAAGTTAGAAGAAAGTTTACAAGCATGTCGCTCCTCTGAACTCTCCGCACTCCCTACCTTCATCAAACACATGCCCCAAACTCACCATACACCACCAATATCATGCTCTAAATACTTTATTGGCAACACAAATATTTTCCCGCACTTTTTACCAAATGTTTCCAATTTTTTCTGATTTAATAAAATTTTGCTCGTGTTTCCGATCACGAATCCAAATATGACATATTCATGCCGATTTTATATTTGGCAATTGTTTTTTGAACAAATTTACTCATCACTAGTGGAGACTCCAAGTTGTGTCTCCATCTGGTGGCTTACCTGTAGTGTAAGGGGTGTCAGAGCCCCATTATACTATTTATACTCTGGGGAAATTGATAACACTTTAGTGGTGTCTGCCCCTAATTTTTGGAAATGTTTTCACTCCAAGTTGGGTCTCTTTCATGTTTGTTGCCTGATTTTGGCAGAGCTCTCAGAGCACCAGGCCTACACCTGTCACTCATCCACCTGTTACTGATCAATGTTTAAGCTAGAAATACTGGTCCAAGTCCTGTCCCAGGTCCTGCCCCATGCATCCCATGCAGCGCAGATATGCGATTTGTACTCTGGGTCAGTTGGGCAGTTGGAGAGTTGTGACGCAGGGAGAAACAAGGGTAATTCTGGAGCTACCTCTGAGGACTGTACTTAATTTGATGTTGCGTTGGATGTAGAGGAGAAAAGGCCACTTGATGCAGCGCTTGCCGTCGATTGGAGCAAATGCTCGTTCTGGCTCTCATCTACAAGGTGTACTGCTGTGCAGCTGTTAAAGAAAGGGAGTCAGGTAGCCCATCCAGTAACACAAGTTGTCAGTTGTCTTTGGATAGTACGATCTGGAGTTTGTTCAGTAAAGTTTTCAGTAACATTACCACCTACGTACAGCTCAAATACCAATCCTATTTCCCCTTCAACCACAACCATGCTTTTTCCCACTCATGTTGTAAGTACCCTTCCCCTCTTTTAACCAGCTGTTTCAGAACCCTATGCCCACACCTGCCAGTCACCTGTCACGCAATTAGTAATCGGTGTTTATTGGCTGATAATAGTGGCTGGACCACACAATTAGCACAAATGATTTAGATGACGAAATGTGGACTGTTATCGGGACCACAGAATTAGCACTAAAGATTTTAATTATGAAATTAGGCCTGGTGCCTGCATCAGAGTATTAATCCAAATGATTTTGATTATGAAATCTGGTATAGTGCCTACACCAGACTATTATACCAAACGATTTGTATTATGAAATGAGTTCTGTCGCCTGCACCAGAGAATTATCCCAAATGATTTGCGTTGTGGACACTTTTAATTTGGCTTCTGAGTTTGGGCTCCCTCTGGTGGTAATGAAGCTGCTCTTGTTGACAGAAGTCAATCACCTGAGGCGGATGATTGGAGATCAGGTGTTACTGACTGGGGAGATTTAAGTGAGCAGCCTTCCCATGGTTCTTGCCGGTGATTTGTTTCCTTCCTGAGCCATTTGGAAGTCTGCTTGCTCCCTGCAGTGTCCTGCATCTTTCAGATAAGTTATTTGGCTGTTTTTATCTGTGGCATTTGTTTACCTTACCCTTTGCTTTTCTCAGTTTTCTGCCTTGCTGGAGTTAGTTCAGCCGGGTTCCCCTGCGGGAGCCTGTGCTGGAATCTGTTTCTCATTTGCCAGCTTTTGTATTTCTAGTTCCCTGTTATTTCATTTTCTGTTGTTTGCATCCAGTTCACACCAGAGATCTGATTTAGCGGGGGAGAAGTCGTGTGGCCTCAGTATTTTTGCATATCAGACAAGTTGGAATTTTTCTTAGGGTTTTTGCTGGATTGCAGACAGTATCCTTTTCTGTCCTGTTCATCTAGACAGTTTGGGCCCCAGCATTTGCTTACTCTATTTTCTGTCTGTGTTTGTGCTTCATCTGTCTCACCGGCAATATATGTTTGGGGCTATCTATTCCTTTGGGGCTTTACTCCGGGGCAGTTAGCTTTCCCCTTTCTCTCTTTAGACTTAGTTAACTCTTTGGCTGTGTCGAGGCATCTAGGGCATCGTAGGTACATCCCACGGCTAATTCTAGTTGTGTTATCAGTTTAGGGGTCTGCAATCCGCTAAGTTACCAACCTCTCTGGGTGTCTGGTTGCCTAGCCTATTTTTCCTGTTGTCCTCCTTGGTTGCCGAATCATAACAGATTTGATTATGAAATGAGGTCTGGTGCCTGCACCTGAATATTAGGCCAAAAGATTTGGATTATGTAATGAGGCCTGGTGCCTCCACCAGACTATTATCCCAAAAAATTTTGATTATGAATTGAGGTCTGGTGCTTGCACCAGACTATTATTTTAATGATTTGGGTTATGAAATGAGGTCTGGTGCTTGCACCGGAGTACTATCCAAAATTATTTGGATTATGAAATGAGGTCTGGTGCCTACACCTGACTATTATCCCAAATGATTTTGCTTATGAAATGAGGTCTGGTGACGGCACCCTAGTATTAGGCCACACAATTTGGATTATGAAATGAGACCTAGTACCTGCAACACATTAAACGCCTAAAGGATTTATGTTATGAAATGAGGCCTGTTGCCTGCAGCAAAGCATTATCCAAAACAATTTGGATTATGAAACGAGGTCTGGTGCCTGCACCAGAGTATTATCAAAAATGATTTGTATTAGGAAATTATGTCTGGTGCCTGCACCAGAGTATTAGCCCAAATGGTTTGGATTATGAAATGAGATACGGTGCCTGCACCAGAGTATTATGCCAAACAATTTGAATTATGAAATGAGGTCTGGTACCTGCATTAGAGTATTATCCCAAATGATTTGAATTATGAAATGAGGTCTGGTGCTTGCACCAGAGTATTATACCAAAGATTTTGATTATGAAATGAGGTATTGTGCCTCCACCAGATATTATCCCAAATGATTTGATTATGAAATTAGGTATAGTGCCTCCATCAGAATATTATCCTTAATGACTTGGATTGTGAAATGAGGTCTGGTGCCTGCACCAGACTTTTATACCATATGATTTTGATTATGAAATGATGTCTGGTGCCTGCACCAGACTATTATCCCCAACTATTTGGATTATGAAATTAGGTATGAGTCTAAGGGGTAAGGTTTCTCCTTGTGGAGAGTGACATACCAGCTCTGGCGTGTCGAGGTAAGGAGGCTTATTCGTCGTGCAATGTTCCTCTGGGAAATTTAATATGCAAATTGCCTCTTCAAAAAAAGAGGACTTGTACTCTATAGCGCCACCTATTGGAAGTAGCGATCCTACAAGTCACAATCAACCCTTTAACGAGTCTTGTAATATGACTTAGGATAAAAGCCAAATCAGTATCTCCATTTGCAGACACGGTGTTTCAGACTATTAGTCCTCATCAGTGCAAAGTAGGAGAGATCTGATTTGGCTGGATGAGAGGCTCTAGACTAGGGTCTAAGGGGTACGGTTTCTCCTTGTGGAGAGTGACATACCAGCTCTGGTGTGTCGAGGTAAGGAGGCTTATTCGCCGTGCAATGCTCCTCTGGGAAATTTAATATGCAAATTGCCTCTTCAAAAAAAGAGGACTTGTACTCTATAGCACCACCTATTGGAAGTAGCGATCCTACAAGTCACAATCAACCCTTTAACGAGTCTTGTAATATGACTTAGGACAAAAGCCAAATCAGTATCTCCATTTGCAGACACGGTGTTTCGGACTATTGGTCCTCATCAGTGAAATTAGGTATGGTGTCTTCACCAGAGTATTATGCAAAACGTTTTGTATCATGAAATGAGGTCTGGTGCCTACATGAGAGTATTAAACCAAACGATTTGGATTATGAAATGAGGTCTGTTGCCTCCACCAGACTTTTATACCATATGATTTTGATTATGAAATGATGTCTGGTGCCTGCACCAGACTATTATCCCCAACTATTTGGATTATGAAATTAGGTATGAGTCTAAGGGGTAAGGTTTCTCCTTGTGGAGAGTGACATACCAGCTCTGGCGTGTCGAGGTAAGGAGGCTTATTCGTCGTGCAATGTTCCTCTGGGAAATTTAATATGCAAATTGCCTCTTCAAAAAAAGAGGACTTGTACTCTATAGCGCCACCTATTGGAAGTAGCGATCCTACAAGTCACAATCAACCCTTTAACGAGTCTTGTAATATGACTTAGGATAAAAGCCAAATCAGTATCTCCATTTGCAGACACGGTGTTTCAGACTATTAGTCCTCATCAGTGCAAAGTAGGAGAGATCTGATTTGGCTGGATGAGAGGCTCTAGACTAGGGTCTAAGGGGTACGGTTTCTCCTTGTGGAGAGTGACATACCAGCTCTGGTGTGTCGAGGTAAGGAGGCTTATTCGCCGTGCAATGCTCCTCTGGGAAATTTAATATGCAAATTGCCTCTTCAAAAAAAGAGGACTTGTACTCTATAGCACCACCTATTGGAAGTAGCGATCCTACAAGTCACAATCAACCCTTTAACGAGTCTTGTAATATGACTTAGGACAAAAGCCAAATCAGTATCTCCATTTGCAGACACGGTGTTTCGGACTATTGGTCCTCATCAGTGAAATTAGGTATGGTGTCTTCACCAGAGTATTATGCAAAACGTTTTGTATCATGAAATGAGGTCTGGTGCCTACATGAGAGTATTAAACCAAACGATTTGGATTATGAAATGAGGTCTGTTGCCTCCACCAGACTTTTATACCATATGATTTTGATTATGAAATGATGTCTGGTGCCTGCACCAGACTATTATCCCCAACTATTTGGATTATGAAATTAGGTATGAGTCTAAGGGGTAAGGTTTCTCCTTGTGGAGAGTGACATACCAGCTCTGGCGTGTCGAGGTAAGGAGGCTTATTCGTCGTGCAATGTTCCTCTGGGAAATTTAATATGCAAATTGCCTCTTCAAAAAAAGAGGACTTGTACTCTATAGCGCCACCTATTGGAAGTAGCGATCCTACAAGTCACAATCAACCCTTTAACGAGTCTTGTAATATGACTTAGGATAAAAGCCAAATCAGTATCTCCATTTGCAGACACGGTGTTTCAGACTATTAGTCCTCATCAGTGCAAAGTAGGAGAGATCTGATTTGGCTGGATGAGAGGCTCTAGACTAGGGTCTAAGGGGTACGGTTTCTCCTTGTGGAGAGTGATATACCAGCTCTGGTGTGTCGAGGTAAGGAGGCTTATTCGCCGTGCAATGCTACTCTGGGAAATTTAATATGCAAATTGCCTCTTCAAAAAAAGGACTTGTACTCTATAGCACCACCTATTGGAAGTAGCGATCCTACAAGTCACAATCAACCCTTTAACGAGTCTTGTAATATGACTTAGGACAAAAGCCAAATCAGTATCTCCATTTGCAGACACGGTGTTTCGGACTATTGGTCCTCATCAGTGAAATTAGGTATGGTGTCTTCACCAGAGTATTATGCAAAACGTTTTGTATCATGAAATGAGGTCTGGTGCCTACATGAGAGTATTAAACCAAACGATTTGGATTATGAAATGAGGTCTGTTGCCTCCACCAGACTTTTATACCATATGATTTTGATTATGAAATGATGTCTGGTGCCTGCACCAGACTATTATCCCCAACTATTTGGATTATGAAATTAGGTATGAGTCTAAGGGGTAAGGTTTCTCCTTGTGGAGAGTGACATACCAGCTCTGGCGTGTCGAGGTAAGGAGGCTTATTCGTCGTGCAATGTTCCTCTGGGAAATTTAATATGCAAATTGCCTCTTCAAAAAAGAGGACTTGTACTCTATAGCGCCACCTATTGGAAGTAGCGATCCTACAAGTCACAATCAACCCTTTAACGAGTCTTGTAATATGACTTAGGATAAAAGCCAAATCAGTATCTCCATTTGCAGACACGGTGTTTCAGACTATTAGTCCTCATCAGTGCAAAGTAGGAGAGATCTGATTTGGCTGGATGAGAGGCTCTAGACTAGGGTCTAAGGGGTACGGTTTCTCCTTGTGGAGAGTGACATACCAGCTCTGGTGTGTCGAGGTAAGGAGGCTTATTCGCCGTGCAATGCTCCTCTGGGAAATTTAATATGCAAATTGCCTCTTCAAAAAAAGAGGACTTGTACTCTATAGCACCACCTATTGGAAGTAGCGATCCTACAAGTCACAATCAACCCTTTAACGAGTCTTGTAATATGACTTAGGACAAAAGCCAAATCAGTATCTCCATTTGCAGACACGGTGTTTCGGACTATTGGTCCTCATCAGTGAAATTAGGTATGGTGTCTTCACCAGAGTATTATGCAAAACGTTTTGTATCATGAAATGAGGTCTGGTGCCTACATGAGAGTATTAAACCAAACGATTTGGATTATGAAATGAGGTCTGTTGCCTCCACCAGACTTTTATACCATATGATCTTGATTATGAAATGATGTCTGTGCCTGCACCAGACTATTATCCCCAACTATTTGGATTATGAAATTAGGTATGAGTCTAAGGGGTAAGGTTTCTCCTTGTGGAGAGTGACATACCAGCTCTGGCGTGTCGAGGTAAGGAGGCTTATTCGTCGTGCAATGTTCCTCTGGGAAATTTAATATGCAAATTGCCTCTTCAAAAAAGAGGACTTGTACTCTATAGCGCCACCTATTGGAAGTAGCGATCTACAAGTCACAATCAACCCTTTAACGAGTCTTGTAATATGACTTAGGATAAAAGCCAAATCAGTATCTCCATTTGCAGACACGGTGTTTCAGACTATTAGTCCTCATCAGTGCAAAGTAGGAGAGATCTGATTTGGCTGGATGAGAGGCTCTAGACTAGGTCTAAGGGGTACGGTTTCTCCTTGTGGAGAGTGACATACCAGCTCTGGTGTGTCGAGGTAAGGAGGCTTATTCGCCGTGCAATGCTCCTCTGGAAATTTAATATGCAAATTGCCTCTTCAAAAAAAGAGGACTGTACTCTATAGCGCCACTATTGGAAGTAGCGATCCTACAAGTCACAATCAACCTTTTAACGAGTCTTGTAATATGACTTAGGACAAAAGCCAAATCAGTATCTCCATTTGCAGACACGGTGTTTCGGACTATTGGTCCTCATCAGTGAAATTAGGTATGGTGTCTTCACCAGAGTATTATGCAAAACGTTTTGTATCATGAAATGAGGTCTGGTGCCTACATGAGAGTATTAAACCAAACGATTTGGATTATGAAATGAGGTCTGTTGCCTCCACCAGACTATTATTCCAAACAATTTGAATTATGAAATGAGGTCTGTTGCCTGCACCAGAGTATTATATCAAACGATTTTGATTATGAAATGAGGTCTGGTGCCTCCACCAGACTATTATCACAAACGATTTGATAATGAAATTAGGAATGGTGCCTCCAGCAGATTATTATCCCAAATTATTTGGATTTTGAAATGAGGTCTGGTGCCTGCACCAGACTAATATCCCAATGATTTGAATCATGAAATGAGTTATGGTGCCTTCACCAGAGTATTATCCAAAATGACATGTATCATGAAATGAGGTCTGGTGCCTCTAAGAGAGTATTACACCAAACTATTTGGATTATGAAATGAGGTCTGGTGCATTTACCAGACTGTTATATCAAACAATTTCGATTTTGAAATGAGGTCTGGTGCCTGCACTAGACTATTATCCTCAACTATTTGGATTATGAAATTAGGAATAGTGTCTTCACCAGAGTATTATCCAAAACGATTTGTATCATGAAATGAGGTCTGGTGCCTACATGAGAGTATTACAACAAACTATTTGGATTATGAATGAGGTCTGGTACCTGCACCAAACTATTATCCCAATGATTTGATTATGAAATTAGGTATGGTGTCTGCACTAGAGTATTATTCCAAATGATTTGGATAATGAAATGATGTCTGGTGCCTCTACCAGACTATTAATCCCAAATGAGTTGGATTATGAAATGAGCTCTTGTGCCTGCACCAGAATATTATCCCAAATGATTTGGATTATGAAATGAGGTCTCGTGGCTCTAGCAGACTACTATCCCAAACAATTTGGATTATGAAATGAGGTCTCGTGCCTGCACCAGGGTATTATCCAAAATGATTTGGATTATGAAATGAGGTCTTGGGTTCCCACCAGACTATTATCCCATAGTATTTGGATTATGAAATTAAGTATGGTGCCTGCAAACAATTTGGATTATGGAATGAGGCCTGGTGCCTGCATCCCAATATTAGCCCAAATGATATTGATTAGTAAATGTGACCTCCTGACTAGAGATGAGCGAACTTGCTCGAAAAATGTTTGCCAATCTCATATTCAGCACAAACGTAGCACATTCGGATTCGTGTTCAATTTCCCAAGCATTTTTCCTCAAAATTGGCAAAATTCTGTGACAGTTCAGTAAATGATCTTGTTTTCATCAATGCTTTTGTTAGGACTTTGGCTAGGTTAGTAGTTCTGTTCGATGAGCGAAGGGGGTGTGTTTGATGAGGAGAGGGATTGGGACTGGAGAGAGGTCAGAGTAGAGGCGGACTGTATTTTTTTTAATGAATTTAATGTATGTACATTCTGGCAGCCAATTAGGGTGCAAAAACCATCCACAAAGTGCAGACATAAGGACTTCTGCCATTGGCTCTCAAATTCTAATGTCCCTCTCCATATAAAAACAGACATGTTGTTTTGCTGGCTACATTTTCTCAGTGTAACAGTGCAGAGAGGCTGCCACTGCTGCTGCAAGTTGTAATATAGTTAAATAGGATCCTGTACAGTGTGAAATCGACCTTCCAGTGTCTAACTAGTTTATGTTAATAATGTTGTTCAGGCAGGAGTCCACATTTCCTACTTAAAATAGATTCTGCTAATACTGTGTTGCAGTCAGGACTCAGGAGGTCACAATTGCTAATCAAAATCGTTAGGTCTAATATTGGGGCGCAGGCACAAGACCCCATTTCCTAAGCCAAATCATTTGTGCTAACACTGTGTTTCAGTCAGGAGTCATGAAGTCACATTTGCAAATCAAAATAATCGTTAGGGCTAGTATTGGAGTGCAGCCAAGAGGCCCCATTTGCTAATCAAAATTGTTAGGGTTAATATTGGGGTGCAGGCACCAGGCCCCATTTGCTAATCCAAATCATTTGGGCTAAGACTGTGTAGCAATCAGGACTCCAGAGGTCACATTTACTAATCAAAATTGTTTGGGCAAATATTGGGGTGTAAGCACCAGGCACCATTTCCGAATCCAAATTGTTTGGGCTAGCACTGTGTTGCAGTCAGGACTCAGGAAGTTACATTTGCCAATCAAAATCGTTAGGGTTAATATTGTGGTGCAGGCACAAGGCCCGATTTCCTAAGTTAAATTGTTTGGGCTAATACTGTGTTGCAGTCAGGACTCAGGAGGTCACATTTGCTAATTAAAATCATTAGGGCTAATATTGGGGTTAAGTCAAGAAGCAACATTTGTTAATCAAAATCATTAAGGATAATATTTGAGTGCAGTCACAAGGCCCCATTTGCTAATCCAAATCATTTGGGCTAACACTGTGTTGCAGTCAGGACTCCAGAAGTCACATTTACTAATCAAAATCATTTGGGAAAATATTGAGGTGCAGGCAACAGGCCACATTTTCTAATTCAAATCATTTGGGCTATCACTGTTTTGCAGTGAGGACTCAGGAGGTAACCTTTACTAATCAAAATAGTTTGGGTTAATGTTGTTGTGCTGACAAGGTGTCCACATTTCCTAAAGAAAATCTTTTGGGCTAATACTCTGGTTCAGGCACCAGGCCTAATTTTTTTAATATAAATCCTTTGTGCATAATTTTTGCCTCTACTGACTGTTTTTTTTCCAAAGTTGGCAGATAAGGTGAGTTGGGTCATCCTTTTCAGTCTCAAAAAAGGTGCAGGCTAGGCAACCCTTGCCACCCATGCAAACTGCATACCCACGATTGCTGCTGGTCACAGCTAGAGTTGTGGCTGAAGATACAATGTTTGTTGTGGTTGCATCACTCTGTGTCTGTGCAGCAAGCCATAATGTAACCTTCTCGTCTTCCTCCTCCTCCACCTCCACTGCTGAACTACTTAGCTGTGTGCCTCTGGGTTCACAACAAGTGTCATCCACAACCTCATCATCATCCTCTCTGTTCTCCCACTGCTCTCCCTGAGAGTCACCCTCCTCTTCTTCCTGCCCTTACAGCACAGTACAGTCTGTGTGTGCCTCATGTATCTGACTGTCATCAGGATCATTTCCTCTACCGGGGGTTAACATCTGGTGACGAGGGTCTGGATTCTGCTCAGAACTTACTTCGTCCGGCTTCGGATCCAACTAAAAAATGTTGGCCACCGGTGCAGATTCTTTCCTCCTTTTGAGTCAGTGAATCTTTGGAGCAGGCCTCTGATGGTCATGGAATAGAATGTGTGAACAGCTCTGCAGACTTGCACATCTGTGGTTCCCCACAGTCAGTTGGGTGGTAGGAGAGTTGTGACGTGAGGGGAAACGAGGGCAATTGGAGAGCCACCTTTGAGGATTGAACTGTGTGTGATGCTAAGCTGGAGGAAGAGGAGGATAGGCCACTTGATGAAGTGCTTGCCATCCACTGGAGCACATGCTCTTTCTGGCCATCAGCTACAAGGCGTAGATGAGGGTGACCCGTAAGCTCACTGCTTCAGGGTAACCCTGGACTCTTTTGTCTCATTTAAAACACATATCCATGCCATTTACACATCCTGACGACTGCAAATCAAAAATATTTCATGGATCTGTACATTCCTTAATCAAGAATCCGTAAAATCCCTAGCCCATGCACTCATCATCTCCAGCCTTGACTACTGCAAGCTCCTGCTTTGTGCCCTTCCTTCTAACAGTCTCGCACCACTCCAATCTATCCTAAATTCTGCTGCCCGACTAATCCAGTTATCCACTGGCTATTCCATGGCCTCTCCTCACTGTCAATCCCTTCACTGGCTCCCCATTATCCAGATACTCCAGATTAAAAGCCTAGCCATCGCATACAAAGCCATCCACAACTTGTCTCCTCCATACATCTGTGACCTAGTCTCCCGGTACTTACCTGCATGCAACCTCCGATCCTCACAAGATCTCTTTCTCTACTCCCCTCTTCCCACAATCGCATACTAGATTTCTCCCGTACATCCCCTCTACTCTGGAACTCTCTACCCCAACATATCATGCTCTCGCCTACCATGGGAACCTTCAAAAGGAACCTGAAGAACCACCTCTTCCAACAAGCCTACAAACTACACTAATCACCGTTCCACCATACCGCTGCACAATCTGCTCCCTTACCTATTGTATCCTCACCCATCCCTTGTAGATTGTGAGCCCTCACGGGCAGGGTCCCCTCTCCTTCAGTACCAGTCAGTGATTGTATTGCACTTGCTTTTATTATCTATACCCCTTTTCATATGTAAAGCGCCATCAAATAAATGGCACTATAACAATAAAAAATACTAAATGCCAAAGAAATGAAGTCAAGTAGCCCATACAGTAACAGAATTTGTCAAAAAACTGTGCAATTATGCTATTTCTACTCTCGGGAAATTGATGACATTTTAGTTGTGTGTGGCAATAATTTGGGGAAATGTTTGCATTCCAAGTCGGTTCTCTTACATGTATGTTGCCTGTAGCAGTAGGGCTCCCAGATCATTAGGCCTGCACTTACTTTCAATCAAATACCTGTGTTGCTCTCCTTAAATGTTTCTAACAATAGTAGTTGACAAAGCTGATATTTGTGCCACCTGAGTGTGACTGAGCAGAAAAGCAGTTTGAGCTGTTGCATGGGGTATCAGGGCTCCCAGCAAAGCAGGCTTACACCGGTCCCTCACTCACATTGTCTTAATTTAAACTTCAATTCAAAGCTCTAACTGCTGGCCCAGACCCTGATACCTCATGTATGGCCAGCGTCGGTCAGGAGCACCTTGGGCCCACCAGAGAAAATCATTCTTGGGGCCCAATATGTAGTTACATAGAATTAGCAGGGGCTGGGGTAGCCCCTTCATAGAATATAGAATATTCTATAACCCCCTCATAGAATATAAAGTAGTCCCCTCATAGAATATAATGTAGCCTCCTCAAACAATATAAAGTAGCCCCCTCATAGAATATAATGTAGCCTCCTTCATGGAATATAATGCAGCCCCCCTCATAAAATATAATGCAGCCTCCTCATAGAATATAATGCAGCCCCGCTCATAGGGTATAATGCAGTACCCCACAAAATATAATGCAACCGCTCATAAGGTATAATGCAGCCCCCCATAGAATATAATGTAGCACCCTCATATGATATAATGCAGCCCCCTCATATAGTATAATGCAGCCCCTCCACAGAATATAATGTAGCCCCGTCAGAGTATAATGCAACCCCCTCATAAAGTAGCCCCCATAGAATATACTGTAGCCCCCTCATAGGGCATAATGCAGCCCCCCTCATATAGTTTTATGTAGCCCCCTGAGAGAATAATGCAGCACCCACGCAGAATATAATGCAGCACCCCATAGAATATAATGTAGCCCCCTCATAAAGTATAATGCAGCCACCTCATAGGGTATAATGCAGCCCCCCTTCACCTCCATCATTGTTCTCCCCTCCACCCCATCATTGTCCTCATCACCACCTAAATCATTGCCTTCTCACCCACCAGCCCTTTCCACACCTCCATCAATGCCCATTCCAGCCCCTCCATCATTGCCTTCTCCCCACCACCATCATTGTCCTTTCCACCACAACCATCATTGTTTTCTCCCCAAAACCATCATTGCTTTCTCCCCACCAACCCATCATTGCCCATTCCAATAACTACATCATTGCCTTCCCCCACCACCACCATCATCATTGTCCTTTACACAACAACCATCATTGCCTTCTTCCCCACCACCCACATCATTGCCAATCTCCAAAACACACACAGCACCACACTCTCTCACACACACACCGAAAGCACTGCACCACATACTCTCACGCACGCAGGCTGACAGACACACATAGCACCACTTACCTCTCCGCACGTTCCTCGCAGCTGCAGACATCCCAGCAGCTTTCTCTCTGAAACAGCCGCACTGAATGATGATATCATCCAGCTGCGCTGTGTCAGACAGGAAGTGCCAGGTAGGAAGCAGGACGGCATTGAATCCCTGTAGCTCTGCTCCACTGTCAAGCTGCAGGGATTGCTCCCTGCCTGCCAATTACAATCAGTGTTAGCTGCCCTGCAGGGGTCCACCTCCTGGGCTCCAATGCAGCTGCACTGGCTTTACATGCGGGCAGTGTTAGCTTCAGCCTACGGCTAACACTGCCCGCTATTAAAGTGAAATGGTATTCACTCCTTTCCACGCCCATGGGGGCATGGGGAAGTGTGAATATTCATTTCTCTTTAGCAGTGGCGACAGGCTCCTGATTCCAGCTGCTGCTCCACTGGCACCAGTGTTGCTGCTGTTAGTGACATGCCACTGGCTGGTGACCCATGGAGTAGTGGGGGGTCCTAGGCAGCTTCTGGCCAGTATGCCAGCAGGTGTCAGTGCCTGGGCCCACCGGAGAATCCTCTGTGTATGGCACATGGCTGACTACTGCTGTGCCATTGTCAAATTTCCACTGTGAGTCAATTGATGACACTTTTCCTGGTGTCTTCCCCCCAATTTGAGGTGTTTGGGAAGCTATTTGGCACCCTTGAAGGGATTGTCTATGCATTTGGTTTTCCCTCCCATTGAACTCAATAGGGTTCTGCTTCGACGAACCATTCGCTGAACATATTCGGCGAACATTGGGACATTTGCCAAACCGCGATGAACCTTGAAAGGCTCCCTCATCTCTAGCCACATCCCTAACAGGCTATTTATGTGCTGCAA
This sequence comes from Oophaga sylvatica, assembly GCA_033576555.1. Classification (NCBI taxonomy): domain Eukaryota; kingdom Metazoa; phylum Chordata; class Amphibia; order Anura; family Dendrobatidae; genus Oophaga; species Oophaga sylvatica. Next base: position 446,721,010 of record JARQOD010000002.1, on the reverse strand, counting down.
CTTTGGTCAAAGTTATCGGAGCACACAATTCTACAAGGGTGCTTAAACTTTAGTATCTGCCCATTTTCCTTCTTGTAATTTTAAAAAATGGTCATAAGTATTCAGACCCTTTGCTCAGACACTCATATTTAAGTGACATTCTGTCCATTTCCTTGTGATCCTCCTTGAGATGGTTCTACTCCTTCATTGGAGTCCAGCTGTGGTTAATTAAACTGATAGGACTTCACCATGACAGAAGATCAGCTCTCCACCCTCCTTTCAAGATCACACCTCACCACTTGCACACTTGACCCTCTCCCGTCACATCTCATCCCTAACCTCCCCACAGTCTTCATCCCTACTCTAACACACCTGTCTTCTGCCTTCGACACTGTGGACCACTCCCTCCTGCTCCAGATTCTCTCATCTCTGGGCATCACAGGCTTGGCCCTATCCTGAATCTCATCAAATCTAACAGATCGAACATTCAGTGTCTCCCTCTCCCACACCACCTCCTCACCTCGCCACCTCTCTGTCGGTGTTCCTCAAGGCTCAGTTCTAGGACCCCTACTCTTCTCCATCTACACCTTCGGCCTGGGACAGCTCATAGAATCCCACGGTTTGCAGTATCATCTCTATGCCGATGACACGCAGATCTACCTATCTGGACCTGACCTCACCTCCTTACTGACCAAAATCCCACAATGTCTGTATGCTATTTCAGCTTTATTTTCTGCTCGCTTTCTAAAACTGAACATGGACAAAACAGAATTCATCATCTTCCCCCCATCTCACTCTACCCCTCCACCAGACCTATCCCTCAATGTCAACGGCTGCTCACTTTCCCCGGTCCCGCATGCTCAATGCCTCGGGGTGATCCTCGACTCTGCCCTTTCTCTCAAGCCACATATCCAAACCCTAGTCCTCCTGTGCACATTTATGTATTCCCCTTGAGGAAGCGGTGCTGTGTAAGCACGCAAAACGCGCGTCGGGGGCTAGATGCCGCCGGCCTAGGGCACCCCTCCAGCAAACTCTTTTTAGGGTAAGTTCCCCCTTATTCTTAGGTTCTGTTTGAGCCTGACACTGGTATTTGTACATTGCTGTTGCAGCGCCACTACCGTGGGATACTTGCCCTTCCTATGTATCTATATATATGCACTGGCACTTTAGGGAGACTATCTCTCTTATATTACTGAGATACATTTGGAGTTTGTCTGCATGGTGTTTGCCCTTTGGCGTCTGGGTGTTTTCCTGCATGTATTTGTCACACTAATTTTGTATTGTATACTCTTTTTGTACTCTGACTATCAATTTAATAAAAATACAAATTTTATTCATTATATCTTTGACCTGATTGCTTAATTTCCCTCCTGGTGTATATGCATTCCTGAAGCGGGTTCTGTTTCTTTTCTATGTGGACACAAGTCTTGCTTTGCCGTAGGCACCATTTGTTTGCCATTATGGGGGCTTTATATGTTTATTAGCTTTACTGTCTCGTAGATCAATACGTTTTTCTGAAATTATTAACAATTTTACTGTCCTATGTTAGTAAATGTTTTTTTTATTCTACAACAATATGTAATTATTACTTAAAATTGGTTAGCTTAAAAGACATATTTTACCTGTTCACTCCTATTACTGTCAAATTAGGTTAATTGGCAAAAATGTCATTATGGTTCTTTTCTTAAAAGGATTGCCAGTTAAAATGTTTCTTGAATAATCCCTTAATTGAGCAGCTTTTATATATAAAGCAAATCACTCATTGTTTAGCCAACTCAATTTTAATTGTGTTCTGGGGAAGGACAGAAATATGTGGTCTTTTAAGTCACATAACTTTGAAGCATGTATGTACACTGCTCAAAAAAATAAAGGGAACACTTAAACAACAGAATATAACTCCAAGTAAATCAAACTTCTGTGAAATCAAACTGTCCACTTAGGAAGCAACACTGATTGACAATCAATTTCACATGCTGTTGTGCAAATGGAATAGACAAAGGAGTGGTGCTGCAGGTGGGGACCACAGCTCAATACCAATGCTTTCTGGCTGATGTTTTGATCATTTTTGAATGTTGGTTGTGCTTTCACACTCGTGGTAGCATGAGACGGACTCTACAACCCACACAAGTGGCTCAGGAAGTGCAGCTCATCCAGGATGGCACATCAATGCGAGCTGTGGCAAGAAGGTTTGCTGTGCCTGTCAGCATAGTGTCCAGAGGCTGGAGGTGCAACCAGGAGACAGGCCAGTACACCAGGAGACGTGGAGGTGCCTTAATGAGGGCAACAACCCAGCGGCAGGACCGCTACCTCCGCCTTTGTGGAAGGATGAAATTCACCGCACACACTATTGTATTCAATTTTTGCAAAATGATTATTTATTGTGTTCCACAATGCTGGATAAAGTGCCGTGTAAATATAACAAAGATACCCCTACATTCACATATACCCTACATTCACATATACCCGACGTTTCGACTCTACACGAGTCTTAATCATGGAGTACTGAATGGTGGGTGGTATAGAATATGGGCACTTGTCACAGTAATGAAACAGGAATTGTGGTTGCAGTTATGCAGCACTGTATCATCAGATTATATATGCATGACCGGAAGCTGTATACAGACAAGGATTTGAATGGCGGCGCTCCCGCGCCCTGCCATGGCTGCTAAATGCCGCAGCCGTGGCAGGGCGCGGGAGCGCCGCCATTCAAATCCTTGTCTGTATACAGCTTCCGGTCATGCATATATAATCTGATGATACAGTGCTGCATAACTGCAACCACAATTCCTGTTTCATTACTGTGACAAGTGCCCATATTCTATACCACCCACCATTCAGTACCCCATGATTAAGACTCGTGTAGAGTCGAAACGTCGGGTATATGTGAATGTAGGGGTATCTTTGTTATATTTACACGGCACTTTATCCAGCATTGTGGAACACAATAAATAATCATTTTGCAAAAATTGAATACAATAGTGTGTGCGGTGAATTTCATATCTTGATAGTACTTGGTCCTATAGGGTCCAAATTCACCAGCACCTTCTTTCACTTTGAGACCTGTTGTGCACACCCATTCTCCCAAGTGATTTGTGGAAGGATGAACAGGAGGAGCACTGTCAGAGCCCTGCAAAATGACCTCCAGCAAGCCACAAATGTGCATGTTTCTGCACAAACAGTTAGAAACTGACCCCATGAGGATGGTCTGAGTGCCTGACTTCCACAGATGGGGGTTGTGCTCACAGCCCAACACGTGCAGGACGTTTGGCATTTGCCACAGAACACCAGGATTGGCAAATTCGTCACTGGCGCGCTATACTCTTCACAGATGAAAGCAGGTTCACACTGAGCACATGTGATAGACGTGACAGAGTCTGAAGATGCTGTGGAGAGCAATCTGCTGCCTGCAACATCCTTCAGCATGATCGGTTTGGCAGTAGGTCAGTAATGGTGTGGGGTGTCATTTCTTTGGAGGGCCACACAGCCCTCCATGTGCTCGCCAGAGGTAGCCTGACTGCCATTAGGTACCGAGATGAGATCCTCAGACACTTTGCGGTTGGCCCTGGGTTCCTCCTAATGCAGGACAATGCCAGACCTCATGTGGCTGGAGTGTGCCAGCAGTTCCTGCAAGACAAAGGCACTGAAGGTATGGACTGGCCCGCCCGTTCCCAATACCTAAATCCGATTGAACACATCTGGGACATCATGTCTCGCTCCATCCACCAACGTCACATTGCACCACAGACTGTCCAGGAGTTGGCGGATGCTTTAGTCCAGGTCTGGGAGGAGATCCCTCAGGAGACCATCCGCCGCTTCATCAGGAGCATGCCCAGACGTTGTAGGGAGGTCATACAGGCACAGTGAGGTCATACAGGCATGTGGAGGCCACACACACTACTGAGAGTCATTTTTACTTGTTTTAACCCCTTCATGACCCAGCCTATTTTGACCTTAAAGACCTGACCATTTTTTGCAATTCTGACCAGTGTCCCTTTATGAGGTAATAACTCAGGAACGCTTCAACGGATCCTAGCGATTCTGAGAAAGTTTTTTCGAGACATATTGGGCTTCAAGTTAGTGGTAAATTTAGGTTGATAATTTTTGCGTTTATTATGAAAAAAAAGAAATTTGGTGAAAATTTCGCAATTTTCAAATTTTGAATTTTTATTTTGTTAAACCAGAGAGTTATGTGACACAAAATAGTTAATAAATAACATTTCACACATGTCTACTTTACATCAGCATAATTTTGGAAACAAATTTTTTTTTGTTAGGAAGTTATAACGGTTAAAAGTTGACCAGCGATTTCTCATTTTTACAACAAAATTTACAAAACTGTTTTTTTTAGGTACCACCTAACATTTGAAGTCACTTTGAGGGGTCTATATGGCAGAAAATACCCAAAAGTGACACCATTCTAAAAACTGCACCCCTCATCTACTCAATACTACATTCAAGAAAATTATTAACCCTTCAGGTTAATGGACATTTTACTTTTTCCAACAAAAATTTTCTTTTAGCTTCCATTTTTTCATTTTTACATGGGCAACAGGATAAAATAGATCCTAAAATTTGTTGGGTAATTTCTCCTGAGTACACCGATACCTCCTATGTGGTCATAAACCACTGTTTGGGCGCACGGCAGGGCTCAGAAGTGAAGAAGCGCCATTTGACTTTTTGAATGGAAAATATGCTGGAATATTTATCGGTTGCCATGTCTCATTTGGAGAGTCCCTGTGTGCCTAAACATTGGAGCTCCCCCACAAGTGACCCCATTTTGGAAACTAGACCCCCTAAGGAACTTATCTAGATGCATAGTGAGCACTTTAACCCCCAGGTGCTTCACAAATTGATCCGTAAAAAAAGAAAGTACTTTTTTTTCCACAAAAATTTTCTTTTAGCCTCCGTTTTTTCATTTTTACATGGGCAACAGGATAAAATGGATCATAATATTTGTTGAGCAATTTCTCTTGAGTACACCGATACCTCATATGTGGTCATAAACCACTGTTTGGGCACACGGCAGGGCCCAGAAGCGAAGGAGTGTCATTTGACTTTTTGAATGGAAAATTAGCTCCAATCGTTAGTGGACACCATGACGCATTTGGAGAGCCCCTGTGTGCCTAAACAGTGAAAAAAACCCACAAGTGACACCATCTTGGAAACGAGGCCCCTTAAGGAACTTATCTAGATATGTTGTGAGTACTCTGAACAACCAAGTGCTTCACAGAAGTTTCTAATGCAGAGCAGTAAAAATAAAAAAAATCATTTTTTTCCTCAAAAATCATTTTTTAGCCCGCTATTTTTTATTTTCACAAGTGTAACAGGAGAAATTGGACCACAAAAGTTGTTGTCCAATTTGTCCTGAGTACACCGATACCCCATATGTGGGGGGGGGAACCACTGTTTTGGCGCATAGGAGAGCTCTGAAGGGAAGGAGCGCCATTTTGAAATGCAGACTTTATGGAATGTTCTGCGGGCGTCATGTTGCGTTTGCAGAGCCCTGATGTGCCTAAACAGTAGAAACTCCCCACAAGTGACACCATTTTAGAAATTAGACCCCCCAAGGAACTTATCTAGATGTGTGGTGAGCACTTTAACCCCCATGTGCTTCACAAAAGTTTATAATACAGAGCCATGAAAATAAAAAATCATTTTTTTTCCTCAAAAAATGATTTTTTTAAGACCGCAACTTTTTATTTTCACAAGGGTAACAGGAGAAATTGGACCCCAAAAGTTGTTGTCATGTTTATCCTGAGTACGCTGGTACCCCAAATGTGGGGGGGAATCACTGTTCGGGCACACGTCGGGGCTCGGAAGGTAAGTAGTGATGTTTTGAAATGCCTACTTTATTGGAATGGTTTGCGGGCATCATTGCTATTTCTTTCCCTGAGGAAGCCACGTTAGCGTGGCGATACGCATGGGAACCTATCCCAGATCTCCTTTGCTCTTTAGGTTCTTGGCCATGGCTAAAGAAAAATCTTCTTAAGGCTCCATGCGTACCTGGGTATGTAAGTGATATATATTGCTGTAATGGGCTGTCATTATTAATTCAATAGATTATTTATATCTTTTTTAAATAGCCTGCATTTGCTTGGCTTAAGGACTTTGCCCTTTTCACATACATCATCTATGGTATTATATGAGTTTGCCTTTTTTTTGAGCCCATATGGTACTGTTTGCTATTAAAGCTTTATTCAACTACTTTCAGGTCCATTCCTAGCCCATTCTTAGCTTTGAGTGTTTATCTACACGTTAATGCATTCTCTTGTGGCCTAGACTGTGTTTATTTATATTTATATTTGGAATGGTGTGGGAGGTCATTACCTATATATTTGTGGCTTGACCCATCATAGGTACTCATTGTTTTTTGTGCATGTCTTTGTATTAATGTTTTTAATGTTTTTAAATTGTGTCTTGTTTGTATATATACACAGTTTTTTGCCGAATTCCTGTTAATAAAAAGTATTTCTACATTCTATATGAGTTTGAGATGTTCCCTTGGTATATGGGCATGTCTTTTTCTTTTTTCTTTATACATATTGTTCAATTTTGCCCATGCTGAACTCTCTTGCTTTGTATTGCTGAGTGGTGCTCTCCATTATCTAAATTATATTCCTGTTTGCGGGCATCATGTTACGTTTGCAGAGCCCCTGATATGCCTAAACAGTAGAAACTCCCCACAAATGACCCCATTTTGGAAACTAGACCCCCCAAGGAACTTATCTAGATGTGTGGTGAGCACTTTGAACCCCCAAGGGCTTCACAGAAGTTTATAATGCCCGGGCATGAAAATAAAAAAAATCATATTTTTTCCACAAACCTGATCTTTTAGTCCCCATTTTTTTTATTTTCCCAAGGGTAGCAGGAGAAATTAGACCCCAAAAGTTGTTGTCCAATTTGTCCTGAGTACGCTGATACCCTACATGTGGGAGAAAACTACTGTATGGGCACACGTCGGTGCTCGGAAAGGAAGTAGTGAAGTTTTGAAATGCCGACTTGATGGAATGGTCTGCGGGCGTCATGTTACGTTTGCAGAGCCATTGATGTGCCTAAACTGGGGAAACCCCCAAGTGACCCCATTTTGGAAACTAGACCACCCAAGGAACTTATCTAGATGTGTAGTGAGCACTTTAAACCCCTAAGTCAGGGGTGGGGAATCTTTTTTCTGCCAAGGGCCATTTGGATATTTATATTGTCCTTCGGGGGCCGTACAAACTCCTCCCACAAAGTACCTCCTGACTCTGGCACTGGTGTCAGGACGTAATCTTTCATTGCATGCCCTTCAGTGTTCAGTAGTGAACACTGCATGTGTGCTAACAGAGCAAGAAGAAATTAATGAGCTGGTGGCAATCAAAATACAGCTCCCTACCAAAGCACTAAGGTCCCTGAGAATTTACCCGGGGGCCGGATAAAAGGTCATCGAGGGCCGTAAATGGCCCTGGGGCCTGAGGTTCCCCACCCCTGCCCTAAGTGCTTCACAGAAGTTTATAACGCAGAGCCGTGAAAATAAAAAATCATTTTTTTCCACAAAAATAATTTTTTTTAGTCCCCAATTTTTTATTTTCCCAAAGGTAACAGGAGAAATTAGACACCCAAAGTTGTTGTGCAATTTTTCCTGAGTATGCTGATGCCCCATATGCAGGGGTAAACCACTGTTTGGGCACACGTCGGGGCTCGGAATGGAGGGAGCACTGTTTGACTTTTTGAACGCAAAATTGACTGGAATAAATGGTGGCGCCATGTCGCGTTTGGAGACCCCCTGATGTGCCTAAATAGTGGAAACCCATCAATTCTAACTCCAACCCTAACCCCAACACACCCCTAACCACAACCCTAACCCCAACACACTCCTAACCCTAATCCCAACCCTAACCATAACCCTAACTCCAACACACCCCTAACCCTAATCTCAACCATAACCCTAACCACAAGGCTAACCCTAATCCCAACCCTAACCCAACACAACCCTAACCCTAATCCCAACTCTAACCCTAACCACAAGCCTAACCCTAATTCCAACCCTAACCCTAATTCAAACCCTCACCCTAATTCTAACCCTAACCCTAATTCTAACCCTAATCCTAACCCTAACCCTAGTCCTAACCCTAATTACAACCCTAACCCTAATGCTAACCCTAATGGAAAAATAAAAATATTTTCTTTATTTTATTACTTGTCCCTACCTATGGGGGTGATAAAGTGGGCGTTTATTTACTTTTTTTTATTTTGATCACTGTGAGAGTTTATGATAGTGATCAAAATAAATGTATGGAATCTGCCGGCCGGCGGGCGCACTGCATTTTCCAAGATTGCGGCGCCCATGAAGTATCCCGGAGGGACACCAGGACGGCCACAGGGACATCACAGATACCAGGAGAAGTGAGGGGGGATCGGAAGGCGAGGGGGAGTGGAGCGGAGGGGAGCAGATAGTGGCCGATTGCCCCGTCACTCGGTGTGGGGGGGTCGGATCTCGGTCTCCAGCCATGGCCGATGCTATTGCAGCATCGGCCATGACTGGATTTTAATATTTCACCAAATTTCATTGGTGAAATATTACAAATCGCTCTGATTGTGGCTGTTTCACTTTTAACAGCCAATCAGAGCGATCGTAGCCACGGGGGGGTTAAGCAACCCCCTGTGGTGAAGTACAAAGGGTCTTGTGCCTGTGGGTCGGGTGACCTTTCAGTGACCCCGGTCACCCGACCCGCAGGAACGCGATCTCCCCATGACGCCACATAGGCGTCACAGGTCAGGAAGGCACCGACTTTCATGACGCCTACATGGCGTTATAGGTCGGGAAGGGGTTAAAGACATTACATTCCACTTTAATTTTGTATGTGACTCCAAATCCAGGCCTCCATTGGTTAATAAATTTGATTTCCACTTATGACTTTTGTGTGATTTTGTTGTCAGCACATTCAACTTTGTACAGAACAAAGTATTCAATGAGAATATTTCATTCATTCAGTTCTAGGATGTGTTATTTGAGTGTTCCCTTTATTTTTTGAGCAGTGTATATATTGTACAGTCATGGCCAAAAGTTTTGAGAATGACACAAATATTATATTTAAGAAAATAGAGGGGAAGCTCACTGCTGTTGCGGGTGCTCAGAAAAACGGATAATATAGAGCCAATGATATAATCCGGCACACCAAACGTAAATATGATGCAAAAAACAAAGTTTTTATTTGAAATAGTGACAGCTCATACTCTGAAGAACAATGGTAAGTATAGGTACATAATTTCTCAACGTTTCGGCATTGTATGCCTTTTTCAAGAGGTACCTTTTACTCAGTAAACATGGAGAAATGAAAAGGACAATGTCCGGGGATTTCCAATGCGGCAGTGAGCCGCAATGGCAATGGCATCAACAAACCACTAGAGCGAGAGCAAGGCTTGGAGCGAGAGCAAGTCCCGCAGGACTGCACAAATTCCCTGACATCACGAGACAAGGTAGGCCACCAAAAGGACCGACTAACCAAGTCTCTGGTACCAAAAATTCCGGGATGACCGGCCAACGCGGAACAATGAATCTCAGACATCACACTCTTTTTCCACTGGTCCGGGACAAACAATTTCCCAACAGGGCAGCGCTCGGGCCTATCCTCCTGACACCCTCCAGAGCCAGTCTCAAATTGGGCGAGATGGCGTAAAGAACTACACCTTCTTTCAAAATAACAGAAGGATCAGATAACTCAGGAGAGTCCGCAAGGAAACCCCTCGAGAGGGCATCCGCCTTAACATTCTTAGTGCCAGGAAGAAAGGAAACCACAAAATTAAAACGTGTGAAAAACAAGGCCCACCTGGCCTGTCTAGGATTAAGTCGCTTGGCAGATTCCAGATAAACCAGATTCTTATGGTCCGTAAGGACCACCACCTGATGTTTGACTCCCTCCAGCCAATGTCTCCACTCTTCAAAAGCCCACTTCATGACCAATAACTCCCGATTACCCACGTCATAATTACGTTCAGTAGGAGAAAATTTTCGAGAGAAAAAGGCACAAGGGTTACTTTTAGAGGTCTCTGGATCTCTTTGGGACAAAACGGCACCTGCCCCAATTTCAGAGGCATCAACCTCCACCTGAAATGGCAGAGAAACATCAGGCTGCCGTAGAACAGGAGCAGAAGTGAATCTCTGCTTAAGTTCCTGAAATGCAGAAACTGCCTCAGGAGGCCAATTCACCACATCAGAACCCTTTTTGGTCAAATCAGTTAATGGTTTAACAATAACCGAGAAATTACCAATAAATTTACGATAAAAATTGGCAAAACCCAAAAATCTCTGAAGAGCCTTTAATGAAGTAGGTTGGACCCAATCACAGATGGCCTGAACCTTGACCGGGTCCATTTCAATAACAGATGGGGACAAAATGAATCCCAAAAATGAGATCCTCTGTACGCCAAAAAGACACGTTGATCCCTTCACATACAGAGCATTCTCTCTCAAAATCTGGAATACAGTTCAAACATGTTTCACATGAGAGTCCCAGTCATTGGAAAAAATCAAGATATCATCCAAATAAACAATCAGAAATTTATCCACAAAATCCCTGAAAATGTCATTCATGAAGGACTGGAAGACAGAAGGAGCATTAGTGAGCCCAAAGGGCATCACAAGGTACTCAAAATGGCCCACAGGGGTATTAAATGCCGTCTTCCATTCATCCCCGTGCTTAATGCGAATAAGGTTATATGCCCCCCTGAGGTCAAGCTTGGTAAAC
>JARQOD010000002.1:446385242-446710207 GCA_033576555.1 Oophaga sylvatica | reverse complement strand
ACCAAAATGAAGAGCAAAATATATGCTCTAAATTCTAAGCAGAAGAAGACTAAGCAGTGTATGGGGGTGAGTCCGTTCCTCCTCGTGGTGCCCCTGGAAAATGCCTGATGCTGCTGCAGGCTAAACTGAACGCGGACAAATACTGTTGTAATTAAAATCTTTCGTGACAGCAAGAACGGAAGGATGAAAATTCAGAGTTTTACAGATTACAAGTACAGGAATGTCTGTCACAAATAAGAATATGATGAAAAGGATGAATAGGAAGAAGATGAAGAAGTAGAATATGAAGAATAATAACTGTTTAATAAGAACAATATAAGTAATGTTAACAAAAAGATGAATAGCAAGAAGTTTTAGAAGATTAAGAAGGTGAAGATGAAGAATAATTTGATGAGAAAGATGATGCTGCTGAAAATTATGAAGGAGAAAGTGTGTGAAAAGTTAAAAAGGTGAAGACCATGGAAGTTGTGAAACAGACATATTTGACAAAATAGAAAAAAGGTTAACAACATTGTCAATTTGTTCGTCAATCCGAACGTATTTCCTAAAAAAAAAAAATTAATGCTATTCCATTGGATTGGGTCAAACATCTATGCCTTTAATGTCTCCTCAACCTCCCCCAATACATTCTACATTACTCTTTCTTGTTTTCCTTCATGTACAATTAACCAACAAGGCAAGAATGGGTTTTTTTTAATTTCGATATTTTGTTCCCATAGACTTACATGGGACTTCCGGTATCGGTATCGGGTATCGCCGATATTTTAGTGATATCGGCGATACCATTCCGATTCCGATACTTTAGGATATCGGAAAGTATCGCTCAACTCTAAAAGTCACCTAACGCAGTGGGAGGGTCGGCACGAGCAAGTTCATCCTTAATCAGTGGAGATAACCCTTTTCGAAAAATAGATTTTTTGGCGGAACTGTCCCAGGTGGTATCAAGGGCCCATCTCCTGAAATCCAAGGCATATTCAGCTACCGAGTGCTTACCTTGGCGCAAAGCTAACATGGCTGCTTCAGCTGTTGCACCTCGATTGGGGTCATCAAACACCTGCCCCATGGCTGAAATGAAAGCATCAAGATGATCCAAACATTCATCCTCAGTCTCAATCAGAGGGTTTGCCCACATCAAAGCCTTGTTGGTAAGCAACATAATTATAGTAAGCACCTTAGATCGTTCAGTGGGAAATTGTGAAGCATGTGCAGAAAAAAAAAGATTGCATTGATTAATAAATCCCCTGAATTTCTCACGTTCACCGCCAAAACGAAAAGGGGGCAACTTGGGAATCCCAGAACTCGGGGCTACGGCAGGAGCCTGGACTCGCCCCTCTAGAACCTCAATCCTGGCTCGCAAATCCTGGGCAGTCTGTCCAAACACTTGCAAATTGTGATTAGTGAGGTCCTGTAGGTTTGTAAAACGGGTCTTTATATTCTGCAAATCTGCAAGGATATTATCAGTCACTCCGCAAAGTTCCTTTATGCGGGCCTCCATTTTCCAGATCTTTTAAGACAGGAGTACTGGAATGAGAGGAGAGGAAAAAAAAAAAAAACAATAGTGTTTACCTGTGGTAACACTGCAGAGAGAAAAAAAAATTAAGGGAACTGCTCACCTGGAATGGTTGTGAGAAGTCACAACCACTATCATCACAGAAAGTTCAACCGGATATCTGATATCCACAGTTACAGCAGACACAAAAGAGGAAAGAAAAAAAAACAATAGTGTTTACCTGTGGTAACACTGCAGAAAAAAAAACTTAAGGGAATTGCTCACCTGGAATGGTTGTGAGAAGTCACAACCACTGTCATCACAGAAAGTACAACCGGACATCCGATATCCACAGTTACAGCAGACACAGCCTTTCCAGACCCAGCAGACACTAACGTTTGGCTTCAGAATCTTGTAATGTAAGTAGTACAGTTCATATAGTGTCTTGTGCTTGGGTGCGATGAAAACACAGGAGTCACAGGTTTGATATAGAAGGTCTTGTATTACTTCATACAAGTGGCAATAATAGTCACACAGTTTGCAGATACAAAAGCAGGAGACACAGCAGGCCAGAGTAACTTAAGCTCAGCAATCACTCCCCACAACAGGTTCAGGATCTCTTCTCTGTTACCGTAAGTCCATGCAAACGTGGATTTATCAAATAGCAAGGTTCCAAAGTCCACGAGTGTTCCAAAGTTCCACAATAGGAAATAACTGGAGTACAAGGTCCAAGGCTTTCAGGAGTCAGGTCACAGGTTCACTGCAGGCTTGATTCTGAAGCACTGATTGCTCAGCTGTGGCTGCTTAAGAAGCAAGAGGAGAGAATCAGGGCGGGAACATGCAAGCTGGAAACTCCATATTGACTGAGGGCAAGATAGCTGCAGCAAGACAGAAAGTAAAATGGCTGACGGAAAAACTGAGTTTCAGGAACATGTACACAGAACCTTACACCCCTAGAGTACCGGCACCTCCGATGAGGAGTTTTGTATGCACATGTTCAGGGCTCGGCTGAAAACGCCATTAGAATACCGGCTACTCCGGTGAGGAGATTATTGCTTGTGTTCTGATTGCATGACCACAGACTGCAATCCACTTAGCAGTCATCTGTGTCCCCTGTGAGCCTAACAGGACACAGTCTTTGTCACAGCGGCTCTGTGAATTAACAGAGTTCGCTTATATCGCCATATTGCGCTACAGCATTTTAGTTAGCGACTCTGTGGAATAACAGAGTTCGCCCATACCACCATATAGTGCTACGGCATTTACATCTGCGACTCTGAGGATAACAGAGTTCGCTCATTCTGCCTATTTGCGCCATCTTACTAGCAGCAGGCTCTGCCTGCACGGTGGACCCCGGGCTGCGAACGCACCTCTCCTTAATATCTATTAGGTGCGTTCCGCAGGCCCTTAACAGCTGCTTCCTGACCCCGGTTCAATGCCAATAAGGTTTTCTCAGTTTGATCAATAACATTAGGTTCATACAACAACCCCAGAACCTGAAAAAATGCATCCACATTAGCCAAAATAGGATCCCCAGATGTCAGGGAAAAAGCCCAGTCCTGAGGGTCGCCGCGCAACAAGCAGATGACAATTTGAACCTGCTGCACCGAGTTCCCCGATGAATTAGGTTTCAAGGCAAAAACCAATTTACAATTATTCTTAAAGTTCAAAAATTTAGACTGATCCCCAGAAAATAAATCAGGAATAGGGATCTTAGGTTCTACAGTAGACAACTGAGCGAGATAGGCAGAAATTCTCCGAACTTCAGCAGCGAGCTGCTCAACACGATCAGACAAATGCTTAGTCTCCATAAAGAAAAAATCCTCCTAAGGCCCCCAGAGAAAAAGAGGAAAAAATATATAAAAAATTCTGATAATTTTTTTTTTTTTACTATTCTTTCCTTCTTTAGAGTACCCTAAAATCTACAGTCAGGCCGGTGATTCTGTTATGATTAGGTAACCGAGGAGGACAATAGAAAAAATAGGCTAGGCAACCAGACACCCAGAGAGGTTGGTAACTTAGCGGATTGCAGACCCCTAAACTGACAGCACAACTAAAATTAGCCGTGGGATGTACCTACAATGCCCTAGACGCCACGGCACAGCCAAAGAGTTAACTAAGCCTAAAGAGAGAAAGGGGAAAGCTAACTGCCCCGGAGTAGAGCCCCAAAGGAATAGATAGCCCCCAAACATATATTGCCGGTGAGTCAGATGAAGTACAAACACAGGCAGAAAATAGAGTAAGCAAATGCTGGGGCCCAAACTGTCTAGATAAAATAGGACAGAAAAGGATACTCTCTGCAATCCAGCAAAAACCCTAAGAAAAATTCCAAGACGTCTGATATGCAAAAATACTGAGGCCACACGACCTCTCTCCCGCTAACTCAGAACTATGGTGTGAACTGGACGCAAATCAACAGATACTGAAATAACAGGGAACTAGAAATACATAAGCTGTGGCAAATGAGAAACAGAGTCCAGCACAGGTCCTCGCAGGGAACCTGGCTGAACTAACTCCAGCAAGGCAGAAAACTGAGAAAAGCAAAAGGTAAACAAATGCCACAGAAATAAACAGCCAAATAACTTATCTGAAAGATGCAGGACACAGCAAGGAGAAAGCAGACTTCCAAACGGCTCAGGAAGGAAACAAATCACTGGCAACAACTATGGGAAGGCTGCTCACTTAAATCTTCCCAGTCAGTAACACCTGAACTCCAATCATCCTCAGGTGATTGACTTCTGTCAGCCAGAGCAGCTCCATTACCAGCAGCAACCACCAGAGGGAGCCCAAACTCAGAAGCCAGATTAAAGTTGTTCACACCAGGTCAGATTGTTCTTGTAGTACTTGATCAAGTTTGCAACACACTGCAGCAGGGATTTTGGCCCACACATCCATATAGATTGTCTCCAGATCTTCCAGGTTTTGCGGCTGTCGTTGGGCAACATTGACATTCAGCTCCCTCCAAAGGTTTTCTATTGGGTTCAGTTCTGTAGACTGGCTAGGCCACTCCAGGACCTTGAAATGCTTCCCATGGAGACACTCCTTAGTTGCCTTGGCTTTGTTTTTCGGATCATTGTCATACTGGAAGAACCAGCCACGACCCAACTTCAATGCTCTTACTGAGGGAAAGAGGTTGTTGGCTAAAATCTTGTGATACATGACCCTGTCTATCCTGCCTTTAATACGGTGCAGTCGTCCTGTCCCCTTTGCAGAAAAGCACCATCAAAGTATGATGTTTCCCCTGGTGCAGTAACTGAACCTACATCCGAGACTACCTACAAAAGAGTCTTCCTTGTCATGGTAGCTGATTAAAAAATCTTTTGGCCAAAACAAAAGCTGCTGGCTCTGTATGTGATATGGTGATGGGAACTGCTAATGTGTGATTGGTGAGGACGTGGTGCAGAAGTGGAGTTTTTCAAAAAAGAGAGTGTTGGGACTGCGGAAGGTTTGATGCAGGTCTAGGGTGGAGCCTGGGCAGAATCTCAAGGGGGCCCTGGAAATTTTGCCAGTATGGAGTCCTGAAATTTCTGGTGGCAGCCCTGCCTGCACTATGGCTGCCTTTACTTTAGGCTGCAGATCGCTTTAGGCCTGTTGCCTACAGAATGGCAGGATGATGCACTGGATGAGTCTTGGGTGTGGGAGCAGTGATGTGATGACATCATCATGCTGAGACTCTGACTGATGTATTGTGCTTGCACCAGCGCAATGACATCACCTCATTGGTCAGTCTGTTCCTTGCCACTGACTGTCATTGGACTCATCGGGACCCAGGTTAGGTGAATATGTGATGATTATATTTTATTTTAATAGCACTTGTAGGGCTAATAGGGGTACCATGGGGTCATCATACAGTGTGGGGACTACTGTGGGGGCCAACACACAGTGTGAGGACAGCTGTGGGGCCATCATACAGTGTGGGTGAAATTATTGGGTGATTTAGGGGCAATCATACTGTATATAGGAGGTGTTGGGACATTTTACTGTATATAGAGAGCTGTGAGGATATCATACTGTATACAGGGGAGTTGTTGGGACATTATACTGCATATACCGAGCAGTATTGACATCATACTGTATATAGGAAGCTGTGGGGACATACTGTATATAGGGAGCGATGATGACATACTGTACAATGGGTACGGAAAGTATTCAGACCCCTTTAAATGTTCACTCTTTGTTTCATTGCAGCCATTTGGTAAATTCAAAATAGTTCATTTTTTTCTCATTAATGTACACTCTTGACTGAAAAAAACAGAAATGTAGAAATTTTTGCACATTTATTAAAAAAGAAAAACTGAAATATAACATGGTCATAAGTACTCAGATCCTTTGCTCAGACACTCATATTTAAGTCACATGCTGTCCATTTCCTTGTGATCCTCCTTGAGATGGTTTTACTCCTTCATTGGAGTCCAGCTGTGTTTAATTACACTGATAGGACTTGATTTGCAAAGGCACACACCTGTCTATATAAGACCTCAAAGCTCACAGTGCATGTCAAATCAAATGAGAATCATGAGGTCAAAGTAACTGGCCAAGGAGCTCAGAGACAGAATTGTGGCAAGGCACAGATCTGGCCAAGGTTACAAAAGAATTTCTGCAGTATTTTATTATTATTATTATTATTATTATTTATTTATAAAGCACCATTGATTCCATGCTGTACATGAGAAGGGGTTACATACAAATTACAGATATCACTTACAGTAAACAAACTAACAATCACAGACTGGTACAGAGGGGAGAGGACCCTGCCCTTTTGGGCTTACATTCTACAGGATGGGGGACGGAGACAGCAGGTTGGGGGATTGCAGCAGTTCCGGTGTTGGTTGAGGCGATATCTCCGGTAGTGGTGAGGAGGCAGCGGGTCATTGCAGGCTGTAGGCTTTCCTGAAGAGATGGGTTTTCAGGTTACGTCTGAAGGATCCGAGAGTGGTTGATAGTCGGACGTGTTGGGACAAAGAATTCCAGAGGATTGGGGATATTCAGGAGAAGTCTTGGAGGCGGTTGGGTGAGGAGCGAATAAGTGTGGAGGAGAGAAGAAGGTCTTGGGAGGACCGGAGATTACGTGAGGGAAGGTATCGGGAGATTAGTTCAGAGACATATGGGGGAGACAGGTTATTTGAATTGGATTCGCTGAGGGAATGGGAGCCAGTGAAGAGATTTGCAGAGGGGAGATGCGGAGGAGTTGCGAGGAGAGAGATGAATTAGTCGGGCAGCAAAGTTAAGGATGGACTGGAGAGGTGCGAGGGTGTTAGCAGGGAGGCCAGAGAAAAGGATGTTGCAGTAGTCGAGGCGGGAGATGATGAGGGCATGCACAAGCATTTTAGTAGATTGAGGGTTGAGGAAGGGACGGATTCTGGAAATATTTTTGAGCTGGAGGCGACAGGAGGTAGAAAGAGCTTGGATGTGTGGTTTGAAGGACAGGGCAGAGTCAAGGGTTACTCCGAGGCAGCGGACCTCCGGTACGGGGGAAAGCGTGGTGTTGTCAATTGTTATAGATAGGTTCCTAAGGTACTCAAGGTTCCTAAGAGTACAGTGACCGCCATAATCCTTAAATGGAAGAAGTTTGGGACCACCAGAAGTCTACCTAGACCTGGCCGTCCAGATAAACTGAGAAATCGTGGGAGAAGAGCCTTGGTGAGAGAGGTAAAGAAGAACCCCAAGATCACTGTGGCTGAGCTCCACAGATACCGTAGGGAGATGTGACAAAGTTCCACAAAGTTAACTATCACTGCAGCCCTCCACCAGTTGGGCATTTATGGCAGAGTGGCCCGGCGGAAGCCACTCATCAGTGCCAGACATATGAAAGCCCGCATAGAGTTAGCTAAAAACCACATTAAGGACTCTCAGACTATGAGAAATGATTCTCTGGTCTGATGAGACGAAGATAGAACTTTTTGGAGATAATTCTAAGCGGTATGTGTGGAGAAAACCAGGCACTGCTCATCACCTGCCCAATACAATCCCTACAGTGAAATATGGTGGTGGCAGCATCATGCTACGGGGGTGTTTTTCAGCTACAGGGACAGGATGATTGATTGCAATTGAAGGAAACATGAGTGCGGCCAAGTACAGAGATATCCTGGATGAAAACCTCTTCCAGAGTGCTCTGGACATCAGACTTGGCCGAAGGTTCACCTTCCAACAAGACAATGACCCTAAACACACAGGTAAAATAACAAAGGAGTGGCTTCAGAACAACTCTGTGACCATTCTTGACTGGCACAGCCAGAGTCTTGACCTAAACCCAACTGAGCATTTCTGGAGAGACCTGAAAATGGCTGTCCACCAACGTTCACCATCCAACTTGACAGAACTGGAGAGGATCTGCAAGGAAGAATGGCAGAGGATCCCCAAATCCAGGTGTGGAAAACTTGTTGCATCATGCCCAAGAAGATCCATGGCTGTACTAGCTCAAAAGGGTGCTTCTACTCAATACTGAGCAAAGGGTCTGATTACTTATGACCATGTAATATTTCAGTTTTTCTTTTTTAAGAAATTTGCAAAAATTTCTACATCTCTGTTTTTTTTCAGTCAAAATGGGGTGCAGAGTGTACATTAATGAGAAAAAAATGAACTTTTTTGAATTTACCAAATGGCTGCAATGAAACAAAGAGTGAACAATTTAAAGGGGTCTGAATACTTTCCGTACCCACTGTATATAGGAATCTGTGAGGACATTTTACTGTATATAGAGAGCTGTGGGGAACATCATATTTTATGTAAGGAGCTCTCGGGACACCATACTGTATAAAAGGAGATGTGGAGACATCTTACTTTTTATATAGAGAGCTGTGAAGACATTGCACTTTATATAGCGAGCTGTGAGGACATCATTCTGTATATAGGAGGCTGAGGGCTGAGGGCACATTCTACTATAAAAGCATGAGAAAATGATAACTCAACATATAAATAGCCAATATACAGTTATATGAAAAAGTTTGGGCACCCCTATTAATCTTAAGCTTAATGTTTTATAAAAATTGGTGTTTTTGCAACAGCTATTTCAGTTTGATATATCTAATAACTATTGGACACAGTAATGTTTCTGCCTTGAAATGAGGTTTATTGTACTAGCAGAACATGTGCAATCTGCATTCAAATAAAATTTGACAGGTGCATAAGTATGGGCACCCTTATCATTTTCTTGTTTTAAATACTCCTACCTACTTTTTACTGACTTACTAAAGCACTTTTTTTGGTTTTGTAACCTCATTGAGCTTTGTACTTCATAGCCAGGTGTATGCAATCATGAGAAAAGCTACTTAAAGTGATCACTTGCAAGTTGTTCTCCTGTTTGAATCTCCTCTGAAGAATGGCATCATGGGCTCCTCAAAACAACTGTCAAATGATCTGAAAACAAAGATTATTCAACATAGTTGTTCAGGGGAAGGATACAAAAAGCTGTCTCAGAGATTTAACCTGTCAGTTTCCACTGTGAGGAACATAGTAAGGAAATGGAAGAACACAGGGACAGTTCCTGTTAAGGCCAGAAGTGGCAGACCAAGAAAAACATCAGAAAGGCAGAGAAGAAGAATGGTGAGATCAGTCAAGGACAATCCTCAGACCACCTCCAGAGAGCTGCAGCATCAACTTGCTGCAGATGGTGTCACTGTGCATCGGTCAACTATACAACGCACTTTGCACAAGGAGAAGCTGTATGGGAGAGTGATGCGAAAGAAGCCGTTTCTGCAAGCACGCCACAAACAGAGTCGGCTGAGGTATGCAAAAGCACATTTGGAGAAGCCAATTTCTTTTTGGAAGAAGGTCCTGTGGACTGATGAAACCAAGATTGAGTTGTTTGGTCATACAAAAAGGCGTTATGCATGGCGTCAAAAAACACAGCATTCCAAGAAAAACACTTGCTACCCACAGTAAAATTTGGTGGAGGTTCCATCATGCTTTGGGGCTGTGTGGCCAATGCCGGCACCGGTAATCTTGTTAAAGTTGAGGGACGCATGAATTCCAGTCAGCATCAGCAGATTCTTGACAATAATGTTCAAGAATCAGTGACAAAGTTGAAGTTACGCAGGGGATGGATCTTTCAGCAAGACAATGATCCAAAACACCGCTCCAAATCTACTCAGGCATTCATGCAGAGGAACAATTACAATGTTCTGGAATGGCCATCCCAGTCCCCAGACCTGAATATCATTGAACATCTGTGGGATCATTTGAAGAGGGCTGTCCATGCTCGGCGACCATCAAACTTAACTGAACTGGAATTGTTTTGTAAAGAGGAATGGTCAAAAATACCTTCATCCAGGATCCAGGAACTCATTAAAAGCTACAGGAAGCGACTAGAGGCTGTTATTTTTGCAAAAGGAGGATCTACTAAATATTAATGTCACTTTTCTGGTGAGGTGCCCATACTTATGCACCTGTCAAATTTTGTTTGGATGCAGATTGCACATTTTCTGTAGTACAATAAACCTCATTTCAAGACAGAAACATTACTGTGTCCAATAGTTATTAGATATATCAAACTGAAATAGCTGTTGCAAAACCACCAATTTTTATAAAACATTAAGCTTAAGATTAATAGGGGTGCCCAAACTTTTTCATATAACTGTATACCCAGTAATAAAGCTATGTTAGAAAATATAAAGTGCAATGTCCCATGAGGTATAATAGATATGGACAATGTGAAAATATGGACAAGACATGAACAACAAATTCTAAAAAAGTAATCCTGTGTCCATTGTGGTAGATCGGCTCACTTGGCTGCACTCGGAGGTAGACACGGGAACACTGCCGCTTGAAATATGCATATAAACCAATGGTTGTCATTATGATTTAAAAAGAAAAAACACAGTTGTTTGACAATAAATGGCTTCACTCAGCCACTAACCATAAGTGGAGAATAGTGCTGTCATATTCAAGGACTGCAACCTCACTGGAATGCCCAGAAGAACAAGGTGTTCAGTGCTCAGAGGCATGACCAAGGTAAGAAAGGCTGAACCTGACCTCCACTGAACAAGACACAGAAGTTGACACGTCAAGACAAGTCCAAGAATTATCTGAGGGCAGATTGTACAAAAGTCTTATGAGCTGAAGAGATGAGAGCGACTCTTGAAGGCCTGATTGGATGGCCCTGTGGCTGAATCAGTAATGGGCATAGACCTCCACTTCGATTCGAGGGTTGAGCGGTCCAAACCGATAAGTCTGCAGTCACTCTGTGTGACTGCAGACTCGTGAATCCCCCAGCGAACGCACTATGTGCTGTGGGATTTGCCAGTTTCAGATCCAGGTACGAAAGGAATGTATGAGTTATACATACTCCAGGTAAATGTATGGCGCGAGGCCACGAACTTTAGTCGGCTTGCCCACTGGCACTACAAGGGGCAGCAGTCTCAGCTCAATACAAGTGTACGGAGTGATATATCGCCCACTGGCCGGGGGTATGTATAACTCATACATACCCTCAGATCTTGGGTCTAAAACTGGTGAATCCCCATAGCACACAGTGTATGACCTGAGGGGATTCATAAGTCTGCAGTCACACAGAGTTATCAGTTTACATTGGACAACCCCTTTAAAAATGACAGAATATTTACATGGCCCCCTTCATCACTTGACCTAAACTTTGTTGAGAACTTGTAGACTCTTCTTTAATGGCAGATTTACAGTGAAGAAAAACACAGTACACCTGTCTGAACAGTGTCTGGAAGGATGTGGTTGGTGCTATCAAAAAAGTTGGTCGTCAACAGATTAAGTAACTGACAGACTTCATGGATGGAAGGCTTATGACTGTTATTGAAAAGAGTGGCTATATTAGTCACTTTGCCTACTTTGGAAACCTTCAAAAGGAACCTGAAGACCTACCTCTTCCAACAAGCCTACACCTGCAGTAACCACCGATCCACCGAATGGCTGCACGACCAGCACGACCAGCTCTGCCCTCACCTACTGTATCCTCACTCATCCCTTGTAAACTGTGAGCCCTCACAGGCAGGGTCTTTTATCCTGTACCAGTCGTAACTTCTATTGTTTAAGATTACTGTACTGTTACTGTTTTTATTATGTATATGCCTTTTCACATGTAAAGCATTATGGAATAAATGGCGCTATAATAATAAATAATAGTAATAATATATATTTTTTAAATGTTAGAAATGCATTTTTGTACATTGTGAGTTGTTTAGTTATTATTCTCACCAGGGGCGGACACTGACAGCTTAGGGCCCCTGTGCAAGAAATGTGTCTGGGCCCCCTTCCTTTTATGGCAACAAAGCTATATATATACAGTATATATACTATATATACGTGTGTGTATATATATGTATATATATACACACACGTATATATATATACAGTACAGACAAAAAGTTTGGACACACCTCATTCAAAGATATTTCTGTATTTTCATGACTATGAAAATTGTAGAATCACACTGAAGGCATCAAAACTATGAATTAACACATGTGGAATTATACATTACACTTTACAAAAAAGTGTGAAACAACTGAAAATATGTCTTATATTCTAAGTTCTTCAAAGTAGCCTCCTTTTGCTTTGATTACTGCTTTGCACGCAGAAAAGGTGAACGGTTGGACTCTACATGCCTGGTTCCCACCGTGAAGCATGGAGGAGGAGGTGTGATGGTGTGGGGGTGCTTTGCTGGTGACACTGTTGGGGATTTATTCAAAATTGAAGGCATACTGAACCATCATGGCTACCACAGCATCTTGCAACGGCATGCTATTCCATCCGGTTTGCATTTAGTTGGACCATCATTTATTTTTCAACAGGACAATGACCCCAAATACACCTCCAGGCTGTGTAAGGGCTATTTGACAAAGAAGGAGAGTGTTGGGGTGCTACGCCAGATGACCTGGCCTCCACAGTCACCAGACCAGAACCCAATCGAGATAGTTTGGGGTGAGCTGGACAACTCACTGCTTCAATTTTGAATAAATCCCCAACAGTGTCACCAGCAAAGCACCCCCAAACCATCACACCACCTCCTCCATGCTTCACGGTGGGAACCAGGCATGTAGAGTCCATCCGTTCACCTTTTCTGCGTGCAAAGCAGTAATCAAAGCAAAAGGTGGCTACTTTGAAAAACCTAGAATATAAGACATATTTTCAGTTGTTTTGCACTTTTTTGTAAAGTCTAATATATAATTCCATGTGTGTTAATTCATAGTTTTGATGCCTTCAGTGTGATTCTAAAATTTTCATAGTCATGAAAATACAGAAAAATCTTTGAATGAGAAGGTGTGTCCAAACTTTTGGTCTGTACTGTATATACATATGTATGTACAGTACTGTCCCTTACATATTGGATTATATAGAGCCCTGTTTTTTATTACATACCTTCTTGTCTTGTTAGCTGTATAATGCAATGATGGCTGATGGAGCATGGGAAAGCTTCTTTTCTAGTGGAGGAGCTGATGTACTGGTAGTCCGGTCATCGGCTCCTCGATCAGCAGTCATTTTATATCTAAAAAGAGAGGGGACTATGTAATAAAAGAGGGCGCTGTTAATAACAAAATTAACAAGAATACACTATGTAAGAGACAGTACTGTACATAACAGCAGAGAAAGCTATATAATAAGGGACGGCACCATGTATAATTCTAGAGGATGGTACGTAATAAGGGACAGTGTTATACATAAAAGATGAAACTATGTAACTAAGGATGGTCTTATACAGAATTAGTGGGTACACTATATACTAAGGGACGTTGTTAGACATAATAAGCGATAATGATGTCTTCCTCCACTTCCCCCTGTTCCTAAGTCCATTATAAGTCCCCCTTACTCCCATCCCAATCCTCCACACCATTCATTGTCCTCCTCCCCCACATCCCATTATTGTCCTCTCCACAAACCCCTACATTGCCCTCTTTATCACCTCCATCATTGCCTTCTCCCCAACACTATCATTGCTTTTTCCGCTGCCACCCCATCATTGCCCATTCCACCACCTCCATCATTTCCTCTCCACCACCTCCATCATTGTCTCTCCCCACCACTTCCATCATTGCCCATTCCACCACCTCCATCATTGCATTCTCCACCACCACCTCCATCATCATTGCTTTTTCCCACACCACCCCATCATTGCCCTTTCCACTACCTCCATCATTGCCTTCTCCTACACCACCCCCATCATTGCCTCCTTCCCCATCACTCCCATCAGTGTCTTTTCCACTGCCACCATCATTGCCTTCTCCCTATCACCCCCATCATTGCCTTCTCCCCATCACCTCCATCATGGCATTCTCTCCATCATCTCCATTATGGCATTCTCCCCATCACCTCCATCATTACCTTCTCCCCATCACCCCCATCACTGCCTTCTCCCCATCACCTCCATCATTGCCTTCTCCCATCACCCTCATAATTGCCTTCTCCCCATCACCTCCATCATGGCCTTCTCCCCATCACCTCCATCAATGCCTTCTCCCCATCACCCCCATCAATGCCTTCTCCCCATCACCCCCATCATTGCCTTCTCCCCAACACCCCCATCATTGCCTTCTCCCCATCACCTCAATCATGGCCTTCTCTTCATCACATCCATTATGGCATTCTCCCCATCACCTCCATCAATCCCTTCTCCCCATCACCCCCATCATTGCCTTCTCCCCAACACCCCCATCATTGCCTTCTCCCCATCACCTCAATCATGGCCTTCTCTTCATCACATCCATTATGGCATTCTCCCCATCACCCCCATCATTGCCTTCTCACCATCACCTCCATCATGGCATTCTCCCCATCACCTCCATCAAAGCCTTCTCATCACCTCCATCAATGCCTTCTACCCATCACCCCCCATTATTGCCTTTTCCCCATCATTGCCTTTTCCCCATCACCTCCATAATTGCCTTCTCTTCATCACCTCCATTATGGCATTCTCCCCATCACCTCCATCATTGCCTTCTCCCCATCACCCCATCACTGCCTTCTCCCCATCACCCCCATCATTGCCTTCTCCCTATCACCTCCATCATGGCCTTCTCCCCATCACCCCCATCATTGTCTTCTCTCCATTATGGCATTCTCCCCATCACCTCCATCATTACCTTCTCCCCATCACCCCCATCACTGCCTTCTCCCCATCACCTCCATCATTGCCTTCTCCCATCACCCTCATAATTGCCTTCTCCCCATCACCTCCATCAATGCCTTCTCCCCATCACCTCCATCAATGCCTTCTCCCATCACCCCCATCATTGCCTTCTCCCCAACACCCCCATCATTGCCTTCTCCCCATCACCTCAATCATGGCCTTCTCTTCATCACATCCATTATGGCATTCTCCCCATCACCTCCATCAATCCCTTCTCCCCATCACCCCCATCATTGCCTTCTCCCCAACACCCCCATCATTGCCTTCTCCCCATCACCTCAATCATGGCCTTCTCTTCATCACATCCATTATGGCATTCTCCCCATCACCCCCATCATTGCCTTCTCACCATCACCTCCATCATGGCGTTCTCCCCATCACCTCCATCAAAGCCTTCTCATCACCTCCATCAATGCCTTCTACCCATCACCCCCATTATTGCCTTCTCCCCATCATTGCCTTTTCCCCATCACCTCCATAATTGCCTTCTCTTCATCACCTCCATTATGGCATTCTCCCCATCACCTCCATCATTGCCTTCTCCCCATCACCCCATCACTGCCTTCTCCCCATCACCCCCATCATTGCCTTCTCCCTATCACCTCCATCATGGCCTTCTCCCCATCACCCCCATCATTGTCTTCTCTCCATCATGACCTTCTCCCCATCACCTCCATCATGGCCTTCTCTCCATCAACCCCATCATTGCCTTCTCCCCATCACCTCCATCATAGCCTTCTCCCCATCACCTCCATCATGGGCTTCTCCCCATCATTGCCCTGTCCTCCACCTACACAGACACACTCAGCAACATTCACCTGTCTACACATTCCCCCGCAGCGCTACACATGCATGCACACACACAACACCACCGCTCATCTCTACACACACACACACAAACACACACACACACATACAGCACTTCTCACCTGTCCGCACCAGCAGGCACTCCCGAAGCATCACCGGTGCCCGCGCTTTCTCTCTCTGCCACAGCCGTCCGCTGAATGATGACGTCATCCATCGGTGCTGCTGTCTGTGTGAGGAAACGCGGGCGCCGGGCAGGAAGATCCTTGGAGCTCCGCTCCTGCTATTTTCTCTTGTAGGCAGCAGAGCTGCAGGGATCGCTTCCTGCCTATCGCACATGAAGGAAATCTAGCCAGGGGCCCCCGGAGCCTTGGGGTCGGATACACAGGCCAGATTGCCCTCATTATTAGCCGCCCTGCAGGGGCCCCCTGGAGCCTCTGGACCCCAGTGCAGCTGCACAGGTTGAACTGGCGGTATGTCCGCCCATGATTCTAACGTTAAGGACATGTTTACACATTAAGTTTATGGTCAGTAGGATATATCAGTATTTGTAAGCGAAAACCAGGAGTGGGTGAAGAATGCAAAAGTGGTGAACATGTCTCTATTGTACTTTCCTCTGATTATTTCACCCCTGATCATGATTTTGGCTTACAAATACTGATGTAAAATACTGACCAAATACTGAATGTGTGAGCGTGGTCTAATAGATTAAAAATAAACAATTGAGAGGGGAAAATTTATGTTTTTCATTTAGTTGCATAATAATAGTTCTGCACACTAATAGTTGCCCAATAATTCTGCACGCATAGCTATTCTCCAAAGAAAGAGAAAACCTCACTTTTACTTCCTTAAATATTCAGATTTCAGGTTTATTAACCTTTTGGATTGACCAACAGCACTGGAGTTGTTCAATAATAATATGAATCCCCCAAACTACAAATTACCTAATAATTGTGCACACAGTATATTTACAGTTTCAAAGTGCTTTACAATATGGCCTGATCACTTTCATGTATCAAACACATTGTGTAACAATTATGTAGGTACTACGGAATCTGATCGCTTGGAATAAAACGAATCTGAGACCAAAGCTGATACAAATAAGTGTATTAAAGAAATGAAACTAAACTAACAGAGCTCTTCCTGCTATTGTAAGGAAATGCACAGCACAATATAGAAATGTTCAATGACTGAATAGCGGGGCACAACCGCTAATATGAACCAGTCCAGCAGTAATATGACACAAGGCACCAAACGTAGGAGTCCAGAAGTAATACACAAGAGAAAGCGCATGACACTTAACGAAGAAGTCCAGCAATAATATGAGTGAGCATGCACACGGCACTTAAGCGTAGAAGTCCAGCAATCATATGGGTGAAAATGCACACGGTACTTTGATGTAGAAGTCCAACAATACACAGGTGAAGAGTTAAAGGAGAAGGTCACTATATGTACCTAATACTATATGTACCTTTTGGGCTGAAAAGTCCCGCTCAAGTCCAGCACTGCAGCCCACACAAACACAGTCCAAGAAGAGACAGTGATGTCAGGATTCCTATTGACCACAGCAGTACCAGAGGCAAGTAGCTCCTCACTAGAAGTACAGACAATAGTTAATCACGGACAGGATCAGTGAAACGCACAGAGGACTGAAGGCAGCAGAACGTGGAGAGGCAGACCACCGAGTAACGAGCAGCAGCACGGAGTTCACCAGCAAACAGGCAGAAGCTCTTGGATAAGTGCGAGACAGGCTCCAAGGAACATCTGGAATCCTTACATTACTCCCACCTCAGAAGCGGCCTCAGGACGATCTAGGACCAGGTTTCCCAGGATATTTCTGGTGGAATAAAGTAATCTTTTGAGGAGCACAGATATTACTTACAGGCTCCCACGAGTTGTCCTCAGACGGATATTCATGCCACTTAATGAGGTACAGAGGTTGATTCCTACGGATCCTAGAGTCCAGAATTTTCTCCACGACAAATTGTTCTTGTCCGTCTACCAACACAGGCTGAGGAGGAAGGGTAATACGACCCTGAAAAGTATTTGGAGACACTGGTTTTAATAGGGAGACCTTCATGGTCCTTGGTAACTTCAGACGACAGGCAACGGAACTCACGATCCCAGAGATCTTGAATGGGCCAATGAATTTTTGTCCCAGTTTCTGTGATGAAACATTCAATCTCAAATTTTTCGTGGATAACCACACAGAGTCCCCTACCTTGAACAGGTGTAGGCCTTCGAAACCTATCGGCAGATCTCTTATATCTCTCCTGCGCAGTAGATAGCGATTCCTTCAGAGTTTCCAGATTTCATCGCCGACAACCTCTCATGAGCTGCAGGCTCTGGTGCATCAACCGGGGATCTGGGAAGAATACTGGGATGATAACCCAGGTTGGTAAAGAATGGTGCTACCTTAGAAGATGCGCTCTGTAAGTTGTAACAAAATTCCGCTAGCGGAAGTAACTACAACCAGTCATCCTGTGAATGACTAATATAGCATCGAAGATACTGTTCTAGAGTCTGATTAGTCTGCTTCATCTGCCCATTAGTCTGAGGATGATACGCAGAAGACAAACATTAACACCAAGCGCAGAACAGAATCCCTTCCAGAACCTGGACGTAAACTGCACTCCTTGATCAGAGATGATTTCATCCGGAACTCCATGCAGCCAAAACACATTCTGAATGACCAGATCTACCATCTCCTTGGCTGAGGGAAGGCCAGTGCAAGGAGTGAAGTGGGCAGCTTTAGTAAGGCGATCTATTACCAGCAGAATAGAATTATTTCCCCTAGAGGTGGGCAATTTCACTATAAAGTCCATGGAAAAAGACCCCCAAGGGCGAGAGGGGACCCGCTCTCGCCCTTGGGGGTCTATTTCCATGGACTTTATAGTAGAATTGCTGATGGGTAATGGTTGCAGCAACCCAGTAGGTGACACACGAGGAGTCTTAAAGCATGCATATACCTCACAAGAGAGAACGTAGCTCTTCATGTCCTTTAGACAGGTAAGCCACCAAAAGAAATGGCTCAAGAACTACTGTGTCTTCTGTACCCCCCGATGACCTGCCAACTCGGAGTCATGGACAAACTTGAGGACCTGCAGCTTAACGGCCTCCGGAACGTATAAACGTTGATCCCGGACCCACATACCGTTTTTGAGAACTAAGTTCACTTCATCAGTCGGGTTAGCGAGAAATGGGCCTCCTTAATGGTCTTCCATAAGTCCTTATTCTGGATGACTCCGACAAAGTTGGCATCCGACAAAATGGTCTTGGTACGGAATCTGTGGCATGAAATCGGGACAAAGCATCCGCTTTCCCATTACGTGAACCTGGGTGGTACGAAATGACAAAATTAAATTGATTCAAAAATAGATTCCAACGAGCCTGCCGTGGAGAAAGACAACTATCCGATCTAAGGAATTCCAGATTGCGATCATTCGTGAGCACAATAACTTGTTGTGCTGCCCCTGCAGATGGTGCCTCCATTCCTCTGTTCCTTAAATGCATCAATAATAGCTAGAAGTAGTGATGAGCAAGCACTAAAATTCTCGGGTGCTCGTTGCTCGGGTCAAGCAAATCGGGTCGACCCGAGCAACGAGCCCAATGTAAGTCTATGGGAAAACTGAGCATTTTTGCCGCAACCCCCCCGGGGGTCCTTTTAGGGTCTAAAAATGTCTGAAATTGCTGTAAACAGTGCTCAAATGACATGGGAACATCATGGGGAA
This sequence comes from Oophaga sylvatica, assembly GCA_033576555.1. Classification (NCBI taxonomy): domain Eukaryota; kingdom Metazoa; phylum Chordata; class Amphibia; order Anura; family Dendrobatidae; genus Oophaga; species Oophaga sylvatica. The sequence goes on along the minus strand of JARQOD010000002.1, from coordinate 446,691,096 downwards.
TACCTCTGGAAGCATTTCTGACACCCAGGTCACAGCTGTGAACAATGTTGTCAGAGTGTTATGCCACTTTTACAGGTGCACAATAAAACATACAAAAACGATACCAAAATGGATTTTCCTGGGAAATATGTTAAGGAACATCCTTTCCAGGGTAATGACTTGTATATAAGGCAAAATAAATAACCAAAAACAAAAATGCTTCTCCACCACTTGGGCTATGTTCACACGTAGCGTTTTTGATGCGTTTTTCAACTTTGCCTAGTAAGGAAATAGTTCAGCTTACCTCCATGGATCCAAAGTCCATCCGAGCAAGGATACGTCACTGCCAGACGTTGCAATACATGAAGAGAAGAAAATCCAGCTCTGGAAATAATGTAAAAATCATCCTTTTATTAAGGCAAATATTAAAATGCAAAAATCCAGCATGGCTGCTGTACTAGTCTCAGCGGCGAATAAATGAAGACACCGCAACACACGGTGACTGCCCACTGAAGTCTGGACGCGCTTCGAGCACCAAGTGCTCTTAGAATCAGAATAGCCTTCAGCATCACACCAAGTGAAATATAACAAAGACACACAGGTGAAATCAACCAAACAAATTAAAACAATTAAAAACACATGACATTAATAATGAAGCATGAATTCTTTTCTAAGGTTTAAACCCGCAGGTGCACGGGTATCCAGAAGATAAACCCATAGAGCCTCTCGATCCCGAAGAAGCTTTTCTCTATCTCCACCTCTAATTTTAGCTTTAATCTGTTCTATTGCATAAATCTTCAAAAATGAAATATCCCTATTATGAGTGGAAACAAAATGTTTAGACACATTAGATACATTCCTAATAGTAGGATACAATATATCATGAAGGTGCTCTCGTGTCCTTTCCTTCAATCTGCGTATAGTCGATCCTACATATTTCACATTACATTTTGTACATTCCACTACATATACAATGAAATCCGAGTTGCAGTTTAAAAAATCCTTAATTTTATAAGACTTATTATTCATGGTATTTATAACCATTAATGTTTTAGAGGAAAAAGGACACGTTTTGCAAGGAGATTGACCACATTTGTGATAACCCACACAGGATAACCAGTGTCTGTTAGAACGAATTTCATTATGTAAAAACAAGCTAGGAGAAAGGGCATTGCCTAAGGTTAATGCTCTTCTGGAGACAAATCTAATTCCATTTTTTAATAACTCATTCATGACATCATCGCTATGAAGTAAATGCAAATTCCTATTTATTATAGCACAAATTTCCCTGAAAAACCTGCTATGTGTCAAAATCATAGTGGGACGATCCCTGTTAGTATTATTTTGTGAGTCTGGTTTGTCAGTTTTAAAAAACAATTCTCTGGGTTTGTTAGCTACAATATTAGATGCCCTCTTTAGGATCCAGTTCAGATAACCGCGTTTATTTAAGCGTTTTTTAATGGCTGCGGATTCTTTTTGGAAGGAAGGTAAATTATTACAATTCCTTTTAGCACGAATTAATTCACCTACAGGGATCGCCTTTATAGTGTGAATAGGGTGAAAGCTATGTGCATGTAAAATTGTATTACCTGCAGTAGCTTTGCGGTAGGTAGAAGTGGAAATAAATTGTTGAGGCTGACCTAATAAACATAAATCCAAAAATTGAATCTCTTTACTATTGAAATTGTGAGTAAAACTAAGATTGAATTGATTCAAATTGATATATTCCAGGAAACTTGAAGCAAGGTTACTATCCCCCTTCCATACCAGCAGGAGATCGTCTATAAATCTTGAATAATATTCAATACAATCAAGAAATGGATTGTTAGCATTAAAGATAAATAGTTCCTCCCACCAAGCCATAACCAGATTCGCCACAGAAGGGGAGAACTTAGCCCCCATCGAAACACCATTTGTCTGCAAAAAATTTTTTTTGTTGAATAAAAAATAATTGTGCGACAAAAGAAATTGTAAAACTACAAGGACATAATCACAAAATTCATCAGGATATGAACCATATTTGTGCAGATGAAAACGCACAGCAGAGATGGCTACACTATGCGATATGGAGGTATATAATGATATAACATCGCAGGTAAGCCAGGACCAATTTTGCTGCCATGTTACATCATTGAACATATTAAGAACATCTTTAGAATCCTTTAAATAACCTGGTATACGAAGTACAAATGGTTGAAGAATTGAATCTAACCATTGACCCAGGCGTTCAGTCAGAGAATCGATGCCTGCAACAATGGGATGCATTGGTGGAGGAAAAACCTGTTTATGGGTTTTTGGCAATGCATGTAAAATAGGAATAACTGGGTTTGTGACACGTAAATATTCTGATTGTTTCTCAGTGAAAAAACCCAGCCTAACACCCTCAGCAATGATTTGATTACTCTTTTTCTGAAAAAGGGGAGTTGGATCACCCTGTAATAACAAATAGCTAGTGTCCTGGGATATCATATTGCTGATGGCTTGTGGTAATCAGAATCATTCATGACCACCACCGAGCCACCTTTATCGGACATCTTAATGACGATCTTAGGATTAGATTGTAAATCTTTGAGAGCTTGTCACTCTAAGAATGAAAGATTAGAGCGAACCGGCTTAGAAGATTCATTTATTAAACTTTTGATATCCCTCTCCACAGAATCTTGACATTTTTCCATATCATCAGTCCTAGTTTTGACTGGATAAAATTTAGGATTTTTGATTCTGAATGGAAAAAAAGAATCAGAAGAAACAGATAATGTGGAAGAGGGATTCAAATCAATAAGAGACATAAGGCAAGTTTGTTCACAAAAACTCCTACCCAAAAATTCATTAAATACAGGAGCATCTGGCAATTCATCCTGCGTCTCATCACCTGAAAAAAAATGTTTTTAAGGCTAAGTTCACACGTTGCTGAATTGCCGCGGAAATTTCCGCGGCAATCCCGCACTTCTCCCGCAGGAAATACGCACGTTTTTTGTATGCTGATTCCCGCCAGAATAATAGCGTTTTGCAAGCGTAATTAGCTTGCAGAATGCTAGCGTTTTCCTAGCGATCTGTAGCATCGCTTGGAAAACTGATTGACAGGTTGGTCACACGAGTCAAACATAGTGTTTGACAAGTGTGACCAACTTTTTACTATTGATGCCGCCTATGCCGCATCAATAGTAAAAAGATCTAATGTAAAAATAATAAAAAAAATAATAAATAATGATATTCTCACCTTCCGGCGGCCCCCGCAGCCTTCCCGCCTTCAGCGACGCTCCCGGCAACTCCGGTCCCAGGAGTGCTTTGCGACAAATCACACCGATGACGTAGCATCTCGCGAGACCGCTATGCCATCTGGGTGATTCTCGCAAAGGACTCTTGGGACCGGAAGTTGCCGGGAGCGTCGCTGAAGGCGGGAAGGCTGCGGGGGCCGCGGGAAGGCTGCGGGGGCCGCCGGAAGGTGAGAATATCATTATTTTTTATTTTAATTATTGTTTTACCAGGGATATGGTACCCAGGGCCTGGAGGAGAGTCTCCTCTCCTCCAGACCCTGGGTACCATCGCACATGAACCGCTTACATTGCGCATGGTGGGCATAGCCACATGCGGAAAGTAAGCGGTTCAATGCATTCCTATGGCGGCGGAATCACCGCGATTACGCTAAATTAATGAACATGTTGCTATTTTTTCCGCGAAGCGTTTTTTTCGCGGAAAAAAACGCAACATGTGGCCAAAACATGCGGAATCAATTAACATGTATAGGATGCTTAATGCTTGCGTTTTTATCGCATTTTTACCGCGGAAAACCGCGGAAAAACCGCGAAAAAAACGCAATTATTCCTGATCGTGTGCACTTAGCCTTAATGGTGAGGTCTCTTACAAATTTATTAATATCTTTAATGGTAGAAAAAACATCTAAGTCCACATTAGTAGGAGCAAAATTCAAGCCTCGAGATAATAGCTTTTCTTCAGCCGGAGACAAGGGATAAGATGGTAGTTTAATCACATCTAATGATTCGTTTTGTTGAAACTCCTCAATCGATTCTTTAGGAAGGATGGTGTGTCTGTTATGTTTCCTTCCTCCCCTCCTTGTCCGTTTTTTGAAGGAGTATTGTTGAATCTTTTAGGTTTCTTATAATAGTGTGATTGGGCTTTGTTCACATTAGCTGTTTTGTTTGCAAAAAATTCTTCAGAGTGATCTGTAGAAATGTCCGATGACTCCTGATCAGAGGAGGAAAAAGTAACCTTATTTCATCTAGAGGAATTAAGGAAAGTGAGTGTGCGTTTCTTGAGGATATATTTAGGAGGGAATTTTTGTTTTTCTCACCTTCCCCACTCATAAACTTGTTTGTTAGAATAATCAAAAACATCCCTATTGAACTTTTTTTTCCTTAAAGCCACAATAGAGTCCTCCAAGGCATGCATTTTTGTCTTCAAATCTTTTTGAAAATCTTCAAACATTTTTGTATTTTAATATTTGCCTTAATAAAAGGATGATTTTTACATTATTTCCAGAGCTGGATTTTCTTCTCTTCATGTTTTTCAACTTTACCATTGCTTTCAACCAAGACAAATGCATTGACTGCGAAATGCAATTTTAACATTTTACAACCTTATTTGGCCATGTGGAGTGTGACACATCATCAGACACATCCTGTTTCATTTATGAAGGAGGGACTCTTAAAGTCGCAAAGTTTATTTTTATAGTGCAAGCAGTGGGCCCTCACTTTTCTTTTGAGAGCCATCAGCCAGCTATGCTTTGTTTTTCCCATTATTAAACAGTAGGTCCCTTATACTGTTATTGCATGTGCAGTGAGTGGCAGGGCTGCCCAAAATTTGGACACACCCCAACAACCCTTTGAACAGACGTCATGGATGACCACATGCAACCAAAGTTCCAAGTATTTATTTGGTACTCTCATATTTTGCCTATGCATTGAATGCAAGGCTTGCCCTGTCCCAAAGTTACACGAACTCCAATAAGCCTTTGAACAAACGTACTGGATGGCCACATTAAACCAAAGTTCCCATTAAGCTTTATTTGGTACAGCAATACTGTTTGCCTAGGCATTGAATGCAAGGCCTGCCCTGCCCCAACATTACATGCACCCCAATAACCCTTTGAAGCAACGTACTGGATGGCCACATGAAACCAAAGTTCCCATTAAGCTTTATTTGGTATTGCCATACTGTTTGCCTAGGCATTGAATGCAAGGCCTGCCCTGCCTCAATGTTACATGCACCCCAATAACCCTTTGAAGCAACGTACTGGATGGCCACATGAAACCAAAGTTTCCATTAAGCTTTATTTGGTACTGCAATACTGTTTGCCTAGGCATTAAATAATGCAAGGCCTGCCCTGCCCCAACATTACATGCACCCCAATAACCCTGTTGCATCACGGAACAAGTTCATCTTAGTGATCTAGTGGTGGTGTCGGAAGAGACGTGGATGATGGTCTACGAAAAATGTCTTTCCAGTTTAAAGGAGTGGGTCTCATATAGTTGGAATGACCATACACTAAGTGTATGGGCTGATAAACATTTTCCCCTGGAGGGGTACACATCAACCTACTGTGTAAATGTGTAAATATTTTTTTTACAGACATCATAAACACCCTTGCAAAAAAATATAGTGGCTGTTGCATCATGGAACTTGTTTACCCTCGTGTTCTAGTGGTGGTGTCTGAAGAGACGTGGAGGATGGCCTACAAAAATGTCTTCCAAGTTTAAAGGAGCGGGTCTCCTATACTTGGAATACTCATGCACTAAGTGTATGGGCTGACAAACATTTCCCCCTGGGGGGTACACATCAGCATTCTGTGTAAACTTTTTTTAAAGGGCATCAAAAACATCCTTTTACACAATAAGTAGGCTGTTGCATCACAGACCACGTTCACCATGGTCATCTAGTGGTGATGGATGATGAGGATGAGGAGAAGGAGGAGGATAACACATCAAATAGCCAAACTCAGGAAGCGTATACCCATGTGTGGGTGTGAAGAGGTGCATAGGAATACACCTCCCAAAAAATGACACTGTATTGGAGGTTATGTTTCACTGTTATCATTTGGTGGTGTAGAGAAATCTGCTCCAATCCAGACCTTGTTCATTTTTATAAGAGTCAGCCTGTCAGCATTTTCAGTTATAATTCCACCAGCGGCACTACAAACACGCTCTGACAAAACACTAGCGGCAGGGCAGGCCAGGATCACCAAGGCGTAGAGAGCCAGTTCATGTCACGTGTCCAGCTCGGATACCCAATAATTAACCAACAGGATGATTGACCATGCTGTCCTCCTCCTCCTCTCTGTCCTCAGGCCATCCACGCTGAACAGACAGTATGACAGTTGTGATTGTAGTACCCTCTATAGCGCTTGAAAGTAGCTCCTGTTCTTCCTCCTCCTCCTCTTCCTCATTGTCAACCAATCCACATTGGGATGACATGAGGCTGGGCTGTGTGTAATCACCCTGTAAGGTGTTACACTGTGGGACGGGATGAGGCATAGCTTGCCAAGCTAGCCTACACTCTCACGCCGCCAGGCCACGACGACATGCATCTCGGGTGATAAGGGAATGTGGACCCACTGGACCACAGATGGGGACCCGGGTCTACCCGGACTAGGGAAGGGCAGTGACCGGTGTCTGTGGTAGCTGAGCATGTGGGCAAGGTGGGGACATGCAGGACAAGATGACACCGCACCACTTCAGGTATGAAGAAATATAAAGTTTACTTAAACAAAGTCACGATAGAGAACACAAGACATTATAATGCCAGGCTCCCGATTCCGAACATCAGGCAGGGGTTAACATCACAGGTCAGCAGACATCACACGATAGCGAGAGGTCATCACGGGTTGATGCAGTCCAGGGTCATCTGGCACGGGCATATCAGGAGAATCTCTTTCTCAGGCCTCAGGCGCAGCGCAGGCACAGCAGGAGAACATCAGACACTGACCTCGGACAGACGTCATCACAGGATGGACCCCCAGGAACAGGCAGGATATTGGGACACAGGCAAAACACAGACAGCACAGATCCAGGAACACTGACATAGCAGCTCAGGACATCAGCTGGTCAGATCCAGGACTCACAGGCAGAGCCGTCAAAAGGAAACAAGACTGGAGACTCCCCAGGAACACGGAGGAAGAGCCCGTCCAGGAACACGAGCGGGACCGACTCTGAAACACCGGCTCGACCACAAGGACCATGGACTGGATATCTGGACACAGGCTGGACATCTAGGACAAAGGCAAGACAACAGGACTCTGGACTACAGACACGGCTCCAGGTAGGAAACATCATGACACTGACAGGACATCAGGGACACCAGCAGGACATCAGGGACACCGGCAGAACTTCAGGCAATGGTTGTCAGACTCCAGGCCCTAGATGACGGACATCTGGCACCAGGCAGCGGTCATCAGGCTCCAGGCACCAAGCAGCGGACACGACCTAAAAAGGAACTCAAGAGGTATGATGCAAGCACCGCAGGATCGGACCGTAGCTGGGTGGAGCTAGTACCGCATAATAAGCTGAGCACAGCATAATAGATGCTCAGCAGGAACACTGGACTCCATCTTCAACAAAAGAACACAGGTTTATTCATAGGACACAGGTTACAGGAAAATCACAGTCACTGGGTACATTGTTCAAGACACAGAACGACTTCAAGAACATCACACAGCAGGAATTCACATTCAAGGCAAGGACTTTGGTACCAACACAGACAAGACGGGTCCAGGGACAAAAGACATCAGCTTCCCTAGAACTGATCACAGGCAGAACAGGAGCTGAACACAAGGCAGACCGTGAGCAACATGGAGGACCAAACACACATGGCTAGATTCAAAAACCTAATGAGAAGCTCTGGCAACAACCGACAGGAAAGAGGAACTTTAAACAGGAGCTGCCCCTCAGCAATAGGCTGGGGACAGCAATTCAAGCACACACTGCCGTTAATAAAAGCAGGGAAGGTGTGGACGCGCGCACCCTAAGCACAGACAGAAACCATTACAGCATAGTCAGCACAGGAACTGAGGCTTAAGGCACGTGGCAGCAGCTGCAAGCCTGAACACACATAGAAAGTCATGCACCAGCTGCAGAGGACCCCAGTTGCTGCCCTTCCCTAGTCCCGGTAGGCCCGGGTCCCCCTCTGTGGTCCAGTGGGTCCACATTCCCTTATCACCCGGGACGCACACCCCACGTCGTCGCGGCGTGGGAGCATAGGCTAGCTTGGCAAGCTATGCCACGTCCCGTCCCCCTGTGTAACAGTCAACAGTATTCCAGCTGGTTAGGGGAAAGGAAAAAGGGTAACAGCACAGACATGCAGAGTAATGCCGGGAAACAAGCCACAAACACATCGGCGTTACAAATGTTTTCTTTCTCCATCTCATCGTGCTCGGTCTGCAATGCATTCTCTTTCATTGTGAGCAGAGAACTTTTCAGAATTCAGAGAAGCGGGATGGTGACGCTAATTATGGCGTCATCACCGTTCATCATCTTGGTGGAGTACTCAAAGTTTTGTAGGATGGTACATATGTCTGATATCCATGTCCTCTCCTGAGGTCTTATGTGTGGAGTCTGAACTGAATACCGATGGCCTTGTTGATGCTGGTAGTCAACAACTGCCCTCTTCTGCTCACAAATCCTTTCCAACATATGCAGTGTAGAGTTCCAATGCGTGGGGACATCACACACCAGTTGGTGAGTCGGAAGCTGCAAACGCTGCTGAAGCATGGCAAGGGCAGCTGAAGCTGTAGATTTGTCAGCTCCAGGTAGGTTTTGAGAAACCGCTGAACCACGAGGTTAAGCACATGGGCCAGGCACGGTACGTGTGTGAGCTCGCCTCTCCTCAGAGCCGCCACCAGGTTCCGGCCTTTGTCACACATGACCATGCCTGGCTGTAGGTTCAGTGATGTCAGACACAGATCTGCCTGCTCTTTCAGAGCTGTCCACAACTCTTCACCATTGTGCAGTTTGTCACCTAAGCATATTAGCTTCAGCACAGCCTGTTGCTGCTTGGCTGAGGCAGTTCTGCAGTGCTTCCACTGGTGACCGATGTGGAGATGGAGGCTGTTAGGGTTCGAGTTCCCGCTGCTGCACAAGGGGAGTCTCGAACCAGTCCCGCTGCAGTCCCCCATCCATCTCCGTCCACAGTGGAGCCTGCTCAGCAGAGACGTCGGTCCCAGCGTCTTGCTCATTCCAATACTGTGCAGAGACTTGCTGCTGCCCTTCCTGGATCTTCTATTATAGCCAGTGCTGGAGCAGACGTCTTTGGGATGTCCTGCGTTTCCCCTTCTGAGCATGCCCAGGGTAAGATATCTCATTGGAGATCAGGGGTCACATGTTCAGGTACTGCAGCAGCTCCTATTGGTCCGCCAGGAAGGTCCTGAAACTACATGTGTTTTGGAACAGTTTCTCATTGGTCCTTGTTTCTGGCAGGTCCTGTAGCTGTTACTATAAAAGAGTGGCATGGCTGGGCCGCCATGCGCTAGTATCAATTGCATTATGTGCTTTGCGCCAGTGTGATCATGCACGCATGTGGTTAGGGCTCGGCTGAAATAAGCCCCTAGAAAACCGGCACCTCCGGTGAGGAGATTTGAGTTCATGTGGTTAGGGCTTGGCTGAAATAAGCCCCTAGAATACCGGCTTCTCCGGTGAGGAGATTGCTTGATTGCGTTGCTGTCTGCATGATCACGGACTGCTATCCGCACAGCAGTTAACTGTGTATCCCTGTGGTGTTAACAGGACACAGTCTTTTTCTCAGCGGCTCTGTGACGCAACAGGGTTCGCTTTATAACGCCCTAGCGTTTTACTTTGCGGCTCACTGAAGCTAAGTGAGTTCGCACTTATCGCCATATAGCGCTGTGGCATTCCCGTTAGCGGCTCTGGGGATTAACAGATTCACACTTACTGCCACAGCGCGCTACGGCGTTTATTTTAGCGACTCTGCGGGATAACAGAGTTCGTTACTTTTGCCATCTTACTAGCAGCGGGCTTCGCCTACACGGTGGACCCCGGGCTGCGAACGCACCTCTCTACTATATCTATTAGGTGCGTTCCGCAGACCCTAACAGAGGCTGAAGAGGAGAAGGAGGATGATGAGGTGCAGGAGCTGTAGACTGTGGGGCAACACTGATTGTCCTAGGGCCCGCAGTCCTCGGCGTCGGGAGGACGTGTCCATCCCAAGGTCCGACTGGGTCCTGGCTTTCACTATGTTAACCCAGTGTGTTGTCAGCGAGATGAACCATCCCTGCCCAGAAGCTCTTGTCCACGTGTCCGTGGTTAGGTGGACTTTCCCAGTAACTGCATTGTTGAGGGCACGGGTAATGTTGTGGGACATGTGCTTGTGTAATGCCAGGATGGCACACTGGGAGAAATAGTGGAGGCTGGGGACAGAGTACCTTGGGACGCTCACCGCCATCAAGTTGCAGAAACCTCCCGTCTCCAAGAGCCTAAAAGGCAACATTTTGAACTCAAGCAGATGAGAAATGTGTGAATTTAGTACTGTGGCCTGAAGGGCATTGGCTGCGTATTTTCGCTTGCTTTCCAATGACTGGGATATGGACACTGAAGGCTGCGCTGGGACAAGGACGTGGACGTGCATGATGATGGTGGTAGTTGAGTGTGTGCAATGACAGGTGCAGGGCAAGAGGCATCTTCACAGGCACCATGGACAGGGGATTGGCTTCCATGCACAACAGCGGAAGAAGCAGTGGTGTCACCCACAGACAGTGTTCCTGGACCCTTGGGGTTCGTCCCACAAAGTCAGGTACTTTGTTGCCATGTGCCTGATCATGCTGGTGGTGGTCAGACTGGTAGTTTTGCTACCCCTGCTGATACGGGCATGACAGGTGGTGCAAATGGCCTGTTTGGGGTTATCAGCAAAGTTTTTAAAAAACAACCAGACTTGGGACGACCTAATAGTTGTACTGTCAACTTCCGTCGTGTTGGTGTTATGAGGAACGGTTGCCCACCTTCTGTCTGCGGCCACTACACTGCTTCTTCCTGCCTGTTGTGGTGCTACGCCTCCCTCTCCCTGTGTTCTGCTGTCCTCGCTCTGCATGTCCGCCTGCCAGGTTGGGTCAGCTACTATATCATCCACCACCTCCTCTTCCACTTCCACACCCTGGTCCTCCTCCTGACTTTCTGGCAATAGTGTCACATCATCGTCCTCCTGTTGTGATACTTTCCCACCGTCGCCTTCGTGTGAACGTGGCTGCTCAAATATTTGGGCATCGCTACATGCAATCTCATTTTGCCCCGCTTCAAGTGGACCGGGCGAGAGGCCCGAATCTTTAAATGGAAAACTGAACAGCTCTTCAGAGTGTCCAAGTGTGGGATCAGTTTTCTCCAGGCATTCAGTATGGCGGGAGGAAGGAGGATCAGTGTGATGAATATGCGGTTCAGACTCACGACTACTCGAACTTGACCGTGTGGAAGACAGAGTGCTGTGGGTGTTTGCTGTGGAACAATTGCAGCTTGCCCACGGCCTCGGCCTCTGCATGCACTATCACCATCATGTCCACTTCCTCATCCCTTGCCACGCGCCTTGCCCATTTTAAATGGAAAATAGCAAAAGAAGGCAGAGATGCTCACCTGCCCAGGCCTCCAAACAAATGCACTATCAGGATGCAGTGGACCCACATAGTTAAGATGACGGCAACACAGGTGCAAGAATACCGATGAGGCAACCGCTCACAACCTACCAATACATGGAGGGGGCGGCTGCTTGGTATATTGATGCACAAAAAAGACTTGTATGCAGCGCCGTTCACATTATGGCAATGCACAGCATCCAGTTAAACAGCCTAGTATTCACACCCTTCTATTAGATCAGGCGGGCTGCCCAGCGCTATTAAAATGCATGCCATGTGAACAGACACCACAGTTTACAAGACCAAATGGGCCCACATGCACCCTGTAAAATAAAGTGCAAAAAACACATTAAAAAATATATTTAAATAATGTGAGGTATTAGTTGGTAATTTGGCCAAAGTACGTAAGCTTGTAATCCACTTCACGGATCCTCACGTTTACAAGTAACTACACTAACCAGCAAGAGCACAGAAAGAGGACTTAGATATCCTCCAAAAATTCAAAAATAGCAAAAGAAGGCAGAGATGCTCACCTGCCCAGGCCTCCAAACAAATGCACTATCAGGATGCAGTGGACCCACATAGTTAAGATGACGGCAACACAGGTGCAAGAATACCGATGAGGCAACCGCTCACAACCTACCAATACATGGAGGGGGCGGCTGCTTGGTATATTGATGCACAAAAAAGACTTGTATGCAGCGCCGTTCACATTATGGCAATGCACAGCATCCAGTTAAACAGCCTAGTATTCACACCCTTCTATTAGATCAGGCGGGCTGCCCAGCGCTATTAAAATGCATGCCATGTGAACAGACACCACAGTTTACAAGACCAAATGGGCCCACATGCACCCTGTAAAATAAAGTGCAAAAAACACATTAAAAAATATATTTAAATAATGTGAGGTATTAGTTGGTAATTTGGCCAAAGTACGTAAGCTTGTAATCCACTTCACGGATCCTCACGTTTACAAGTAACTACACTAACCAGCAAGAGCACAGAAAGAGGACTTAGATATCCTCCAAAAATTCAAAAATAGCAAAAGAAGGCAGAGATGCTCACCTGCCCAGGCCTCCAAACAAATGCACTATCAGGATGCAGTGGACCCACATAGTTAAGATGACGGCAACACAGGTGCAAGAATACCGATGAGGCAACCGCTCACAACCTACCAATACATGGAGGGGGCGGCTGCTTGGTATATTGATGCACAAAAAAGACTTGTATGCAGCGCCGTTCACATTATGGCAATGCACAGCATCCAGTTAAACAGCCTAGTATTCACACCCTTCTATTAGATCAGGCGGGCTGCCCAGCGCTATTAAAATGCATGCCATGTGAACAGACACCACAGTTTACAAGACCAAATGGGCCCACATGCACCCTGTAAAATAAAGTGCAAAAAACACATTAAAAAATATATTTAAATAATGTGAGGTATTAGTTGGTAATTTGGCCAAAGTACGTAAGCTTGTAATCCACTTCACGGATCCTCACGTTTACAAGTAACTACACTAACCAGCAAGAGCACAGAAAGAGGACTTAGATATCCTCCAAAAATTCAAAAATAGCAAAAGAAGGCAGAGATGCTCACCTGCCCAGGCCTCCAAACAAATGCACTATCAGGATGCAGTGTGAGCGGTTGCCTCATCGGTATTCTTGCACCTGTGTTGCCGTCATCTTAACTATGTGGGTCCACTGCATCCTGATAGTGCATTTGTTTGGAGGCCTGGGCAGGTGAGCATCTCTGCCTTCTTTTGCTATTTTTGAATTTTTGGAGGATATCTAAGTCCTCTTTCTGTGCTCTTGCTGGTTAGTGTAGTTACTTGTAAACGTGAGGATCCGTGAAGTGGATTACAAGCTTACGTACTTTGGCCAAATTACCAACTAATACCTCACATTATTTAAATATATTTTTTAATGTGTTTTTTGCACTTTATTTTACAGGGTGCATGTGGGCCCATTTGGTCTTGTAAACTGTGGTGTCTGTTCACATGGCATGCATTTTAATAGCGCTGGGCAGCCCGCCTGATCTAATAGAAGGGTGTGAATACTAGGCTGTTTAACTGGATGCTGTGCATTGCCATAATGTGAACGGCGCTGCATACAAGTCTTTTTTGTGCATCAATATACCAAGCAGCCGCCCCCTCCATGTATTGGTAGGTTGTGAGCGGTTGCCTCATCGGTATTCTTGCACCTGTGTTGCCGTCATCTTAACTATGTGGGTCCACTGCATCCTGATAGTGCATTTGTTTGGAGGCCTGGGCAGGTGAGCATCTCTGCCTTCTTTTGCTATTTTTGAATTTTTGGAGGATATCTAAGTCCTCTTTCTGTGCTCTTGCTGGTTAGTGTAGTTACTTGTAAACGTGAGGATCCGTGAAGTGGATTACAAGCTTACGTACTTTGGCCAAATTACCAACTAATACCTCACATTATTTAAATATATTTTTTAATGTGTTTTTTGCACTTTATTTTACAGGGTGCATGTGGGCCCATTTGGTCTTGTAAACTGTGGTGTCTGTTCACATGGCATGCATTTTAATAGCGCTGGGCAGCCCGCCTGATCTAATAGAAGGGTGTGAATACTAGGCTGTTTAACTGGATGCTGTGCATTGCCATAATGTGAACGGCGCTGCATACAAGTCTTTTTTTGTGCATCAATATACCAAGCAGCCGCCCCCTCCATGTATTGGTAGGTTGTGAGCGGTTGCCTCATCGGTATTCTTGCACCTGTGTTGCCGTCATCTTAACTATGTGGGTCCACTGCATCCTGATAGTGCATTTGTTTGGAGGCCTGGGCAGGTGAGCATCTCTGCCTTCTTTTGCTATTTTTGAATTTTTGGAGGATATCTAAGTCCTCTTTCTGTGCTCTTGCTGGTTAGTGTAGTTACTTGTAAACGTGAGGATCCGTGAAGTGGATTACAAGCTTACGTACTTTGGCCAAATTACCAACTAATACCTCACATTATTTAAATATATTTTTTAATGTGTTTTTTGCACTTTATTTTACAGGGTGCATGTGGGCCCATTTGGTCTTGTAAACTGTGGTGTCTGTTCACATGGCATGCATTTTAATAGCGCTGGGCAGCCCGCCTGATCTAATAGAAGGGTGTGAATACTAGGCTGTTTAACTGGATGCTGTGCATTGCCATAATGTGAACGGCGCTGCATACAAGTCTTTTTTGTGCATCAATATACCAAGCAGCCGCCCCCTCCATGTATTGGTAGGTTGTGAGCGGTTGCCTCATCGGTATTCTTGCACCTGTGTTGCCGTCATCTTAACTATGTGGGTCCACTGCATCCTGATAGTGCATTTGTTTGGAGGCCTGGGCAGGTGAGCATCTCTGCCTTCTTTTGCTATTTTTGAATTTTTGGAGGATATCTAAGTCCTCTTTCTGTGCTCTTGCTGGTTAGTGTAGTTACTTGTAAACGTGAGGATCCGTGAAGTGGATTACAAGCTTACGTACTTTGGCCAAATTACCAACTAATACCTCACATTATTTAAATATATTTTTTAATGTGTTTTTTGCACTTTATTTTACAGGGTGCATGTGGGCCCATTTGGTCTTGTAAACTGTGGTGTCTGTTCACATGGCATGCATTTTAATAGCGCTGGGCAGCCCGCCTGATCTAATAGAAGGGTGTGAATACTAGGCTGTTTAACTGGATGCTGTGCATTGCCATAATGTGAACGGCGCTGCATACAAGTCTTTTTTGTGCATCAATATACCAAGCAGCCGCCCCCTCCATGTATTGGTAGGTTGTGAGCGGTTGCCTCATCGGTATTCTTGCACCTGTGTTGCCGTCATCTTAACTATGTGGGTCCACTGCATCCTGATAGTGCATTTGTTTGGAGGCCTGGGCAGGTGAGCATCTCTGCCTTCTTTTGCTATTTTTGAATTTTTGGAGGATATCTAAGTCCTCTTTCTGTGCTCTTGCTGGTTAGTGTAGACCATTTTAAATGGACTACAATATTTTCCACATTCACTACAAATGGCTGAATTGGGAGAAAACTTAGATGTGGTCCGTGTGCTGGAAAACCACACGTTAAAATATCTGGACTGTGCTTAATTTTTTTTTTTAGCAAACTGGTGTCAATAACTAGGGTAAGACACAGCAAAAACAGTTGAATGCAGGCCTGAAATGCCACAATTTGTAGCCCACAGATAGATGAGGCATCTGACGGAGATAACACACTGTTCAATATGTGGCCTGTATATTTTTGTTTTTACCCCAAAATAGTGTATACAGTCATGGCCAAAAGTTTTGAGAATGACACAAATATTATTTTTTACAAAGTCTACTGCTTCACTTTTTCTAATGGCAATTTGCATATACTCCAGAATGTTATAAAGAGTGATCAGCTTAACAGCAATTACTTGCAAAGTCAATATTTGGCTAGAAAATGAACTTTATCCCCCAAAACACATTTCAACATCATTGCAGCCCTGCCTTAAAAGGACCAGCTAACCTCTTTTCAGTGATTGCTCCACTAACACAGGTGTGGGTGTTGATGAGGACATGGCTGGAGATCAATCTGTCATGATTAAGTAAGAATGACACCACTGGACACTTTAAAAGGAGGCTGGTGCTTGGCATCATTGTTTCTCTTCTGTTAACCATGGTTATCTCTAAAGAAACATGTGCAGTCATCATTGCAATGCACAAAAATGGCCTAACAGGGAAGAGTATCGCAGCTAGAAAGATTTCACCTCAGTCACCAATCTATCGCATCATCAAGAACTTCAAGGAGAGAGGTTCCATTGTTGCCAAAAAGGCTCCAGGGCGCCCAAGAAAGACCAGCAAGCACCAGGACCATCTCTTAAAAGTGTTTCATCTGCGGGATCGGGCTACCAGCAGTGCAGAGCTTGCTCAGGAATGGCAGCAGGCAGGTGTGAGTGCATCTGCACGCACTGTGAGGCAGAGACTCTTGGAGCAAGGCCTGGTCTCAAGGAGGGCAGCAAAGAAGCCACTTCTCTCCAGAAAAAACATCATGGACAGACTGATATTCTGCAAAAGGTACAGGCAGTGGACTGCTGAGGACTGGGGTTAAGTTATTTTCTCTGATGAATCCCCTTTTCGATTGTTTGGGACATCAGGAAAATGCCTCATTCGGAGAAGACAAGGTGAGCGCTACCACCAGTCTTGTCTCATGCCAACTGTTAAGCATCCTGAAACCATTCATGAGTGGGGTTGCTTCTCAGCCAAGGGAATCGGTTCTCTCACAGTCTTGCCTAAAAACACAGCCATGAATAAAGAATGGTACCAGAATGTCCTCCAAGAGCAACTTCTCCCAACCCTCCAAGAGCAGTTTGGCGATCAACAATGACTTTTCCAGCATGATGGAGCACCTTGCCATAAAGCAAAGGTGATAACTAAATGGCTCAGGGAACAAAACATAGAGATTTTGGGTCCATGGCCTGGAAACTCCCCAGATCTTAATCCCATTGAGAACTTGTGGTCAATCATCAAGAGACGGGTTGGCAAACAAAAACCTAAAAATTCTGACAAAATGAAAGCATTGATTGTGCAAGAATGGACTGCTATCAGTCAGGATTTGGTCCAGAAGTTGATTGAGAGCATGCCAGGGAGAATTGCAGAGGTCCTGAAGAAGAAGGGTCAACACTGCAAACATTGACTTGCTGCATTAACTCATTCTAACTGTCAATATAAGCTTTTGTTACTCATATGTTTGCAATTATTATATTTCTGTCTGTGATAAAAACATCTGTCAAACACACATAAAAACCAGAGGGCAGCAGATCATGTGAAAATATAATATTTGTGTCATTCTCAAAACTTTTGGCCATAACTGTAGAACTAGGGTAACAGACAGCAAAAATAGTGGAATGGTGGTCTGAAATGCCACAATTTATAGCCCACAGATAGATGAGGCGTCTAACGGAGATACCACACTCTTCAATATGTGGCCTGTACTTTTTGTTTTTTTACTCCAAAATAGTGTATTGAACTAGGGTAACAGACAACAAATTCAGTGGAATGGAGGCCTGAAATGCCACAATTTGTAGCACACAGACAGATGAAGCGTCTGACGGAGATACCACACTGTTCAATATGTGGCCTGTATTTGTTGATTTTCTACTCCAAAATAGTGTATAGAATTAGGGTAACACACAGCAAAAACAGTGGAATGGAGGCCTGAAATGCCACAATTTGTAGCCCACAGATAGATGAGGCGTCTGATGGAGATACCTCACTCTTCAATATGTGGCCTGTATTTTTTTATTTTTTACCCCAAAACAGTGCATAGAACTAGGATAACAGACAGTAAAAACAGTTGAATGCAGGCCTGAAATTCCACAATTTGTAGCCCACAGATAGATGAGGCGTCTGACGGAGATACCACACTCTTCAATATGTGGCCTGTATTTATTGTTTTTTTTTACCCCAAAATAGTGTATAGAACTAGGGTAACGGACAGCAAAAACAGTGGAATGGAGGCCTGAAATGGCACAATTTGTAGCCCACAGATAGATGAGGCATCTGACGGAGATATCACACTCTTCAAAATATAGCCTGTTTTTTTTTATTTTTTACCCCAAAATAGTGTATTGAACTAGGGTAACAGACAGCAAAAACAGTGGAATGGAGGCCTGAAATGCCACAATTTGTAGCCCACAGATAGATGAGGCGTCTGACGGAGATAGCCCACTTTCAAATATTGGGCCCGTATTTTTTGTTTTCTCCTGCACAATAGTGCATTAAGCTAAGGTAAGACACAGCAAAAACTGTTGAATGGAGGCCTGAAATGCCACAATTTGTAGCCCACAGATAGATGAGATGTCTGACGGAGATAGCCCACTTTCAAATATCTGGCCTGTATTTATTGTTTTTTTTGCAGCTAAATTGTGTCAACAAGTAGGCTAAGACACAACAAAGAAAATTCTATGGAGGCCTGAAATGGCAGTTTTGAGCACAATGATATGCGATCCATGTGGCGGACAAAACCTGGTGTAAAATATGTGCCCTGTAACTAAATATTTTTTTGGCAGCTAAATATTTTTTTGGCAGCAAAATGGTGTCAAGAAATTATATAAGACACTCCAAAAAATGTAACAGTACCACAAATTTCTGCGCACTCAGATGTGATGGCTGGGACGGGCAAGCCCGTTTAAAATAGTTGGATTTTCACGCTGTACTATGAGAAGGATCTGGCTGTATTCTGCAATGTCAACAAGCAAATGGAGAATAAAAGGGGGCTCTGGATTGCTTTGGAATAAAATAATCAGGATTAAGATGCAAAAAATTTTTTCCTGCCCACTGAGACCTAGGGCTATGTAGATACGGTCAATATATGTAATAGGCAGCAGCAGATAGTATGGAATAGACCCTCTTGATGTATGCAATGAAGTATGCCACATACAATGCCTGCCTGCTACTGATATCTATATACCCACATACAGTGCCTGCATGCCTTGCAATGATATGTATATACGCACATACACTCCCTGCCTACCTAGCACTGCAATCTATATACCCTGTAATTAGTCCTTAGAAGGACTGTTTTTAGCTGGATTTGTGTATTCTAATATGGTATACCCACACTACCTTATAAACCCCCAAATCTGATCCTATCTCAGCAGCAGCTCTCCCTACACTAGCTGATTCCGGAGGTGACTGTGACGAGCATGGCGATGCCAGGTCTCTTATACACCTGATGACGCTGTGCGGCCAGACAATCCCTGTAAAACCACAATCAAGATGGCTGCGGCATTACAGTGTGTGGCAGACAATCCCTGCATGTTGATTGGTGCTCTAAAGAGCACCAAACATGCAGGGGTGGGACCCGAGCTCCCGCCGAATAATCCCGGAAAATGCTCGGCGCTCGCCGAGTACCGCAAGTACAGTGATGCTCAGGCGAGTACCAAGCATTACCGAGTATGCCCGCTCATCACTAGCTAGAATCTCTTTATCTCCCACATCATAATTCTTCTCTGCAGCAGAAAGTCTACGGGAGAAAAAAGCACATGGATGTAACAGCCCTTCTTTCTTGTTCTCCCCAGAGCACAATCCAAAGCTTCCACTTCCACGATGAAAGGATGTGCTGGGTTAGGGTGAATCAATACAGGTGCAGAAGTAAATCGGGACTTAAGACAATCAAAAGCTTCTTGAGCCTTTGTAGACCACAACAATGTCTTTTCCTTCTTAGTTAGTTGCGTAATGGATCGAACAATTTCAGAGAAATTACGAATAAATTGTCGATAAAAGTTTGCGAACCCGATGAAACGCTGTACCTCCTTGACATTTTTAGGTGCGGGGCAATCAAGAATAGCCTGGATCATACTTGCCTCCATGTTAAGCCCCTGTGGTGAGATGACATACCCCAGAAATTGAATCTTTGTGCGATGGAACTCACACATCTCAGGCTTGATGTAGAGCTGATTCTCAAGCGTCTCAAGACAGTTTTAACATGCTCCTGATGTTCCTGCAACAAATCAGAAAAAAATCTAAATATCGTACAGATAAATCAAGACAAAATGATCTAACAGGTCTCTAAAAATGTCATTAGCCAAGTGTTGGAAGGTTGCCGGAGCATTGCAGAGACCAAAAGGCATCACAAGGTATTCAAAGTGCCCATACCGACATCTAAATGCAGTTTTCCATTCATTTCCAGAGCGGATCCGAGTCAAATTATAAGCTCCTTTAAGATCCAACTTAGAGAAGATTTTAGCATGTCATACTCTTTCCAGCAGTTCAGAATTAATGGTAAAGGGTAACGGTTCCAAATGGTTACCTTATTGAGCTACTAATCAATACAAGGTCTTTACTAAAAAGATGGGTGCTCCTGCCGGTGATGAGAAGGGGCGAATGAAACCCTTAGCCAGATTCTCATCAATGTATTCCTTCAAAACCTGCAGCTCCGGAGCTGCTAGTGGGTAGACATTCTTGAATGGAACCCTTAGCCAGATTCTCATCAATGTATTCCTTCAAAACCTGCAGCTCCAGAGCTGCTAGTGGGTAGACATTCTTGAATGGAATAGCTGCCCCATTAAGAAGTTCAATGGGACAAGCATAAGGTCTGTGAGGAGAAAGCTCGTCTGCCATTTTCTTCTCACAAATATCTTCAAATTCGTTATAAATGGATGGTAACATAGATACCTCAGTGGTACATTCCGTATCCTGAGAACTTGCCTGGCTTGTTACAAGTGTCTCCCTTGGTGGGAAAGTGATCTCCTTGGTCTCCCAGTTGATAATAGGATTCTGCAACTGCAGCCATGGAATTCCTAAAATTAAAGGGAAATGTGGTGAGGAAATCAACATGAAGGATAGTATTTCCTGATGATCAGGTTCAATGAAAACCTCCAGGGGTACAGTTTCCTGATCCACCGGTCCTGAAACTAGAGGGGAACCATCCACTGTTTCCATGGTTACGGGGTTGCTCTCTGCTGAGTCTGTATGCCATGTTCCTTGGCAAAGGTTAAGTCCATAAAGTTACCTCCTGCCCCTGAATCCACCATGGCTGCACAGGGGATCCATTGTCCCGGCAACCAGATCTTTATGGGAAGGGAGTAATGTGTCTCTTTATCCCTCCATGTCTTAGGAGAGGTAGTCACCGATAGGGAATGAAAGACGGCATTCACAAAAGAACTGGACTCAGGAGCAACGTATTCAGCATCCTGATTCTCATATTCCCCTACCGCGGCTAGTACCTTGCGAGGCCACTTGGGACAATTGATAAGGAAGGGATCTGACTGACCTCAGTAAAAACAGACTTTCCCAAAAACGATGCTCCCTGCGCTCATTACTCTCACGCCATTGTAAAGCATCCACTTACATGGGAACTGGTTCAACCTCCCAAGAGGATTTGCCTGCAGGTTCTTTAGGAGAAAGGGAAGAGTTAGTGACACAGTTAGAGACTGCAAATCTCTCCTGTCTACACTCATACAGTAAAGATGTATATCTTAGTACTGTGTTAGCCAGTAGATAGAAAAATATTTAGAATTGAGGACTCTCAATTCTAAATATTTTTCTGTCTACGCTCAGTAATTCGCATGTCAATGAGTACACAATGTTGTATGAATGCCTCTAACTCTTGCGGAGCATCTGCATGGGTTAATCACACTAGACAATCACCGCTTAAAAATGGGTAATTGGTCATAACAGTTCCAAATCATATCCACCAACAGCCGTCTAAATTCAGTAGCATATTCAACGACAGAACGCTTACCCTGATGTAATGATAACAATGCAGTCTCAGCTGTAGCGCGATTATTAGGATCATCAAACATCATAGACATTGCAGCAAGAAAATCGTCAAGGTTATTCAAATGAGGGTCACGAGTCTCTATAAGCAAATTTACCCACACAAGAGCTCCGGAGGTAAGTAACATGATTATACACAAAACTTTGGATCAATCAGTATGGAAGTGAGCGGCATGCACATCAAAATACAAAATGCATTGATTAATAAACCACGAAACTTGTAGCGGTCTCCATTAAACCTAAACGGCGTTAACTTGGGAGGGCTAGTTGGCAGTGGCTGCCCCGGAGGTGGAGGCGCCCGTGCTGTTATCTGATTACTTAAAACCTGAAGCACCTGCCCAAAATGGGCCTCTCAACCTTGTTTTGCAGAGCCTCTACATCCCCCTGTAAAGAGTTGATCATAGAGAACAACGGATCCAACTTTGTCTAAGTTGACATTATTCCAGTAGATTCCTGAATGGCCTGAGTATCCTGTAACAATTATATGGGTACTACGGAATCTGATTGCATGGGATAAAATGAATCTGAGACCAAAGCTGATGTAAATAAGTATATTAAGGAAGTGAAACAAAACTAACAGAGCACTTCGTGCAATTGTAACGAATGTACAGCACAATATAGAAATGTTCAATGACTGAACAGCAAGGCCAGACCGCTAATACAAATGAGTCCAGCAGTAATATGACGCAGGAGTGCACAAGGCACCAAATGTAGGAGTCCAGCAGTAATATACAAGAGAAAGCACACGGCCCTTAACGAGGATGTCAAGCAGTAATATGAGTGTGAATGCAGATGGCACTTAAGTGTAGAAGTCCAGCAAGCATATGGGTGAAAATGCACACAGTACTTAGATGTAGAAGTCCAGCAATGTACAGGTGAAGAGTTAAAGGAGAAGGTCACTATACAGTATGTACCTTTTGAGCTGAAAAGTCCCGCTCAAGTCCGGCACTGCACCCCACGCACAGTTTAAGAAGAGATAGTAATGTCAGAATTCCTACTGACCATAGCAGTTCCAGAGGCGAGTAGCTCCTCACTAGAAGTCCAGACAATAGTTAACCACGGACAGGATCAGTGAGACGCACAGAGGACTGAAGGCAGCAGAACGTGGAGAGGCAGACTACCGAGTAACGAGCAGGGAGTTCGGCAGCAAACAGGCAGAAGCTCAGGAGCCAACAGCACAAAATACTCAGGCAAGGAGGATCTCCTGACCTGGACTAAAATAGCAGAACAGGCAGGAAGTTCAGGGGCAGGGCGAAGTTTAAGGGTTAAACTTCCGACATGTCAATAAAAGGTTGACAAAGTGCCAGCCCAATATCCTTAATGTCAGAGTTTTTTTGCTGCAGGATTTGCCATTAAGGTGGTGGCCATCTATGAAATCATAGTCTTACAATTCATTAACAATCTGATGCATGCCTAAACTGATGGAGACCACCTGAGCAGATGCCACATGGAGTATAAAGTGTCTCAATCTGCGTTATAGTGGGTTGCTCCCTTGGGGGTTTCATCTGAATATCAGTTTTTTGGATTTAGGCTGGGGTCAGACACAACTACAAAAAATCGGACCTTTTTAGTCGGTCGATTATCGGAACAAAATGAAAACATCACACATCCGCCTGGCATCCGATTTTCCTTCAAAGATGCGATTTAGTCACATGTGTGTGTACCTTGTAACATCTGATTTTCATCCGACTTGCGAGAATTTCTCGCAGGCTTGCAAAACTGACATATAATGGATCCAAAAGAATAGTATTTAAATCACAAAAGAAAGAATAGATATATACACATAGAACACATATATATATATATATATATATATATATATATATATATATATATATATATATATACATGTCATTGTGACATATATATATACATATATTTATAGTTCTTACACTTCTACATACTGTAATAGCCGCTAATTCAATTGCCGGCTTTTGTGAAATCACAGAAGCCGACATGAAATGATACATTGTTTAGACACAGTTAACCATGTCATTTCCTGTATTTTGATATATGGTTTGAACTTACAATTACATAAGTGTATGTGTGCCAAATTTCAGACATGTAGGGGTTAAAGGTGTAAATTCGTTGAAAAAAAAATGCGTGGGCTCCCGCTGTATTTTCTCCACCAGACAGACAAAGCAAGCGAGTGGGGGCAGATAATAATAGCCTAGGGAGGGTACATTTTTTTGTGCCCCCCCTGGCTACTAACATCTGCCCCCAGACACCCCAGAAAGGGCAAATCTATAATTAGATTTGCCCTTTCTGGCACTTTGCCCGTCTATTCCCATTGCCCTGTAGCGGTGGCAAATGGGTTAATAAGGGGTTACAGCCACCTTGCAATTGAAAGGTGACTGTAAGCCAGGTTAATAATTGAGAGCTGTCAATTAGACAGCTATCAATTATTAATCCTATTGTATGAAAGAAAAATCAAACACACACAGTTTAATAAAAAAGAAGTTTAATGAAATAATCACACAGTTTTTGACCATATTTTATTTTCCTGCTAAAACCATTTCCTGTAATAAAAATAAAATAAAAAAGCAAAATTATTCTTACCAATCCGATGTACAGTCAGGTCCCACGGTGTAATCCATCAGAAAGGGTTAACAGGTTACAGTAAGCAGAGAGCTAATGCAGTCTCCGAGCTGTAACCTCCTGAATGAATAACTTCCTCTACTAGCGAAAGGAGAGGAAGAGATGAATGAATGGAGCTTAATTGATTTATTGCCACTTTCACTTGAGTGACCTGACCTAAGGTGAAAGTGGGACACAATCAATTAAGCTTCATTCATTAATCACATCCTCTCCTGTCGGCAGGAGATAAGCTCATTCATTCAGGAGCTATCAGCTGAGCACGCAGCATTAGTTGCGCTGATTAGCTGATTGCTAGTTAACCCTTTGTGAAGGATTACATCGTGGGACGTGACAGATTGCCAGATAGGTAAGAATAATGTTGTTTTATTATTTTATATTTATTTTAGGAGATCAAGGGCCTCGCACGGATTAAGAGTAAAATAAAAGATGGTCTAAAAAATGTGTTTTTATTTCATTAAAATTATTTATTCTTAAAGTGTGTGTGTTTTTTTATTTACTTCAATAGGATTAATAATTGATAGTTGTCTAATTGACAGCTCTCAATTATTAACCTGGCTTACAGTCACCTTTCAATTGCAAGGTGGCTGTAACCCCTTATTAACCCATTCGCCACCGCTACAGGGCAATGGGAATAGACGGGCAAAGTGCCAGAAAGGGCAAATCTAATTATAGATTTGCCCTTTCTGGGGTGTCTGGGGGCAGATGTTAGTAGCCAGGGGGGCACAAAAAAAATGTACCCTCCCTAGGCTATTATTATCTGCCCCCACTCGCTTGCTTTGTCTGTCTGGTGGAGAAAATACAGCGGGAGCCCACGCATTTTTTTTCAACGAATTTACACCTTTAATTAACCCCTACATGTCTGAAATTTGGCACACATACACTTATGTAATTGTAAATTCAAACCATATATCAAAATACAGGAAATGACATGGTTAACTGTGTCTAAACAATGTATCATTTCATGTCGGCTTCTGTGATTTCACAAAAGCCGGCAATTGAATTAGCGGCTATTACAGTATGTAGAAGTGTAAGAACTATAAATATATGTATATATATATGTCACAATGGCATATATATATATATATATGTATTCTATGTGTGTATATCTATTCTTTCTATTCTTTATTAAAGCTGTCAGTGTGATTTTACAGTATAGGCGGGGATGAATTGCCGGCTTTTCTAAAGGACACCGATGCGATTTAATCGCAAGTCACACGTGCGGTCCGTTTGTAATCCGATTTTTCATCGCTCCCATAGACTTGCATTGGCGATAGTCGACCCACAATCGGTGACAATCGCAGCATGCTGCGATTGCACTCGGACGTTTAAAACGGACCACAAAAAATCTGATACTGGGAGCTGCTCCATAGATTAACATAGGGCAGACTGCAATGCGATATTTCATCGTATTGCAGTCGTCCGATTCTGTCGCCAGTGTGACCCCGGCCTTACACTGAAACTCCAACATAAGTGCGCAGAATAGAACACAAGAATGTGATCCAGCCTTATTCTGGAAGCGATCGAAAAATATAATGTACCCCAAAACGTTACCACTAAAACCCCTAATTTATCCCACCACAAAACCAGCCCCCACTCAGGTCCGTCATCTGTCACTGGAACCATAGGGGATTACCATGTTACTGCTAGAACAAAGACTCTGGAAAAGCGAGCCCCACTGTGCCTAAACCACAATAAGAGGCCACGTTTGGCATTATTGTAATGGAGGCAAGGCACTTAATTTATGAGTGTGTATCGCCAGACACACTAGCTGGGCACAATGTGGTGCTACACTGTACGGGGCCAAAATGTATGGGTACTAGACTGGCAGATTCATGATTCTCCAGACTAAATCACAGAGTGGACGTTACAAAATAGTCACTGCAGCCATAGATGAATCCATTGAGAGGTGCAGTTTCTACAATGGGGTCACTTTTGTTTTTTTTCCTGCTGGTCTGGCACTTTTGGTGCTCCGCAAATGTCGCCCACAAACTATTCTAGCAAAATCTGTGCTCCAAAAGCCAAATAGTGTTCCTTCCTTCTCATGTATAACGTGTGGCCTAACAGTAATTTCTGACAATATATGGGGCAGCACTGCATTAGAAATAAATTGCACAAGAAATTGTGGGATCTAGTTTCACCTATAAACCTTGTGTACCTGATAAATTTGCAGCAAATACAAAAATTTCATTTTTACCACTAAAATCTCATATTTCCACATATCAAATTCATAAAATTCTGTAAGCAAATTGCCTCTTAAGGCCGGGATCACACATGCGAGTAAATCGACCGACACTCGCATGTGAAATCCCAGCTCTGGCGCCGGCACTCGGGAGTGGAGCGAGCGGCTCCATGTATTTCTATGCAGCCGCGCGCTCCACTCCTAAGTGCCGGCGCCAGAGCTGGGATTTCACATGCGAGTGTCGGCCGATTTACTCGCATGTGTGATCCCAGCCTAAGAGAAAAAGAGGACTTGAACTCTATAGCGCCACCTATTGTAAATAGCGATCCTACAAGTCACAATTAACCCTTTAACGAGTCTTGTAATGTGACTTAGGATAAAAGCCAAATCATATCTCAATAAAATTCTGTAAAGCTTCTATGGGTAGAGTTGAGCGAAACAGGTCGGTCAGATTAAAAAATGACCGACTTTCTCCAAAGTCGGGAAACCCGACCATAGCGTGAGATCGGCCAATCTTTGCTGGTGACACTGTTGGGGATTTATTCAAAATTGAAGGCATACTGAACCAGCATGGCTACCACAGCATCTTGCAGCGGCATGCTATTCCATCCGGTTTGCATTTAGTTGGACCATCATTTATTTTTCAACAGGACAATGACCTCAAACACACCTCCAGACTGTGTAAGGGCTATTTGACCAAGAAGGAAAGTGTTGGGGTGCTACGCTAGATGACCTGGCCTCCACAGTCACCAGACCTGAACCCAATCGAGATAGTTTGGGGTGAGCTGGACCATTCACCGCTTCAATTTTGAATAATCCCCAACAGTGTCACCAGCAAAGCACCCCCACACCATCACACCACCTCCTCCATGCTTCACGGTGGGAACCAGGCATGTAGAGTCCATCCGTTCACCTTTTCTGCGTGCAAAGCAGTAATCAAAGCAAAAGGTGGCTACTTTGAGAAACCTAGAATATAAGACATATTTTCAGTTGTTTCACACTTTTTTGTAAAGTGTAATGTATAATTCCACATGTGTTAATTCATAGTTTTGATGCCTTCAGTGTGATTCTACAATTTTCATAGCCATGAAAATACAGAAAAATCTTTGAATGAGACGGTGTGTCCAAACTTTTGGTCTGTACTGTATATATATGTGTCACAATGACATGTATATATATATGTATTCTATGTGTATATATCTAGTGTTTTGTGAGCTGTCAGTGTGATTTTACAGTAACCGGGGATGATTTGCTGGCTTTTCAAAGGACACTGGTGTGTATAAATCGGATAGCACTCGCATGGTGCGAGTGCTGTCCGATTTTTTATCGCATCCATTGACTTGCATTAGCGATTATCATGCCAAAATCGCTGTAAATCGCAGCATGCTGCGATTTTTTCTCAGACCGATTTCAGCTGAGAAAAAAAATCGCAAATGAGAAGTCACCTATTGAATAACATTGGTCCGATTGCAAGCCGATTTTTTATCGGCTTGCAATCGTCCGTTTTTGTCTCCAGTGAGTATGAGCCCTCTGACTGATATACAATCACCTAGCTAACTAGCTAAAATCCTGGATGCAACAGGCTTTTTCACATTTAACTAGTGAAAAATATTATTTAGAATACTATACTCGTGCAAGGAGCACAATAGAAGCAGTGCACAACACACTTGTAGGACATGTGCCCTGCAGCCTTTGTCTTTGGATCTCAGTAATGGCCAAAAAAAAAAGTGCTGGAAGGTAAATTTAACAGCCACACAGGCCACTAGTTAGCTATACTGTCTGACTGATATACAACCGCCTAACTAACAAGCTAAGATCTTGCTGCTAACAGTGCCAGCATCAGGAGCAGCCTCTCTGCGCTGTTACAGTGTCAAAATGGCGCTAAAACAAGATGTCCACTATTTATACGGAGAGAGACATGTGATTTCAGCAGCCAATGACACAAGCCGTTGTGACGGGACATTGTGGGTATTTCCTGCACCGTGATTGGCTAGCTGTAATGTGCACACAAAAACTTAGGAAAAAAAAAGACTGTTTACAAGAACTGCAAACCACCTCTCCCCTCATTAAACATGTGTCAAACGCTCATGATACACCACCATTATCGCTGCTAAAGTGCTGAAAATACTTTTGTGGCAACGCAAATATTTTCCTGCACTTTTACAGATTGTTACCGATTGTTTTCAATTTTATAAATTTTGCTCATGTTTCCGATCATGTATCCGAATGTGCCATATTCGTGCCGAATTTATGCTTGGCTATCTTTTTCTGAACAAATTCGCTCATCACTAGTCACAACCATCCCAATATTTGGCATGGCTGTGTTGGCTCTGGAAGTGCCCACAGCCTAAAAGCTTCTTGATTGGCTGCGCTGAAGTTTCGGGTTCGGGTTAGCTCACCCCTATTTATAGCTGTGGGAATGAAATGTCTAAGCTGACTGTTGAATGGGAGAATTAGCTGTCGTAACTGCAGAACACTGTCTCAGGCCGGCGTCACAATGGCGAGTGTGATGCGAGTTAGTCGCACGACTTTCTCGCATCAACACCCGGCACGGCCGCCCGCTCTCGGACCCGAGTGTGAGGCTGCATGTATTTCTATGCAGCCACACACTCGGGTCCGAGAGCGGGCGGCCGTGCCGGGTGTTGATGTGAGAAAGTCATGCGACTAACTCGCATCACACTCGCCAGGAGTGAAATTATAATAATATGTTCTTTCCTGTTGGACTTTTTCTAACATCTAATGATCTATGTCATTAAATCTATCATTAACAGATGACGTTAAAACAAATCTGCATGAACCTTTTATCTGCTGATCATTAACCCCTTCACACTGCCAGCAATTCATGTTTGCACTCTTGATTTTTTTTCTCCTTTTTTTTATTTACAAAAGGAATAACTTTTAAATCTCCATTACATAGCAATTAGTGTTGAGCGATACTGCTCGATATCTAAAAATATCGTATCGAAATGGTATCACCGATATCAGTGGCGTAGCGTGGGGGGGGCGGTCCGCCCCAGGCGGCACGTGTGTGTGGGGGCGGCGCAGCAGCAATTCCATATGCACCCCTTCATTGCCCTCCCAACTTCGCACAGCCAGCATTTACCATTGCTGTGCTGTGCTTTGTAAAGGTGGTAGCAGGACCTGTGATGAGGTCACAGGAGGGGAGGAGTTAGGTGTCACATGATCTTCAGGCCCCTGTGTGCAGGAAACTGCTGTTTTGGTCGTCATGGTGCTGGATGATGGTAAGTTTATATGTGGGATCATAAGGGGTTTACAGTGTGGATGTAGCTTAGCCGTGTGTACGAGGTGTACGGAGCGGAGCCGTGTGTACGAGGTGTACGGAGCGGAGCCGTGTGTGTTTACGAGGTGTACGGAGCGGAGGTGTACGGAGCGGAGCCGTGTGTGTACGAGGTGTATGGAGCGGAGCCATGTGTGTACGAGGTGTACGGAGCGGAGCCGTGTGTGTACGAGGTGTACGGAGCGGAGGTGTACGTACGAGGTGTACGGAGCAAAGCAGTGTGTGTACGAGGTGTACGGAGCGAAACCGTGTGTGTACGAGGTGTACGGAGCAAAGCCGTGTGTGTACGAGGTGTACGGAGCGAAGCCGTGTGTGTACGAGGTGTACGGAGCGGAGCCGTGTGTGTACGAGGTGTACGGAGCGAAGCCGTGTGTGTACGAGGTGTACGGAGCGGAGCCTTGTGCGTGTGAGGTGTGTGGAGCGGACCCGTGTGTGTACAGGGGCACAAAGAGCGGAGCCGGGCATGTACAAGGGTCCTGTTACTTGCGGGATCTGTGGGCTTGGGGGCTGCAGGGGGGAAGGAGGGGTGCCATTATGTGCATGGTCTGCGTGGGGACGGAGCGAATGCTGTTATGTGTGTAGGGCTGGGTCCCTGTCCCGCTGTCCTGGCCGGGAGGTTTACTTTCCCGCATTAGAATCGTACATGCGGAAACCCGGGGACCTCCCACACGTTCTGGCAGCCACATGTCACGTTCCACCGGAGGTGACGTGCTGTAAGTCAGCTGAACGCTGGAAATGACCGTTGACCTAATTTCCGGCGGTCAGCTTACAGCAGCAGGTACTGTAACTCGTTCTCGGGAGAGTCTTCAGAACGGCGACGCATCAAGCCGCTGGATCTGTTGGAGTGAGAGCCGGGTATTGTACAGACCGCTGCATACAATACCCGACTCTCACTGAGCGAGACAAGCAGCATGTGGGTATCTCAACATGGGATCTGTTCAACAGATGAAGAGATCCCCAGATCCTGCCTGTCTCGCTCAGTGAGAGCCGGGTATTGAATGGAGCGCCTCATAGCTGGTGAGATCCCCACATCCTGGGGAAATGAGGTCAGCGATGGAACGTGACTTGTGGCTGCCAGAATGTGTGGGAGGTCCCCGGGGTTTCCGTATGTACGATTCTAATGCGGAAAGTAAACCGCCTGGCCGGGACAGCGGACAGGGTCCCGAAATCGGGACTGTCCCGCTGAAACCGGGACGGTTGAGAGGTATGTGTTTATAATTATTGTTTATGAAACAGTGTGATCAGCAGTGCTAAGTGGGTGTGGTCAGGGCGTGGATATGGGTGTGACCAGTGAAATGGGTGTGGCTAGGGGTGTGGTCTAAAATTTGCCGCCCCGGGCGCCACAAACAGTTGCTACGCCACTGACCGATATCACTAAATATCGTCGATATCCGATTCTGATACCGGAAGTCCCATGTAAGTCTATGGGAACAAAATATCGACATTAAAAAAAACCATTCTTGCCTTGTTGGTTAATTGTACATGAAGGAAAACAACAAAGACTAATGTAGAATGTATTGGGGGAGGTTGAGGAGACAATAAAGGCATACATGTTTAACCCAATGCATTGGAATAGCATTAATATATATTTTTTTGGAAATACGTTTGGATTGACTAACAAATTGACAATGTTGTTAACCTTTTTTCTATTTTGGCAAATATGTATGTTTCACAACTTCCATGCTCTTCACCTTTTTAACTTTTGCCAGTGCCACACTTTCTCCTTCATAATCTTCAGCAGCATCATCTTTCTCATCAAATTATTCTTCATCTTCACCTTCTTAATCTTCTTCTTAAACTTCTTGCTATTCATGTTTTTGTTTACATTACTCATATTGTTATTATTAAACTAATTAATCTTCTTCATATTCAAATTCTTCATCTTCTTCCTCTTCATCTTCTTCATCATATTCTTATTTGTGACAGAGATTCCTGTACTTGTAATCTGTAAAAGTATGAATTGTTCATCCTTCCGTTCTTGCTGTCACAAAAGATTTAAATTACAACAGTATTTGTCCGTGTTCAGTTTAGCCTGCAGCAGCAGGCATTTTCCAGGGGCACCACGAGGAGGAACGGACTCACCCCCATACACTGCTTAGTCTTCTGCTTAGAATTTAGAGCATATATTTTGCTCTTCATTTTGGTCTTATACTTCATGTTCTTCTGCTTTTTGATCTTTTGCTTATTGTTCTTCTGTCTCTTGTTCTGTATCTTGTAGTTTGTCTTAACCTTTTTTGTCCTGTTGGTGATCTTCTTCTGGGTAATCTTTTATTTTTTCTTTGTGATGGTGTTCAGGCTGGTTGGCTTCATGCTCGTCGTCCTTGTTGTCGTCATCTTCTTCTGGGTGGTCTTTAAGGTCGTCTAATTTCCGAGAAACAGCTGACGTTACTTGAACCCTGACGGGTATCAGATGGAGCAAGAGACAATGGAAGTAACGAGGACCAGCTGACTGTGCTGGACCCCGGACGGGTAGCAGAAGGAAAAGAGGCAATGTCACAACCGAGTACCAGCTGACGTTACTGTGACACGGTTACTAAGCAGGAGGTAACTGTGCTCCAAAGCACTACCAAGGACCAGCAGACGTTGCTGGAACTCGGATACGGAGATGGAGGCACCTAGGCCAAAGGCACTGGGAGAACCACTTGACGGTACTGGACCCCGGACGGGTAGCAGAAGGAAAAGAGGCAATGTCACAACCGAGTACCAGCTGACATTACTGTGACACGGTTACTAAGCAGGAGGTACCTGTGCTCCAAAGCACTACCAAGGACCAGCAGACGTTGCTGGAACTCGGATACGGAGATGGAGGCACCTAGGCCAAAGGCACTGGGAGAACCACTTGACGGTACTGGACCCCGGACGGGTAGCAGAAGGAAAAGAGGCAATGTCACAACCGAGTACCAGCTGACGTTACTGTGACACGGTTACTAAGCAGGAGGTACCTGTGCTCCAAAGCACTACCAAGGACCAGCAGACGTTGCTGGAACTCGGATACGGAGATGGAGGCACCTAGGCCAAAGGCACTGGGGAGAACCACTTGACGGTACTGGACCCCGGACGGGTAGCAGAAGGAAAAGAGGCAATGTCACAACCGAGTACCAGCTGACGTTACTGTGACACGGTTACTAAGCAGGAGGTACCTGTGCTCCAAAGCACTACCAAGGATCAGCAGACGTTGCTGGAACTCGGATACGGAGATGGAGGCACCTAGGCCAAAGGCACTGGGGAGAACCACTTGACGGTACTGGACCCCGGATGGGTAGCAGAAGGAAAAGAGGCAATGTCACAACCGAGTACCAGCTGACGTTACTGTGACACGGTTACTAAGCAGGAGGTACCTGTGCTCCAAAGCACTACCAAGGATCAGCAGACTTTGCTGGAACTCGGATACGGAGATGGAGGCACCTAGGCCAAAGGCACTGGGGAGAACCACTTGACGGTACTGGACCCCGGACGGGTAGCAGAAGGAAAAGAGGCAATGTCACAACCGAGTACCAGCTGACGTTACTGTGACACGGTTACTAAGCAGGAGGTACCTGTGCTCCAAAGCACTACCAAGGATCAGCAGACGTTGCTGGAACTCGGATACGGAGATGGAGGCACCTAGGCCAAAGGCACTGGGGAGGACCACTTGACGGTACTGGACCCCGGACGGGTAGCAGAAGGAAAAGAGGCAATGTCACAACCGAGTACCAGCTGATGTTACTGTGACACGGTTACTAAGCAGGAGGTACCTGTGCTCCAAAGCACTACCAAGGATCAGCAGACGTTGCTGGAACTCGGATACGGAGATGGAGGCACCTAGGCCAAAGGCACTGGGGAGAACCACTTGACGGTACTGGACCCCGGACGGGTAGCAGAAGGAAAAGAGGCAATGTCACAACCGAGTACCAGCTGACGTTACTGTGACACGGTTACTAAGCAGGAGGTACCTGTGCTCCAAAGCACTACCAAGGATCAGCAGACGTTGCTGGAACTCGGATACGGAGATGGAGGCACCTAGGCCAAAGGCACTGGGGAGAACCACTTGACGGTACTGGACCCCGGACGGGTAGCAGAAGGAAAAGAGGCAATGTCACAACCGAGTACCAGCTGACGTTACTGTGACACGGTTACTAAGCAGGAGGTAACTGTGCTCCAAAGCACTACCAAGGACCAGCAGACGTTGCTGGAACTCGGATACGGAGATGGAGGCACCTAGGCCAAAGGCACTGGGGAGAACCACTTGACGGTACTGGACCCCGGACGGGTAGCAGAAGGAAAAGAGGCAATGTCACAACCGAGTACCAGCTGACGTTACTGTGACACTGTTACTAAGCAGGAGGTACCTGTGCTCCAAAGCACTACCAAGGACCAGCAGACGTTGCTGGAACTCGGATACGGAGATGGAGGCACCTAGGCCAAAGGCACTGGGGAGAACCACTTGACGGTACTGGACCCCGGACGGGTAGCAGAAGGAAAAGAGGCAATGTCACAACCGAGTACCAGCTGACGTTACTGTGACACGGTTACTAAGCAGGAGGTACCTGTGCTCCAAAGCACTACCAAGGATCAGCAGACGTTGCTGGAACTCGGATACGGAGATGGAGGCACCTAGGCCAAAGGCACTGGGGAGAACCACTTGACGGTACTGGACCCCGGACGGGTAGCAGAAGGAAAAGAGGCAATGTCACAACCGAGTACCAGCTGACGTTACTGTGACACGGTTACTAAGCAGGAGGTACCTGTGCTCCAAAGCACTACCAAGGACCAGCAGACGTTGCTGGAACTCGGATACGGAGATGGAGGCACCTAGGCCAAAGGCACTGGGGAGAACCACTTGACGGTACTGGACCCCGGACGGGTAGAAGAACGCACCCATGAAAATGTAAGTTGACAGGACGCAAGCCGTCCGCAGTTACCGAATCACACAGTCCTACAGTGGGTGCTTATCCTATTGTCACAATGGAAACCGCCTTTATTTACATATCCCACAGCACACATAGGAATCACCTAAACTGCAGGCACCATAGAGTCGGCTAACCCGAATGCAACACGACAGCACAACTTATTGGAGGATAATTGACGTTCACACTGCCAGGAAACAGCTGTCGTGCTGTAACCAGGCTGGCCAGGAGTCAGTACCCCTGCCAATTACTTACGAGCAACAAATGGCGGTGTTGTAGCCCAGGGAGTAGAGTTCAGGTGGTAGAAAGATGAACATAACAGGAGACATGGAAAACGTTGCCAAACAGTTATTTAATCTGAAAACGGACAGGCAAATTCAGGTGAGATTCATGCCTTGTTCATTTTCAGAAAAATAAGCCGGTCTACATTCTCTGAGGATAGTCGCATGCGACGGTCTGTTACTACACCACCTGCAGCACTAAAGACATGCTCAGATAATACACTGGCAGCAGGGCAAGCCAGCACCTCCAATGCATACTGGCTAAGCTCTGGCCATGTATCCAACTTAGAGACCCAAAATTTGAAAGGGGAAGAGGCATCTGGGAGTACACTTAG
The DNA here is from genome assembly GCA_033576555.1 of Oophaga sylvatica. Classification (NCBI taxonomy): domain Eukaryota; kingdom Metazoa; phylum Chordata; class Amphibia; order Anura; family Dendrobatidae; genus Oophaga; species Oophaga sylvatica. The sequence continues at coordinate 446,655,729 of JARQOD010000002.1, read as the reverse complement.
AGGGAAAGCCAAGTAGTCTGTCACCATCTTACGGAAACGTTTCTTCCTGGTGACTGGAGCCGTCTCGGATGGTGTAGACCTTGCTGGCGCTGTCACAAAACTTTGCCACATTTGTAACATACAGTTCTTGCCCTGTGCAGAGGCGCTGCTTCTTCTCCCTCTTGTTGTAGAGGTGTCTACACTGCCTCGACGCACAGAGCTGCTTTGTAAAGCAGTAGCAGCAGCAGCAGCAGCTCTCTCGGCTGGAATGTACAACATTATGGATTGCACCAGTGTGTCTTGGTACTCCTGCATTTTACGGTCCCGGTTCACCGGTGTGATGAGGGTTTGTAAGTTGTCCCGGTAGCGAGGGTCTAGGAGGGTGTACACCCAATAATCTGACGTGCTGAGAATGTGGGCAATGCGGCGGTCGTTTCTCAGGCACTGAAGCATGAAATCAACCATGTGCTGCAGACTCCCAACTGGCCAACAAAGGCTGTCCTCTGGAAGAGGCGTCATCTCTGTCTCCTCTGCATCACCCCACCCTCGCTCTACATACTGACTACAGCGTTGTGTACATCCCTCTGTAGGAATTTCTTCCTCCTCCATTTACTCCTCCTCCTCCTCATCCTCCTCACAAAGTGAGCCCTGCCCAGCCCTTTGTGAGGAACCACGTTGCGCTGACTGTCCTGAAGGTAATTGAATTTGTGACTCCTCATCCTCCACCTCTTCCAAAACCTCTTCCTTTAGTGCTTTCAGTGATTTCTGAAGCAGGCAGATAAGGGGGACAGTCATGCTGACTAGTGCATCATCTGCATCCGCCATCCGCGTTGAGACATCAAACGCACGCAAAACGTCGCAGATGTCCTTCATAGAGGCCCACTCAGTAGTGGTGAAGTGTGAACGGCGCAAATTGCGAGTTGATTGCGCCTGTTGCAGCTGATACTCCATTACTGCTGGCTGCTGCTCACACAACCGCTCCAACATATGTAACGTGGAATTCCACCTGGTGGGTACGTCACATATCATGCGATGTTCAGGAAGGCGAAATCTGACTTGCAGAGCTGCAATGCGCGATCTGGCCATGCTGGAACGTCGCAAGTGAGCGCACTCTAGGCGGACCTTGTGCAGCAGTGCATCAAGATCCGGATAGTCCCTCAAAAAACTCTGCACGACCAAGTTGAGCACATGTGCCAGACATGGTATGTGAGTGAGGTTGCCAAGGCCCAGAGCTGCCACCAGATTTCGGCCATTGTCACACACTACCAAGCCTGGCTGGAGATTAGCTGACAAAAACCACACGTCGCTCTCCTGCTTGATGGCATCCCAGAGCTCCTGCGCTGTGTGGCTTCGATTCCCCATGGGAATTAATTTCAATACGGCCTGTTGACGTTTGGCCACGGCTGTGCTCATATCGGTCGCAACAGGTAAGCGTTCACGGGTCCATGTGGAGGTATACCGTGACGGCTCGTGCAGCGATGATTCTGAGGAACTGGAGTAGGAGGAGGAATCAATGTGCACAGACTGGATTCCTGCAATCCTTGGAGTTGGCAGAACACGTACAGCGCCACTGGCAAGATCTGTACCCGGCTCCACAACATTGACCCAATGGGCAGTGAGGGAAAGGTATCGTCCCTGGCCATGGGTACTGGTCCACGCATCGGTGGTCAGGTGGACCCTGCTACTGACGGCGTTTAGTAGCGCATGTTTAATGTTTCCCTCGACATGTTTTTGCAGAGCAGGGACAGCTTGCCTGCTGAAATAAAATCGGCTTGGCACATTATATTGTGGGACTGCCAATGCCATAAAGTTCCTGAAACTGTCAGTCTCCACCAGCCTGAATGACAGCATTTCAAGGGACAGGAGTTTTGCAAGGCCAGCATTCAGAGCCTGTGCTCGTGGATGGTTTGCCGAGTATGGCCGTCTTTTATCCCATGCCTGTGTTACCGATGGCTGTTTTTTGTTCTGGGAGTGTGACGATGACTGTGAACTTGCTGCAGTGGGTGGAATAACAGTTTGTCTATAGACAACAGTGACCGAGGTTCTTCCATGGAGATCCTGTGAGGAAGCCGAACCAGGTGTGTGAAAGCTGGAGGTAGAGGCTCGAACATGACCTAAAGATGTAGGTGCTGCTGTAGGTTGGCCTATATCTCCAGTGTGTCTTTGGAACTCAGCTACGTGCTTTGTCCGTACATGTTTCCACATATTTGTGGTATTCAGGTTCCTGATATTTTTACCTCTTTTAACTTTTTGCTTACACAGCTTGCATTGAACATAGCAAATATCATCTACAAGTCTGTCAAAAAAGGACCACGCAGTGCAAGTCATGGGAGCGCCAATTTTGACAGTTCTAAGAGAACTGCTCCCAACAGGTGCCAAACTGGAGGCTACAGGCAAGCGAGTCTGCAGCCTACCTCTCCCTCCTCTTGTCAAGGTAAAATATAATTTTCTACTTCTATATATTTTTTATATATTGATAGTGTGTATATGTATTTTGTAAACACGAAGTTTTCCTTAAAAGAATAATAAGATAATGTCAGTATCTGCTGGTGTCTGTCTCCATCTTGTGTCCTATCACTGTATTACACTAACTATCTAATAACTTGAACTGGATCCACTGAAATGCCCCCCACCTTTGGGAATTGAGGAACCACATGTGATTTACAAGAAGAACAGAATCGTTTCTCAAGAAATGAAACTAAGGATGACAACATGATCAAGGAGGACTTAGAAGAAGATCTAAGGACCAATTAGGATGACCAGATGCTGGACGTGTACATATATGGACATGTTCAGTATACCTCCCTCCCCCAATCTTTCCTTTACTCCACCCTAATGTTCTGTGTATGTAATCTTATGTATGTGAATAAAAAGTTCAGTGCTTGCTGAAGATGGTCGCCTAATAGCACCGTTTTTTTAGAGCACGTTCTGAAGTCTGAACCAGCTTATTGCCTGATTCATTCTTGGTCGACCCATGCTCGTAGTCTAATTTGGAGTGACTGAGGACGAGTAGTATGTCATTATGAACCCGACACTCTTTGTACCGTTGGGACAATCTCTTCCTCAGAGCTGCTCCCACCACCTTCCTGTTGCTCACGCCATGTTGGGTCTCGGACTTCATCATCTCCACTACCCTCTTCCAACACCTGCTGCTGTTGGATGGTCTGGGCAGCACCATGCTCCACAAAACCTGGCACCTGAGTCTCATCATCATCATAAGATGCGTTCTGCGGTGTGCTGTCCATCGGCACTGGCTCACCCGCCTCTTCAGATTGAGAGAGACACAGCTGTTGCGCATCACTGCATACTCCCTCTTCTTCAAATTGCAGAATGCTGCTTGCCTGTGCCCGTGTTTGCGAGCCAACAGATTCTGAGAACAGAAGCAGAGACTCAGCTGGCTCCTGTACAGAACTCTCTGACTGCCTGGGCAAATTGACAGGCGGTGAACAGACAGATGGTTGCTCAACAGTGTTGTGTTCCTGAGAGGAGGTGGAAGGAATTGAAGTCGATGCATTGGCTGCCATCCAACCAACAACGGCTTCAATTTGTTCTTCCAGCAGCAGGGGGGCACGCCGAGCTCCTACCAAAGTGCGCATAAAGGAACGCTCATGGGTAAAACTGGTGGATGCTGTGTCACTGAGGGCAGCAGCAGCCACAGAATCCCCACGTCCTCTCCCTGCTGAAACTCCACGGCCACGACCACGTGCCTTACTCACTGACTTCTTCATCTTGGTAGATTGATAAAGAAAGTCAGAAAAGTTATAAGGCCTAAGTGTGGTTATTACGCAGAGACTGAAGTGAACACTGAAACACAACTGTTCACAATCTGTGAAAGGCTACTCCTTTGTCTACTTCTATAGTGTTTGCAACCAATGTATTGTATACGGATGGAAGCGCGTCACACTAATAGATTATATTTTAAATGGAATGGAGCAGAACCAATTGGAGACAAATGAAAAGGATGAGCCACTGAGACACGCTCAGCAGAGTACAAGCAGCAGTGCTTGAACAAGTAACTGGAGCGTGATGTGCACTCAAAAAATAAAAAACAGACTGAAGTGAACACTGAAACACAACTGTTCACAATCTGTGAAAGGCTACTCCTTTGTCTACTTCTATAGTGTTTGCAACCAATCTATTGTATACGGATGGAAGCGCGTCACACTAATAGATTATATTTTAAATGGAATGGAGCAGAACCAATTGGAGATAAATGAAAAGGATGAGCCACTGAGACACGCTCAGCAGAGTACAAGCAGCAGTGCTTGAACAAGTAACTGGAGCGTGATGTGCACTCAAAAAATAAAAAACACAGACTGAAGTGAACACTGAAACACAACTGTTCACAATCTGTGAAAGGCTACTCCTTTGTCTACTTCTATAGTGTTTGCAACCAATGTATTGGATACGGATGGAAGCGCGTCACACTAATAGTTAAATTGCATGGAGCTGCAAGAATTACACTGAAGGAAAAAAAAAAGAGTCTGTGAGTGACATGTGCAGATGCCTACAGACAGCGTTGCATGCAGAGCAAACTGCAGCGTCACCTGCACTCACACACACCTTGCAGAGCTGTTAAAACAACACTGCAGGCAAAAGGAAGCTTTACACAGCGGTTGGTGCTAGCCTGCCTACAGCACAGTACACTAAATCGCAATCTCTAACTGTCCCTCAGAGTCAGCACAGCAGCGTTCTGTCCCTTACTGAATTCACAGCACAGTGACGCTAAAATGGCGGCGGCGCCTTTTATAGTGCATTCTGACATCATTTCAGCATCCAATCACAGCCATGCCATTAGTTAACATGACCGCAGCAGTACAGGATGTGCCCACACTTCTTAGGATTCCTCATTGGCTGACTAAAATCACATTGCCTCGCAAAGAATTATGGGAACTTCCGATTCCGGTATCCGATAAGACGAAAATATCGAAACAAATTATCGAAAGGCCGATAGAGCTAATATCGGCCGATACCCGATATTTGCAGTATCGTATCGCTCAACACTAATAGCAATACTAGTGCTTGTTTTTTTGGTGGATAAATTATAGTTTTGAATTATACCATTCACTTTACTATGCAATGTACAGTCATGGCCAAAAGTTTTGAGAATGACACAAATATTATATTTTCACATGATCTGCTGCCCTTTGGTTTTTATAAGTGTTTGACAGATGTTTTTATCACAGACAGAAATATAATTGCAAACATATGAGTAACAAAAGCTTATATTGACAGTTAGAATGAGTTAATGCAGCAAGGCAATATTTGCAGTGTTGACCCTTCTTCTTCAGGAACTCTGCAATTCTCCCTGGCATGCTCTCAATCAACTTCTGGACCAAATCCTGACTTATAGCAGTCCATTCTTGCACAATCAATGCTTTCATTTTGTCAGAATTTTTAGGTTTTTGTTTGTCCACCCGTCTCTTGATGATTGACCACAAGTTCTCAATGGGATTAAGATCTGGGGAGTTTCCAGGCCATGGACCCAAAATCTCTATGTTTTGTTCCCTGAGCCATTTAGTTATCACCTTTGCTTTATGGCAAGGTGCTCCATCATGCTGGAAAAGTCATTGTTGATCGCCAAACTGCTCTTGGAGGGTTGGGAGAAGTTGCTCTTGGAGGACATTCTGTTACCATTCTTTATTCATGGCTGTGTTTTTAGGCAAGACTGTGAGAGAGCCGATTCCCTTGGCTGAGAAGCAACCCCACACATGAATGGTTTCAGGATGCTTAACAGTTGGCATGAGACAAGACTGGTGGTAGCGCTCACCTTGTCTTCTCCGAATGAGGCATTTTCCTGATGTCCCAAACAATCAAAAAGGGGATTCATCAGAGAAAATAACTTTACCCCAGTCCTCAGCAGTCCACTGCCTGTACCTTTTGCAGAATATCAGTCTGTCCATGATGTTTTTTCTGGAGAGAAGTGGCTTCTTTGCTGCCCTCCTTGAGACCAGGCCTTGCTCCAAGAGTCTCCGCCTCACAGTGCGTGCAGATGCACTCACACCTGCCTGCTGCCATTCCTGAGCAAGCTCTGCACTGCTGGTAGCCCGATCCCGCAGCTGAAACACTTTTAAAAGACGGTCCTGGCGCTTGCTGGTCTTTCTTGGGCGTCCTGGAGCCTTTTTGGCAACAATGGAACCTCTCTCCTTGAAGCTCTTGATGATGCAATAGATTGTTGACTGAGGTGCAATCTTTCTAGCTGCGATACTCTTCCCTGTTAGGCCATTTTTGTGCATTGCAATGATGACTGCACGTGTTTCTTTAGAGATAACCATGGTTAACAGAAGAGAAACAATGATGCCAAGCACCAGCCTCCTTTTAAAGTGTCCAGTAGTGTCATTCTTACTTAATCATGACAGATTGATCTCCAGCCATGTCCTCATCAACACCCACACCTGTGTTAATGGAGCAATCACTGAAAAGAGGTTAGCTGGTCCTTTTAAGGCAGGGCTGCAATGATGTTGAAATGTGTTTTGGGGATAAAGTTCATTTTCTAGCCAAATATTGACTTTGCAAGTAATTGCTGTTAAGCTGATCACTCTTTATAACATTCTGGAGTATATGCAAATTGCCATTAGAAAAAGTGAAGCAGTAGACTTTGTAAAAATTAATATTTGTGCCATTCTCAAAACTTTTGGCCATGACTGTACTGGAAAAATGTTGAAAAAAATTGAAGTGCGTTGGAAAGGTGAACAAATGGCAATGTTTTAGGGTGCTCATTGTGTGGTCAGTGCAATAATAGCAACGCCAAAATTTCATCCTTTTTTAGTTTAAAGTGTAAGAGTCATATCAACTGAACTTGCATCAGAATGAGTCTGCCTCTTGCTCCGCCTCCTCACTCCACCCCTTATCCATAGAACTTTATGAGCACCAACAGTCATCTCTTATCTTAGTAATGGGAAAATCTGTCTTCACTGATTACTGACTTTACACGTAAATTAAAAGTGAATTATCAGTCCAGTAGGAGAACTAAGAAGACTTCTATGATAAAAGATATATTGCAACATTTCTTATTTTCACATGTATTGATTTATGAAAATGACAGTTACCTTTTATGTGATGATAAAATCTAATGGAGATTTGTATATAAAAACAAATTAGGTTTATGTAAACATTTTGTGAGACTCGTAACATATGCTATTTTCCTATCAATGCAGAAAGGACCTGTTTGTTGTGTGGTGAACTGACGTTTTCATTTTACCAATTTGTGGTACATTCGTCTTGATCGCCTTTTATTGCATTTTTTTTAATGCAAGTGTGGCAACTGAAAAAAGCGCAAATCTTATGTTATCATTTTTTGTCTAACCATCCAGGATAACATATATTTTAATAGATTAGACTTTTATGTACATGGCGATGCAAAATATGCTTATTTTTTCAATTTGTTTATTTTTATTAGGAGAAATGGTGATTACATATTTTTTATAGTTTTTAAAATGTTATTTTGTTTTAGAGTACTTATGAGATTTCAACTTACGATCACTTGATTGTTTTACATGTGTATGTTGTTCTTCTGAACGTCTGTACTTTTGAAGTCTAGCAGTCATTTATATTATTAACATAATAATCTAAGGATAAGGATATGAAGAAAGTATTTTTGCTTTAGAAAACATGATTAGGAAACTGTCTTTTTTCTTCTTTAGGCCGGCGTCACACTGGCGACAGAATAGGACGACTGCAATACGATGAAATATCGTATTATATACCACAAACAAATCCAGTGCAATAACACTGAAATTTACTCAAGCAATTAAATTGATAACAAAAAAAGTTTACTTTGAAAAAATATCAAACTTTATTCATATAAAATGTTAACACACATAGTAAAAAAAGATGCAAGATTGAAAAAGGGACATACGACTCTCCTACCATGATAAATGCTGCATGGCATAACATATGGTATTGCAATCAATCTAAATTCAAACAGCCCACCAATGTCTAAATCAGGATAGAAAAACCTTTGTTGGATATGCGAGTGACACATACACCTGCCAGATGGTATAAATAATCCCACCAATAGATCCAACCTCCTATACATACAAATACATTGGGTCTGTATTTACAGATATCCAAATGCTTAAAGTAGTGGAGGGGAACCTTTCGGGGACAAAACCATTTTGAACAGTGCTATTGTTGTCAGTCGCATAGAAAAACACCCACCCTGTACATAACTGGAATGATAAGTGATGAAATACCCGATTTTCACAAAACTGTGAACCAGCAGAAAACTGTATGATATACCTTAATGGTTTTGCAGCTATACCGGAGTGTTGTGGAGTCCTGTCCCTCTGCCCCGACGCGCACGTTTCGCCCAGCTTCTTCGGGGGGCGTGTGCAGGGCAGAGGGTGTGCATCAGTTAAATACCCCTGTTGCCCAATGATAAGAGACCCCCAATTAGTATGTGCCGGTGTGTAAATTGTTGCATAGCGGCGCATGTGTCGTTTTCTGCAAGGCTTCCCTTAACGGACGGATGATTGCGGTCTCAATGAGATCATCATGCAGCACGTGACTAGTCACGTGACTTGCACAGATGACCTCAGTGTTTTAGACCACGCTCAAACCATCGTGAGCCTGCATCAAACCCACGCATGCGCACAGCAAACACTTTCTGTCTTCTACAAATATGTGTGTATCTTAAACCGGTATGTTTCATTTAGTATATGAATGCTATGGTGAAGACAAGATGTTACAAACACTAGGCAGTCAATTTCAACTAATAGTCTAAATGTCATTTAGCACCACTTGAGAAAAAATACATACATATATAAATGTTCAGCAAGCCCTATAGTAATAGGTTCTGCAGCGATGGAAATCACAAAAAAGACAGGATGTTACCAATACAAGTCAGTCAATTTGCCTAATAGTCTAAATGACCTTTTAGCACCACTTAAAAAATATATATAAATGTTCAATAAGCCCAATAGCAATAACTAACCATTAATGGCTATCTATTAAACTTAACCCCTTATTTGTAACAGAAACATAACCAATATTAGAAAACTGTTAAACATTAAGAAGCAAAAAGGAAAAAAATAAATAAAAAGCAATAAACCACATCAATCTACACAATTTCTCAAAAAGTTGACATCTTCTTAATTCTCTGGATATTATTTAGTGGTTCTCCAAGATAGTTCGTGTGATCATTAGTTCTTTTAATCACACCAATGGATAGTTCATGGCCGATATTCCTAACCCAATGCTTCTCCACCATGCAGAAGAAAACCAGGACGATCTCATCTCAAAAAACAAAAGACAACAGGTAAGAATCAAGAATAAAAAAACACTGTTAAAAACACCCTATACCCCTATTCATTGCTATTGGGCTTATTGAACATTTATATATATTTTTTAAGTGGTGCTAAAAGGTCATTTAGACTATTAGGCAAATTGACTGACTTGTATTGGTAACATCCTGTCTTTTTTGTGATTTCCATCGCTGCAGAACCTATTACTATAGGGCTTGCTGAACATTTATATATGTATGTATTTTTTCTCAAGTGGTGCTAAATGACATTTAGACTATTAGTTGAAATTGACTGCCTAGTGTTTGTAACATCTTGTCTTCACCATAGCATTCATATACTAAATGAAACATACCGGTTTAAGATACACACATATTTGTAGAAGACAGAAAGTGTTTGCTGTGCGCATGCGTGGGTTTGATGCAGGCTCGCGATGGTTTGAGCGTGGTCTAAAACACTGAGGTCATCTGTGCAAGTCACGTGACTAGTCACGTGCTGCATGATGATCTCATTGAGACCGCAATCATCCGTCCGTTAAGGGAAGCCTTGCAGAAAACGACACATGCGCCGCTATGCAACAATTTACACACCGGCACATACTAATTGGGGGTCTCTTATCATTGGGCAACAGGGGTATTTAACTGATGCACACCCTCTGCCCTGCACACGCCCCCCGAAGAAGCTGGGCGAAACGTGCGCGTCGGGGCAGAGGGACAGGACTCCACAACACTCCGGTATAGCTGCAAAACCATTAAGGTATATCATACAGTTTTCTGCTGGTTCACAGTTTTGTGAAAATCGGGTATTTCATCACTTATCATTCCAGTTATGTACAGGGTGGGTGTTTTTCTATGCGACTGACAACAATAGCACTGTTCAAAATGGTTTTGTCCCCGAAAGGTTCCCCTCCACTACTTTAAGCATTTGGATATCTGTAAATACAGACCCAATGTATTTGTATGTATAGGAGGTTGGATCTATTGGTGGGATTATTTATACCATCTGGCAGGTGTATGTGTCACTCGCATATCCAACAAAGGTTTTTCTATCCTGAAGATTAAGAAGATGTCAACTTTTTGAGAAATTGTGTAGATTGATGTGGTTTATTGCTTTTTATTTATTTTTTTCCTTTTTGCTTCTTAATGTTTAACAGTTTTCTAATATTGGTTATGTTTCTGTTACAAATAAGGGGTTAAGTTTAATAGATAGCCATTAATGGTTAGCTATTGCTATTGGGCTTATTGAACATTTATATATATTTTTTAAGTGGTGCTAAAAGGTCATTTAGACTATTAGGCAAATTGACTGACTTGTATTGGTAACATCCTGTCTTTTTTGTGATTTCCATCGCTGCAGAACCTATTACTATAGGGCTTGCTGAACATTTATATATGTATGTATTTTTTCTCAAGTGGTGCTAAATGACATTTAGACTATTAGTTGAAATTGACTGCCTAGTGTTTGTAACATCTTGTCTTCACCATAGCATTCATATACTAAATGAAACATACCGGTTTAAGATACACACATATTTGTAGAAGACAGAAAGTGTTTGCTGTGCGCATGCGTGGGTTTGATGCAGGCTCGCGATGGTTTGAGCGTGGTCTAAAACACTGAGGTCATCTGTGCAAGTCACGTGACTAGTCACGTGCTGCATGATGATCTCATTGAGACCGCAATCATCCGTCCGTTAAGGGAAGCCTTGCAGAAAACGACACATGCGCCGCTATGCAACAATTTACACACCGGCACATACTAATTGGGGGTCTCTTATCATTGGGCAACAGGGGTATTTAACTGATGCACACCCTCTGCCCTGCACACGCCCCCCGAAGAAGCTGGGCGAAACGTGCGCGTCGGGGCAGAGGGACAGGACTCCACAACACTCCGGTATAGCTGCAAAACCATTAAGGTATATCATACAGTTTTCTGCTGGTTCACAGTTTTGTGAAAATCGGGTATTTCATCACTTATCATTCCAGTTATGTACAGGGTGGGTGTTTTTCTATGCAACTGACAACAATAGCACTGTTCAAAATGGTTTTGTCCCCGAAAGGTTCCCCTCCACTACTTTAAGCATTTGGATATCTGTAAATACAGACCCAATGTATTTGTATGTATAGGAGGTTGGATCTATTGGTGGGATTATTTATACCATCTGGCAGGTGTATGTGTCACTCGCATATCCAACAAAGGTTTTTCTATCCTGATTTAGACATTGGTGGGCTGTTTGAATTTAGATTGATTGCAATACCATATGTTATGCCATGCAGCATTTATCATGGTAGGAGAGTCGTATGTCCCTTTTTCAATCTTGCATCTTTTTTTACTATGTGTGTTAACATTTTATATGAATAAAGTTTGATATTTTTTCAAAGTAAACTTTTTTTGTTATCAATTTAATTGCTTGAGTAAATTTCAGTGTTATTGCACTGGATTTGTTTGTGGTATATATCTAATGATTATACAAGCATAATACTACTAGTGGCACTATTTAGTGGATATTATTGAAATATCGTATTGCAGTCTGCCGTATGTTAATCTATGGAGCAGCTCCCAGTATCAGATTTTTTGTGGTCCGTTTTAAACGTCCGTGTGCAATCGAAGCATGCTGCGATTGTCACCGATTGTGGGTCGACTATCGCCAATGCAAGTCTATGGGAGCGATGAAAAATCGGATTACAAACGGACCGCACGTGTGACTTGCGATTAAATCGCATCGGTGTCCTTTAGAAAAGCCGGCAATTCATCCCCGGCTATACTGTAAAATCACACTGACAGCTTTAATAAAGAATAGAAAGAATAGATATACACACATAGAATACATATATATATATATATATATATGTCATTGTGACACATACATATACATATATTTATAGTTCTTACACTTCTACATACTGTAATAGCCGCTAATTCAATTGCCGGCTTTTGTGAAATCACAGAAGCCGACATGAAATGATACATTGTTTCCACACAGTTAACCATGTCATTTCCTGTATTTTGATATATGGTTTGAACTTACAATTACATATGTGTATTTGTGCAAAATTTCAGACATGTAGGGGTTAATTAAAGGTGTAAATTCGTTGAAAAAAAATGCGTGGGCTCCCGCTGTATTTTCTCCACCAGACAGACAAAGCAAGCGAGTGGGGGCAGATAATAATAGCCGAGGGAGGGTACATTTTTTTTGTGCCCCCCCTGGCTACTAACATCTGCCCCCAGACACCCAGAAAGGGCAAATCTATAATTAGATTCGCCCTTTCTGGCACTTTGCCCGTCTATTCCCATTGCCCTGTAGCGGTGGCGAATGGGTTAATAAGGCGTTAATGTCACCTTAGTATTGAAAGGTGACCTTAAGGCAGGTTAATAATTGAGAGCTGTCAATTAGACAACTATCAAATATTAATCCTATTGTATGATACAAAAATCAAACACACACAGTTTAATAAAAAATAAGTTTAATGAAATAATCACACAGTTTTTGACCATATTTTATTTTCCTGCTAAAACCATTTCCTGTAATAAAAATAAAATAAAAAAGCCAAATTATTCGTACCAATCCGATGTACAGTCAGGTCCCACGGTGTAATCCATCAGAAATGGTTAACAGGTTAGAGCTCGCAGAGAGCTATAATGCTGTCTCCAAGTAGTAACCCCATGAATGAATCAGTTACTCTCCCAGTGAAAGAAGAGGAATAGATTCATGAATGGAGCTTAATTGATTTATTGCCACTTTCACTTCAGTGACCTGACCTAACGTGAAAGTGGATACAATCAATTAAGCTTCATTCATTAATCACATCCTCTCCTGTTGGCAGGAGATAAGCTCATTCATTCAGGAGCTATCAGATGAGCACGCAGGATTACTTGCGCTGCTTATCTGATTGCTAGTTAACCCTTTGTGAAGGATTACATCGTGGGACGTGACAGATCACCAGATAGGTAAGAATAATGTTGTTTTATTATTTTATATTTATTTTAGAAGAACAAGGGCTTCGAACGGATTAAGAGTGAAATAAAAGATGGTCAAAAATATGTGTTTTGATTTCATTAAAATTATTTATTCTTAAAGTGTGTTTGTGTTTTTTTATTTACTTCAATAGGATTAATAATTGATAGTTGTCTAATTGACAGCTCTCAATTATTAACCTGCCTTAAGGTCACCTTTCAATACTAAGGTGACATTAACGCCTTATTAACCCATTCGCCACCGCTACAGGGCAATGGGAATAGACGGGCAAAGTGCCAGAAAGGGCGAATCTAATTATAGATTTGCCCTTTCTGGGGTGTCTGGGGGCAGATGTTAGTAGCCAGGGGGGGAACAAAAAAAATGTACCCTCCCTAGGCTATTATTATCTGCCCCACTCGCTTGCTTTGTCTGTCTGGTGGAGAAAATACAGCGGGAGCCCACGCATTTTTTTTCAACGAATTTACACCTTTAATTAACCCCTACATGTCTGAAATTTTGTACAAATACACTCATGTAATTGTAAGTTCAAACCATATATCAAAATACAGGAAATGACATGGTTAACTGTGTGGAAACAATGTATCATTTCATGTCGGCTTCTGTGATTTCACAAAAGCCGGCAATTGAATTAGCGGCTATTACAGTATGTAGAAGTGTAAGAACTATAAATATATGTATATATATATATATATATATATATGTCACAATGACATATATATATATATATATATATATATATATATATGTATTCTATGTGTATATATCTATTCTTTCTTTTGTGATTTAAATACTATTCTTTTGGATCCATTATATGTCAGTTTTGCAAGCCTGCGAGAAATTCTCGCAAGTCGGATGAAAATCGGATGTTACAAGGTACACACACATGCGACTAAATCGCATCTTTGAAGGAAAATCGGATGCCAGAAGGATGTGTGATGTTTGCATTTTGATCCGACAATCGACCGACTAAAACGGACCGATTTTTTGTAGTTGTGTGTGACGCCGGCCTTAATGTTAAAATCACATGTCTTATCTCATGATTTGAGCATCTTATTATTTGCACTTTAGACACATTTATAGCATCTGTTTAACAATAGTTGCTATTATTTATTCAAGGTATCTTTCGCTCTGTTTTTGGAGGCTCTTATTGAATTTATCTTATTTTGCAATACAAGTTTCTGTAATAAGCTTAACTATATTTCTTTTAGCAATAAAAACGATTTCGTCAGTCTGCCTTCCTTATCCATGTTGTTTAGAACAACATAGTTTACAAAACTGAATCTGTGATGAGAAGATCATAAAAATGTGTCTTCCAGGGTAACTAAAAGTATTTTAAGATTTTAGCTACTATGGAATAGCCTTCACGTGCCTATATTCAAGTCTTTTATTCATGTTATTAAAACAACATTCATTAATTGTTCAACAAATGTTCACTTGAGATGACCACAATACTTTAGGAGAACTTTCAGTGAGTCACTCCAATTTACTGCTGGTCTGCTTAACATCCAGACAACCCAAACAAGGCAATTAATGAAGACATGTCGTTTTGAATTATGCCCCATAGATTCTATATGTCGTTAAAAAGCCTATACATCTTTGCATAGTGGGACTTAGCAGGGGGATGGGTACATATTTTATGCTTGGAATTTTTGCCTGTTCCCATTTTTTGCTTCTTGCCATCATTGTAGCAACCAAAGTATTATTGTCATGGAGATTACTCTATGTGCCATTCAGTGTAAGAACGGTATTCCTGATATTACAGAAAAAATTTCTATGGTTGTTCCATAGACCTAAATGAGGTTTGTAAAAATCATACCAATATGCACTTTGTTATAAATGCATTTCTCTTGTCTAACATGTTGTGATATTCAGAATGCCTAAAGAATAAGAATACAGAAAAAAACGTACTCCGGTGTAGAAAAATATAAAACTTTGTCTTTAATGGAAAAAATTCATAAAAACAGGCACAATGGGGACAACATATACAGGGTGGGCCATTTATATGGATAAAGCAAGAAAAGGAAGAATCCAGCTCAGGACGGAGTAGGCAAAAATAGGACAAACCTTTATTGGACAAACTTAAAATATCCAAAACATAGCACACACCTGGTACACCAGTGAAGGCGATCAACGCGTTTCAACTAAAAAGTCTTACTCATGATCATGGATTGTCAATGCAACCCTCTTCTCCCACACTTTACACACTTATGGCAACACCGCGGAAGAAATGCTAGCACAGGCTTCCAGTATCCATTGTTTCAGATGCTGCACATCTCGTATCTTCACAGAATAGACAATTGCCTTCAGATACGAGATGTGCAGCATCTGAAACAATGGATACTGGAAGCCTCTGCTAGCATTTCTTCTGCAGTGTTACTATCAGTGTGTCAAGAGTGGGAGAAGAGGTTTTCATTGACAATCCAACACAATGGGCAGCACTTTGAACACATTTTATAAGTTGTCATAAACTTGTAAATAACTCATGAAAAAATAAAGTTATGTTAAAACCAAGCACACCATTGTTTTTCTAGTGAAATTCTCAATAAGTTTGATGTGTCACATGACCCTCTTCCCATTTGAAAAAAAATAAAGTTGGATCCAAAATGGCTGACTTCAAAATGGCTGCCATTGTCACCACCCATCTTAAAAAGTTTTCCCCCTCCCATATACTAATGTGCCACAAGCAGAAAGTTGATATCACCAACCATTCCCATTTTATTTAGGTGTATCCATATAAATGGCCCATCCTGTATATCTACGGGAGCTACCAACCGACGCATTTCGACACGCCAGTCTTAACCATAATTACGTGTCGGTTGGTAGCTCTCTGAGATACATATGTGGTTTGCATTGTGCCTGTTTTTATGATTTTTTTCCATTAAAGACAAAGTTTTATATTTTTCTACTCTGAGGTACCTTTTTTCTTCATTCTTTGGAACTTGCATGCCCAAGCCTAGGCAGCTCCGTGCATGGAACAGATTCTTGGAAAGAGACTGCAAATAGTGAGCAGACTTCTCCCATTCCACATTCCTTTTTATATAAAATAATAAGAATGGGCTTAGCATGCCATGATTTTTCACACTTTGGTAACCATTGCAGAATTTTAACCCTTCAATTTATTAGTAATGGAAAATTGCTTTCAATTAAGGAATCTGAAGCAAATTGTGCATATACTGTATCTTAATTTGGTACTTCTTGGAATATCATAAACACAGAAAATAAATTCTATGTCAGCTTAGATTTGTGCCATATTCTGCCTGCACTGATGAAAAATCTGACAGTTGATGACTATGCCTCGCCTAGTTATTCTGTCCACTTTTCATGCCACTTTACAAAACCAATATGAGATGAAAATTAAAAAGTTGCATACTTTTGGGCAAATATGACATGGGCCCAACTTTACACGTTTTTATGGCACAAAACAGGAGCAAATGACTTAATTTCCACATTGTTCTCCAGCCAAACTGAAGGCTAAATAATAAATACTATGGAGGCGATTCATCAAGACTAGCAATTCTCTTGCTGGTCTTGATGAGGGGGCCTTTTGCAGCAGGTGTTTCTGACTCATTAAGAAGCTCACATCTCTTAATGAATCAGGTGAGGCATGTAATGGTTTGCAGCCCTATCTATCTCGCCATAAATATTGCTCCAGCCTAAGGCCAGGATCACACATGCGAGGAATACGGCCGAGTCTAGCATGTTAATACCCGGCACTGCCGCCGGCCTCGGGAGTGGAGGGTGCAGCCGCATAGCAATACAAGAAGACACACGCTCTGCTCCCGACTTTGAAAAGTCGAACTTTTAAGCAAAAGCGCTATTGCACAGAAAAATGCGACTTTTGATGTGTTGACGTCATTCTTGCCCCAGTTCCTACAAGGTGAGTAGAGCTGGTGCAAAACGGGGGTGGGGCGAGACATCATAAATCTTAGGCCGGGATCACATCATTTAGGACAACATTGGATTATTCAGAGATCCACAATGAACTTCTGGAGTGAGTTTGCTGCACTGAAAGTAAAGGGGCCGAATAATATTGCATGCCCCATTTTTCAGTTTTTGCGTTTTCCACAAAAATTAAAAAAAACAATAAATGTCATTCAGCTTCACAATTGTGTCCCACTTGTTGTTGATTCTTCACCAAAAACAAACATTTGGTATCTTTATGTTTGAAGCATGATATGTGGGAAAAGGTTGAAAAGTTCCAGGGGGCCGAATACTTTCGCAAGGCACTGTATATAAATCTCATGCCCACAGTGGTATTTTATTAATCGGCATACACTGACCTGCAATGTGTGTGTGACTTCCACAAAATGTTAATTTCTCTTGCGCGAGTGCTGATTTTTATGTGGATAGTCCCCATAGAATTGCATTAGGTGTGTGGAATTCACAGCTAAACAACGCATATACATTTTTAGTGCGTTTCAAGAAAGCTTTGTCATAGCAAAATACCAAGAAGTATCAAAAACAAGAGGCAAAAAGATAAAAATTGCAGCTGCAATAACGCAATAAAAAGCACATGAGAAAAAAGCACTAAAAAAAGCAATGAAAAAAATGTAAGTAACCTAATTTACATAATAGCTGTAGAAATGGTGCAGAAAATATACAACATCACATACTCAAGAAAATTTATCACACAGGGAATGCTGCATATTATACTACGCCATATAAGACTTAGATACCACCTACAGTGGCATGTAAAAATGTGGGTACCCTGGTACCCCTTGTGAGCAGTTACGCAAGTTGAATGGAATAATGGATTCAATGATATTTCAACAAATTATTCATGCAACCATAATACCATCTGTAAAAAAGCTGAAGTTGAAAAGAGGATGGCTTCTACAAATGGATAATGATTAGAGATGAGCGACTTTGCCTCCGGGAGGGTAGAGCTGAATTTCCAAAAGTTGAGTCGAACGAAATCGGCCGACTATCGGAAAAAGTCGGAGTTCTGACTGAAACTCAACCCGACTCAAATGCAAGTCAATGGGGAAGTAAAGTCTGCAGGGAGTGGAGCACAGTAAACACACCTACAGTGCCCATTTCACTGCCAACGACATCAATTCTTATTACTTAAGCTTGGCAACCTTAATTTACTTTATAATAATAGTAACGCATTGAAATCTGGGAGTTATTTGGCTAAAGTTGTGGGGGGGCAGGGCTGGCTCCAGGTTTTCGTGGACCCAGGCGAAAGAGTCTCAGTGGGCCCCTTTAACACATACCACAATTCATGATGCTCCGATACGGCAGAGAAATATAGGTATAGTACAATGCCAAATACTTCACTTCTTACATTACATGAGTGATATCTATTGTAAATTCTACAATAGCTCAAAAACCGGACAGCAGGGCCCACTCGCCGTCAGGCACCCCGGCGCCCGTTAGCGGTGTCAGTGCCGCCACTGGGCCCCCCCCCGCTTGCTCAGGGCCCCGGCAGGAGCCGGCGCAATACTCATCTCTCCCCGTGCCTCCGCTGCCGCAGCTCCGAGCTCCAGGGGGCGCCTGCACCGGCACTTCCTCTCTCACAGCAGCGCCGCTGAATGACGTCATCACTCAGCGGCCGGCTGTGGCAGAGAGCGCGCGGACGCCGGACAGGTGAGATCGGTGTGTGTGTGTGTGTGCCTGTGTGTATGTGAGAGAGTGCTGCCTGCGGTGCTGTATGTGTGATGGTGGTGGGGGGAGGCAGGCAGTGATGGTGGTGAGGAGGCAATGATGATGATGATGATGGGGAGGCAATGATAATGGGAAGGCAATGATGATGATATTAATGGGGAGGCAATGATAATGATATTAATGGGGAGGCAATGATAATGGGAAGGCAATGATGATGATGATATTAATGGGGAGGCAATAATGATATTGGGGAGGTAATGATGATGATGATGGGCAGGCAATGATGATGATAATGGGGAGTCTTTCCACAGCGCCCTTTCCTGAGCCGTAACAGTGCAGAACGCAGCACAGTGTAGAGGAGAGCTCCATATTTTGTATGGAGCATTATATGTGTTCCAGTATTCTGTATGGAGCATTATATTGGGTCCAGTATTCTGTATGGAGCATTATATGGGGGATGGTGGGGTGACATCCTGCATGGGGTATTATATGGGTGATGAGGGGGAGACTATGTGGTGCCCATAATATTGTATGGAGGACTGTACTGTCCAGTCTGTACTGTGCGCTGTGAGGATTTGGCGGTTTTTGAGCTATTGTACAATTTACAATAGATATCAGTCATGTAACGGAAGAAGAGAAGTGTTTGGCGTTGTGCTATACCCATATTTCTCTGCAGTATCTGTGCATCATGAATCGTGGTCTGTGTTAAGGGGGGCCACTGAGACTCTTTCGCCCGGGGCCCCTTAAAAACCTGGAGCCGGCCCTGCCGGACAGTATAGTCCTCCATACAGTATTATGGGCACCACATAGTGCGCCATACAGAATAATGAGCCCCATATATTGCTCTGTACAGAATAATGAGCTACATATATTGCTCCATACAGAATAATGAGTCCCATATATGATGCTCCATACAGAATAATGGGCCCAATATAATGCTTCAAACAGTATAATGAGCCACATATATTGCTCCATACAGAATAATGAGCCCCATATATTGCTCCATATATAATTGGTCCATATGATGTTCCATACAGTATATGATGAGCTCCACATAATGCTCCAGTATATGATGGTCCCCATATGTGCCATACAGAATAGAACGGTCCCCATAGTGTATAATGAGCCCCACATATTGCTCCATACAGTATAATGAGTCACAAATAAAGCTCCATACAGTATATGATGGCCCCATATATTGCTTCATACAGAATGGGCTCCATATAATGCTCCATACAGAATAGGCCCCATATGTGCTCCATATGATGCTCCATATATAAAGGGCCCTATATGATGCCCCATAATTAATGAACCCCATATGATGCTCTAGTATATGATGGGACCCATATATGATGCTCCAGTGTATAATGAGCCCCATATAATGCTCCAAATATCATGGTCCCCATACATAATGCTCCATATATAATGGGCTCCATGTGATGCTCCATATATAATGTGCCCCATATGATGCGCCATATATAATGGGCCCCATATGATGCTCCAGTATATGATGTGCCCCATGGATGATGCTCCAGTGTATGATGGGCCGATAAAATGCTCCATATATAATGAGCCCCATATGATGCTCCAGTGTATAATGGGCCCCGTATATGATGCTTCAGTGTATGATGGGCCTCATTTATAATGCCCCACTGTATGATGGGCCCCATATATAATGCTCTAGTGTATAATGCTCCCCATATATTGCTCCAAACATTAATGAAAATACCTCTCCTCGCTGGGCACTGCTCTACTCTGGACTCCTCAGCATCACCATCTACCAGCTCTCTGCACTGTGACTGTTCAGGCAGAGGGCGCACAGATGTGACGTCATCACGCTCTCTGACCTGAATGTCACTGTCAGGAAATGCGGAAGACGTCATAGTGGTGGAGCAGGGAGAGGTAAGTATTGCAAGTGCTGGGGCCCTGAGCAAGCAGGGGGGGCACACTCGCGGGCGCTGGCACTGGTACAGGGCCCCTCATAGTACGCGTGTGTCTCACCCCTACCTCATAGTACATAGGTGTCTCTGATGGCAAGTGGGCCTCCCCACCTGCTCAGGTCCCCGGCACTTGCCCGGGTGCGCCAGGTGCTGACGCCGGCCCTGGGGGGGTACTGTCACGCTGTCTCTGCGTACAGGAGGTCAGGGGCCTAAGCTGACCCTAAGCTGGGGCCCTGACTAATCCCTCTACCTGGAGGTACTGTTAAAGGTACAGAGGTCCAGGCCGCCAGCGTAACCCCTATCTCCTGAGGTTCCCTGAACCTCAGTAATCTAGTCCTGAGAAGGACCCCGATCACAACAACAGGGGACAGGATAATATAAGCCAACACACAGTACTAGACGAACGAGACAGTACAAGGGGAAAACCAAAAACCACCTTGCATACAAAAACTCACACCACAACAACAGAGGGAACACCAACGGGTAAGGAGATAAATGATAAAGTGAGGAAGGGAAAAAACCACACTAAGTACACTTCACTCCAAACTCCAAAATACCACGAGTCGCTCTGTTTGTCTGCAAGGAATGCTTTCACCGACAACTTCCCTAACAGACCGGCAGGTATTTGAAGGAGTCCCACTACTGCAGCATTGACTGCAGCTGGGCGAGGCTGGGCCTCATCTAGTACAGAGAGAGAGAATTAACTCCCTCACTGCCGAAAAACACAAAGCACCAAAAACTCAGCTGCGAGAAGTCAGGCTGTGTAATCGTGACGATCTTCGTGGCGACACACCCGTGACAGTACCCCCCCTTCTACGAGGGGCCTCTGGACCCTCAGGGCCAGGTTTATCCGGGTGAGTCGTGTGGAAGGCCCAAATTAATCGGTCTGCGTTAATATCCGACGCAGGAACCCACATCCTCTCCTCAGGACCATACCCCTTCCAATGAACTAGGTACTGAAGGGACCGGCGATTAAAGCGTGAATCGATGACTTTCGATACCTGAAACTCCAAGTTACCATTGACCACCACTGGAGGAGGAGGTAAAGGTGAGGTATCACCGGCGCCACATACCTCTTAAGCAACGATCTGTGGAACACGTTGTGAATTTTAAACGTAGGGGGGAGGTCAAGACGGAATGCCACCGGATTAATTATAGAACTGATCCTGTACGGCCCAATGAACCTGGGACCCAGTTTCCAGGAGGGAACCTTAAGTTTTATATTCCTGGTAGACAACCATACCCGATCGTTCACACTTAGGTCCGGACCAGACACTCTCCTCCTATCAGCCATACATTTGTATCGGTTCCCCATAGTATTCAGATTATTCAGCACCCCTCTCCATACTGAAGCGAGTGATGACGAAAATCGTTCCTCCTCAGGAACCCCCGAAGAGCCCCCCCTGCTGAAAGTACAAAACTGGGGGTGAAAACCATATGCCCCAAAAAACGGGGACTTACCAGTGGAGTCGCTTCGCCTATTATTAAGAGCAAACTCTGCCAGAGGCAAGAAAGAAGCCCAGTCCTCCTGGTTCTCTGACACAAAACACTGGAGATATGTCTCCAAGGTCTGGTTCAGACGTTCCGTCTGACCATTGGTCTGAGGATGAAAAGCCGATGAAAATGACAAATGCATCCCCCGCCGTGTACAAAATGCCTTCCAGAATTTGGACACAAACTGAGACCCCCGATCAGACACCACATCGGAGGGTACCCCGTGAAGCCTCACAATCTCCCCAATGAACACCTGCGCAAGAGTTTTAGCATTAGGAAGAGCAGGAAGAGCGATGAAATGTGCCATCTTGCTGAACCTGTCCACTACAACGAGTATGACCGTTTTACCCGAAGACGGCGGGAGGTCCGTAATAAAGTCCATGGACAGATGAGTCCAAGGACGCTCCGGGATCTTCAAAGGTAAGACGGCCCCAGACGGATGGGTATGTGGGGTCTTAGAGCGCGCACAAACCCCACAGGACGCGACAAAAGTTACCACCTCCCTATGTAAGTTAGGCCACCAAAACCGACGCGAGAGGAGATCCAGAGTTGCTTTACTCTCTGGGTGTCCTGCCAAAGCTGAATTATGGTGTGCCTCGATCACCCTTTGTCGCAACTGATCTGGAACAAACAGTCTCCCTGGAGGTCCAACAGGGGCGTCCCCCTGAGCCTCCAATACCTCCTCCTCAAGCTCAGAGCATACTGCCGACACCACCACCCCCTCCTGAAGGATAGGAACCGGGTCATCCGTATTCCCTGCCCCAGGGAAACTACGAGATAAGGCATCCGCCTTTACATTTTTTGACCCAGGACGATATGTGACGACAAAATTAAACCTAGTAAAAAACAACGACCACCTAGCTTGTCTGGGATTCAGACGTTTTGCAGACTCCAGATATAGCAGATTCTTGTGATCGGTGATGACGGTGACCGGATGGACTGCCCCCTTCAAAAAATGGCGCCACTCCTCAAAAGCTAACTTAATGGCCAAGAGTTCCCTGTTGCCGACATCGTAATTCCTCTCAGCGGACGACAATTTTTTAGACAAAAAGGCGCACGGATGCCACTTACCAGGGGACAAACCTTGTGACAATACTGCTCCCACCCCTACCTCGGAAGCGTCTACCTCTACAATGAACGGCTGTGACGCATCAGGTTGAATGAGTATGGGTGCCGAGGCAAAACATTTTTTCAAGGAGGAGAATGCTTGACAAGCCTTGTCAGACCACCTAGAAAAATCCGTCCCCTTTTTTGTCATGTCTGTGAGAGGTTTAACCATGGATGAGAAATTACGAATAAATTTCCGGTAATAATTAGCAAACCCCAGGAAACGTTGTAGAGCCTTAAGATTCTCTGGCAGATCCCACTCAAGAACTGCCCGCACTTTCCCAGGGTCCATACGAAAACCGGACGCTGAAACCAGGAAGCCTAAAAACTGGAGTTCCTGTACGGCGAACACACACATTTCCCATTTGGCGTACAGTTTATTATCCCGCAAGATCTGTAACACCTGCCTAACATGCTCCTGATGAGACACAAGATCCGGCGAGTAAATTAAGATATCATCCAGATATATGACAACAAACTGCCCCACCAGGCGGCGAAAAATGTAATTTACAAAGTGTTGGAACACCTCCGGGGCATTAGTCAGACCGAATGGCATGACAAGGTTCTCATAATGCCCCTCCGGAGTGTTAAACGCAGTCTTCCACTCATCCCCCTCCTTCATTCTAATCAGATTGTACGCCCCCCTGAGATCCAACTTAGAGAACCATTTGGCGCCCACGATCTGATTGAAGAGATCGGGAATAAGTGGGAGCGGATACGGATCTCGGACCGTAATCCAATTAAGTTCACGGAAGTCCAGGCAAGGGCGTAGGCCTCCATCTTTCTTCTTCACAAAGAAGAACCCCGCGGCCACCGGGGAAGATGAAGGTCTAATATGCCCCTTAGCCAAACTTTCAGAAATATAATCCTTCATGGCCTGCCTCTCTGGACCAGATAGGTTATACAACCTAGATTTAGGTAACTTGGCCTTAGGGAGCAGTTTTACAAAACAGTCATACACGCGATGAGGAGGTAGTTCCTGACACCCTTTCTCCGAGAATACATCCTCAAAGTCCGCCAGAAATGGAGGTAAGACCCTAGGAGTGACCGCACCGATGATGACCGTATTCATGCAGTTTTTATTACAGAATTCACTCCATTGGCTTATCTCTCTGGATTGCCAATTAATAACAGGGTTATGCTTAGTTAACCAAGGAAGGCCCAACACTATAGGAGTGGGAAGACCCTCCAACACGTAACAAGACAACAGTTCTTTATGTATCGCCCCCACTTGAAGTTTTACGTTATGCACCGCTTGCAAAAAACTTCCCTGACCGAGAGGCCTGGCGTCGATCGAGAATATGGGGATGGGTTTAGCCAACACACTCAATCGCATACCTTGAACCCGGGCAAACCGAGCCTCTACCAGATTAGCCCCGGCCCCACTATCCAGAAGAACAGATATCCTCTCAGTTCTCGTACCCACCACCACCTCCGCCGGTACGAGAAACTGAGACGAACCTAGGGACGAAATACCTACTCCCAGATTGCCGTCCACCACACAACCTGGGATCAATAGTTTTCCGACGACCCTTTACTCTGCAAAGGACGGGATGGACACCCCCCAATAAAATGTCCCTTTCTCCCGCAGAAGGAACACCTTCCTGTCTTGTGGCGCACCGCCGGTCCCCTCCCCCGAAATGATGTCCCTCCTAATTGCATAGGCTCCTCTGGACTGACCAGGGGAACCTCCATATAAGGGACCCTTGAAGAAGGTGGAGTCATCACAGGGGGCGGAGTTACCCTGCACCTCTCCAGAAGCCGTCTGTCAATGCGAATAGCAAGGGCCATAGCGGCTTCCAGTGACGCGGGAGGGTCATACTGTGCCAACACATCCTTTAATTTGTCAGATAAACCTTGACAAAACTGGCTCCTAAGAGCCGGGTCATTCCACTGGGTGTCCGTGGCCCACCTACGGAACTCCGAACAGAATTCCTCCGCCGGACGATCTCCCTGCTGTATCTTACGTAACTTAGATTCAGCAAGGGAGACCCGATCCGGGTCATCATATACAAGACCCAGAGCTGCGAAAAACCTATCCACTGACTGGAGAGCCGTGGAGCCCGGGGGAAGTGAGAACGCCCATGATTGGGGGTCCCCTTGTAGGATCGAGATGACAATTCCCACCCTTTGATCTTCACTCCCCGATGACCGAGGTCGCAGCCGAAAGTACAATTTACATGCCTCCCGGAAAGCAAAAAACTTGTCCCGCCCTCCAGTGAACCTGTCAGGGAGAGCTACTTTAGGTTCAGGTCCGGCTTGCTCCAGGGGTACAAAACCTTGGACTTAACGTCCGCCAGCTCCATGGACAAACTCTGCAACTGCCGAGCTAGACTGGCTACTGGATCCATGGTGGCTGGAGAGAATCTTTAGTATGGGTCGGTGAAAATGTCACTCTGTCACTGTATACAGGAGGTCAGGGGTCTATGCTGACCCTAAGCTGGGGCCCTGACTAATCCCTCTACCTGGAGGTACTGTTAAAGGTACAGAGGTCCAGGCCGCCAGCGTAACCCCTATCTCCTGAGGATCCCTGAACCTCAGTAATCTAGTCCTGAGAAGGACCCCGATCACAACAACAGGGGACAGGATAATATAAGCCAACACACAGTATTAGACGAACGAGACAGTACAAGGGGAAAACCAAAAACCACCTTGCATACAAAAACTCGCACCACAACAACAGAGGGAACACCAACGGGTAAGGAGATAAATGATAAAGCAAGGAAGGGAAAAAACCACACTAAGTACACTTCACTCCAAACTCCAAAATACCACGAGCCGCTCTGTTTGTCTGCAAGGAATGCTTTCACCGACAACTTCCCTAACAGACCGGCAGGTATTTGAAGGAGTCCCACTACTGCAGCATTGATTGACGCTGGGCGAGGCTGGGTCTCATCTAGTACAGAGAGAGAGAATTAACTCCCTCACTGCCGAAAAACACAAAGCACCAAAAACTCAGCTGGGAGAAGTCAGGCTGTGTAATCATGACAATCTTTGTGGCGACACACCCGTGACAGGTACAGCCCAGTTAGGGAGGTGGAAAAACTGGCATATGTTGAGGTGTAGGCTGGACATTCAGCAGCTGCAAATGGAGGAATTGGAGAAGTCAGAGGAAGAGGAGGACAAAGCGAGCCATTTTGCTGGCAACCTATGTGTCATCACCAGGGGAAGGTGGTACAAAATCCTTTGAAACCCAGGCATGGTTCATTTTAATGAAAGTGAGATCACCTACATTTTGGGTCGACAGCCGAGTCCTTCTTTCTGTCAGGATTGATCCAGCAGCACTGAAGAATCTTTCTGATAGCATATTACCAGCAGGGCAAGCGAGCTCCTGTAAGGCATATTGTGCCAATTCAGGCCAGGTGTCCAGTTTACAGGCCCAGTAGTAAAAGGGGAATGAACTGTGAGGGAGAACATCGATAGGGGAGGAGAGGTAATTTTGAACCATAGTTGACAACTGCTGTCTCCTGTCTGTTGCAATCGATTCAGTATTACCAGTCGTGTGAGTGTTACTCGAGAAATCAGTCCACAAAATGGTCATCAAACCCCTGTCTCCAACGCCACTTCGGCTGTGTGCACCATGAACACCTCTTCCATGTTGCCCAGTACGGCTCGTGGTAGAACCTGCACCGCTGCTGTGTGCTGGGAATGCCTCTAACAAATGGTTTACCAGAGTTGCTTGTTTGTTCACCAATATTAGCTCTAGGTTCTCCTGTGGCATGATGTTTTGTAATTTGCCTTTATAGCGTGGATCGAGGATGCTGGTCAACCAGTAGTCATCATCCTTCATAATTTTTGCAATGCGGAGGTCCCTTTTTTTGATCCGCAAGACATAATCACACATGTGGGCCAATGTTCCAGGTGTCAATGATGCACTGCCAGTGGTGGGTGGAGGAGCACTTTCTGCCAAATCCACATCCCTCCAATCACGCACAAACCCTGTACCTGACCTTTGCAAGCCAACATTTTCTCTTGCCACCTGAGAAGCAAGCTCCTCCCCAAAATAATCAACCCCCTCCTCCTCCTCCTCCTGCTCTTCTTCCTCCACCTCATCCAGGACAGTTCCCTGAGCAGACAATGGCTGATTGTCATCAAGGCTTCCCTCCTCCTCCTCCTCCACTTCTTCCTCCTCCGCTGCAGACGCCTGATCCTTAATGTGCATCAAAGTTTGCATGAGCAGACGCATAAGTTGGATGCTCATGCTTATGATGGCGTCGTCTGCGCTTTCCAGCCGTGTGCATTATTCAAAACACTGAAGGACTTAACAGAGGTCTTTGAGCTTTGACCACTGCACACCCGACAACTCGATGTCTGCCCTCAAACTGCCTGCCTGTGTATCCTCCCACAAATGCATTACAGCCTGCCTCTGTTCGCACAGCCTCTCAACCATGTGCATGGTGGAGTCCCACCTTGTTGCAAAGTCTATGATTAGGCGGTGCTTGAGGAGGCTGAGCGATCGCTGCAGCCTCTGCATACGACTGGAGTCTATGGGAGAGCGATGAATGTGCAAGCACAGTCTTCGCACTTTATGGAGCAGGGCTGGTAACTCCGGATAATTATTTAGGAAGCACTGCACCACCAGGTTCAAGGTGTGAGCCAGGCAAGGTATGTGTCTGAGTTTTGCCAGGGCTATGGCCGCCACAAAATTACGGCCGTTATCACTGACTACATTGCCTGGCTCAAGATGTGGACTGCCCAGCCATGACTCAGTTTCTCGCTGCAAGTAGTCGGTCAGTACCTCCGTGGTGTGTCTGTTGTCACCCAAAGACATCATCTTTAAAACAGCATGCTGACGCTTACCACTTGCTGTTCGATACTGTGACACCTCGTGTGCAACACTGGCAGCTGCGGATGGAGTGCTCATGTGACAGCGCTCTGTCAACGAGCTTTCGCTTCTGGAGGAGGAGGAGGGTCAAATGCCTACAGCCAACTGTTGCCTATACCGTGGGCTAGGCAGCACTGTCCCACCAGCGCTGTCTCCTGTGGACCCTGCATCCACCACATTAACTCAGTGCGCAGTGATGGACACGTAATGGCCCTGGCCATGCCTACTGGCCCATGCATCTGTTGTGAGGTGCACCTTTACACTCACTGATTGTTTGAGTGCATGGACAATGCGGTCTTTCACATGCAGGTGGAGGGCAGGGATGGCTTTACTAGCAAAGAAGTGCCAACTGGGTAGGTCATAGCGTGGGACAGCATAGGCCATGAGCTCTCAGAAAGCTGCGCTTTCAACCAAACGGAAGGGCATCATCTCTAATGAGATCAGTTTGGCAATATAGGCGTTCAAAGCCAGTGTACGCGGATGAGGGGATGAGTACTTTCTTGTCCTACTCAGAGTCTCTGCTACGGTGAGCTGGACTTGAGAGCTGCATATGGGGGATCTAGCGGTGGACATGGCGGACTGAGAGGGGGTTGGTGATGGTGGTGGTGATGGCCTGGATGCAGTCTTTCATTGGTAAACCATTGGGATTCCCTGACTGCTTTGGCTTTGCGACGACACCTCAACATTTCTTGCTGGTGGTGTGCTAACCGGTGGGCTTACAGTGTGAGAAACAATGTAGCGTTGCTGGCTACCTTCAGTCGGAGCAGGTGCACGTGTACTACCTAAGGTTTTGTAGTCAGTCCACGCTTGCAAGTGCATGGTGTTTACATGTCTAAGCATGCAACTGGTATTCAAATTTCGGAGATTTTTCCCTCGGCTAAAGGTACTTCCGCACTTCTTACAGATATCCTTTGCCTCATCAATAGGATTTTGGCCAAAAAAGTGCCACACTGCACTCTTCCTACTATGGGAAAGCTTTTGAGGGCTTGCACGCTGTGCTAATTTGACCGTCTGGCCAAGCTGTCCTGCAACTCTTTTGCTTTTTGAACACGTTTTGGACTGCTACGGGCCTGCCAGATAACCGCAGCTGCGATGTCGATGCCTGCTGCAGATCCTCCTCCTCTTCTGAGCTATTGCCAGCGGCACCCTCTTCCCCCAATGGATGCCAATCCGGGTCAACAACTGGGTCATCCATCACCTCCTCTTCAATTTTATCTGCACCTTCCTCTGTGTCACCGTGTAAGGTGGTATAGTATGCTGGAAGGGGCAACTGAGTTTTATCAGGGTCAGATTCTGGCTCAGTAGACTGCGAGGGCAATGTAGTGCTCTGGGTGAATGTACCAGCAGAATAATATAGCAGTGACTGTGCATCAGTGCACTCCATTTCAGATTCATCTTGGACTGGGGAATTCAGGATTTGACTTGATAAGTTAGGCATGGTATGTGAAAAGAGCTCCATGGAGTAATCTGAAGTGTGGCCTGCCGGATCCTTAACTTTTGGTGGGGGTGAAGGACACAAGCAAAGGTGTTGCTCCTGACCAGGAGCCTGCACTGACTGCTCAGTGCTTGCAGTTTTTGAAACTTCAGAAGAGGAGGCGATAGAGCTGGAGGCTGTTTCGGCAATGTAAGCCAAAACCTGTTCCTGATGCTCCGGCTTTAAAAGTGGTTTAACTACTCCCAGAAAAGGGAGCCTTCCAGGCCTTCTGGAGCCAGATGATAACGCATGCTCAACACCTCCTGCCTTAGGTGCTATTGTGCTTTTGGCACTACCTGCAGATGCACCACCACCACAGCAATTCATGACCAAATATTGGCCTTAGAGTCTGCCAGCTATTGTAACCTGTTCAGAAGTTAGCGACATTTAGTTGGTAAAAATACACCTTTTCATTCCTGTCATGTGACTTTACATTAATTCCTGAAAATCACCTGAAGGGTTAATAAACTACCTGACAGTGGTTTTCAATATATCGTCCACGCAAGGGGGAGGTCATCCCAGTCAAATCAGACGTGCATGGTGAGAATTTTGATTAAGGCTATTACAGATTACTGTGACCGGCGTACCGGCCAGGGCGACCGGTTTTCAGAGTAGTAGACCTGGAGCATTGGCGTGCTCAGTGCAATTGGTGAGTTATCAGTTACCAGAGCAGCTTGTATGTGTCACAGATCATCTAAAAGAGGGATTCGTATTCTCCCAGGTGTCTGTTTCATTTGTACGTGTTCCTGTCTGTATCAGGTACTTTCGCTTTAAATTTACACTCAGAGCAGAGTGCGCTCTGTCACTACCTCATTCACTGCTGGCTGCAGGCTAAAGCCCCTTTGACCCCCCCTCCTCTGCTAATCACGTTGTCACATCTGTTTCCTGGTTTTGATCTTTTTGAGCTAGTTTTTGACTACAGGCTGAATCGTGAAAATTCTCAGGCATTCAGACTGAACTGTATTCATTTTTTTCTATTCTGAGGGATAACCTTTTTTTTGATACGTGATTTCAGTGTCTGTAGACACAGCGAGCAGGGATATAAGGGAGGAGGGAAGTGCTAGCAGCAGCAAGATGACATTCTGGAGGGCGGGAGGATAAAGTCTACGCTACCAGACAAGTCTCATAGTATTTTTTTTCTTTTTGTTTTTATCATTTTACAATCAGTTTTTCCACCTCTTTTCTGTTTTTAATTAGCTGTTTTAGTAACAAGGGTTTTTTCTTCTTGTCAACCTTGTTGTTTTTCAGAGTTTTACTATTAATACGTTTTTTTTTTCCCTCCCCTTTTTGATCAGCTTTTTGCTTTTAGAGTTTTTTACTAAACTGTGTAGGGTTTTCTTTTTTCTTTTTAAATCTAACTTTTGTTTTTAAAGTTTTTCTTTTAAGTAAATTTTTAAATAATTTTGGAGAGGTTTTTCTAATCAACTTATTTTAGAGTTTTATTTTAGAGTTTTATTCTCCAACCAGCAAGCTCTACTAGCGTGCTTTAGACCAAGGACAGAAACACAGAGAATCCGGGCAGCTCCATACCCCTCCATTCAGTGTCCTTGCACACAGATAAAGAAATTGCAGGCTGAGGGAGAACACACAAACAATTGCGCAGCGGCTTCACTCACCCCTCCCATCAGGCATTCAGCAAAGACAAGAATTTCAGTGTCCTTGCACACAGAACCAGAATGCAGCAGTTCTCAGATTTTTAATCACCTTTGTTGAATAGGTTTTTGGAATAGACACAGTATGTGAGAATCGAAGGGCTAGGCATGTGAATAGAAGGTCAGAGTACGTGAGAATCCAATGGACGGGCGGACTTTACGCTGCACAATGAAATGTTTTTTTTGTTTTTTGAAAGGCACAGGAAAGTTTGTTTTTAGATTGCCGTCTGCTATAAAAGAGCAGTGGGGGTCTTGCATCGTGTAGAAGGTACAGCAAGTTATTTGAATGGACCAGGAAGTGATTTTTATGTGAATAAGATTGAAAAGGTGTTAAATCGTCTGTGAAAAAATGATCACGGATATGTCACAAGAGCAGGATCTAGAGCCACACACATCACATGTCCATCATGTGGAGACACGGGACAGGTGTAGGCTGCTCTCATTGAATAAGGAGCCTTGTACAGGGAAAAACGCTCCCCGCCTCTCTCCACAGGGAGAAGGCATTTTTGCTTCAACGGTCCCCTCTCAAGCATCGCAGGGGGGACACCCTCTCCTCTTTCTTCTCTCAGTCCCTTTCTCCTTCTTCAGACTTCTCTCCTCTTTCCTCGCTGCCTTTCCTCTCTATCCTTCTTTCCCTATCATTCCTTCTTTCCCCTCCCTCACATCTCTGACACATCCATTTTCTTCCTCTTCTTCTATCTCTTCCTCTCCATCTCTCAAACCTTCTTCTTTTTCTTCTTCTACTTCTCCCCCTCCATCTTTCTCCACTTCTCCACCTCCATCTTTCTCCACTTCTCCCCCTCCATCTCTCTCTCTCCCCCCTTTCACGCTCTCCTCCTTCATTTTCTTCTCTCCCCTTCCATCTCTCTTCTCTCCCCCTCCTCTACACCTCACTCCTCCCTCACACCTCCCCTCTCTTCCTCTTTTTTCTACTTTGTTATCAACCGGGTCAACGCCCAATCAAAGCAATGTGGTGTCCCTGTATTCAGTGCCTCCAGCACAGGGCACCCTGTCTATCCCAAGCACAGTACAAACATTGCCAGTCATTATATCAGAAGAAAGTGCAAATCTAACTACACAAAGCGCTGCAGGTAGCCCCCAGACACAACAGCTATCAGAGCCCACAGTCGGGGCTTCACAGGGGGGAGGTGTAGCTACAGACACAAATGAGGAACCTCAGTGCCGAGCAGAGCTGCCAACATGGAACTATGACACTGATCCACCGCAGCCTCACCCAGTGTATGCACCAAGCACATCATGTCACTTCTCATCTGATGAAAATGAAGACACAACGTCATACATGCTGCCCAATACTAGGGAAGAAAACCCACAAGCACCAAGAGAGCAGGGACAGGCACCATCCTATGAGCCCTTCATCCCAAGCCAGGTGATCAGTATGCTGCCAGACCCAGGGATACACCCCATGCCATTTTGCCAAAAATGCAGCAGATCCAGCGAACGTATGCAGCAGCCTGGATTGATCTCTGGGCCGTAATGGAAATAAAAGCAGGTGATGCATTCTGGCCAATTATGAGAGAACACTTCAAGCTTCCAGCAGAATTAGATGCGTATGCCTGGGAGACAGGACCAAAGCTAATTGAGCAGCTCAGAGAGTGGGCCAAAGGCAGACTAGCAGGACAAGCTCTCAGCCTACATGACATGAGTCAAGACAAGACAGAGTCTGTGGAGAAGTTCCATGACAGAGTTATGCAAGTGTTTCAAGATTTGGGCCTCATTACCCATGATCAGACACACAGACGGATGTTGGCACAGGCTTTTGTGCATGGACTGAGAGAACCAATCAGGAAACCACTGGTAGTAGCCAGGCCTGAGTACACGTCAATAGCAATGGATACCCTGCTCGCAGTAGCAAAAAGGATTGAGTCCCACCGGGACAGAAGGGATGTCCAGTGTTACAACTGTGGCGAGTTTGGTCATTTCCAGAACCGGTGCAGAGCACCGACTTCGCCCAGAAGAAGAAGAAACACAGAAAGCAGTGAAGAACCCCGTCCATAGGACACCAGCACACCAAGTCCACAGGGAACCCCACCAGTGGGACCAATATCCTGAGAGTGCATGGCGTAGTCAGATCTTTTCTTGTGGAACTCCGCAACCTCACCTATCTATCAGAATCATCTGCGTCCTGCATGGGAATTGATGGTCAAGTCAGATATTTCCAGATTATGAAGCCCCTGAGCGTGTGGACTCAGCCAGAACACTCCATCATGTCCCAGTTTGTTGTGTCAAAGACCTGCACCCTCAACCTATTGAGAGTGGACCTACTGCAGAAGCTGAAAGCGACCAGAGTGTTCCAGGAAGATGGGACCATGACACTTTCTTCACCCCTGACCCAAAAAGAAACAGGAACCTCAAACAACTACACTGCAGACCCATCACAGGAGGTGCTGGACATAGTACCAGAAAAGCCACTCCATCACCCAGAGTCAAGATGTCTCTGACCAACTGAAGGTCTAAGTGAACTCGCCTAAGAAGACGGCCTGAGAACTTTGACATTGGCCATGATATTCAACTCAAGAAGGACCCTACTCGCTTCATGGAATGGCAACACCACATCCGGCTCCAACGCCAGAGGTTCATCTTTTGCAAGCACCAGGAGGTGCCCCTGCAATCAACTAGTTCACCCAGGCCCTAGACCGGCAAAAGGCCACTCAGCTCTTCAAACTTGTGCACAAATACTGACCTGAGACCGAGCTGCTGAAAAAGAAACAACTGATGGCCCGTGCTAAGAAAAAAGCAGCCGGTTAAGGAGACGTCCCAACAAGAAGACCCCCTGTGACCAGAGCAGGTGCTAACACAGTGACTGCCTTGGTGGAGAACAAGAAAGCCAGCTGGTCGTCATCTCTCATGATGTGGATCCTAGTAGACGGCTTGTTTTCCCGTCAGCTCTGTGCCGGGAGATGGGAGTCCCCTGCCGCATAGTGAAGGACATGGCCAAACTGGGCTGCCTCGCCCATCGGAATCAATCCCAGCTTTCCACAGTGAAAAAAAAAAGACTGTAAACCCCACTGAGTTCAGAATGGTGCAAGGCCTGGAGGCCGTGAAAGAGGCTACGGTATTTGAAACCCCAACAGTGCTGAACCCGCACACTCTGCTCTCAAAAGTCCCAGTCACCGCAACGGTATTCACGGTGAATATGCAGGAGTCACTCTTCTACAACACGTGGATGACCTTCTCTTTTGTGTGGTTGACATCGATACCTGCACAGTCCATTCCTTGTCTCTCCTACTCTACCTGGAGGAACAGCAACGCAAGGTCTGGAAGAACAAAGTCCAGTGGTGTCAGAAGCAAGTTACATCCCTGGGACACTGTATTGCCCACCAGACGAAACACCTGTCAAATGACTGGAAGACCACTGTGGAGAAGATGGCTCCCCCAACAACTCCGAAAATGCTGCAGGCCTTCCCTGGTCTAGTGTCGTATTGCAGAACCTGGATCCCTGATGCCTCAGTCCTAATGCAGCCTCTGTGCGCTTGCATCAACGCAACCCCGCTCCTTCTATCGGACGCAGCCTTCAACTCATTCAGAAAGAAGGTCATGCTACTGGAGTCCTGACACGGATTCACGGGGGAAACAGAGACTTTTAGGCTGCCTCTCAGCCCGCTTGGATCCAGTTGCAAGAGGAGCACCCTCCTGCCTGATGGCAGTATCTGCAGCACAAGCCTTCCTGGACAAGACTACTGACATCACTCTTGGACAGCCACTGGAAACTCTCACTCCACACAACATCTTGGCAATCCTCAATCAAGCTCAACCAACAATAATCTCCCCACCGCCAGACATCTTTGTGGCGCCTCTATCAAGCTCAACCAACAATAATCTCTCCCACCGCCAGACATCTTTGTGGCGCATCTATCGCTTTTGTCTCACAATGTCACCGTCTCCAGACCTACAGTCCTCATCCCGGCCACTCTACTCCCACTCCTAAGGGGGATACAATATGGACTTTTCAGAACAAAAATTTACAGAATTTATCCTCTACTTGGATGGCTCCAGATTTGCAGATGATGAAGAAGTTTCCACACAGGAAGTGCCGTGACCAGCAATCAAGAAATCCTGTGGTCCAGAAGTCGGTCACCTAGCCTGTCAGCCCAGGAAGCAGAACTGATAGCGCTGACGAAGGCCTGCCAGATGGCAGAAGGCAAGACTGCAAACATCTACACCGACTACAGGTGCTTGCATGGCATAGCACACGACTTTGGCCCCATCTTGGCTGCAAGGGACTTCATCACAGCAAGCGAGACAACCGTGAAGCATCATGGAGCCTTCAGGGACCTGCTGGGTGTACTCCAATTTCCAAAATGGTGGCAATTTGAAAAATCAAAGTGCATGGAAAACTGAGAAAAGAAGAGGCATGAGGCAATAACATGGCGGACATGGCAGCCGAAGAAGCTGCCAAAGGAAGACAACATGGAGAAGTGGGAGAGGTCGTAGAGCCGGACGGCTACTACATGACGACTGAAGACAAGAAACCTGACAAAAAGACGTCCTGGGATCTGCTCAAGAAGTTGCAAGACCAAGCTCCAAAAGGAGAAGAAGAGCTGAATGCGAAAAAAAACAACACGTGAAGAAGGAAGAGTACAATGGACTCCAAACCCTGCCTACCACAAAGTATGCACCCTATGGTGGTCCAATGGGCACATGGACCCACCCACATATCAAAGACACAGCCAAATTCACCAGCAGCTGTCTGACCTGCGGCAAATGCAAGCCTGGACGTGTAGAAGAAAGTCCCCCTGACCTCATCCGGCAAGACCACTCTACCAGCCTCAGAGGATCCAGATAGACCACATCCAGATATCGCCAAGTGAAGGATTCAAATACGCCATTGTGGTCAAAGAAGTATTTTCAAGATGGACAGAAGCGTCCCCAGCCAACAAAGACTACTGCAAAGAAGCTATTTTCAGAAAATAGTGTGCAGATACGGGGTTCCAGAAATGATAGAAAGTGATCAGGGACCCGCATTCACAGCAAATCTGACACAAGAGATCTGGTTAGCAGTAGGGTCAGATTTAGGCCCACACACTCCTTACCACCCCCAGAGCAGCGGGAAGGTAGAAAGACTGAACGGAACACTTAAGGTAAGGATGCTGAAAGTTGCCCAAGAGACACGCAAACCATGGCATGAGACACTCCCAATTGCACTGTTTAGCGTAAGGCACACTCCCAGAGACCCAGAAAAGCTGTCACCATATGAAATTTTGTTTGGGTCTAGTCCCAAGTTTAGGTGCATTCTTCCCTCAGCAGCAGAATATGCAAAATGATATCTTGTTTGCTTATGTAATTGAATTGGTCAAAAACTAATGTCCATTCTCGAGTTTTTCTCTCCACTGCAAGATCCAGACTCAGTGTCCGGTACGCACTCCTTGAAAGCCAGGAGACTGGGTGTTGGTGAAAAAAGTTGGAAATGAGAACACTCGATCCCAGATTTGATGGTCCTGTCCAAGAGCCCCAGATGACACCAACCTCTGTGAAACTAGAGGGAAAGCCTGCTTGGATACACGTATCGCATCGCAAGGAAGCTCCCGTACCAGAAGAGACACCTAAGCCATGAAGGATGTCGTGGATGCTCTGACTGACCAGACAGATGACCTACCTGACGAATAATACACATGTTTTTCTGAACATGCAGTTAAATAAAGAGACTATGATTGCAAACACATGAACCCCTGCTAGGGACAGATCTCCTGACCGCCCATTTGTGAAAAGCCTGCATCGATGAGGGGTGCATGTGTTAGGCATGTGCCAGCCCATCGGCAGCACAAAAGAGTTGCAGCGATTTGGGACAGGAGCAGGTTTTTAGGGCAAGTGGTATCTAAGGGGGACTGTCATGGAAATATATATGTATTCCATATATTCAATATATAAATATATATATATATGCATTTACAGTTAGATAGATCTCACTTTGCTAAAAATCCTGTGCTCAGCATATCTATGCAAAAGTTGCTTAAGATGACCCTGGCTATAGCTCATAGGGACTTTTTACCAAGGACACAGAAACAAGGAAAGAAGATATCTATTATTTTCTTTACTAGTCACGTAGGAAAACTGGGGCAAAGAACAATAAATCTGCCACTTCAGCCCTTTTATCATAATTATCATAATTATCATACTTATACTAAAACAGCCAATAACCTTGCAGCTTTTAATTGTATGCTAATTGACTAACCAGCCCCTTTTTGTAAACGTATAAAACCTTGAATGAATAATAAACTGGTGGTCTTGACGAACTGTTATACTGACACTTCCGTTGTGGACAGTCCTCATTTCGTCTGAGTGCTCAAAGAAAAGACATTTAATATAAGATTGGGAACAGCAACAGCAAACAATGCAGGATAGATTTATCCTAATTAAATTTCCATAACATCAGGGGATGCTGTTTTTAAAATTGTATCACGTTTGAAGGTTTTTCAAGTTACTTCAAACCTGGATAGGTCTCCAAAAAAATAAATTTTGTTAATTTCCTTGAAAAAAATAAAAAATTGCTGCTACATTTTTAAATCTCCTAAAACGCTAACAAAAAAAATAACATTTTACAAATGGTGCTGATGTAAATCAGACATGAGGGAAATGTTATTTCTTAATGTTTTCCAGTGGAATGACTATCTAGACCGGGCAAAAACTGAGAACAAGGATGAATTCTCATCGCCACACAATAAGAGAAAAAAGAATGGATTTACCTGTGGCAAAACACTTTTGTATGCCCGGTCATAGCATGATGGATATGGAATTACTTGTATTAAAATCTAACTTCAAATCTGAGAAAGATAGAAAGGTTTGGGAATATAAACTTATGATGACCTTTGACACTCTTAGTGCTGGAATGAATATATCACACGGATTCATGTCTGTGTACATCAATTAAGGAATCTGCTTCTCTGACCTTCTAGGGGCATCAAAACACAATAGCAGACTCCAATCAGAGGGTAATAAAACTTTCACTCCTTATCTATGAACTGTTCCAATATTTATGTTCATCCCTCTGCCATAATGACAGTTCTGCTTCACGTCACTTGTCTTACCTATTGCATTATTCCTGTGTCCTCTTGTGTATAAATATGTGATTCTTCAGATGTTGTATTAGTCTTTGCCTGATGAAGAGACCTGAGTAGTCTCGAAAGCTTGCAATTTGTTACCATCTTTTCAGTTAGCCATTAAAAGGTATCAACCACTGAGGACTCTCAAGTCTAAATATTTTTCTATCTACTGGCTAACACGGTACGAAGATACACATCTTTCCTATATCTAGCTTAAATCATTCAAAGTTTGAAAATTACTATTTTTTTTACATTTTTGTCAAATTTCTAATTTTTTTTATAGATTAACACAAAAAATATCAGCCTAAATTTACCATTATCATAAATTATAATATACCACGAAAAAATCTCAAAATCATTGGGATTTGTTGAACTGTTTTACAGTTTTGAACACATAAAGTGACTGGTCTGATTTAAAAAATTTGGCCCGGTCACTAACTGGTTAATAGAGAGATGTCTTGTAGACGCCTCCCCATTGCTAACTGCTGGGCTTGATGTCACCTGACAATACAATGGTGACATTACCCTACTTTCTACTGCCACAGGGCAAGTGGAAAGAGATGGGCAAAGTGCCAGAGTTGGAGCATCTAATAGATGCGGATGTGGGCTGCTATTTCTTGGTTGGGGGCCAATATCCATGGCTTCTTACCAGCCTAAGAATACCTGCTCCCATCTAGCTGCTTTAGCTTGGCTGTTTGTCAAAAATGGGGGTGACTCCACTCCTTTTTTTAGTTATTTATTTAAATAATTTTTAAAAAACGGCTTGGGAACCCCTCTATTTTTGATATCCAGCCATTATAAAGCTGACAGTTGAGGGTTGCAGACCACAGCTGTCAGTTTAGCTTACACTGGTTATCAAAAATAGAACAGATCTCACGTCATTTTTTTAAATTTATTTACTTATACTGCAGGCACCAGCTGATGAATATTGCCATCAGCAGCACCTGCTGTAAGGTTCTGTGTACATGTTCCTGAAACTCAGTTTGTTCGTCAGCCATTTTACTTTCTGTCTTGCTGCAGCTATCTTGCCCTCAGTCAAAATGGAGTTTCCAGCTTGCATGTTCCCGCCCTGATTCTCTCCTTTTGCTTCTTAAGCAGCCACAGCTGAGCAATCAGTGCTTCAGAATCTAGCCTGCAGTGAACCTGTGACCTGACTCCTAAAGCCTTGGACCTTGTACTAGAGCTATTCCTACTGAGGAACTCTGAAGCACTTGTGGACTCTGGAACCCTGCTCTTTGAAAGACCCACGTTTGCATGGACTTACGGTAACAGAGAAGAAGATCCTGAACCTGTTGTGGAGAGTGATTGCTGAGCTTAGATTACTCTGGCCTGCTGTGTCTCCTGCTTCTGTGTCTGCAAACTGTGTGACTATTTTTGCCAACTTGTATGAAGTAATACAAGACTTTCTATATCAAACCTGTGTCTCATGTATTTTCATCGCACCCAAGCACAAGATGCTATATGAACTGTACTACATACATTACAAGATTCTGAAGACAAAACGTTAGTGTCTGCTGGGTCTGGAAAGGCTGTGTCTGCTGTAACTGTGGATATCGGATGTCCGGTTGTACTTTCTGTGATGACAGTGGTTGTGACTTCTCACAACCATTCCAGGTGAGCAATTCCCTTAAGTGTTTTTTTTTCTGCAGTGTTACCACAGGTAAACACTATTGTTTTTTTTTTCTTTCTCTTTTTTGTCTGCTGTAACTGTGGATATCAGATGTCCGGGTGAACTTTCTGTGATGATAGTGGTTGTGACTTCTCACAACCATTCCAGGTGAGCAGTTCCCTTAATTTTTTTTTCTCTCTGCAGTGTTACCACAGGTAAACACTATTGTTTTTTTTTTCTCCTCTCCTCTTCTTCCAGTACTCCTGTCTTAAAAGATCTGGAAAATGGAGGCCCGCATAAAGGAACTTTGCGGAGTGACTGATAATATCCTTGCAGATTTGCAGAATATAAAGACCCGTTTTTCAAGCCTACAGGACCTCACTAATCACAATTTGCAAGTGTTTGGACAGACTGCCCAGGATTTGCGAGCCAGGATTGAGGTTCTAGAAGAGCGAGTCCAGGCTCCTGCCGTAGCCCCGAGTTCTGGGATTCCCAAGTTGCCCCCTTTTCGTTTTGGCGGTGAACGTGAGAAATTCAGGGGATTTATTAATCAATGCAATCTTTTTTTTTCTGCACATGCTTCACAATTTCCCACTGAACGATCTAAGGTGCTTACTATAATTATGTTGCTTACCAACAAGGCTTTGATGTGGGCAAACCCTCTGATTGAGACTGAGGATGATTGTTTGAATCACCTTGATGCTTTTATTTCAGCCATGGGGCAGGTGTTTGATGACCCCAATCGAGGTGCAACAGCTGAAGCAGCCATGTTAGCTTTGCGCCAAGGTAAGCACTCGGTAGCTGAATATGCCTTGGATTTCAGGAGATGGGCCCTTGATACCACCTGGGACAGTTCCGCCAAAAAATCTATTTTTCGAAAAGGGTTATCTCCACTGATTAAGGATGAACTTGCTCGTGCCGACCCTCCCACTGCGTTAGGTGACTTTATTAACTACTGCATCCGTATTGATACTCGTCTGACTGAACGCAGGCAAGAGAGATGGTTCGAAAGCAATCGCACTAACCTTTTCCTACCTTCCTCTCCAGCTAAGGAACCTTTGAGTAGGATTACACGGGAACCTGAACCTGAACCCATGCAGGTAGACTCTTTACAACGACGGGTTAGTGATGCACGCAAGGAACATCGTTTTAAGGAGAATCTATGTTTCTATTGTGGTAAGTCAGGGCACTTCATTATAAACTGCCCCAGCCGTTCTCGTAAGACTACTGCAGCACTCATTCATTGTGAGTGTTGCGAGAGGGGATCTGTCAGGTCCGAGCCTCAGGCTCCAGAGAGATCTGCAGCAACAGATCTTGATTTCTCGGACTTAAACTCCGTTACCTCTGAGGACGTTGACTGTGTAAACGCTGCCATTTTTCAAGTTTCCTCAGCGGTGTCCCAGCTGAGTTGTAAGAAAAACAATTCTCATTGCTTTCTTTCCATCAAACTCTGGGTTGACTCAGCTTGGGTGTCTAGCTCTGCTATGATCGACTCAGGGGCAAGTGGAAATTTTATGGATGTCTCCTTTGCTCTGAAACAGGGGATACGTTCAGTGAAGAAGGCTACTCCAGTACAGATGGAAACTGTGGATGGCTCCCTGCTGACCTCTGGACCAGTGGATCAGGAAACAGAGCCTTTGAGGGTTCTTATGGGTAAAGATCATCAAGAGAAACTGTCCTTTATGCTTATCTCTTCTCCCCACTTTCCCATTATTCTAGGGCTACCATGGCTGCAGGCTCAGAATCCTACCATTAACTGGGAGACCAAGGAATTACACTTTCCAGAGAAACAGATGAGTCCAAAAGTTTCAGCTTGCTCTGTTCCTAAAGGAACCATGTCAGTCCCTGAACTACCAGCTGTATACCAGGACTATGTGGATTTATGTGACAAGAAGAACGCTGACCAGCTTCCTCCTCACCGTCCATATGATTGTCCAATTGAATTATTGCCTGGAGCAGAGATACCTTTTGGTAAGATCTACCCCCTGGCGGGGCCCGAGCTAAAGGCTTTAAAGGATTACATAGACGAAAATCTAGCCAAGGGCTTCATACGCCCCTCTTCATCTCCTGCAGGTGCACCCATCTTCTTTGTAAAGAAGAAAGATGGATCTCTGAGACCATGCGTAGACTATAGGGAACTCAATAAGGTTACTATTAGAAACCGTTATCCATTGCCTTTAATCCCTGAGTTATTGGAGAGAGTGCGACATGCCAAAATTTTCTCTAAACTAGATCTTCGTGGGGCCTATAACTTAGTCCGTATTAGACCTGGGGATGAATGGAAGACTGCATTCAGGTCACGCTATGGACACTTTGAATATCTAGTTATGCCTTTTGGTCTGAGTACCGCCCCAGCCACTTTCCAACACTTGGTGAATGACATCTTCAGGGATCTCCTAGATACATTCGTGGTAATTTATTTGGATGATATTCTAATTTTTTCTAACTCCACAGAGGAACATCATGGACATGTGAGAATGGTCTTGGAACGTCTAAGACAAAATCATCTTTACATCAAATTTGAAAAGTGTGAATTCCATAGGACCGAAATTCAATT
Organism: Oophaga sylvatica; assembly: GCA_033576555.1. Lineage (NCBI taxonomy): Eukaryota > Metazoa > Chordata > Amphibia > Anura > Dendrobatidae > Oophaga > Oophaga sylvatica. The sequence continues at coordinate 446,613,212 of JARQOD010000002.1, read as the reverse complement.
TCTGGGGTATGTACTGTCTACACAAGGAATTAGTATGGATGGAAGCAAAACCCAAGCCATCAAGGATTGGCCAAGTCCTAGAAATGTGAAGGAGGTACAGCGCTTCATCGGGTTTGCCAACTTCTATAGACGTTTCATTAGAAATTTCTCTGAGGTAGTGTCACCTATCACCCAACTTACCCGGAAAGAGTCTAGGTTCTCCTGGACTCCCAAGCCCAGGAAGCATTTTCCCGTCTAAAAGATAAATTTACCACTGCACCTATCCTAGTACATCCCAACCCCGAGCTTGCCTTCATAATAGAGGTGGATGCTTCAGACTGTGCCGTTGGAGCTATACTCTCTCAGAGAACAGGTGAGAAGAATGTCTTGCATCCCTGTGCCTTCTTTTCCCAGCAGTTGTCTTCGGCTGAGAGGAACTACGATGTGGGCAATAGAGAGTTGTTGGCCATTATTGCCGCCTTCAAAGAATGGAGACACCTTCTTCAGGGAGCTGCACAGCAAATAGTCGTCCTGACAGACCATCGTAACCTTGAGTTTATCAGGTCGGCTAAGTGCCTGACTCCTCGCCAGGCTCGCTGGAATCTTTTCTTAAACCAATTTAATTTTATCATTTCTTATAGACCAGGATCGCGCAATGGAAAGGCTGATGCACTCTCTAGGATTTACTCAGCAGAGACACGTCCAATTACTCCTCCTAAGACTATTCTTCCTGACTCTAGATTCCTAGGAGTAATTCATAATCAAGACCTACTTAAGGACATCAAGGAAGCATACCATGCGGATTCCTTTTTGGCACAACCCCCAAGGGACGAAAGTCTTGTCTTTAAGAATGGTGTGTGGATTCAGGGACAACGCCTGTATATTCCTGAAACAGTCAGATTGAGAGTATTGCAACTCATTCACGATTCCAAGATAGCTGGGCATAGAGGAATTCTAAAGACACAGGAATTTCTCTCTCGTTTCTTTTGGTGGCCCACTTGCAGGAAGGATGTTTTAAACTATGTCACTTCATGTGAAGTCTGTGCAAGATGCAAAACACCTCGCTCCTCACCAACTGGTCTTACAGCCTCTTCCCACCCCGTCCCGCCCGTGGGGATCCATTTCTATGGACTTCATTGTGGAGTTACCAACCTCTCAAGGGAGGAACACCATTCTAGTGGTGGTTGACCGTCTAACAAAGGCAGCTCATTTTATCCCTTGTGTCGGCTTACCCACTGCAAAACAGACATCAGATTTGATGATTAAAGATGTGTTTCGCTTACATGGAGTACCGGATGAGGTTATTTCGGATCGAGGGGTGCAATTCACTTCTAGGTTTTGGCAAAATTTCTGTGCAGCATTGAAAAATATTTAGACTTGAGAGTCCTCAGTGGTTGATACCTTTTAATGGCTAACTGAAAAGATGGTAACAAATTGCAAGCTTTCGAGACTACTCCGGTCTCTTCATCAGGCAAAGAAGAGACCGGAGTAGTCTCGAAAGCTTGCAATTTGTTACCATCTTTTCAGTTAGCCATTAAAAGGTATCAACCACTGAGGACTCTCAAGTCTAAATATTTTTCTATCTACTGGCTAACACGGTACGAAGATACACATCTTTCCTATATGTGCAGCATTGGACATTAAAGTAAACCTTTCTTCTGCTTTTCATCCCCAGACTAATGGACAGACCGAACGAACCAATCAAACCCTGGAGCAGTATCTCCGCTGCTTTATCTGCCACCTACAGGATGATTGGGTGGATCTACTTCCATTAGCTGAGTTCTCGTATAACAACTCTCAGAGTGCCTCCACTAAGCAGTCTCCTTTTTACTCTAATCTAGGTTATCATCCTAACATTCTACCACGATTTCCCATAGAAACGCCTTTACCAGCAGTGGCTGAAAGAATCACGTCTTTACAGAAGAATATGGATCTTCTAAAGGAGAATCTGGAATCGGCTCAGGAAAGGTACAAGAAAGCAGCAGATAAATTTCGTAAACCTGCACCAGCTTTCAAGGTAGGAGACTTGGTCTGGCTGTCAACCAGAAATCTTAAGTTAAGGATTCCATCGTCTAAGTTGGGACATAAGTACATTGGACCCTATAAAATCAGTAAAATTATAAGTGCCGTTGCTTGTCGTCTTCAACTGCCCAGAACTATGAGAATTCACCCTGTCTTTCATGTATCCCTACTAAAGGCTGCGACACCCAATACGTTTCCTGGACGTTCTTCTCCTTGCCCTGACCCAGTGCTAGTCGATGGTCAGGAAGAATTTGTGGTGGAAAGGATTTTAGATTCCAGGTTGTATAGAAATCAGTTACAATATCTGATTAAATGGCAGGGCTACCCAGTGGAGGACAACTCATGGGAACCAGTCAATAACGTTAATGCTCCTCGCTTGCTCCGTCAGTTTCATCAGAGGTACCCACACAAGCCTGGCCTGAGGTCATCCGGAGGTTGTCCCTAAGGGGGGAGTAATGTAAGGTTCTGTGTACATGTTCCTGAAACTCAGTTTGTTCGTCAGCCATTTTACTTTCTGTCTTGCTGCAGCTATCTTGCCCTCAGTCAAAATGGAGTTTCCAGCTTGCATGTTCCCGCCCTGATTCTCTCCTTTTGCTTCTTAAGCAGCCACAGCTGAGCAATCAGTGCTTCAGAATCTAGCCTGCAGTGAACCTGTGACCTGACTCCTAAAGCCTTGGACCTTGTACTCCAGCTATTCCTACTGAGGAACTCTGAAGCACTTGTGGACTCTGGAACCCTGCTCTTTGAAAGACCCACATTTGCATGGACTTACGGTAACAGAGAAGAAGATCCTGAACCTGTTGTGGAGAGTGATTGCTGAGCTTAGATTACTCTGGCCTGCTGTGTCTCCTGCTTCTGTGTCTGCAAACTGTGTGACTATTTTTGCCAACTTGTATGAAGTAATACAAGACTTTCTATATCAAACCTGTGTCTCATGTATTTTCATCGCACCCAAGCACAAGACGCTATATGAACTGTACTACATACATTACACCTGCTCTCCCTGGTATCAGTGACAGCAGGTTTAGGCTGATGGGAGCAGTGCTCTCATCAGCCGATGCCTCTGTGACCAGTGGTAAACTTACCACCATTTCCCAGCTGCCGGCTCATACTGCCATCTGACAGCATGGGAACCACAGCTCTCTGACAGGCTGTAATAATTAGAGTTGAGCTAAACAGGTTGGTCAGATTCATAAATCGCCGACTTTCGCCTAAGTCGGGTTTCGCCGAGCGAAGCCCGACCATAGCGTGAAGTCGGCCATGCGGTCGTCGACCCGAGCGCCAAAGTCGGTTTTGCCATAATGCTTGTAGGCGCCTTTTTTCAGCAAATGAGCAAGAACGTACACTGTGGGCAACGAGATGACATAGGCAGCGTCCACCACCATTTTAGAGAAGGGCATTGCAGTGATTGGCTTGCTTTAGGGGGCGTCATAGTGTCTATAAAAGCCCTGACCGCCGACCTCCATTTTACTTCTGCCGATCTTAACAGTAGGGAGACGTTGCTGATGCTGTTTATCAGTAGGGAGAGAGCTAGGGCTGGAAAGAGAAGTTCTTATGTGCTTGTGCTGATAGCAATTGTGCTGTACAGTTAGTGTGCAGTGACAGGGGAGGATTTTCTTGTGTGCAGCAGCGCTGGTTATTAGGCTGCCTGATAGCTGTACTACTGTGTGTACACGCTGTGCAGACTGCTTTTTACACAGCAATAATACTTTTATTCTGTTTTTCTGCAGTTACCGACCGTTCATTTTTTCCCACACCGTATAGAGCTGTACGCTCCTTATACACTACCGTGTACCGGCTGGTATCACGGACAAATACATGCTGACTATCTGTGTGTGTGACTCCGGAAATATACACGGAGATTGAAATTTTCCCCTATACTATATACACCTGGTATCTTCTGATACAGCACTTTTTTTCTGCCTTTTGTATTACGGTCAAATCCATAATGAGAGAACATCTGTGTGTGACTCGGGAAATATTTACGGAGATTTAAATTTTCCCCTACACTATATACACCTGGTATCTTCTGATACAGTACCTTTTTTTTGCTTTTTGTATTCTGGTCAAATCCATACTGAGTGAGCGTCTGTTGTGAATGTGTTAGAAATGAATTCTGAGCAGAAGCTCCCTCTGGTGGTTACAAACAGTACTGAACTATTCAATGAAGATTGTGAAGATTGGCAATCAGGAGTTACAGACTGGTCTTATATAAGGGAGGTTCCCTCCCATCATGGTTGCTGGTGATCAATTGTTCTTGTCTCAACTTTGGTTCCTGGTTCACTTGGAAGCTTGCTGAGTCTTGCCTGCATCTTCTGCTAACAGATAAGATATTTTCTGCTTTTATTTTTGTGCTTGCTTTTTGCATTTTTCCCTGCACTTCTGTTATGATTTGATAGCTGAGGAGAGCAAGCAAAAAAGGAAATACACCAGAGAGGTTGGAATCTATGGGATTGCAGTACCCTGACTAACCACCACAACTAAAGGCAGCCATGGAGCGTACCTACGTTGGTCCTAGACGCCTCGTCACAGCCTGAGAAGCTAACTACACCTAAAGACAGAAAGAGGAAAACTATCTGCCCCGGAGCAGATCCCCAAAGAACATAGAAAGCCCCCAAACATGTAATGGCGGTTAGACAAGAGGAAATACAGACACAGACAGAAAATAGTATGAGCAAACGCAGGGGCCCAAACTTCCTAAATAGAAAAGGATAGGAAGGACACTTACTGCAACCCCAAAAAACCCTGAAAAGTACCAACTCTACTAATTACAAAAACACCTGAGATCACACGACCTCTACCACCTAAATTAGTTCTCTGGTGTAACAAAAACTAAACAGCAGCCACTGAAAAAACTGGAAAAGGCAAATGAACAAACAACAGTGGCTGAACTAAACTGAGAGGAGCACAAGCCCTCGGAGGGGACCCGGCAGACCCCCACAGAAGTAAAGGACAAATGCAAAAAGCAAGCACAAAAAACAAAAAGAAGAAAAGAAGAAAATGTCTTATCTGTTAGCAGAAGATGCAGGCACGAAACAGCAGGCTACAAAGTGAACAGGAATCAAAGATGAGACCAGAACAATTGATCACCGGCAACCCTGATGGGAGGGAACCTCCCTTATATAAGACCAGTCAGTAACACCTGATCGCCAATCTTCACAATCTTCATTGGATAGTTCAGTACATCCTGAGCCTGGGGGGAGGCAGAAAAAACAGGAGTGTTGGTATTAACACATTGGCAGCCCCAACTGGTTACAGACACAGATTTCAAATCCAAAACAGGATTATGAGACTGTAACCAAGGGAAACCCAGTACGATAATGTCATGCAGATTATACAGCACCAAAAATTTGCAACTCTCCTGATGATCAGGTTCAACCCTCATTATTACCTGAGTAGAGAACTGAGGTTTATTCTCAGTCAAAGGGGTAGAATCGATCCCCAGTAGGGGAATAGACTTCCGTAGGGGTATCAAGGGAAACCCACAACGTTTAGCAAAATCAAAATCCATCAGGTTAATAGCTGCTCCCGAATCAACGAAAGCCTGAGCAGAAAATGGGAGCAAATCAGGGTAACAGTCAACAAAAATTTAGTCTGAACATTACCCAAGACAACTGAGCGTGCAAAACGTCTTCCCCGCTTAGGGCAGACTGAAATAGCATGAGAGGCATCACCACAGTAGAAACATAACCCATTGCGCTTTCGAAACTCATGACGCTGTGCCCCAGAAGCCACTCTATCACACTGCATGGGTTCAGAAGCTGGTTCACAAGGCAACACTATTCCACGCATACCTCTACGCTCACGCAAACGTCTGTCAATTTGAATCGCTAATGACATAGAATCATTGAGACCAGAGGGGACAGGGAATCCCACCATAACATCCTTTACATTCTCTGACAGACCCTTCCGAAAAAGGGCTGCCAAAGCATCGTCATTCCATTTGGTCAGGACTGCCCACCTTCGGAATCTCTGACAGTATAACTCAGCGTCCTCAAGCCCCTGATTTAATGCCAACAAGGCTTTTTCAGCTTGATCAGTGACATTAGGCTCATCGTACAATAACCCCAGAGCCTGAAAAAATGCATCAACATTACTCAAAACAGGATCCCCAGGTGTTAGGGAAAAAGCCCAATCCTGAGGATCGCCGCGCAGGAGAGAGATGACAATTTGAACCTGCTGTGCTGCGTTCCCTGAGGACTTAGATTTCAAGGCAAAAAACAACTTACAGTTATTTTTGAAATTCAGAAATTTAGCTCGATCCCCCAAAAATAAATCTGGCATGGGGATCCTAGGTTCCACAACCGGCAACCTAGCAAGATAGGTAGCAATACTCCGAACTTCAGTGGCAAGCTGATCCACACGGCCAGACAACTGTGCAAACTCCATTGAGAGAAAAAAAAATAAATCCTCCTCAGCACCTAGAGATACAGAGGGAAAAAAAAAATCTCTGACAACTCTGACAATCTTCTTTCTTTAACACTATTTTTCCCTTCTGTGAGTACCATAAAAATATCAGTTTTTGGGCCGGTGATACTGTTATGATTTGGTAGCTGAGGAGAGCAGGCAAAAACGGCAATACACCAGAGAGGTTGGAATCTACTGGATTGCAGTACCCTGACTAACCACCACAACTAAAGGCAGCTGTCGAGCGTTCCTAAGTTGGTCCTAGACGCCTCGTCACAGCCTGAGAGGTTAACTACACCTAAAGATAGAAAGAGGAAAGCTATCTGCCCCGGAGCAGATCCCCAAAGAACATAGGAAGCCCCCAAACATGTAATGGCGGTTAGACAAGAGGAAATACAGACACAGACAGAAAATAGTATGAGCAAACATTGGGGCCCAATCTTCCTAGACAGAAAAGGATAGGAAGGACACTTACTGCAATCCAAAAAAACCCTAAAAAATACCAACTCTACTAATTGCAAAAATACCTGAGATCACACGACCTCTACCACCTAAATTAGTTCTCTGGTGTAACAAAACTAAGCCGCAGCCACTGAAAAAACTGGAAAAGGCAAATGAACAAATAACAGTGGCTCCAGAGGAACTGAGAGGAGCCCAAGCCCCCCGGGGTGGGGGAAACCTGGCTAACCTCACAGAAATGCAGAGAAATATGCAAATGGTAAGCAGAAAAACAAAACACAGAAAATATCTTATCTGAGAGCAGGAGAAGAGGCAAGACCCAGCAAGCTTCCAAGTGAACCAGGAACAACAATTGAGACAAGAACAATTGATCACCGGCAACCATGATGGGAGGGAACCTCCCTTATATAAGACCAGTCTGTAACTCCTGATTGACAATCCTCATTGAATGCTTCAGCACTGTCTGCAACCAACAGAGGGAGCTTCTGCTCAGAATTAATTTCTAACACATTCACAACAGTACCCCCCCTTGAGGAGGGGTCACCGAACCCTCATTTGGGCAACCAGGTCGGTCAGGATGAGCTCTGTGATACGCACGGATCAGTCTCCTAGCATGGATGTCCGAAGCAAACACCCAAGAATTGTCCTCCTGACCATAACCTCTCCACTTAACCAAATACTGGAGTTTCCGTCTAGAAAAACGAGAATCCAATATTTTCTCAACCACATACTCCAGACTGCCCTCAACCAAAACAGGGTCAGGAGGCGCAGCCATAGGAACCACTGGCTCGACAAACCTCTTCAATAAGGACTTGTGGAACACGTTATGGATCTTAAATGTCCCTGGAAGAAGTAAACGAAAGGAAACAGGATTAAGAATCTCCATGATCTTATAAGGTCCAATGAACCTAGGCTTAAACTTAGGAGATGCAACTCTCATAGGGATATTTCTTGAGGACAACCAGACCAAGTCCCCCACTTCAAACCGAGGACCATCAGTCCTATGCCGGTTGGCAAACCGCTGGGCCCTCTCCTGAGAGAGGGACAACCTCTCCACTACCTGGTCCCAAATCTGCTGCATACGCTCCACAACAGAGTCAACACCTGGACAGACAGAAGCCTCCGTCTGTCCCAAAGAAAATCGAGGGTGAAACCCAAAATTACAGAAAAATGGAGACATCAAGGTGGAAGAGCTAGCCCTATTATTAAGAGCAAACTCAGCCAAAGGCAAAAAAGAGACCCAGTCATCTTGATCAGCAGACACAAAGCATCTCAGATAAGTCTCCAATGTCTGGTTTGTTCTCTCAGTTTGTCCATTGGTCTGAGGATGAAAAGCCGAGGAGAAAGACAATTGAACACCAAGTTTAGAACAAAAAGTCCTCCAAAATCTGGAAACAAACTGGACTCCTCTGTCAGACACAATGTTCTCAGGAATGCCGTGTAACTGAACCACGTGTTGAAGGAACAAAGGCACCAATTCGGAGGAGGAAGGTAACTTAGGTAATGGCACAAGATGTATCATTTTGGAAAACCTATCACAAATCACCCAGATAACAGTCATTCTCTGAGAAACAGGGAGGTCGGAAATGAAATCCATAGAGATATGGGTCCATGGTCTCTTGGGCACAGGCAATGGCATCAACAAACCACTGGAGCGAGAGCAAGGCTTGGAGCGAGAGCAAGTCCCGCAGGACTGCACAAATTCCCTGACGTCAAAAGGACCGACTAACCAAGTCTCTGGTACCAAAAATTCCGGGATGACCGGCCAACGCGGAACAATGAATCTCAGACATCACACTCTTTTTCCACCGGTCTGGGACAAACAGTTTCCCAATAGGGCAGCGCTCGGGTTTATCCTCCTGACACCCTTCCAGAGCCAGTCTCAAATTGGGCGAGATGGCGGAAAGAACTACACACTCTTTCAAAATAACAGCAGGATCAGATAACTCAGGAGAGTCCGCAAGGAAACTCCTCGAGAGGGCATCCGCCTTAACATTCTTAGTGCCAGGAAGAAAGGAAACCACAAAATTAAAACGTGTGACAAACAAGGCCCACCTGGCCTGTCTAGGATTAAGTCGCTTGGCTGATTCCAGATAAACCAGATTCTTATGGTCCGTGAGGACCACCACCTGATGTTTGGCTCCCTCCAGCCAATGTCTCCACTCTTCAAAAGCCCATTTCATGGCCAATAACTCCCGATTACCCACGTCATAATTACGTTCAGTTGGAGAAAATTTTCGAGAGAAAAAGGCACAAGGGTTACTTTTAGAGGTCTCTGGATCTCTTTGGGACCAAACGGCACCTGCCCCAATTTCAGAGGCATCTACCTCCACCTGAAATGGCAGAGAAACATCAGGCTGCCGTAGAACAGGAGCAGAAGTGAATCTCTGCTTAAGTTCCTGAAACGCAGAGACTGCCTCAGGAGGCCAATTCACCACATCAGAACCCTTTTTGGTCAAATCAGTCAATGGTTTAACAATAACAGAGAAATTACCAATAAATTTAAGATAAAAATTGGCAAAACCCAAGAATCTCTGAAGAGCTTTTAATGAAGTAGGTTGGACCCAATCACAGTTGGCCTGAACCTTGACCGGGTCCATTTCAATAACAGATGGGGACAAAATGAATCCCAGAAATGAGATCCTCTCTACGCCAAAAAGACACTTTGATCCCTTCACATACAGAGCATTCTCTCTCAAAATCTGGAACACAGTCCGAACATGTTTCACATGAGAGTCCCAGTCATTGGAAAAAATCAAGATATCATCCAAATAAACAATCAGAAATTTATCCACAAAATCCCTGAAAATGTCATTCATGAAGGACTGGAAGACGGAAGGAGCATTAGTGAGCCCAAAGGGCATCACTAGGTACTCAAAATGCCCCTCTGGGGTATTAAACGCCGTCTTCCATTCATCCCCGTGCTTAATGCGAATAAAGTTATACGCCCCCCTGAGGGCAAGCTTGGTAAACCAAGTAGCACTTTTCACTCTGGAAAACAGGTCAGAAATCAAGGGTAACGGATATTGATAATTCACAGTGATATTGTTCAAGAGACGATAATCAATACACGGCCTTAATGAACCATCCTTTTTGGCCACAAAGAAAAAACAGGCACCCAAGGGTGAAGAGGATGGTCTGATATGACCCTTCTCCAATGACTCCTTGATATAAGACCGCATAGCGTCATGTTCAGGTACAGACAAGTTAAAAAGGCGACCTTTAGGGAATTTACTACCAGGCACTAATTCAATAGCGCAGTCATAGCTCCTATGGGGGGCCAAGGATGCAGATTTACTTTCGCTAAACACATCAGAAAAATCAGTCAAAAAGTCAGGAACATCCTGAGCCTGGGGAGAGGCAGAAAAAACAGGAGTGTTGGCATTAACACATTGGCAGCCCCAACTGGTTACAGATACAGATTTCCAATCCAAAACAGGATTATGAGACTGTAACCAAGGGAAACCTAGTACAATAATGTCATGCAGATTATACAGCACCAAAAATTTGCAACTCTCCTGATGATCAGGTTCAACCCTTATTATCACCTGAGTAGAGAACTGGGGTTTATTCTCAGCCAAAGGGGTAGAATCAATCCCCAGTAGGGGAATAGACTTCCGTAGGGGTATCAAGGGAAACCCACAACGTTTAAGCAAAATCAAAATCCATCAGGTTAATAGCTGCTCCCGAATCAACAAAAGCCTGAGCAGAAAATGTGGACAGGGAGCAAATCAGGGTAACAGTCAACAGAAATTTAGTCTGAACACTACCCAAGACAACTGAGCGTGCAAAACGTCTTCCCTGCTTAGGGCAGACTGAAATATCATGAGAGGCGTCACCACAGTAGAAACATAACCCATTGCGTTTTCGAAACTCATGACGCTGTGCCCCAGAAGCCACTCTATCATACTGCATGGGTTCGGAAGCTGGTTCATAAGGCAACACTATTCCACGCATACCTCTACGCTCACGCAAACGTCTGTCAATTTGAATCGCTAATGACATAGAATCATTGAGACCAGAGGGAGCAGGGAAACCCACCATAACATCTTTTACATTCTCTGACAGACCCTTCCGAAAAATGGCTGCCAAAGCATCATCATTCCATTTGGTCAGGACTGCCCACTTTCGGAATTTCTGACAGTACAACTCAGCGTCCTGAAGCCCCTGATTTAATGCCAACAAGGTTTTTTCAGCTTGATCAGTGACATTAGGTTCATCGTACAATAACCCCAGAGCCAGAAAAAATGCATCAACATTACTCAAAACAGGATCCCCAGGTGTCAGGGAAAAAAGCTCAATCCTGTGGATCGCCGCACAGGAGAGAGATGACAATTTGAACCTGCTGTGCTGCGTTCCCTGAGGACTTAGATTTCAAGGCAAAAAACAACTTACAGTTATTTTTGAAATTCAGAAATTTAGCTCGATCCCCCAAAAATAAATCTGGCATGGGATCCTAGGTTCCACAACCGGTAACCCTGCAAGATAGGTAGTAATACTCCGAACTTCAGTGGCAAGCTGATCCACACGGCCAGACAACTGTGCAAACTCCATTGAGAGAAAAAAAAATCCTCCTCAGCACCCAGAGAAAAAGAGGGAAAAAAATGCAACAAACAGAGAAAAAAAAAAATTCTGACAATTTCCTTTTTTCTTTTTCCTATTACTATTTTTCCCTTCTGTTGAGTACCATATAATTTTCAGTTTGGCCGGTGATACTGTTATGATTTGGTAGCTGAGGAGAGCAGGCAAAAACGGCAATACACCAGAGAGGTTGGAATCTACTGGATTGCAGTACCCTGACTAACCACCACAACTAAAGGCAGCCGTGGAGCGTTCCTAAGTTGGTCCTAGACGCCTCGTCACAGCCTGAGAGGTTAACTACACCTAAAGATAGAAAGAGGAAAGCTATCTGCCCCGGAGCAGATCCCCCAAAGAACATAGGAAGCCCCCAAACATGTAATGGCGGTTAGACAAGAGGAAATACAGACACAGACAGAAAATAGTATGAGCAAACGTTGGGGCCCAATCTTCCTAGACAGAAAAGGATAGGAAGGACACTTACTGCAATCCAAAAAAAACCTAAAAATACCAACTCTACTAATTGCAAAAACACCTGAGATCACACGACCTCTACCACCTAAATTAGTTCTCTGGTGTAACAAAACTAAGCCGCAGCCACTGAAAAAACTGGAAGAGGCAAATGAACAAATAACAGTGGCTCCAGAGGAACTGAGAGGAGCCCAAGCCCCCGGGAGGGGGGAAACCTGGCTAACCTCACAGAAATGCAGAGAAATATGCAAATGGTAAGCAGAAAAACAAAACACAGAAATTATCTTATCTGAGAGCAGGAGAAGAGGCAAGACCCAGCAAGCTTCCAAGTGAACCAGGAACAAAAGTTGAGACAAGGACAATTGATCACCAGCAACCATGATGGGAGGGAACCTCCCTTATATAAGACCAGTCTGTAACTCCTGATTGACAATCCTCATTGAATGGTTCAGCACTGTCTGCAACCACCAGAGGGAGCTTCTGCTCAGAATTCATTTCTAACACATTCACAACACTTCTGCTCCTGTTCTACGGCAGCCTGATGTTTCTCTGCCATTTCAGGTGGAGGTTGATGCCTCTGAAATTGGGGCAGGTACCGTTTTGTCCCAAAGAGATCCAGAGACCTCTAAAAGTAACCCTTGTGCCTTTTTCTCTCGAAAATTTTCTCCAACTGAACGTAATTATGACGTGGGTAATCGGGAGTTATTGGCCATGAAGTGGGCTTTTGAAGAGTGGAGACATTGGCTGGAGGGAGCCAAACATCAGGTGGTGGTCCTCACGGACCATAAGAATCTGGTTTATCTGGAATCAGCCAAGCGACTTAATCCTAGACAGGCCAGGTGGGCCTTGTTTGTCACACGTTTTAATTTTGTGGTTTCCTTTCTTCCTGGCACTAAGAATGTTAAGGCGGATGCCCTCTCGAGGAGTTTCCTTGCGGACTCTCCTGAGTTATCTGATCCTGCTGTTATTTTGAAAGAGTGTGTAGTTCTTTCCGCCATCTCGCCCAATTTGAGACTGGCTCTGGAAGGGTGTCAGGAGGATAAACCCGAGCGCTGCCCTATTGGGAAACTGTTTGTCCCAGACCGGTGGAAGAAGAGTGTGATGTCTGAGATTCATTGTTCCGCGTTGGCCGGTCATCCCGGAATTTTTGGTACCAGAGACTTGGTTGGTCGGTCCTTTTGGTGGCCTACTTTGTCTCGTGACGTCAGGGAATTTGTGCAGTCCTGCGGGACTTGCTCTCGCTCCAAGCCTTGCTCTCGCTCTAGTGGTTTGTTGATGCCATTGCCTGTGCCCAAGAGACCATGGACCCATATCTCTATGGATTTCATTTCCGAACTCCCTGTTTCTCAGAGAATGACCGTTATCTGGGTGATTTGTGATAGGTTTTCCAAAATGATACATCTTGTGCCATTACCTAAGTTGCCTTCCTCCTCCGAATTGGTGCCTTTGTTCCTTCAGCACGTGGTTCGGTTACACGGCATTCCTGAGAACATTGTGTCTGACAGAGAAGTCCAGTTTGTTTCCAGATTTTGGAGGACTTTTTGTTCTAAACTTGGTGTTCAATTGTCTTTCTCCTCGGCTTTTCATCCTCAGACCAATGGACAAACTGAGAGAACAAACCAGACATTGGAGACTTATCTGAGATGCTTTGTGTCTGCTGATCAAGATGACTGGGTCTCTTTTTTGCCTTTGGCTGAGTTTGCTCTTAATAATAGGGCTAGCTCTGCCACTTTGATGTCTCCATTTTTCTGCAATTTTGGGTTTCACCCTCGATTTTCTTTGGGACAGACGGAGGCTTCTGTCTGTCCAGGTGTTGACTCTGTTGTGGAGCGTATGCAGCAGATTTGGGACCAGGTAGTGGAGAGGTTGTCCCTCTCTCAGGAGAGGGCCCAGCGGTTTGCCAACCGGCATAGGACTGATGGTCCTCGGTTTGAAGTGGGGGACTTGGTCTGGTTGTCCTCAAGAAATATCCCTATGAGAGTTGCATCTCCTAAGTTTAAGCCTAGGTTCATTGGACCTTATCAGATCATGGAGATTCTCAATCCTGTTTCCTTTCGTTTACTTCTTCCAGGGACATTTAAGATCCATAACGTGTTCCACAAGTCCTTATTGAAGAGGTTTGTCGAGCCAGTGGTTCCTATGGCTGTGCCTCCTGACCCTGTTTTGGTTGAGGGCAATCTGGAGTATGTGGTTGAGAAAATATTGGATTCTCGTTTTTCTAGACGGAAACTCCAGTATTTGGTTAAGTGGAGAGGTTATGGTCAGGAGGACAATTCTTGGGTGTTTGCTTCGGACATCTATGCTAGGAGACTGATCCGTGCGTATCACAGAGCTCATCCTGACCGACCTGGTTGCCCAAATGAGGGTTCGGTGACCCTTCCTCAAGGGGGGGGTACTGTTGTGAATGTGTTAGAAATGAATTCTGAGCAGAAGCTCCCTCTGGTGGTTACAAACAGTACTGAACCATTCAATGAAGATTGTGAAGATTGGCAATCAGGAGTTACAGACTGGTCTTATATAAGGGAGGTTCCCTCCCATCATGGTTGCCGGTGATCAATTGTTCTTGTCTCAATTGTTGTTCCTGGTTCACTTGGAAGCTTGCTGAGTCTTGCCTGCATCTTCTGCTAACAGATAAGATATTTTCTGCTTTTATTTTTGTGCTTGCTTTTTGCATTTTCCCCTGCACTTCTTTGGAGGTCAGCCAGGTCCTCTCCGGGGGCTTGTGCTCCTCTCAGTTTATCTGAGCCACTGTTATTTGTTCATTTGCCTTTTCCAGTTTTTTCAGTGGCTGCGGCTTAGTTTTGTTACACCGGAGAACTAATTTAGGTGGTAGAGGTCGTGTGATCTCAGATGTTTTTGCAATTAGTAGAATTGGTATTTTTTTAGGGTTTTTTGGATTGCAGTAAGTGTCCTTCCTATCCTTTTCTTTCTAGGAAGATTGGGCCCCAACGTTTGCTCATACTATTTTCTGTCTGTGTCTGTATTTCCTCTTGTCTAACCGCCATTACATGTTTTGGGGCTTCCTATGTTCTTTGGGGGATCTGCTCCGGGCAGATAGCTTTCCTCTTTCTATCTTTAGGTGTAGTTAACCTCTCAGGCTGTGACGAGGCGTCTAGGACCAACGTAGGAACGCTCCACGGCTGCCTTTAGTTGTGTTGGTTAGTCAGGGTACTGCAATCCAGTAGATTCCAACCTCTCTGGTGTATTGCCGTTTTTGCCTGCTCTCCTCAGCTACCAAATCATAACAAGCGTCTGTGTGTGATTCCGGAAATATATACGGAGATTGAAAACTTCCCCTATACTATATACACCTGGTATCTTCTGATACAGTACCTTTTTTCTGCCTTTTGTATTACGGTCAAATCCAAACTGAGAGAGCGTCTGTGTGTGACTCCGGAAATATATACGGAGATTGAAAATTTCCCCTATACTATATACATCTGGTATCTTCTGATACAGTACCTTTTTTCTGCCTTTTGTATTACGGTCAAATCCAAACTGAGAGTGACTCCGGAAATATATACGGAGAATTACAATTTCCCCTACACTGTATACAGCTGTACGCTTCTGATACAGTACCCTTTTTCTGCTTTTTATATTCTGGTCTAATTCATACTGAGCCTGTGTCTGTGTGTGACTCCGGAAATATATACGGAGATTTAAATTTTCCCCTTCACCATTTACAACTGTATGCTTCTGATACAGTACCATATATCTAATAACATATATAGTCCCAAATTTTTACAACCGAAGCAACCCAGATGGTACATAGATAAGTACCACATCTGGTTACACAATGCCAGCTCAAAAAGGCTGAAATTTAGAGAAACAAAGAGCTAAACAGCATTTTAATATATCAAAAAGTAGAAACTTTATTAGTAATAAACTCACATATCAAAAGGTATATATAGTAAAAACATATACATAAAGTGACAATACAAGGAAGTAACACCTCACATTTATTTCAAATGCCTCAAAAATCTTTTTAGTCAAAGAATATTAATGTTTGAAAATTATTTCAACTGTATAAGCAGCAGAAAAGTAATGTGGTATTTGCCACAGTGAGACAATACATAACAGCGGTCAATGTAGTAATATGACTAATCGCTAGAGCACATTAATGGTAGATATATCATATATTGGATGTCATTGCTATACATATCATATTATAGATAGTATTAGTATAAGATAAACCATATGATTATCAATTTGGCTACAAATCCTGTGTTTATAAATGTGTCTCACAGTAGTAAGCCACAACTTATATAAATGACTAAAAGAATCGTAAATAACGCTGGTGATAAGTCATTTGGATAATTATCCAACAACACAGCGTTGGTGAAAGATAGCGAGCATGGTCAATCAAGCATGAATTGCAAATGTGTAAAGGTAAATGTTAAATAGTAAAGTCAATAAACATGTGCAAAAAATAACTCTCACCAGGGAAAGGAAGGAGGCAGGAGAAAATAGTGCAGGGAGATGATAGCGCCCCGACGCGTGTTTCGCAACAGCAGCGTGTTGCTTCCCCAAGGGGATGTATACATTGAGGAAGCAACAATAGCACCTAAGGCAGGAGGTGTTGAGCCTGCGTCATTGTCTGGCTACAGAAGGCCTGGAAGGCTCCCTTTTCTGGGAGTAGGTAAACTACTTTTAAAACCAGAGCATCAGGAACAGGTTTTGGCTTACATTGCCGAAACAGCCTCCAGCTCTATCGCCTCCTCTTCTGAAGTTTCAAAAAATGCAAGCACTGAGTCGTCAGTGCAGGCTCCTGGTCAGGAACAACACCTTTCCTTGTGTCCTTCACCCCCACCAACAGTGAATGATGCGGCAGGCCACACTACAGATTACTCCATGGAGCTCTTTTCACATACCATGCCTGGGTTATCAAGTCAAATCCTGAATTCCCCAGTCCAAGATGAATCTGACATGGAGTGCACTGATGCACAGCCACTGCTATATAATTCTGCTGGTACATTCACCCAGAGCACTACATTGCCCTCGCAGTCTACTGAGCCAGAATCTGACCCTGATGAAACTCAGTTGCCCCTTCCCGCATAATATACCACCTTACACGGTGACACAGAGGAAGGTGCAGATGATTTTGAAGAGGAGGTGATGGATGACCCAGTTGTTGACCCGGATTGGCATCCATTGGGGGAAGAGGGTGCCGCTGGCAATAGCTCAGAAGAGGAGGAGGATCCGCAGCAGGCATCGTCATCGCAGCTGCGGTTATCTGGCAGGCCCGTTGCAGTCAAAAAACGTGTTAAAAAAACAAAAAGTGTTGCAGGACAGCTTGGTCAGATGGTCAAATTAGCACAGCGTGCAAGCCCTGAAAATTTATCCCTTAGTAGGAAGAGTGCAGTGTGGCACTTTTTTGACCAAAATCCTATTGATGAGGCAAAGGTTATCTGTAAGAAGTGCGGAAGGACCTTAACCTGAGGGAAAAATCTCTGAAATTTGAATACCAGTTGCATGCTTAGACATTTAAACACCATGCACTTGCAAGCGTGGACGAACTACAAAACTTCAGGTAGCACGTGCACCTGCTCCGACTGAAGGTAGACAGCAACGCTACATCGCTTCCCCCACTCTAAGCCCACCGTTTAGCACACCACCAGCAACAAATGTTGAGGTGTCGTCGCAAGGCCAAAGCAGTCAGGGAATCACAAAGTTTTTCCAACGAATGACTGAATCCATCACCATGAAGGCCATCACCACCATCACCACCACCATCACTAACTCCCTATCAGTCCGCCATGTCCACCCCTAGTTCCCCCATATGCAGCTCTCAAGTCCAGCTCACCCTAGCAGACACTCTGAGTAGGACAAGAAAGTACTCATCCTCTCATCCGCGTACACTGGCTTTGAACACCTACATTGCCAAACTGATCTCATTAGAGATGATGCCCTTCCGTTTGATTGAAAGCGCAGCTTTCTGAGAGCTCATGGCTTATGCTGTCCCACGCTATGACCTACCCATTCGGCGCTTCTTTGCTAGAAAAGCCATCCCTGCCCTCCACTTGCATGTGAAAGACCGCATTGTCCATGCACTCAAGCAATCAGTGAGTGTAACGGTGCACCTCACAACAGATGCATGGGCAAGTAGGCATGGCCAGGGCCGTTACGTGTCCATCACTGCACATTGGGTTAATGTGGTGGATGCAGGGTCCACAGGGGACAGCAGCTGTGGGACAGTGCTGCCTAGCCCACAGTATAGGCAACAGTAGGCTGTAGGCGTTCGACCCTCCTCCTCCTCCAGAAGCGAAAGCTCGTCGACAGAGCGCAGTCGCACGAGCACTCCATCTGCAGCTGCAAGTGTTGCTCACGAGGTGTCCCACTATCGAACAGCTATTGGTAAGCATCAGCAGGCTGTTTTAAAGATGATGTCTTTGGGCGACAACAGACACACCGCGGAGGTACTGGCCGACTACTTGCAGCGAGAAACTGAGTCATGGCTGGGCAGCCTACATCTTGAGCCAGGCAAGGTAATTAGTGATAACGGCCGTAATTTTGTGTCGACCATAGCCCTGGCAAAACTCAGACACATACCTTGCCTGGCTCACACCTTGAACCTGGAGGTGCAGTGCTTCCTAAATAATTATCCGGAGTTACCAGCCCTGCTCCATAAGGTGCGAAGACTGTGCTCGCACATCCGTCGCTCGCCCGTAGACTCCAGTCGTATGCAGAGGCTGCAGCGATCGCTCCACCTCCCCAAGCACCGCCTAATCATAGACTTTGCAACAAAGTGGAACTCCACCATGCACATGGTTGAGAGGCTGTGCGAACAGAGGCAGGCTGTAATGCATTTATGGAATGATACACGGGCAGGCAGTTTGAGGGCAGACATCGAGTTGTCGGGTGTGCAGTAGTCAAAGCTGAAAGGGCCTCTGTTAAGTCCTTCAGTGTTTTGAGGAATGCACATGGCTGGAAAGCGCAGACGACGCCATCATAAGCATGAGCATCCCACTTATGCGTCTGCTCATTCAAACTTTGACGCACATTAAGGATCAGTCGTCTGCAGCGGAGGAGGAGGAGGAGGAGGAGGGAGGATTATTTTGGGGAGGAGGATGCTTCTCAGGGGGCAAGAGAAAATGTTGGCTTGCCAAGGTCAGGCACAGGGTTTGTGCGTGACTGGAGGAATGTGGATTTGGCAGAAAGTGCTCCTCCACCCACCACTGGCAGTGCATCATTGACACCTGGAACATTGGCCCACATGTGTGATTATGTCTTGCGGATCCTAAAAAGGGACCCCCGCATTGCCAAAATTATGAAGGATGACGACTGCTGGTTGGCCAGCATCCTCGATCTACGCTATATAGGCAAATTACAGAACATCATGCCACAGGAGACACTAGAGCTAATTTTGGCGAACAAACAAGCAACTCTGGTAAACCGTTTGTTAGAGGCATTCCCAGCACACAGCAGCGGTGCAGGTTCTACCACGAGCCGTACTGGGCAACATGGAAGAGGTGTTCGTGGTGCACACAGCCGAAGTGACATTGGAGACAGGGGTTTCATGACCATGTTGTGGACTGATTTCTCGAGTATCACTCACACGACTGTTAATACTGAATCGATTACAACAGACAGGAGACAGCAGTTGTCAACTATGGTTCAAAATTACCTCTCCTCCCCTATCGATGTTCTCCCTCACAGTTCATTCCCCTTTGACTACTGGGCCTGTAAACTGGACACCTGGCCTGAATTGGCACAATATGCCTTACAGGAGCTCGCTTGCCCTGCTGGTAGTGTGCTATCAGAAAGAGTCTTCAGTGCTGCTGGATCAATCCTGACAGAAAGAAGGACCGGCTGTCGACCCAAAATGTAGGTGATCTCACCTTCATTAAAATGAACCATGCCTGGGTTTCAAATGATTTTGTGCCACCTTCCCCTGATGACACATAGGTTGCCAGCAAAATGGCTCGCTTTGTCCTCCTCTTCCTCCGACTTCTCCAATTCCTCCATTTTCAGCTGCTACACCTCAACATATGCCAGTTTTTCCACCTCCCTAACTGGGCTGTACCCCCCCAGGGCTGGCGTCAACACCTGGCGCACCCGGGCAAGTGCCGGGGACCTGAGCAGGTAGGGGGCCCACTCGCCATCAGAGACACCGGCATACTATGAGGGGCCCTGTGCCAGTGCCGGTGCCCACGAGTGTGCCCCCCGCTTGCTCAGGACCCCAGCACTTGCAATACTTACCTCTCCCCGCTCCTCCACTGTCACGTCTTCCGCGTTTCCTGACAGTGACATTCAGGTCAGAGAGCACGTTGACGTCACGTCTGTGCGTCCTCTGCCTGAACAGTCACACTGCAGAGAGCTGGAAGATGGCGACGCTGAGGAGTCCAGAGTAGAGCAGTGCCCAGCGAGGAGAGGTATTTCATTTTTTTAATGTTTGGAGCAATATATGGGGACCATTATACACTGGAGCATTATATATGGGGCCCATCATACACTGGAGCATTATAAATGAGGCCCATCATACACTGGAGCATCATAAACGGCGCCCATTATACACTGGAGCATCATATGGGGCCCATCATATACTAGAGCATCATATGGGGTTCATTATTTATGGAGCATCACATGGAGCCCATTATATATGGAGCATTATACATGGGGACCATTATATTTGGAGCATTTTATGGGGCTCATCATACACTGGAGCATCATATGGGGCCCATTATATATGGAACATTATATAGGCCCATCATACACTGGAGCATAATCCATGGGGCCCATCATATACTGGAGCATCATATGGGGTTCATTATTTATGGGACATCACATGGAGCCCATTATATATGGAGCATTATATATGGGGACCATTATATTTGGAGCATTATATGGGGCTCATCATACACTGGAGCATAATCCATGGGGCCCATCATTTATTTGAGGATCATATGGGGCCCATCATATACTAGAGCATCATTTGGGGTTCATTATTTATGGGGCATCACATGGAGCCCATTATATATGGAGCATTATATATGGGGAACATTATATTTGGAGCATTTTATGGGGCTCATCATACACTGGAGCATCATATACTAGAGCAGTGGTGGCGAACCTGGGGCACGCATGCTATCTCCCAAAACTAGCGCCGCCACCAATCTTCTCAGCCCACTCGTAATCTCCTGGACTAGAGCCGGCGAAGCGACCACTCTCCTCTGGCTTCTGCACTCTCCCATCGGGCCGCGCGCTGTTCCATCAGTCTGCGCATGTGCTGAGGACAGAGTATGGCGTGTGGTCAGGACTGGGATGGCGCGTGGCTGAGGAGAGTGGCGGCGGCGCTATTGTCGAGATGGCGCCCGTGCCCACAGATAGGATTGATAGATGAAGAGATGAGATCAGCGTTGGAACGGGAAGAGGTGAGTAGTTTTTTTATGCAAGGCCATTATTCAGTATGCATCATCATGTGGAGCCATTATACCGCATGCAGAATCATATGTGGCCATTATACTGTATGCATCATTATGTGGGGCCATTATACTGTATGCAGCAGTATATGGGGCCATTATTCAGTATGCAGCATCATGTGGGGCCATTATACTGTATGCAGCATCATGTGGGGCCATTATACTCTATGCATCATAATGTGGGGCCATTATACTGTATGCATCATCATGTGGGGCCATTATACTGTATGCATCATCATGCGGGGCCATTATACTGCATGCAGCATCATATGTGGCCATTATATTGTATGCATCATTATGTGGGGCCATTATTCAGTATGCATCATGTGGGGCCATTATACTGTATGCATCATCATGTGGGGCCATTATTCACTGTGCATCATCATGTGGGGCCATTATACTGCATGCAGCATCATGTGTGGCCATTTTTCAGTATGGAGCATCATGTTTGGCCATTATACAGTATGGAGCATCATGTGGGGCCATTATACAGTATGGAGCATCATGTGGGCCCATTATACTGTATGGAGCATCATGCGTGGCCATTATACAGTATGGGGCATTATGTGTGGCCATTATACAGTATGGAGCATCACGTGTGTCCATTATACAGTATGCAGCATCATGTGGGCCCATTATACTGTATAGAGCATCATGTGGGGCCATTATACAGTATGGAGCATCACGTGTGGCCATTATTCAGTATGGAGCATCATGTGGGGCCATTATACAGTATGGAGCATCATGTGGGGCCATTATACAGTATGGAGCATCATGCGTGTCCATTATACAGTATGGAGCATCATGTGTGGCCATTATACAGTATCATGTGTGGCCATTATACAGTACGGAGTTGTTTTTCTAATCTAAAACTCAGTATTCCGGTTAAATTGCCGTGTTGGCACTTTGCGATAAATAAGTGGGTTTTAGATTGCAGTTTGGGCACTCGGTCTCTAAAAGGTTCGCCATCACTGTACTAGAGGATCATATGGGGTTCATTATTTATGGGATATCACATGGAGCCCATTATATATGAAGCTTTATATATGGGATCATTATAATTGGAGCATTATATGGGGCTCATCATACACTGGAGCATCATCCATGGGGCCCATCATATACTGGAGCATCATATGGGCCCATCATATACATATGGGGTTCATTATTTATGGGGCATCACATGGAGCCCATTATATATGGGGACTATTATATTTGGAGCATTTTATGGGGCTCATCATACACTGGAGCATCATATATGGGGCCCATCATATACTAGAGCATCGTATGGGGTTCATTATTTATGGTGCATCACATGGGGCTCATTATATATGGAGCATCATATGGAGCACATATGGGCTTATTCTGTATGGAGCATTATATGGAGCCCATTCTGTATGGCGCACTAAGTGGTGCCCATAATACTGTATGGAGGACTATACTGTCCGGTTTTTAAGCAATTGTAGAATTTACAATAGATATCACTCATGTAATGGAAGAAGTGAAGTATTTGGCATTGTACTATATCTATATTTCTGTGCCATATTGGAGCATCATGAATTGTGGTATGTGTTAAAGGGACCCACTGAGACTCTTTGGCCCTGGGCCCACAAAAACCTGGAGCCAGCCCTGCCCCCCCAACAACTTTAGCCAAATAACCCCCAGTTTTCAATACGTTACTATTATTATAAAGTAAATTAAGGCACTGTAAGTGTGTTTACTGTCCTCCACTGACTGACGACTTTTCTCCCTCATTGACTTGCATTGGGGACGGTTCGAGATTCAGTCGGACCTTCGACTATTTGACCAAGAAGGAGAGTGATGGGGTGATACGACAGATGACCTAGCCTCCACAGTCACCAGACCTGAGCCCAATCGAGATGGTTTGGGGTGAGCTGGACCGCAGAGTGAAGGCAAAAGAGCCAACAAGTGCTAAGCATCTCTGGGAATTCCTTCAAGATTGTTGGAAGACCATTTCTGGTGACTACCTCTTGAAGCTCATCAAGAGACTGCAAAGAGTGTGCAAAGCAGTTATCAAAGCAAAAGGTGGCTACTTTGAAGAACCTAGAATATAAGACATATTTTCAGTTGTTTCACACTTTTTTGTTAAGTATATAATTCCACGTGTTAATTCATAGATTTGATGCCTTCAGTGTGATTCTACAATTTTGATAGTCATGAAAATACAGAAAAATCTTTAAATGAGAAGGTGTGTCCAAACTTTTGGTCTGTACTGTATGTCTATTTGAAGATTATTTGGTTTTAAAATGATGTGTACAGTTTTGTTTTAAAATGCGATTTTAACATGAGCTTTTACAATAGAGAGAACTGCTGTATGTAAAAGCTCATGTTAAAATCGCATTGCACATGGATTGCATACGCATGTCCTATGATGTTCCATTGCAAAATCACACGGAAATTGCTTACACTCGCATGACACTCGCATAGCTGTTTTTTCGGTCCGGTAGTCGGACCTTTTTTTTCTCGCAAATGGGTACGTACCCTAACACCAATGATCCAAGGGGCATGCCAATGAGACATGGCCTAATAAAAAAAGGTGTAAATCATCATGGAAACACACACCTATAAACATATTATAGTTATTTACAACTCGTTGTTTGTATAGCACCAACATATTCTGTAACTCTGTACCAAGATGATCGTTAATCATCAGTGCCTGTCAGCACTTTCCCTATCTTAGACACACTTTGTACAGTTTCATGGAAAATAAATTAACCTATCAATCTGTTTTTGGGAGAGTGGAGAGATACATGGTAAGAACAAACAAATACCTTACAGATGTAGTCGTATGGGGTGATTATTCGATTGTGTCTAATATAAAAAATGAAAAAGATTTCAGATATAACATGAAAATATGTAATTATTTAGTATTATATAGTATCTTTCTTGTTTTCCAGCCTGTCATCCTAGTAATCTAAGGTGTAAAGTACAAACTAGGCTTGGCAGTTTCATTGTACAAGAATCTAGACCCATGTTAATCAGTAGATAAACAGTCTGCAGGCTCAAAGGTCAGAAAAAGTGAGTGACCGAGAGGTAGAAACTAATTTATGTCTTACTAATTTTTACAGAGAAATTTTTAGCTACAATACACTCACTTGATTTGCGATGGGTCGTGTGATAATTCTTCTACAAATCACCCTTTTGATACAAGGTAAGAAAATGTTAATACATTAAATGAACAATAGTGAATATATAGGTATATATGAATGGTTAAATGTTTTAATGAATATCTTATGCATTAAGTGTTAGTGTATTATGTCAAAATTAGGGACATAGCAAACGGTAATGTAAGAAGGGGACATAGAGGTTATTCACATCTACCAGTTGAGACAAGAAAATGCATAAATTATAATTTTGGTAATAAATATTTTTAGTAGGAAAATCAATTTTTATATCAAAGTTAGATTTCTGGGACCACCACTACTGTCCAGTCATGGGAGTATGAAGGGTTGTCAGGAATTTTATGAAGTTGTCCTCGCTCCATCTCTCTCATATCATTGTATGGGAACATTGACCAGTCAACCGCACCTCCACGCTACAATTCCTCTTCATAGACACTTTAGTGCTTTGTAAACAAGGATTCGAGTACCCATACTAATGATAATGAAGATGCCCAGAAAATCGTATCTAACATTAGCACATATCATCCAGATAAAGGCGAAGAGGGTCCCTGAGCAAGAACTCTATATGGACCCTTTATGTGTCCGTGACAGAAGCTGCTTGCAGCTGTGGAGGTAGAAGTGGTCTCCTTTACCTGAACGGACCCTATAGCATATCCACTTCTGTTTCAGGTAAATGATACCTGTGAATAGTGGAAAATCCCTTTAAGGTAAATCACACTATACATATCTAGAGTCTTATATATAGAGAGAAATAATAGAATAAAACACCAACACTAGACACATATATATGTTGTTCAGTCTTGATTATGTCCTCATTTATAAACATATAAGTGTCCATTAAGTTATCTTTTTCTAATATTGACTACTGTATATACAATTCCAAGTTTATGAGACTGACTTATTATGTACAATAATATGATTAGAATGAGATGACCACTATGAGGCTCCTGAACTGTATTTCATGGGGAACCCGCCTAATAACAGGTTGGATTTTTTTTTGTTTTGTTTTTGTACACATAAAACTCTGAAATTCAACTGAACAGCATATACTGTATCTTTTTAATATACAGGTATTCTAGGTGCTTCATTTTTTGCAGAGGAAGCTACAAATCAGTTTTTAAGGCTCAAAAGGCAAGCATTCTCCAGACATTTTTGGGAACCTACACCCACTGAAAGCTCATGGGCATCTACAATGACAAACCAGGTATTTTGTCACAAAGTGATTAATTGCTGGTATACTTTAATTGGTAATGAAGAGATGTAAATATTCAGACAAACTGACACTGTAAATTTAGACTTGATGTGCTACATTTATGGTGAAGGTTTATACAGGATTATAAATCTGCCACACTATCTATCTAACTTTACACCAGCTCTTGGTTGGCTTACTTTTAAAGACACTTACTAGGTAAAGTTGGCTCAGCAAGTACCCAGTGCTGCATCATCGTATCTATTCAACATTTAGGAAAATGGAAACTCATTATTTGCTAGACTGTTTGGTGCATCACTTGTTGCACCGAACAGGTGAATGGAATGTGCACCGATGCTCGCATGCACTGGCTCCCATTGGCCCACCGTGATGTGATTGCAAGGCATTGATGGGTTCCATGGCAGCTGGGGGCCTGCTGAAAACCCTATTGCTGATATCTAGGTACTCCTCTGAAGCTTAGTTAAAGTCCAGGGTCACACGAGCGTAGGTTCTCTCATGTGAAAAAATCGGATCAACTATGTAAATAACTCTAGGATCAAACTCTAGCCCGAGTGGCAGCTTAGTGTGATACGTTTCTCTCGGATGAGAGAATTATAGCACAAATGAGGTGAAGATGGAGAGCAAGATTTCTCTATCTTCTCCATTGTGTGAGTCTGCGGAAATTTGACTGCACTAGAATTTCATCTAAGTGTAGTAAAATAATTTTCACTCACCCATAGACTTGCATGGGTGAGTGCGATCCGATTTGCGCAGCAACTCACAACATGCTGCAATTTTTTTCATGCTGATTTGGCACAAGAAAAAAAAATAGAACTCAGACCAATAACATTGGTCTGAGTGCTATGCAATAAAATATCGGATAGCACTCGTCTGATGGATACCCTCCTCATCAGGAGACTGAGATTTTCACTAAACACTGCAATACTGTGGTATTGCAGTGTATAGTATATTTAAAAATATAAAAAATATATAAAAATGTTGAATGTTGAAAATAAACATATTTGATATTGCCGCATCCATAAAGTCCGGTCTATCAAAATAAAAAAAATAAATAACCCATACAATAAATGCTGAAATTAGAAAAAAAATATAAAATGGTAGAATTGCCATTTTTCAATCACCAATTCTCCCTAAAAAAAAGGCAATAAAGCAATAAATGGCAATCAAGACTGTAACACACAACACAAATTGGTATCAATTAAACCGTAGGCTCGTCATGCAAAAAAGCAAGCTGTCACATAGCTCAAAAAATAAAAATGTTACATGTCTCACAAAACAAACTTTTTTTTGTTCTTTTTTTTTGCAAATCTCAGAATTTTTTTTCACCACTTAGATAAAAAAAATGTATGCAAGTTTGATATCATCATAATCAAACATCTTTCAGAATTATTTTTATACCACAAAAAAGAGAAGCCGACACATTGATGAAGAATGTAATGATATTTATTTGCATCATCTAATCCATAGTGTACAGATGTGTGGAGTGGCTTCAGGAGGAATGCAGCAATTCTCGCTATAGGATAGGTGCCTTCAACGATGTTTGTCAGTTTTTTGGCACTCATTATAGTATTATAAGTTTTAGGCTGGAGTCAAACTTAACGTATAAAAAAATCGGTTCGATTTTGATGGCCGAGAGTCGTACAAATGTTCCCCGAACAGTGATCCGTATGTAATCCGTTTGCAATGCGATGATGCGATATCCTCGCATCTAAGTATCTGTGTGACATCCGTATGGCATCCGTATGGCATGCGTATGGCATGATTTTATCGCAGCCTTGCAAAATGGACATATAACGTGTTATGATCGGGGACGCAGTGTGGCTTACCGAGCCAATGCTCACATGTCGTCGAACCATAACGACGACGGCGTATGCGTTCCTGGTGATCGGGAAATGTGGACCCACTGGACCACAGGGGTAACCCGGACCTACCTTGACTAGGGAAGGGTAACGACCGGGGTCTGTGGCATCTGAGCTTGTGGACAAGATGACCATATGCTGGACTAAAGGATACCTCACAACTTCAGGTATGAAGAAACATAAAGTTTACTTAAATAAAGCAAAAGACATGTAAACACCAGGTTCCAGAATATGCACATCACGAAGGAAACACATAGCATACCACTCGTCCGTATTCCTCTCTAGTGTGACTCCAACCTTATAGTAAACCTGCTGCAAAGTCCCTTTGCTAAGGCTCGCTGGCTCAAAAAGTCCAAGAAGTTGCAAAAGATTATGAAAAATACCACTTACAACATATCTTGCAATTTTATAATGCCAGTTTTCTGGTGTCAAGGGGATGATCATTTCCCTGTAAAATTTCATGTCCTATTTAATTCGATCCAATTTAATTCGAGTTTTGATTTAGTATATGGACTGGACCAAGTAAAAGAACCCTTCTACAAGAAAATGATAAAATACCAGTAATTTACTAGTATTAGTTAAAATCTTGCATTTGTTTTTAATAGATGTTAGCAGATCATGCAATGAGTCTGACTAATGAGCTGAGAGGCGTTTTTTTTTACAAATCATCTTTTAGTTACTCTCCCGGCTTTGTATGCAATTATTACAAGTACGATATTTATTCCTGCATGATTTACAAGATGGAAACCATTGGCTCCCAAAAGACTCCTTTGATTTACAGTGGATGCCATCAGGGTTCTTTCATAGAGTCTTTCAAGGAAGAATAATGCCATATGATATTTCTTGAGTCAAATATGGTGTCATTTGAGACAAAACCTTAGATAGAAACCTGTGCCTTTTAATTTTACAAATAATCCACTTTATACTACAGGGTGGGCCGTTTATATGGATACATCTAAATATCACCAACCATTCCCATTTTATTTAGGTGTATCCATATAAATGGCTCACCCTGTATAATCAGACTGATCATGATGGCTCTTACTGTGCACCTACCACTAAAATCAAACCAAACCTAGCCTTGCACTAAAAAAAAGATTTCTCGGCACTGATGTACTCAAAATTAAGGTTGTTGTAACAGTTAAAATCTGCTTGAATTTGTTTTTCTTATCTAGATATGAATTGAGCACCTTGAACCCACAGGTGCTTCACAGAAGCTTATAGCATACAGCCGTGGAACTAAAAAAATCACATTTTTCCCAAATAAATTTTTTTTAGCTTTATATTTTGCATTTTCATAAGGGTAACAGGAGAAATTGCTCCATACAATTTGTTGTGCAATTTATCCTGAGTACGCTGATACCAAATATTTGGGGGAAAACCACTGTTTAGGCGCACGCAGGGCTTGGAAGGGAAGGAGCGCTATTTGACTTTTTGGATGCAAAATTTGATGGAATAATTAGCGGATGCCATGTCGTGTTTGAAGAGCCCCTGATGTGCCTAAACAGTGGAAACCCCTACAAGTGACACCATTTTGACAAGTAGACCCCCTTAGAAACTTATCTAGATGTGTGGTGAGCACTTTGAACCCCCAAATCATATTTTATTTCACGAAAATGGTATTTCGTCCCCAATTTTTTATTTTCCCAAGGGTAACAGGAAAAATTGGACCCCAAAAGGTGTTTTCCTGAGTATGCTGATACCCCATATGTGGAGGTAAACCACTATTTGGGCGCATGGCAGAGCTCGGAAGGGAAGGAGCACCGTTTGACTCTTTCAACGCAGAATTGGCTGGAATTGAGATCAAACGCCATGTCGCGTTTGGAGAACCCGTGATGTGCCTAAACAGTGGAAACCCTCCAATTCTAACTCCAACCCTAACCCCAACACACCCCTAACCCTAATCCCAACCCTAACCATAACCCTATCCACAAACCTAACCCTAACACACCCTAACCCTAATCCCAACCCTAACCCTAATCCCAACCGTAACAATAATCCAAACCCTAACCCCAACTCTAGCCCAAACCTTAACCCTAACTTTAGCCCCAACCCTAACCCTAACCTTAACTTTAGCCCCAACCCTTACCCTAACTCTAACTTTAGCCCCAACCCTAATCCTAACTTTAGCCCTAACCTTAACCCTAACTTTAGCCCCAACCCTAACCCTAACTTTAGCCCTAGCCCTAACCCTAATGGGAAAATGGAAATAAATACATTTCTTTTATTTTATTATTTTTGCCTAATTAAGCGGATGATAAAAGTGGCATATGATTTACTATTTATAGCGGGTTTTTATGTTTGGCAGCTGTCACACACTAAAAGACGCTTTTTATTGCAAAAAATAGTTTTTGCATCACCACATTTTGAGAGCTATAATTGTTCCACATTTTGGCCCACAGAATCATGTGGGGTCTTGTTTTTTGCGAGACAAATTGACGTTTTTATTGGTACCATTTTCGGGCACATTACATATTTTGATCGCTTTCTATTCCGATTTTTGGGAGACAGAATGAGCATAAAACAGCAATCCATGAATTTCTTTTGGGGGGGGGCATTTACACCATTCCGCTTGTGGTAAAATTGATAAGGCAATTTTATTCTTTGGGTCAGTACGATTACATCGATACCTCATTTTTCTTATGTTTTGGCGCTTTTATATAGTAAAAACTATTTTATAGAAAAAATAATTGTTTTTGCATCACTTTATTCTGACAGCTATAACTGTTTTATTTTTTCGCTGATGACGCTGTATGGCAGCTTGTTTTTTGCAGGACAAGATGACATTTTCAACAGTACCATTTTTATTTACATCTATATTTTTGATTGCGTTTTATTGCACTTTTTATTTGGCGGTATGATGATAAACATTGTTTTTGCCTCGTTTTTTTTTTTTTTTTTTACGGTGTTCACTGAAGGGGTTAACTAGTGGGACAGTTTCATAGAGCGCGTTGTTATGGATGCAGCGATAACAAATATGTATACTTTTATTATTATTTTTTAT
Organism: Oophaga sylvatica; assembly: GCA_033576555.1. Lineage (NCBI taxonomy): Eukaryota > Metazoa > Chordata > Amphibia > Anura > Dendrobatidae > Oophaga > Oophaga sylvatica. The sequence goes on along the minus strand of JARQOD010000002.1, from coordinate 446,582,664 downwards.
TTACATAAATAAATATATTTATTGGCAAAATATATATATTTTGTTTCTTTATTTGGGAATTAAAAAAATATTATTTTTACACTTTATAATATTTTTTTTTCACTCTTTTACATTGTCCCAGTATGGGACATTACTATGTAAAGTCAGATCGCTGATTTGACACTTTGCACAGCAGTGTCAGATCAGCAATCTGATAGGCAGTGAAGAAGGCTTGCCGGAGCCTGCTTTCTGCAGGCGCTCACAAGTTATGTCACTGAAGGACCCGGAAGGACCCCGCGGCCAACTTGGAGCAGGTGGCCTCCATGGAGACCACCGGAACAATGCAATCACAATGCGTTGTTCCGGTGGGAGCGCGCAGGGAGCCCCCTCCATGTGCGATGCTTCTCTATGCTGCTGTCATTACTGACAGTGGCATCAGAGAGGTTAAATGCCCACGATCGGTGTCAGCACTGTTCGTGGGCATTGCTGCGGGGTGTCAGCTGTCACATACAGCGGACACCTGCACACGATCTCTGCAGCGCTCACCGTGAGGCTGCGGCAATCTCGTCGCCATACTAGTACTGCATCTGGCACAAATCCAGTTCCTGCAGTTCAGTACTAATACGGAGCATGTTGCTAAGGGGTTAAATGTAGTTTTTCAGAAGGGTTTTGCTATGTAATCTAAGGGCAGCATGAGGTAGGGCTGAGACACTGATTTCAGGGATGTGTCACTTATTAGACTGTGTGCTGTTGAATCCTGTGTATCCTGGTCCAACCCCACCATGATTAGCAGCTTACTGTCAATATACAATGTACATAGAAAACTGTGTTGTGGGTGGTATTAGCTTTCTGATCTCTGCTACATGCTATGTCTAAAAACTCTAATTGTTTCAAAAACTGATGCACCCAGTAAACAATGTGGCACATCACTAGAATCAGGGTCCCTACATTATGATGCTCTCAAATGAGGTAGCAAAAACCTGGTGGCAAATTCCCTTTAAAACCAAGTCACAATATTTGTGAAATGATATCAAGAAGATATGATACTACTTTTACCAGTGTTGACTTTTTTTTACCTTTACTTTATTTGAAGGTGAGTGAATCATGGCGGTCCCTGGTAAATTCAGTAGAATATTACCTAAATATGAGATCAGAACATTCATCATATTTTTCTGAGATTGGGTAAGAATTGTAATAATAATTACTTGCTCTATTTTGTCTGTATCAAGGGGCAAATGTGTGGTATGAGAAAGCCTATGTGAATAAAAGATCAGTCAGCAGGTATTTATAGACAAATGCAGAACTATCTCCTCTTTGGATTATTTAGAAACTATGTACAATTGTCACGAGACTATAGTTTGATATCTCGGAGCTACGGGCTCCTACCCTACCCCTAAACCTAGGGGCGCCTTAGCTATCCCGGCTCCCTGGATTACTTCTAATGGTGACAATGGCAGGGGCAATGTACCTTGTTGAGGTCCTGAATCAGGAAAGCCAGGGAACTCTGGAGAAGTTCTATATAAGAATACACAAACCAGACTAACAAGTGAAGACATAGAGGGATAAATGAAAATACCAATCATACAAATATGCACTCACAAACAACAGACTGGAACACTGAGAAGTAAAAGGAAGGAACAACCAAAGAGGAGAGGATGAGGATATGTATACAGACAAATCACCAAGCACCAGTATTTAGAGCAACACTCCAAACTTCAAACACCTCGTCAACAAATACCTCCATATCCACACCAGGCAGTATAAAACTAACGCTGGCAATGCTGACGCAGCTATTATTTTACTTTCTTCCATCTTTGCTATTCAAAACCAGTCGCATTTGAATATATAATATAATATATATACAGTACATAGATCATTTTTATGGGACTAGTTACATTTTACAACTGCTCAATTTTTGGGAAAGAAAAAAAAAGGTAATTTCAAATCTCAGAGAGACAGAAGTGTCTGGGAGTACAAACTTGTGACGATCTTTTACACATAGAGCAGGAATGAATGTGTCGCATGGATTTATGTCTTTTTACATCAATTAAGGAATTTGCTCCTAAGACCTTGTGGGGACATCACAACACAGTACCAGACCCTAATCAGAGGACAGTAAAGCTGTCACTCCCTTATCTATGAATTGTTCCAATAATTATGGCCATAACTGTCTATCACTCTCCCATAATGATAGTTCTGCTTCATGTCACTTGTCTTATCTATTGCATTTTTTCTGTGCTGTGTTGTGCATAAATATGTGATTCTTCAGATTTTGTATTAGTCTTTGCCTGATGAAGAGACCTGCGTAGTCTCGAAAGCTTGCAATTTGTTACCATCTTTTCAGCTACCCATTAAAAGGTATCAACCACTGAGGACTCTCATTTCTGAATATTTTTCAATTTTTGGGTACATTGAACTTATTCATTAACTTTTTTATATCAAGTTTTCTGGAGGATGGGAGAAATGGAAAAAAACATCAATTCCATTTCATGCATTAAATGTCATATCCAGAAATATTGTAATACAGTTAAATGCAAAATTTTGCCCCTAATGGAATAAAATTCATGTGAGAGTACAGTTCAAAACCTACTTCTTAATTCTTTAGTGGCCTCCTTTCTGTCATTACTGGAGACGATCTACACACTGTATCAAAGTAAGCAATGTACCAAGTTCACATCACTGAATACGAGTGGGGTGTAATCTACAGAGCTTACATGCTACTGGGTCAAGCCAATAGGACTTGAGATGGTGACTATAGCGTATTCTATTTTGTACAAGGTAGAGTGCGCACACGCTGACCAGACACCATCCCTACTGAAAGACCAGACAGTCGTGTGCTGCTTACTTAAATGCATACTTAAATGTTCAGATGTTCCCCATCAACCACAGACAGGAGGTAGGGGTTTTGGACCCAACTTCTACATGAATTCTCTTCCAGAAGGAGTAAAAGTCAGGTAATTATAACAATGTTTCTGGATATGACATTTGTTACATAAAAATTAAAAAAAAGTTTACCTACTCTTCATTTAAAATATTGCTTTGTTCACCTTTGTCCTTTACATGCAATAGATCTTGCGGTGGATGCCATGTAAGCACCACAAATGTATACAGCTTGTGTTAAAGACCTCTCATCAACACTATAAATATACAGAACAGAGCATAAGGGGATATTAGGGGTTTTTGGAATCAGGATATTGATTGCCTATGCCTATCCTTAGAATAGACAATAAATATCAGATTGATGTGGCTCAGAATCTGGAAAACCCTGTTGACAAGCTGACTTAAGGGGCACAGTGTTGTATTATTGGCAGTGTTAGTGCCAGGTACTACAGCTCGATCCCCTTGAATTCAATTTAAGTGAAATACTATGTATAACCTCTACCAAGAGTGGTAGAGACACCAAACCAGACCACAAACCAAGGTGACAGATAACAAACCAAGGTGACACAGCACTTCAGTGCATCTTCAGTCAGTTAATCAGTTCATCGGCAAGGATACCTTTCGTTGAAGCCGTCCCAATCTGATATTGACGGCTCAACAATAAACCTCTTTTATAAGTAATATTCTGATTAGCATTTATTTAGATCTGCTGTTTAATTACTGTCAAATTGTCAGAATAATTTTCCAGTTAAGCTAATAATGTAGATTAATACGATTTATCATTTTTAATAATAATTAGTCTTCATATACAGTACAGACCAAAAGTTTGGACACACCTTCTCATTCAATGATTTTTCTGTATTTTCATGGCTATGAAAATTGTAGAATCACACTGAAGGCATCAAAACTATGAATTAACACATGTGGAATTATACATTACACTTTACAAAAAAGTGTGAAACAACTGAAAATATGTCTTATATTCTAGGTTCTTCAAAGTTGCAACCTTATGCTTTGATTACTGCTTTGCACGCAGAAAAGGTGAACGGATGGATTCTACATGCCTGGTTCCCACCGTGAAGTATGGAGGAGGTGGTGTGATGGTGTGGGGGTGCTTTGCTGGTGACACTGTTGGGTTATTTATTCAAAATTGAAGGCATACTTAACCAGCATGGCTACCACAGCATCTTGCAGCAGCATGCTATTCCATCCGGTTTGCGTTTAGTTGGACCATCATTTATTTTTCAACAGGACAATGACCCCAAACACACCTCCAGGCTGTGTAAGGGCTATTTGACCAAGAAGGAGAGTGATGGGGTGCTACACCAGATGACCTGGCCTCCACAGTCACCAGACCTGAACCCAATCGAGATGGTTTGTGGTGAGCTGGACCGCTCACCGCTTCAATTTTTAATAAATCCCCAACAGTGTCACCAGCAAAGCACCCCCACACCATCACACCACCTCCTCCATGCTTCACGGTGGGAACTAAGCATGTAGAGTCCATCCGTTCACCTTTTCTGCGTGCAAAACAGTAATCAAAGCAAAAGGTGGCTACTTTGAAGAACCTAGAATATAAGACATATTTTCAGTTGTTTCGCACTTTTTTGTAAAGTGTAATGTATAATTCCACATGTGTTAATTCATAGTTTTGATGCCTTCAGTGTGATTCTACAATTTTCATAGTCATGAAAATATAGAAAAATCTTTGAAAGAGAAGGTGTGTCCAAACTTTTGGTCTGTACTGTATCTCTTTTTGGCTGTTTTCTCGTGAGTTTTTTAACCCATTCACATCATAGGATACATTGGTACATCCTATGTCTGGTGGGAGTGCATGGAACAGGCTTAGAAACTAGCAGATGTCGGCTGAGTTATACAGCCACCTGACACTAACAACAGTAACGAGAGCTAGTTCTGACATGAATTGACTACTGACAGCTAGCCATTCTGACATAGATTTTCAAATTTATTAGGTCTAAGATCTATTTAATAATGTTTATAGTTTATATTGTGAAATTTAGTGACAGGTTTTCTTTAAACCCCATGCGATTTTTTGTTTATCGTTTTCTCCTTCCCTTTTTCCAAGAGCCATAACTTTTTGAACGAGTTGTACTTTTGAATGGCACCATTGATTTTACTATATTGTCTATTGGAAAATAGGAAAAAAAATTCCAAGTGCAGTGAAATTGCAAAAAAAGTGTGATTCCGCAATTGTTTTTGGGTTTTTTATTAACCATGTTCACTATATGGTAAAACTTACTTGGTAATATGATTGCCCAAGTCAGTATGAATGTATGAATATACCAAACATTTATGGTTTACTTTTTTATTTATGTAGTAAAAAACAAATTCAGAAATTTGTATGAAAAAGAGTTTTTGACGTTTGTCGTCATTTTGCAAGACCCTTAACCTTCTAATTTTTCTTGATCTAGGGCTGAATGAGGGCTTCTTTTTTGTGCCCTGAGCTGACGTTTTTATTTATCCCATTTTGGGGTAGATACAATGTTTTGATCGTCCGTTATTGCAATACTACGATGATCAAAAAATGTAATTCTGACTTTTAGATTTTTTTTTGTTACACCGTTTACTGATCGGAATAATTTATTTTATAATTTGATAGATCGGAAGATGCTGAATGCAGTGATACCAAATATGTGTATATATTTTCAAAAATTGTTTTATCTTTAATAGGGCAAAAGGTGAGTTAAACTTTTGTGTATTTTTTATTGTTTTTTTAATATATTTTTTCATTTTTTTGTCTCTTTTTACTTTATTTAATAGTCCCCTAATGAGACTTGAAGCAGCAATTGTCCGATAACCTGTACACATAGCAAAAATCATGATCTCCTATGAATGCTGGCCATGGATCACGTGACAGGGGTGCTGATGGTTGGGACTTGTGATCCCCTTCCACCTGGCGCATGTTAAATGCCATTGGCAGTGATTGACAACCGCATTTAACTTGTTAACAGTCGTGGGGTGGATATCTGATCCACTTGCGACTGTTAGAGGCACTTCATGGCTGATTAAATAAACCATCAAGTGCGGGGAAAGATGCTGGCTCTGTGCCGCAGCACGCATCAAAAGCAGAGAAACATTGTGAAGGGGTTAATCTGATTCTTATGTATCTGAAGTCTACCCTAAGGCAATTGAAAATATTATTATTATTTGTAGACAATAAAATGGCATCCCTTAACTACACTGTGTGCAGAATTATTAGGCAAATGAGTATTTTGATCACATCATCCTTTTTATACATGTTGTCCTACTCCAAGCTGTATAGGCTTGAAAACCAACTGCCAATTATGTAAATCAGGTGATTTGCTCTCTGTAATGAGGAGGGGTGTGGTCTAATGACATCAACACCCTATATAAGGTGTGCTTAATTATTAGGCAACTTCCTTTCCTTTGGCAAAATGAGCCAGAAGAGAGATTTGACGAACTCTAATAAGTCAAAAATTGTGAGTTGTCTTGCAGAGGATGCAGCAGTCTTGAAATTGCCAAACTTTTGAAGCGTGATCTCCGAACAATCAAGCGTTTCATGTCAAATAGCCAACAGGGTCGTAAGAAGCGTGCTGATAAAAAAAGGCGCAAAATAACTGCCCATGAATTGAGGAAAATCAAGATTGAAGCTGGCAAGATGCCATTTGCCACGTTTTGCCATATTTCAGAGCTGCAACGTTACTGGAGTATCAAAAAGCACAAGGTGTGCCATACTCAGGGACATGGCCAAGGTAAGGAAGGCTGAAAAACGACCACCTTTGAACAAGAAACATAAGATAAAACGTCAAGACTGGGCCAAGAAATATGTTGTAATGTATGTAGTACAGTTCATATAGCGTCTTGTGCGTAAGTCCATGCAAACGTGGGTCTTTCAAAGAGCAGGGTTCAGAGTCCACAAGTGCTTCAGAGTTCCTCAGTAGGAATAGCTGGAGTACAAGGTCCAAGGCTTACAGGAGTCAAGTCACAGGTTCACTGCAGGCTAGATTCTGAAGCACTGATTGCTCAGCTGTGGCTGCTTAAGAAGCAAAGGAGAGAATCAGGGCGGGAACATGCAAGCTGGAAACTCCATTTTGACTGAGGGCAAGATAGCTGCAGCAAGACAGAAAGTAAAATGGCTGACGAACAAGCTGAGTTTCAGGAATATATACATAGAACCTTACATTACTCCCCCCTTAAGGACAACCTCCGGATGACCTCAGACCAGGCTTGTGTGGGTACCTCTGATGAAACTGACGGAGCAAGCGAGGAGCATTAACGTTATTGACCGGTTCCCATGAGTTGTCCTCCACTGGGTAGCCCTGCCATTTAATCAGATATTGTAACTGATTTCTATACAACCTGGAATCTAAAATCCTTTCCACCACAAATTCTTCCTGACCATCGACTAGCACTGGGTCAGGGCAAGGAGAGGAACGTCCAGGAAACGTATTGGGTGTCGCAGCCTTTAGTAGGGATACATGAAAGACAGGGTGGATTCTCATAGTTCTGGGCAGTTGAAGACGACAAGCAACGGCACTTATAATTTTACTGATTTTATAGGGTCCAATGTACTTATGTCCCAACTTAGACAATGGAATCCTTAACTTAAGATTTCTGGTTGACAGCCAGACCAAGTCTCCTACCTTGAAAGCTGGTGCAGGTTTACGAAATTTATCTGCTGCTTTCTTGTACCTTTCTTGAGCCGATTCCAGATTTTCCTTTAGAAGATCCATATTCTTCTGTAAAGACGTGATTCTTTCAGCCACTGCTGGTAAAGGCGTTTCTATGGGAAATCGTGGTAGAATGTTAGGATGATAACCTAGATTAGAGTAAAAAGGAGACTGTTTAGTGGAGGCACTCTGAGAGTTGTTATACGAGAACTCAGCTAATGGAAGTAGATCCACCCAATCATCCTGTAGGTGGCAGATAAAGCAGCGGAGATACTACTCCAGGGTTTGATTGGTTCGTTCGGTCTGTCCATTAGTCTGGGGATGAAAAGCAGAAGAAAGGTTTACTTTAATGTCCAGTGCTGCACAGAAATTTTGCCAAAACCTAGAAGTGAATTGCACCCCTCGATCCGAAATAACCTCATCCGGTACTCCATGTAAGCGAAACACATCTTTAATCATCAAATCTGATGTCTGTTTTGCAGTGGGTAAGCCGACACAAGGGATAAAATGAGCTGCCTTTGTTAGACGGTCAACCACCACTAGAATGGTGTTCTTCCCCTGAGAGGTTGGTAACTCCACAATGAAGTCCATAGAAACGGATCCCACGGGCGGGACGGGGTGGGAAGAGGCTGTAACAGACCAGTTGGTGAGGAGCGAGGTGTTTTGCATCTTGCACAGACCTCACATGAAGTGACATAATTCAAAACATCCTTCCTGCAAGTGGGCCACCAAAAGAAACGAGAAAGAAATTCCTGTGTCTTTAGAATTCCTCTATGCCCAGCTATCTTGGAATCGTGAATGAGTTGCAATACTCTTAATCTGACTGTTTCAGGAATATACAGACGTTGTCCCTGAATCCACACACCATTCTTAAAGACAAGACTTACGTCCCTTGGGGGTTGTGCCAAAAAGGAATCCGCCTGGTATGCTTCCTTGATGTCCTTAAGTAGGTCTTGATTATGAATTACTCCTAGGAATCTAGAGTCAGGAAGAATAGTCTTAGGAGGAGTAATTGGACGTGTCTCTGCTGAGTAAATCCTAGAGAGTGCATCAGCCTTTCCATTGCGCGATCCTGGTCTATAAGAGATGATAAAATTAAATTGGTTTAAGAAAAGATTCCAGCGAGCCTGGCGAGGAGTCAGGCACTTAGCCGACCTGATAAACTCAAGGTTACGATGGTCTGTCAGGACGACTATTTGCTGTGCAGTTCCCTGAAGAAGGTGTCTCCATTCTTTGAAGGCGGCAATAATGGCCAACAACTCTCTATTGCCCACATCGTAGTTCCTCTCAGCCGAAGACAACTGCTGGGAAAAGAAGGCACAGGGATGCAAGACATTCTTCTCACCTGTTCTCTGAGAGAGTATAGCTCCAACGGCACAGTCTGAAGCATCCACCTCTATTATGAAGGCAAGCTCGGGGTTGGGATGTACTAGGATAGGTGCAGTGGTAAATTTATCTTTTAGACGGGAAAATGCTTCCTGGGCTTGGGGAGTCCAGGAAAACCTAGACTCTTTCCGGGTAAGTTGAGTGATAGGTGACACTACCTCAGAGAAATTTCTAATGAAACGTCTATAGAAGTTGGCAAACCCGATGAAGCGCTGTACCTCCTTCACATTTCTAGGACTTGGCCAATCCTTGATGGCTTGGGTTTTGCTTCCATCCATACTAATTCCTTGTGTAGACAGTACATACCCCAGAAATTGAATTTCGGTCCTATGGAATTCACACTTTTCAAGTTTGATGTAAAGATGATTTTGTCTTAGACGTTCCAAGACCATTCTCACATGTCCATGATGTTCCTCTGTGGAGTTAGAAAAAATTAGAATATCATCCAAATAAATTACCACGAATGTATCTAGGAGATCCCTGAAGATGTCATTCACCAAGTGTTGGAAAGTGGCTGGGGCGGTACTCAGACCAAAAGGCATAACTAGATATTCAAAGTGTCCATAGCGTGACCTGAATGCAGTCTTCCATTCATCCCCAGGTCTAATACGGACTAAGTTATAGGCCCCACGAAGATCTAGTTTAGAAAAAATTTTGGCATGTCGCACTCTCTCCAATAACTCAGGGATTAAAGGCAATGGATAACGGTTTCTAATAGTAACCTTATTGAGTTCCCTATAGTCTATGCATGGTCTTAGAGATCCATCTTTCTTCTTTACAAAGAAGATGGGTGCACCTGCAGGAGATGAAGAGGGGCGTATGAAGCCCTTGGCTAGATTTTCATCTATGTAATCCTTTAAAGCCTTTAGCTCGGGCCCCGCCAGGGGGTAGATCTTACCAAAAGGTATCTCTGCTCCAGGCAATAATTCAATTGGACAATCATATGGACGGTGAGGAGGAAGCTGGTCAGCGTTCTTCTTGTCACATAAATCCACATAGTCCTGGTATACAGCTGGTAGTTCAGGGACTGACATGATTCCTTTAGGAACAGAGCAAGCTGAAACTTTTGGACTCATCTGTTTCTCTGGAAAGTGTAATTCCTTGGTCTCCCAGTTAATGGTAGGATTCTGAGCCTGCAGCCATGGTAGCCCTAGAATAATGGGAAAGTGGGGAGAAGAGATAAGCATAAAGGACAGTTTCTCTTGATGATCTTTACCCATAAGAACCCTCAAAGGCTCTGTTTACTGATCCACTGGTCCAGAGGTCAGCAGGGAGCCATCCACATTTTCCATCTGTACTGGAGTAGACTTCTTCACTGAACGTATTCCCTGTTTCAGAGCAAAGGAGACATCCATAAAATTTCCACTTGCCCCTGAGTCGATCATAGCAGAGCTAGACACCCAAGCTGAGTCAACCCAGAGTTTGATGGAAAGAAAGCAATGAGAATTGTTTTTCTTACAACTCAGCTGGGACACCGCTGAGGAAACTTGAAAAATGGCAGCGTTTACACAGTCAACGTCCTCAGAGGTAACGGAGTTTAAGTCCGAGAAATCAAGATCTGTTGCTGCAGATCTCTCTGGAGCCTGAGGCTCGGACCTGACAGATCCCCTCTCGCAACACTCACAATGAATGAGTGCTGCAGTAGTCTTACGAGAACGGCTGGGGAAGTTTATAATGAAGTGCCCTGACTTACCACAATAGAAACATAGATTCTCCTTAAAACGATGTTCCTTGCGTGCATCACTAACCCGTCGTTGTAAAGAGTCTACCTGCATGGGTTCAGGTTCAGGTTCCCGTGTAATCCTACTCAAAGGTTCCTTAGCTGGAGAGGAAGGTAGGAAAAGGTTAGTACGATTGCTTTCGAACCATCTCTCTTGCCTGCGTTCAGTCAGACGAGTATCAATACGGATGCAGTAGTTAATAAAGTCACCTAACGCAGTGGGAGGGTCGGCACGAGCAAGTTCATCCTTAATCAGTGGAGATAACCCCTTTCGAAAAATAGATTTTTTGGCGGAACTGTCCCAGGTGGTATCAAGGGCCCATCTCCTGAAATCCAAGACATATTCAGCTACCGAGTGCTTACCTTGGCGCAAAGCTAACATGGCTGCTTCAGCTGTTGCACCTCGATTGGGGTCATCAAACACCTGCCCCATGGCTGAAATAAAATCATCAAGGTGATTCAAACAATCATCCTCAGTCTCAATCAGAGGGTTTGCCCACATTAAAGCCTTGTTGGTAAGCAACATAATTATAGTAAGCACCTTAGATCGTTCAGTGGGAAATTGTGAAGCATGTGCAGAAAAAAAAAGATTGCATTGATTAATAAATCCCCTGAATTTCTCACGTTCACCGCCAAAACGAAAAGGGGGCAACTTGGGAATCCCAGCACTCGGGGCTACGGCAGGAGCCTGGACTCGCCCCTCTAGAACCTCAATCCTGGCTCGCAAATCCTGGGTAGTCTGTCCAACCACTTGCAAATTGTGATTATTGAGGTCCTGTAGATTTGTAAAACGGGTCTTTATATTCTGCAAATCTGCAAGGATATTATCAGTCACTCCGCAAAGTTCCTTTATGCGGGCCTCCATTTTCCAGATCTTTTAAGACAGGATTACTGGAAGAAGAGGAGAGAAAAAAAACAATAGTGTTCACCTGTGGCAACACTGCAGAGAGAAAAAAAAATTAAGGGAACTGCTCACCTGGAATGGTTGTGAGAAGTCACAACCACTATAATCACAGAAAGTTTCAACCAGACATCTGATATCCAGAGTTACAGCAGACAAAAAAGAGAAAAGAAAGGAAAAAAAAAAAAAAAAACAATAGTGTTTACCTGTGGTAACACTGCAAAAAGAAAAAACTTAAGGGAATTGCTCACCTGGAATGGTTGTGAGAAGTCACAACCACTGTCATCACAGAAAGTACAACCGGACGTCTGATATCCACAGTACAGCAGACACAGCCTTCCAGACCCAGCAGACACTAACGTTTTGGCTTCAGAATCTTGTAATGTATGTAGTACAGTTCATATAGCGTCTTGTGCGTAAGTCCATGCAAACGTGGGTCTTTCAAAGAGCAGGGTTCAGAGTCCACAAGTGCTTCAGAGTTCCTCAGTAGGAATAGCTGGAGTACAAGGTCCAAGGCTCACAGGAGTCAAGTCACAGGTTCACAGCAGGCTAGATTCTGAAGCACTGATTGCTCAGCTGTGGCTGCTTAAGAAGCAAAGGAGAGAATCAGGGCGGGAACATGCAAGCTGGAAACTCCATTTTGACTGAGGGCAAGATAGCTGCAGCAAGACAGAAAGTAAAATGGCTGACGAACAAACTGAGTTTCAGGAATATATACATAGAACCTTACATATGTTAAGACTGAATTTTCTAAGGTTTTATGGACTGATGAAATGAGAGTGACTCTTGATGGGCCAGATGGATGGGCCCAAGGCTGGATCAGTAAAGGGCAGAGAGCTCCACTCTGACTCAGACGCCAGGAAGGTGGAGGTGTGGTACTGGTATGGGCTGGTATCATCAAAGATTAACTTATGGGACCTTTTCGGGTTGAGTATGGAGTGAAGCTCAACTCCCAGACCTACTGCCAGTTTCTGGAAGACACCTTCTTCAAGCAGTGGTACAGGAAGAAGTCGGTATCGTTCAAGAAAAACATGATTTTCATGCAGGACAATGCTCCATCACATGCATCCAAATACTCCACAGCATGTCTGGCCAGTGAAGGTCTAAAAGATGAAAAAATAATGACATGGCCCCCTTGTTCACCTGATGTGAACCCCATAGAGAACCTGTGGTCCCTCATAAAATGTGAGATCTACAGGGAGGGAAAACAGTCCACCTCTCGGAACAGTGTCTGGAAGGCTGTGGTGGCTGCTGCACACAATGTTGATCATAAACAGATCAAGCAACTGACAGAATCTATGGATGGAAGGCTTTTGAGTGTCATCGTAAAGAAAGGTGGCTATATTGGTCACTGATTTTTTGTTTTTGTTTTTGAATATCAAAAATGTTTATTTCTAAATTTTGTGTTGTTATATTGGTTTACCTGGTGAAAATAAACAAGTGAGATGGATATATATTTGGTTTTTATTAAGTTGCCTAATAATTCTGCACAGTAATAGTTACCTGCACAAACAGATATCCTCCTAAGATAGCGAAATCTAAAAAAATCCCACTCCAACTTCCAAAATTATTAAGCTTTGATATTTATGAGTCTTTTGGGTTGATTGAGAACATACTGTAGTTGTTGTTCAGTAATAAAAAGAATCCTCTCAATACAACTTGCCTAATAATTCTGTACACAGTGCAATATTGTCATGTCTGAGCTGTTAATGAGTTAAATAAGAAAAGTATATTTGACTGATTAATTTCAGATATAACTTTACTCATTAATGAAATGTCTGGTATTTAAAATACTTCACATGCCATTTTAATTATTTGCCTTGTTGGAAAATATAAATAATTTACAAGATTATCAGTTCCTATGAGCTAAGTGCATAAAATATGTAGATGCTATTTAATTTTCCTTTAGAACTTCCACATAGAGTTTCACTTTGATTCAAAGTAGTCGCCATACTCAGAATGATAAATAAGGAATTTATATCCACAATTAATACATGAAGTTTAAGTAAAATCTAATGCCACAAAACACATGTTCACAATTTTAAAGATTTAACTTACTACATTTCTAATATTATCTGCTGATGACCTTAATTAGCTTTTTCCCCCTATGCTAATAGCAGAATACATTTTTTCACAATGCAAGCAGTATACAAAAATGTTTCACAAACTGTAATGTACTGTATCTGTGTCATCCACTCCTTGCATGTAAATTCCTCATGCATTTACAATACTTATTCTAATGAATGCTAAAGTAGCTGCTCATTTTGAATAAAAATGAATATAACTGGTAAAAAAAGGTGAAAAAATGTTCATTTACATTTGAAACCTGACATATTTTGAGAAGTGATAGACATTTTACAATGTACCATGAACATATGATATACATTTTGCCTACCAAAAACAAGCACACAACGAGGCAGATTTCTCAATACTATCTAATCTTAAAATGTGCCAGATTTACCATTCTGGTGGAAAGTGGATGTTTGATAAGTCTGGTGTATTTTTTAATAATGGTTGGTTTACATTGAAGCAGAAAATTTCACAAGAAATTTGGTGTATTTTTGCGTCAGAATGGAGAGATACTCCACACCTCTTATATGATAAACCACATCTATCTTCAATTGAGTCATTTCCCCTTTTAAGTCAAAGCAAATAAAGTGTCTATAAAAAAATCCCTTTCCTTAAATTTGGACAACTACTCTAACACTGTTTATTAGTGATGAGCATTCGGGCTTCGTACCAGACACCTAGTTTTCAGTACTTATACTGTACATTCGTGTTACTGTTCGTGTTCTGCAGTCTAGCAAAGCTTGTTGAGAGGCTGCAGCATAGCCAATCAACAAGCCTTAAGGCTGTGAGTCAAGTAATGGCATTACTGTGGTTGGTTGGGGTAACAATTGACAGGGCCTGACAGTGTAAAACAAATAAGTAATTAAAAAAAACGATGTGTGGTCCCCTATTTTTATAACTAGCCAAGGGAAAGCAGACACCTGTGAGCTGGCCTTATATGCTGGGAAGGGGCCAACATCCATGGACCTTCCTAACCTATTAATATCAATCCCAAGTTTTCAGCTTTGCCTTTGCTGGTTATTAAAAATTAGGGGAACCAAAGAAAGGACCTCCGCCTCCTGATTCAAGATTATTATTATTTTTTGTTATTATTATACATTATTTTAAGACATTTTTCTATCCACATTTGTTTGCAGGGCAATTGTCCTGCTCTTTGCCTAATTTTGCTTCCTTTTGCTTGCCTCTAACTAATTTTACAGCCATTTTGCAGCACCAATGTTCTGGTCCCAATTGACATATGGGGTTTGGGTCTGGGTTCAAGTTTGGATACCCGAACCAAACTTTTGAATCAAGTTTGGCCGAACCCGAACTTCCACAGGTTCACTCATCCCTACTGTTTATTCATCAATGTGGTTATTTAATTGTTCTTTGACTGCACTTGTTTTGATATTTGCTGTCATTTCATTCTGTACAAAGAAGCTAAGAGTTTACCTGTAAAATTCTAAACTAGAGTATGCAACTAAAACATTAATTTGGACAGAATGATTGGTTTCTATGGCCAGTATGACCTTCACTATTTCAAATTACCAATTGACCTTGCCCCTTCTCCTAAAATAGAATTACACCCCTACTTCACCTTCCCCGTATATTAGACATGTTATAATAAATGAACGTGTAGCACAAAATAGTAGCAAAGTAGAATTTAGTATTATAAAAGGTAATACTGTACAGTAGTCATAATACCTCAGTTTACCCAGGGTTGTATTTGCCTATTTACTAGAGTTGAGCGAAACAGGTCGGTCAGATTCATATGTCGCCGACTTTCGCTAAAGTCGAGTTTCGCCGAGCGAAACCCGACCATAGCGTGAAGTCGGCTATGCGGTTGTCGACTCGAGCGCCAAAGTCGGTCTTCCCATAATGCTTGCAGGCGCCTTTTTTCAGCCAATGAGCAAGGATGTACACTGTGGGCAACGAGATGACATGGGCAGCGTCCACCACCATCTTAGAGAAGGGCATTGCAGTGATTGGCTTGCTTTGGGGGGTGTCATAGTGGCTATAAAAGCCCTGACCGCTGACCGCCATTTTACTTCTGCTGATCTTAACAGCAGGGAGAGGTTGCTGACGCTGTTTATCAGTAGGGAGAGAGTTAGGGCAGGAAAGAGAAGTTCTTCTGTGTTTGTGCTGATAGCAATTGTGCTGTACAGTTAGTGTGCAGTGACGGGGAGGATTTTCTTGTGTGCAGCAGCGCTGGTTATTAGGCTGCCTGCCAGTGACAGGGGAGGATTTTCTTGTGTGCAGCAGCGCTGGTTAGTAGGCTGCCTGCTAGCTGTATTGCTGTATGTACACTGCTGTGCAGACTGCTTTTTACACAGCACTAATACTTTTATTCTGTTTTTCTGCACAGTTACTGACCATTCATTTTTTCCCACACCGTATAGAGCTGTACGCTCCTCACACACTACCGTGTACCGGCTGGTATCACGGACAAATACATGCTGACTATCTGTCTGTGACTCCAGAAATATATACGGAAATTTAAATTTTCCCCTACACTATATACACCTGGTATCTTCTGATACAGTACCTTTTTTCTGCCTTTTGTATTATGGTCAAATCCATACTGAGAGAGCGTCTGTGTGTGACTCCGGAAATATATACGGAGATTTACAATTTTCCCCTCTACTATATACAACTGGTATCTTCAGATACAGTACCCATTTTCTGCTTTTTATATTCTGGTAAAATCCATACTGAGCCTGAGAGCGTCTGTGTGTGACTCCGCAAATATATACGGAGATTTACAATTTTCCCCTATACTATATACACCTGGTATCTTGTGATACAGTACCCTTTTTCTGTTTTTTATATTCTGGTCTAATCCATACTGAGCCTGAGAGAGTCTGTCTGTGACTCCGGAAATATTTACAGAGATTTACAATTTTCCCCTATACTATATACACCTGGTATCTTGTGATACAGTACCCTTTTTCTCCTTTTTATAATCTAGTCTAATCCATACTGAGCCTGAGAGCGTCTGTGTGTGACTCCGCAAATATATACGGAGATTTACAATTTTCCCCTATACTATATACAGTTGGTATCTTGTGATACAGTACCCTTTTTCTGCTTTTTATATTCTGGTGTAATCCATACTGAGCCTGAAAGCGTCTGTGTGTGACTCCGCAAATATTTACAGAGATTTACAATTTTCCCCTATACTATATACACCTGGTATCTTGTGATACAGTACCCTTTTTCTGCTTTTTATATTCTGGTCTAATCCATACTGAGTGTAATGATTATAGGGGATAACTCAGGAGACTCTGCGTGGAACAAGACAACTACAGGACACAGTTTTATAAGTGGTAAAGTCTATATTATCACACGGTGATTCAAACAGGTGCAGAGCAAAGCTCAAGTCCACAACACTTGGTGCAGATATTAAATGCAGCTTAACAGTCTATAGGAAACTTCAGAGGAACATGAAATCAAGCAGAGAGTCTATGAAGCACAAATATACTTGGGGATACTTGACACGAATAAGTCCTTGTTTAGTCCAAGCACAGGTAGATATGCTTATAAGGCAGTTCTAATAATATCTTAGTTCACCCAGGGAGGCCTGGGTAAAAGTCTCAGGTTTAAGCAGAGCAGGGCTGCAACAGCTTACATGTCCAGCAAATGCAGAAGGAAGTAAACATCAGCAGCCAGATGAAGGAGGATTACTGGAAACCGGTGTATGCAGCAGGAACTCAGAGCAGAGTAGCAGGATCACCAACAAGTTCACAGGATCAGGTAACAAGCCAGGGAGCCACCAGAGGTCAGAGGCTGGATGCAAGGCAGAATACTCTAGCACAGACTAAAGGCTGGGGTGGAGTTATATAGCAGGAAGACACAGTGCACATGAGACCAAAGACACCATCTTGGAAAAGGGCAGTAATGCACAAAAGGTAATCAAAAAATGTTCAGAGTCCTGACACTGAGCCTGAGAGCGTCTATGTGTGACTCCGCAAATATATAGGGAGATTTACAATTTTCCCCTCTACTATATACACCAGGTATGTTCAGATACAGTACCCTTTTTCTGCTTTTTATATTCTGGCCTAATCCATACTGAGCCTGAGAGCGTCTGTCTGTGACTCCGGAAATATATACAGAGATTTTCAATTTCCCCTCTACTATATACACCTAGTATCTTCAGATACAGTGCCCTTTTTCTGCTTTTTATATTCTGGTCTAATCCATACTGAACCTGAGAGCGTCTGTGTGTGACTCCGAAAATATATATGGAGATTTAAATTTTCCCCTTCACCATATACAGCTATACGCTTCTGATAAAGTACCATATATCTAATGATATTTTTGGTACATTTTCCCAAACATGAGGAAGTATGGTGGAAGAGGCCGCTGACGTGGGCGGGGGGGCCAGCTGGTACTCATGGTGGTGGTGGTGCATCTGCTGGTAGTGCCAAAAGCAGCACAATAGCCCCTAAGGCAGGAGGTGTTGAGCCTTCATCATCGTCTGGCTCCAGAAGGCCTGGAAGGCTCCTTTTTCTGGGAGTAGGTAAACTGCTTTTAAAGCCGGAGCATCAGGAACAGGTTTTAGCTTACATTGCCAAAACAGCCTCCAGCTCTATCACCTCCTCTTCTGAAGTTTCAAAAAATGCAAGCACTGAGTCGTCAGTGCAGGCTCCTGGTCAGGAACAACACCTTTCCTTGTGTCCTTCACCCCCAAAAGTGAAGGATGTGGCAGGCCACACTTCAGATTACTCCATGGAGCTCTTTTCACATACCATGCATGCCTGGGTTATCAAGTCAAATCCTGAATTCCCCAGTACAAGATGAATCTGACATGGAGTGCACTGATGCACAGCCACTGCTATATGATTCTGCTGGTACATTCACCCAGAGCACTACATTGCCCTCACAGTCTACTGAGCCAGAATCTGACCCTGATGAAATTCAGGTGCCCCTTCACGCATACTATACCACCTTACATGGTGACACAGAGGAAGGTGCAGATTAAATTGAAGAGGAGGTGATGGATGGCCCAGTTGTTGACCCGGATTTGCATCCATTGAGGGAAGAGGGAGCCGCTGGCAATAGCTCAGAAGAGGAGGAGGATCCACAGCAGGCATCGACATCGCAGCTGGGTTATCTGGCAGGCCCGTAGCAGTCCAAAAACGTGTTAAAAAAACAAATAAAGTTGCAAGACAGCTTGGCCAGTCGGTCAAATTAGCACAGCGTGCAAGCCCTGAAAATTTATCCCATTATAGGAAGAGTGCAGTGTGGCACTTTTTTGACCAAAATCCTATTGATGAGGCAAAGGTTATCTGTAAGAAGTGCGGAAGGGAAAAATCTCCGAAATTTGAATACCAGTTGCATGCTTAGACATGTAAACACCATGCACTTGCAAGCGTGGACGGACTACAAAACCTCAGGTAGCACATGTGCACCTGCTCCGACTGAAGGTAGCCAGCAACGCTACATCGCTTCCCCCACTATAAGCCCACCTGTTAGCACACCACCAGCAAGAAATGTTGAGGTGTCGTCGCAAGGCCAAAGCAGTCAGGGGATCACAATGTTTTTGCAACAAAAGACTGAATCTAGGCCATCAAGCACTCCATCCGCAGCTGCCAGTGTTGCACACAAGGTGTCCCACTGTCGAACAGCTAGTGGTAAGCGTCAGCAGGCTGTTTTAAAAATGATGTCTTTGGGCGACAACAGACACACCACGGAGGTACTGGCCGACTACTTGCAGCGAGAAACTTGAGCCAGGCAAGTTAGCCAGTGATAACGGCCGTAATTTTGTGGCGGCCATAGCCCTGGCAAAACTCAGACACATACCTTGCCTGGCTCACACCTTGAACCTGGTGATGCAGTGCTTCCTAAATAATTATCCTGCGTTAACAGCCCTGCTCCAAAAGGTGCGAAGACTGTGCTCGCACATCCGTCACTTGCCCGTAGACTCCAGTCTTATGCAGAGGCTGCAGCAATCGCTCCACCTCCCCAAGCACCGCCTAATCATAGACGTTGCAACAAGGTGGAACTCCACCATACACATGGTTAAGAAGCTGTGCGAACAGAGGCAGGCTGTAATGCATTTGTGGGAGGATACACGGTCAGGCAGTTTGAGGGCAGACAAGGAGTTGTCGGGTGTGCAGTGGTCAAAGCTGAAAGACCTCTGTAAAGTCCTTCAGTGTTTTGAGGAATGCACACGGCTGGTAAGCGCAGACGACGCCATCATAAGCATGAGCATCCCCCTTATGCGTCTGCTCATGCAAACTTTGACGCACATTAAGGATCAGGCGTCTGCAGCGGAGGAGGAGGAGGAGGGAAGCCTTGATGACTGTCAGCCATTGTCTGCTCAGGAAACTGTCCTGGACGAGGTGTAGGAAGAAGAGGAAGAGGAGGAGGATGAGGGGGATGATTATTTTGGGGAGGAGGATGGTTCTCAGGGTGCAAGAGAAAATGTTGGCTTGCCAAGGTTAGGTGCACGGTTTGTGCGTGACTGGAGGGATGTGGATTTGGCAGAAAGTGCTCCTCCACCCACCACTGGCAGTGCATCAATGACACCTGGAACATTGGCCCACATGTGTGATTATGTCTTGCGGATCCTAGAAAGGGACCCCCGCATTGCCAAAATTATGAAGGATGACGACTACTGGTTGGCCAGCATCTTCGATCCACGCTATAACGGCAAATTACAGAACATCATGCCACAGGAGAACCTAGAGCTAATATTGGCGAACAAACAAGCAACTCTGGTAAACCGTTTGTTAGAGGCATTCCCAGCACACAGCAGCGGTGCAGGTTCTACCACGAGCCGTACTGGGCCAAATGGAAGAGGTGTTCGTGGTGCACACAGCCAAAGCGGCGTTGGAGACAGGGGTTTCATGAACATGTTGTGGACTGATTTCTTAAGTAACGCTCACACGACTGGTAATACTGAATCGATTGCAACAGACAGGAGACAGCAGTTGTCAACTATGGTTTAAAATTACCTCTCCTCCCCTATCGATGTTCTCCCTTACAGTTCATTCCCCTTTGACTACTGGGCCTGTAAACTGGACACCTGGCCTGAATTGGCACAATATGCCTTACAGGAGCTTGTTTGCCCTGCTGGTAGTGTGCTATCAGAAAGAGTCTTCAGTGCTGACAGAAAGAAGGACCCGGCTGTTGACCCAAAATGTTGGTGATCTCACCTTCATTAACCCCTTCACCCCAAGGGTGGTTTGCACGTTAATGATCGGGCCAATTTTTACAATTCTGACCACTTTCTCTTTATGAGGTTATAACTTTGGAACGCTTCAACGGATCTTAGCGATTCTGAGAATATTTGCTCGTGACATGTTGTACTTCACGTTAGTGGTAAAATTTCTTTGATATAACTTGCGTTTATTTTTGAAAAAAATGCAAATATGGCGAAAATTTAGAAAATTTTGCAATTTTCAAACTTTGAATTTTTATTCCCTTAAACCAGAGAAATATGTCACACAAAATAGTTAATAAATAACATTTCTCACATGTATACTTTACATCAGCACAATTTTGGAACCAAAATTTTTTTTTGTTAGGAAATTATATAGGTTAAAAGTTGACCAGCGATTTCTCATTTTTACAACAAAATTTACAAAGCCATTTTTTTTAGTGACCATCTCACATTCGAAGTCACTTTGAGGGCTCATACCCATTTGGTGAAAAAAAACCGGTCCGTTTTCTGGATGGTCCGATTATGTGCAATTGTCATGCGATTTGCATGCGATTTTTTAGAGCACCATCTACTTGCATTAGCTATTATCATGCCAAAATCGCAGCAAATCACAGCATGTTGCGATTTTTTTCTCAGGGCTCATACTCACTGGCAAGAAATTCGGACGATTGCAAGCCGATAAAAAATCGGCTTGCAATCGGACCAATGTTATTTAATAGGGGACTACTCATTTGCGATTTATTTCTCAGCTAAAATCGGTCTGAGAAAAAAATCGGAGCATGCTGCGATTTGCAGCGATTTTGGCATGATAATCGCTAATGCAAGTCAATGGATGCGCTAAAAAATCGGACAGCACTCGCACCAGTGTCCTTTGAAAGCAGGCAAATCATCCCCGGCTACTGTAAAATCACACTGACAGCTCACAAAACACTACATATATACACACATAATACATATATATATATATATATATATATATATATATACATGTCATTGTGACACATATATATATATATATATATATTTATAGTTCATGCACTTCTACATAGTATAATAGCCGTTAATTCAATTGGCGGCTATACTGTAAAATCAAGCTGACAGCTTTAATAAAGAATAGAAACAATACATATACACACATAGAATACATATATATATATATATACATGTCATTGTGACATATATATATATATATATATATTTATAGTTCATACACTTCTACATACTGTAATAGCCGCTAATTCAATTACCGGCTTTTGTGAAATTACAGACCTGACATGAAATGACACATGGTTTACATACAGTTAACTATGTCATTTCATGTAGTTTGATATATGGTTTTAAGTTACAATTACATGAGTATATGTGTGCAAAATTGCAGACATGTAGGGGTTAATTAAAGGTGTAAATTCGTTGAAAAAAATGCGTGGTCTCCCGCCCTATTTTCTAAACCAGACAGACAAAGCAAGCGAGTGGGGGCAGATAATAATAGCCCAGGGAGGATGCATTTATTTAGCGCCCCCCCTGGCTACTAACATCTGCCCCCAGCCACCCCAGAAAAGGCAAATCTATAATTAGATTCGCCCTTTCTGGCACTTTGCCAGTCTATTCCCATTGCCCTGTAGCGGTGGCGAATGTGTTAATAATGGGTTAAAACCACCTTGCTATTGAAAGGTGAGTTTAAGCCAGGTTAATAATTGAGAGTTGTCAATTAGACAACTATCAATTATTAATCCTATTGAAGTAAATAAAAAAA
This sequence comes from Oophaga sylvatica, assembly GCA_033576555.1. Lineage (NCBI taxonomy): Eukaryota > Metazoa > Chordata > Amphibia > Anura > Dendrobatidae > Oophaga > Oophaga sylvatica. Next base: position 446,560,173 of record JARQOD010000002.1, on the reverse strand, counting down.
ACACACACACTTTAATTATTAATCCTTTAAATGAAATAAAGACAAAGTTTTTGACCATATTTTATTGCTCAGCTGTAATCCCCTGAATGAATCAGTTCATCTCCCAGCGTCAGGAGAGGAAGTGATGAGTGTGTGAAGCTTAATTGACTGCTTCCCACTTCCACTTCAGGTCAGGTCACCCGGGGACTCCCTCTGACGTCACTGCTGCTGTGCGGTGTCCCCGGGTGACCTGACCTGAAGTGAAAGTGGGAAGAAATCAATTAAGCTTCACACACTCATCACTTCCTCTCCTGTCGCCGGGAGAGGAGCTCATTCATTCAGGGGATTACAGCTGAGCAGGTAGCATTAGCTGCCCTGCTAGTTGTAAACCACTTAACCCTTTGTGAAGGATTACAGCGTGGGACATGACTGTGCATCGGATAGGTAAGAATAATGTTGCTTTTTTATTTTATTTTTATTACAGGCAAACAAGGGAATCAAGGATGACCTGAGCAATAAAATATGGTCAAAAACTGTGTCTTTATTTAATTAAAAGGATTAATAATTAATGTGTGTTTTTTTTCCTTTCATACAATAGGATTAATAATTGAGAGTTGTCAAATTGACAACTCTCAATTATTAACCTGGCTTAAAGTCACCTTTCAATAGCAAGGTGGCTTTAACCCATTATTAACCCATTCGCCACCGCTACAGGGCAATGGGAATAGACCGGCAAAGTGCCCGAAAGGGCGAATCTAATTATAGATTTGCCTTTTCTGGGGTGGCTGGGGGCAGATGTTAGTAGCCAGGGGGGGCGCTAAATAAATGCATCCTCCCTGGGCTATTATTATCTGCCCCCACTCGCTTGCTTTGTCTGGGTTAGAAAATAGGGCGGGAGCCCTCGCATTTTTTTTTTCAACGAATTTACACCTTTAATTAACCCCTACATGTCTGCAATTTTGCACATATATACTCATGTAATTGTAACTTATAACCATATATCAAACTACATGAAATGACATGGTTAACTGTATGTAAACCATGTGTCATTTCATGTCGGGTCTGTAATTTCACAAAAACCGGTAATTGAATTAGCGGCTATTACAGTATGTAGAAGTGTATGAACTATAAATATATGTATATATATGTCACAATGACATGTATATAAATATATATATATGTATTTTATGTGTGTATATGTATTGTTTCTATTCTTTATTAAAGCTGTCAGTGTGATTTTACAGTATAGCCGGCAATTGAATTAACGGCTATTATACTATGTAGAAGTGCATGAACTATAAATATATATATGTGTCACAATGACATGTGTATATATATATATATATATATATATGTATTATATGTGTATATATGTATTCTTTCCATTCTTTATTAAAGCTGTCAGTGTGATTTTACAGTATAGCCGGGGATGAATTAGCGGCTATTATACTATTTAGAAGTGTATGACCTATATATATATATATATATATACATATATATATGTATATATATATATATATATATATAATTATTTGCTTTTTGTGTACATTTTTTTTTTGACAATGTAATTTTTACAAGAATTTTTACATAGAGATAACTGCTCTATGTAAAACGTCATGTTAAAATCGCATGGCAATCGCATGACAATTGCATATATTCGGACCGTTTTTTCCATCCTGAAAACGGACCATTTTTTTCCACAAATGGGTATGAGCCCTCACACCGATTTCAGCTAAGAAAAAAAATCGCAAATGAGATGTCACCTATTGAATAACATTGGTCCGATTTCAATCCAATTTTTTATCGGCTTGAAATCGTCCGTTTTTTGCTCAAGTGAATATGAGCCCTGAGGGGTCTATATGGCAGAAAATACCCAAAAGTGACACCATTCTAAAAACTGCACCCCTCAAGGTACTCAAAACCACTTTCAAGAAGTTAACCCTTCAGGTGCTTCACAGGAGCTGAAGCAACGTTAAAGGAAAAAAATCAACATTTAACTTTTTAGTCACAAAAACGATCTTTTACAAACTTTTTTTTTCACAGGGGTAAAAAGAGAAAATGGACAGATAAAATTGTTGTGCAATTTCTCCTGAGTATGCCAAAACCCCATATGTGGGGAAAACCACTGTTTGGGCACACGGCAGAGCTCGTAAGGGAAGGAGCGCAGTTTGACTTTTTCAAACGAAAATTGGCTGGAATTGAGATTGGACACCATGTCGCATTTGGAGAGCCCCTGATGCGCCTAAACAGTGGAAACCCCCCACAAGTGACACCATTTTGGAAACTAGACCACCTATGGATCTGTGGTGAGCACTTATAACCCCCAAGTGCTTCACACAAGTTTATAATGCCCGGGCATGAAAATAAAAAATCCTATTTTTTCCCACAAAAACAAACTTTAAGTCACCAATTTTTTATTTTCCGAAGGGTAACAGGAGAAATTGGACCACAAAAGTTGTTGTCCAATTTGTCCTGAGTACGCTGATGCCCCAGAGCTTGGAATTGAAGGAGCACCATTTGACTTTTTCCAACCAAAATTGGCTGGAATTGAGATTGGACGCCATGTTGCATTTGGAGAGCCCCTGATGTGCCTAAACAGTGGAAACTCCCCACAAGTGACCCCATTTTGGAAACTAGACCCCCTAAGGAACTTATCTAGATCTGTGGTGAGCAATTTGAACCCCCAAGAGCTTCACACAAGTTTATAACGTAGAGCCGTAAAATTAAAAATTCATATTTTTTCCACAAAAATGATCTTTTCACCCCAATTTTTATTTTCCCAAGAGTAACAAGACCCCAAAAGTTATTGTGAATTTGTCCTGAGGACGCTGATACTCCATATGTGGGGGTAAACCACTGTTTGGGTGCATGGCAGAGCTCGGAAGGGAAGGAGCGCCGTTTGACTTTTTCAACGCAGAATTGGCTGGACGCCATGTCATGTTTGGAGAGCTCCTGATGTGCCTAAACAGTGGAAACCCCCACAAATGACACCATTTTGGAAACTAGACCCCTCAGGGAACTTATCTAGATGTGTGGTGAGAACTTTGAACCCCCAGGTGTTTCACTAAAGTTTATAATGCCCGAGAATGAAAATAAAAAAATCCTATTTTTTCCACAAACATGATCTTTTAGTCCCCAACTTTTTATTTTCCCAAGGGTAACAGGAGAAATTGGACCCCAAAAGTTGTTGTCCAATTTGTCCTGAGTACGCTGATACCCCATATGTGGGAGAAAACTACTGTATGGGCACATGTCAGGGCTTCGAAGGGAAGTAGTGAAGTTTTGGATTGCAGACTTTGATGGAATGGTCTGCGGGCGTCATGTCGCATTTGGAGAGCCACTGATGTGCCTAAACAGTGGAAACCCCTAACAAGTGACCCCATTTTGGAAAATAGACCCCCCAAGGAACTTATCTAGATGTGTGGTGAGCACTTTGAACCCCGAAGTGTTTCACAGAAGTTTATAACGTACAGCCATAAAAAATAAAAAATCTTTTTTTTTTTTACAAAAATGATTTTTTTGCCCCAATATTTTATTTTCACAAGGGTAACAGGAGAAATTGGACCCCAAAAGTTGTTGACCAATTTGTTCTGAGTACGCTGATACCCCATATGTGGGAGAAAACTACTGTATGGGCACACGTCGGGGCTCGAAAGGGAAGTAGTGACATTTTGGATTGCAGACTTTGATGGAATGGTCTGCAGGCGTCATGTCGCATTTGGAGAGCCCCTGATGTGCCTAAACAGTGAAAATCCCCCACAGTGACCCCATTTTGGAAAATAGACCCCACAAGGAACTTATCTAGATGTGTGGTGAGCGCTATGAAGCCCCAAGAGCTTCACAGAAGTTTATAACGTACAGCCGTAAAAACAAAAAAATAATTTTTTTTTATAAAAATGATATTTTCGACCCCAATTTTTTATTTTCCCAAGGGTAACAGAAGAAATTGGACACCAAGAAATATTGAGCAATTTGTCCTGAGTACGCTGATATCCCATATGTGAGAGTAAACTACTATTTGGGCGCATGGCAGAGCTCAGAAGTGAAGGAGCACCGTTTGACTTTGTCAACGCAGAATTTTCTGGAATTGAGATCAGACGCCATGTCACATTTGGAGAGCCCCTGATGTGCCTAAACAGTGGAAACCCCCCAATTCTAACTCCAACCCTAACCTCAACACACCCCTAACCCTAGTCCCAACCCTAACCATAACCCTAACCACAAACCTAACCCTAACACACCCCTAATCCCAACCCTAACCCTAATCCTAAGTATAGCCCCAACCCTAACACTAACTTTAGCCGTAACCCTAACCCTAACCCTAACTCTAATGGGAAAATGGAAATAAATACATTTTTTTAATTTTATTATTTTTCCCTAACTAAGGGGGTGATAAAGGGGGGTTTGATTTACTATTTATAGCGGGTTTTTATGATTGGCAGCTGTCACGCTAAAAGACGCTTTTCAATGCAAAAAATAGTTTTTGCACATCACCACATTTTGAGAGCTATAATTTTTGGATATTTTGGCCCACAGAGTCATGTGAAGCCTTATTTTTTGCGGTACGAGTTGTTGTTTTTATTGGTACCATTTTTGAGCACGTGACATTTTTTGATCGCTTTTTATTTCGATTATTGGTAGGTTAGAATTAACAACAATCAACAATTCATGAATTTCTTTTGGGGGGGCGTTTATACTGTTCTGCGTGTGGTAAAATTGATAAAGCAGTTTTATTCTTCGGGTTAGTATGATTACGGAGATACCTCATTTATATCATTTTTTATGTTTTGGCACTTTTATATAATAAAAACAATTTTTATATAAAAAATAATTATTTTTGCATTGCTTTATTCTGCCAGCTATTACTTTTTTAATTTTTTGCTGATGATGCTATGTGGCAGCTCGTTTTTTGCGGGACAAGATGACGTTTTCAGCAGTACCATGTTTATTTATATCCGTCTTTTTGATCGCGTGTTATTCCACTTTTTGTTCGGCGGTTTAATGATAAAGCATTGATTTTTTGCTTTGTTTTTTTTTTTTTTTTTCAAGGGGTTCACTAAAGGGGTTAACTAGTGGTACAGTTCTATAGGGCGGGTCGTTACGGACGCGGCAATACCAAATATGTGTACTTTTCTTGTTTTTTTTTTTTTTATTTACTTGAAGAAATGAATTTATTGGGGAATATTTTTTTTTCCTTTATTTTGGAATTTTTTTTACACATGTGATTTTCATTTTTTTTTAACTTTTTTACTTTGTCCCAGGGTGGGACATCACTGTATTATGTCAGATTGCTGGTCTGACAGTGTGCACAGCACTCTGTGAGACCAGCGATCTCACAGGCACTGCTGCAGGCTTTCTCAGCGCCTGCTCTCATCAGGCACTGAGAAAGCCACATCCCTGCTGGACCCCGTGGCCATCTTGGATCCGGAGTCTTGCAGGGAGGAAGGCCTCAGAACAGCTGTTCTGAGGGTCTCAGGAAGCACGCAGGCAGCCCCCTCCCTGCGCGATGCTTCCCTGTGCCCCCGTTACACCGTGATCATGTTTGATCGCGGTGTGCCAGGGGTTAATGTGTAGGGAGCGGTCCGTGACCACTCCTGGCACATAGTGCCGGGTGTCAGCTGTGATAATCAGCTGACACCCGGCCGCGATCGGCCGCGCTCCCGATCGCATGGGACGTACTATCCCGTCCATGGTCAGATTGTCCCGGGTTTCATGGACGGGATAGTACGTCGCATGGCAGAAAGGGGTTAAAATGAACCATGCCTGGGTTTCAAAGGATTTTGTACCACCTGCCCCTGATGACACATAGGTTGCCAGCAAAATGGCTCGCTTTGTTCTCCTCTTCCTCCGACTTCTCCAATTCCTCCATTTGCAGCTGCTGAACGTCCAGCCTAAACCTCAACATATGCCAGTTTTTCCACCTCCCTAACTGAGCTGTACCCCCCCAGGGCCGGCGTCAGCACCTGGCGCACCCGGGCAAGTGCCGGTGCCCTGAGCAGGTGGGGGGGCCCACTCGTGGGCGATGGTACTGGCACAGGGCCCCTCATAGTACGCAAAAGTGTCTCTGATGGTGGGGGGGCCCACTCGCTGTCAGACACACCGGCGTACTATGAGGGGCCCTGTGCCAGTGTCATCGCCCACGAGTGGGCCCCCCTGCTTGCTCAGGGCCACAGCACTTGCAATACTTACCTCTCCCTGCTCCTCCGCTGTGACGTCTTCCGCATTTCCTGACAGTGACATTCAGGTCAGAGAGCGCAATGACATCACGTTTGTATGCCCTCTGCCTGAACAGTCCAAGTGCAGAGAGCTGGAAGATGGCGATGCTGAGGAGTCCAGAGTACAGCAGTGCCCAGCGAGGAGAGGTATTTCATTTTTTTAAATGTTTGGAGCAATATGTGGGGAGCATTATACACTGGAGAATTATATATGGGGCCCATCATACACTTGAGAATCATAGATAGGGCCCGTTATACACTGGAGCATTATAAATGGGGCCCATTATATATGGAGCATTATATAGGCCCATCATACACTGGAGCATCATCCATGGGGCCCATCATACACTGGAACATCATATACGTGGCCCATCATACACTGGAGAATCATGCATGGGGCCCATTATACACTGGAGCATTATAAATGGGGCCCATCATACACTGGAGCCTAATATATGGGGCCCATTATACACTGGACCATCATATGGGGCCCATTATATATGGAGCATTATATAGGCCCATCATACACTGGAGCATCATCCATGGGGCCCATCATACACTGGAACATTATAAATGGGGCCCATCAAACACTGGAGCATCATATACGGGGCCCATTATACACTGGAGCATTATAAATGGGGTCCATTATATATGGAGCATTATATAGGCCCATCATACACTGAAGCATCATTCATGGGGCCCATCATACATTGGAGCATTATAAATGGGGCCCATTATACACTGGAGCATCATATATGGGGCCCATTATACACTGGATCATCATATGGGCCCATTATATATGGAACATTATATAGACCCATCATACACTGGTGCATCATCCATTGGGCCTATCATATACTGGAGCATCATATGGGGCCCATTATATATGGAGCATTATATAGGCCCATCATACACTGGAGCATCATGCATGGGGCCCATCATACACTGGAGCATTATAAATGGTGCCCATCATACACTGGAACATCATATTGGGCCCATTATATATGGAGCATTATATAGGTCCATCATACCTTGGAGCATCATCCATGGGGTCCATCATATACTGGAGCATCATATGGGGTTCATTATTTATGGGGCATCATATAGGGTATGGAGCATCATATGGAGCACATATGGGGCCTATTCTGTATGGAGCATTATATGGAGCCCATTCTGTATGGAGCAATATATGGGGCCCATCATATACTGTATGGAGCTTCATATGCGACTCATTATACTGTATGGAGCAATATGTGGGGCTCATTATACTCTATGGGGACCGTCCTATACTGTATGGCACATTATATGGGGACCATCATATACTGTAGCATTATGTGGAGCTTATTATATACTGTATGGAACATTATATGGGACCAATTATGTATGGAGCAATATATGGGGCTCATTATTCTGTATGGCGCACTATGTGGTGGCCATAATACTGTATGGAGGAATATACTGTCCGGTTTTTGAGCTATTGTAGAATTTACAATAGATATCAGTCATGACTCTTTGGCCCAAGGCCCACGAAAATCTGGAGCCAGCCCTACCCCCACAACTTTAGCCAAATAACCCCCAGTTTTCAATGCGTTACTATTATTATAAAGTAAATTAAGGTTGACAAGCTTAAGTAATAAGAATTGATGTCGTTGGCATTGAAATGGTCACTGTAGGTGTGTTTACTGTTCTCCACTCCCTGCAGACTTTGCTTCCCCATTGACTTGCATTGGGTTTCGTGTTTCAGTGGCCGATTTCGTTCGACTCGACTTTTGTGAAAGTCTGGTGGTCCGAAACCCAACTCGACTCTCCCGGAGGCAAAGTCGCTCATCTCTACCATTTACCATTGAAGGTCTGCTGCCTAGAGTGGCAGGTGTCGTGTGGCAGTGCCAGAAATTTTTTTAATTATTTTATGATTTTTTTTTTACATTTTTCCCCACTGTGTGCAGGAGTGGCATTATTAGGGGATGGTGGGAGAGTGAATCGGGGTAGAATATGCTCTGTACCTTTTTCAGTCAGCACCACTATGCAGGGGAAAAAAAGTCTCCTGCAGACTGAAAGGATACGGGTGCACCTGAGAACGCTGAATGCGGATTCACCAATCATAGATCAGTAACATGTTATTATAACTAGGTAACATAACAAGTGATATGGTGTAATATAACAAGTAATGTAATATAACAATTATGTTATGTGTGCATGTAGGGAAGAATGAGGGTTTGCAGAGCTCTGCTGGTCCAGCATCAGATCTGGATACAATGCACAGTGGACACCACTGCCTGTTCTAGCATTATTATGATTTGGATGAGATGGCATAAGATAGTGCAATTGAGTAGCCATAGCTGAGGACAGTTTATATATCTATGCATGGTTGAGGGGAGCGGTGTGGTGATGGGTGGGTGGCCCGCATGTATGACTGTATGTGCATTATTTACTCCATGTTCATACATGAACTGAGCCCACTCCATACAGAGCAAGTGATGGATATTTTATACAGCTCCAGTCTTGGCCGTTTGCCATTTATATATTACTGTCAATTTTTGACTGCAGGATTTAAGTGGTTCCGTTCCATATCTGTTTTGGTGCCAAAAGCACTCCATCCCTCCCATGGCAAGATCAGCTTCTTTTATGAGGATTTCAGACATCAGCATATCAGAGCACAGACTGCGATGCACTCACTCGTCAGAGGTGTCCAAACCCAAATTCATCAGCCACATAAGTACAGTCATGGCCAAAAGTTTTGAGAATGACACAAATATTAATTCATACAAAGTCTACTGCTTCACTTTTTCTAATGGCAATTTGCATATACTCCAGAATGTTATAAAGAGTGATCAGCTTAACAGCAATTACTTGCAAAGTCAATATTTGGCTAGAAAATGAACTTTATCCCCCAAAACACATTTCAACATCATTGCAGCCCTGCCTTAAAAGGACCAGCTAACCTCTTTTCAGTGATTGCTCCATTAACACAGGTGTGGGTGTTGATGAGGACATGGCTGGAGATCAATCTGTCATGATTAAGTAAGAATGACATCACTGGACACTTTAAAAGGAGGCTGGTGCTTGGCATCATTGATTCTCTTCTGTTAACCATGGTTATCTCTAAAGAAACACGTGCAGTCATCATTGCAATGCACAAAAATGGCCTAACAGGGAAGAGTATCGCAGCTAGAAAGATTGCACCTCAGTCAACAATCTATCGCATCATCAAGAACTTCAAGGAGAGAGGTTCCATTAATGCCAAAAAGGCTCCAGGGCGCCCAAGAAAGACCAGCAAGCACCAGGACCATCTCTTAAAAGTGTTTCAGCTGCGGGATCGGGCTACCAGCAGTGCAGAGCTTGCTCAGGAATGGCAGCAGGCAGGTGTGAGTGCATCTGCACGCACTGTGAGGCGGAGACTCTTGGAGCAAGGCCTGGTCTCAAGGAGGGCAGCAAAGAAGCCACTTCTCTCCAGAAAAAACATCATGGACAGACTGATATTCTGCAAAAGGTACAGGCAGTGGACTGCTGAGGACGGGGGTAAAGTTATTTTCTCTGATGAATCCCTTTTCGATTGTTTGGGACATCAGGAAAACGCCTCATTCGGAGAAGACAAGGTGAGCGCTACCACCAGTCTTGTCTCATGCCAACTGTTAAGCATCCTGAAACCATTCATGTGTGGGGTTGCTTCTCAGCCAAGGGAATCGACTCTCTCACAGTCTTGCCTAAAAACACAGCCATGAATAAAGAATGGTACCAGAATGTCCTCCAAGAGCGACTTCTCCCAACCCTCCAAGAGCAGTTTGGCAATCAACAATGCCTTTTCCAGCATGATGGAGCACCTTGCCATAAAGCAAAGGTGATAACTAAATGGCTCAGGGAACAAAACATAGAGATTTTGGGTCCATGGCCTGGAAACTCCCAGATCTTAATCCCATTGAGAACTTGTGGTCAATCATCAAGAGACGGGTGGACAAACAAAAACCTAAAAATTCTGACAAAATGAAAGCATTGATTGTGCAAGAATGGACTGCTATCAGTCAGGATTTGGTCCAGAAGCTGATTGAGAGCATGCCAGGGAGAATTGCAGAGGTCCTGAAGAAGAACACTGCAAATATTGACTTGCTGCATTAACTCATTCTAACTGTCAATATAAGCTTTTGTTACTCATATGTTTGTTTGAAATTATTATATTTTTGTCTGTGATAAAAACATCTGTCAAACACACACATAAAAACCAGAGGGCAGCAGATCATGTGAAAATATAATATTTGTGTCATTCTCAAAACTTTTGGCCATGACTGTATATATACAGCTGTCAAACTTGGGTTAGGAGTCATGTGGCCAATCCATGCTTAATAGTCCTTTTACAGATGTGTGAAACCGTCATTAGCCTGGACAATCAACAGGGGTGAATGAATGCAGAGGGCAGCATGAATTTTAAATACAACCCTTAGTATACATATATTATAACGATATAGTAGCACATGAAGTCATATTCAATTAAGAGGGTAATCTCAAATTATTAAATTGCTGAAATTAGACAGTATGAAAATAATCAAGTTTGCAATTGACTTGCGTTTCCTTTCTGCTGTCATTTTGCCACATTTAAAGCTTTTGTCTCTCATACTGTACAGCTCCTTTCCATGGAGCTTGGCCACTAGCGCTGGACCAGACCCTGACTAAGTGTGCGCAGTAGTGACATTCTATGAGAGCCACCTCTCTGCAGCCCATTGATTTCTATACAGCAGGCATCTGCTCATCTCTCACCTTCCTTCTCACCAGTCTCACAGTTTTCAGACCAGTTCTCCTAATCATGGCTTACCTGACATCTCGCCATGCAAAAAAATGAGCCCTAACACAGCACTGTTGATGGAAAAATTTAAAGCTTATGGCTTTTGAAATATGGTGACAAACTTTTTTTTTTCACACAGTGTATTTATAGAAAAACATTAATAAGATGTAATGAAACTATAATAAATTGATATTACTGTTAGCACAAAAGAGAAGTTGTATGGCTCTTGGAATGTGAGGTTGAAAAAAAAAACAATAAAAATATACAGTATATACACAGTGGCTTGTGAAAGTATTCACCCCCTTGGTGTTTTGCCTCTTTTGTTACATTACAACTTGTGTGTAAATATTTTTGTAATCCGACTTGTGTGTGATGTGAGTCGCCCTCCAGAGCTATGGGAACTCGGATCTGAGCCTATAGACTACTATGGGGGATGTCACGGCGACACAGCTCAGTCCGTGGCTCTGGTGCTCATCTTTTAATGTGGGATATTTACAGGGGAGTTGATTATTGGTACCTGTGGTACTTGGTCAGGGTGACCAGCGCTGCTGTGCAGATCCACTGAAGGGTTGATATTGTGCAGCTAGATGTTAAGCCTTCCACAAGTAAGGCTGAGTCCTTCAGGGCAGATAGACGTGTAGGGGTGCAGGACAGACGGGGACCCGGCAGTGAGGGGTAATAAGGTAGACACACACACAAGTCACTTTGGTACCTTTACTGAAGATGTTGCAGGCACTCCCCAGAGCACTGTAGGGTGAAGGGTGCACATCCAGACTCCTCCACTGGGTAGGTGTGTGGCCTCCTCTCTCCTTGGCTTTCTGTGATAAAGTCTTGGCCTGCTTGTAGTTGGGCCTAACTTGGTCTCTGTCCTGCACCTGGCTGACCTTGTGATTGGGCCTTTCCTGGAAGTACACAGTCTCTGCTTGCAGGGCCCTGCTTGCCAGACTCCGTCCTCCTGGCCCGGTTACGTATCAGCTCTGTGGTACTCCTGGGACTTGTAGTCCTCCAGGATCTCCGGTGTTCTCCTAATGGGTCGTGGAAATCCCTTTAGGCTCGGACACCGGTGTCCAGTTGTAATAATTGGGATGAGCTGTTTAGGCTCCTCTGTCCCTCACTTGCTTTCCACTCGCCTTTCATCCTACTCGGGCCCTCACACGATCACACACTGGCAGTTGGTGGGCTGCCTCTTCTTCTTCTTCACCGCTCTCTAAGCGTCGGCACGCTTTCTCACTGAGCTGCACTCACTTGACTCAGTTCTGACTAGGCTGGAGTGGTTTCCGTTCCACTTTTACTAGTCTCCACTCTCTTGAACTGAATGGCTCTGCAGCCTCTCTCTCTGAGGTAACTGCACCAACTAAGCTTCGCTCTCTAGGCGTAGACTGTCTACTCTTCAGTGTCTTCACCCTCCTTATATATGGCCAAACAGCTCCCTCTGGTGGCTCTAGGGATGGGTGAAGGTGTGTGAATGTATATATTGACCTCTAGTGGTGTATTCCTTCAGTGCACCCTTCTGAGAGATATGGATCCAGTCGCAGCTGGGCTCCACAGATGCATCAGCACTAAATAGTCTAAGTTAGTGAAGTGAAGTGAGAAAAATATTGGCATAAATTAAATTTATGGGATCACATAGCTAAAAATTGCATATGTATTCACCCCTTTTGCTATGAAGTCCCTAAAAATTTCTGGTGCAAGCAATTATCTTTATAAGTCACATACTTAGTGAAAGCTACAGTAGTCCACCTGTGTGCAATCTAAGGGTCACAACAGTCTGTCAGTATATACACACCTTTTCTGAAAGGCCACAGAGGCTGCAATACCATTAACCCCTCTCTGACCTTGAACGTACTATCCCGTCCAAGTGACCTGGGCCTTATTGACCCTGGACGGGATAGTACGTCATATGCGATCGGCCGTGCTCACGGTAGAAGCAAGGCCGATCACGGCTGGGTATCAGCTGATTCTCACAGCTGACACCCGGCACTAAGTGCCAGGAGCAGTCACGGACAGCTCTGACAGCCCCTCTGCTTTTGGATCAGAGACCCCGCGTCATGACGTGGGTTCCCGATCGCTGCCATGGAGACCCCATGTCGTCATGACGACATCCAGGTCTCTAGAGCTCAGAGACTTCCTGTCATGCACAGTGCATGTCAGGAAATCTCACAGGTCAGTGTAAAAGGAGAGACTTGGAGCTACTGACGAAATCAGTCCATATGTCCAGATTAGTTGAACCCAAACACATGAGGCAGAAGGGTGCACATCCAAGCTAGTAAGCGTAGCAATAGCAAAAAAGGAAATTGACGGCACTCCAGGAATGGAATGGCAAATCAAGCCATATTAAAAACAAGAAACCTGGCGCGTTTCGAGTGCATAAAAACACTCTTCATCATAGGATATCCTATGATATAGGATATCCTATGATAGGATATCCTATGATGAAGAGTGTTTTTATGCACTCGAAACGCACCAGGCATCTTGTTTTTAATATGGCTTGATTTGTCATTCCATTCCTGGAGTAGCGTCAATTTCCTTTTCTCACAGGTAAATAACTATAAAAACTAATAAAAAAATTATACAAAATCAATAATTATTCCATCAATAAATAAATATTTTAATGAAAAAAAAAGTATACAATAAAATTACACATATTTGGTATCCCCGCATCCCTAACGACCCGCCCTATAATTTCCATAATAACGGGGTCTGTACCACAGGACTGGCGTATAGCAAATGTGGTGCCAATATTCAAAACGGGGGCAAAAACTGAACATGGAAATTATAGGCCAGTGAGCTTAACATCTACTGTGGGTAAAATCCTGGAGAGTTTTTTAAGGGATACTATATTGGAGTATCTGAGGCTAAATAACCTCATGACACAGTATCAGCATGGGTTTACGAGGGACCGTTCTTGTCAGACTAATCTGATAAGCTTTTATGAAGGGGTAAGTTCAAGACTGGACCAAGGGAATGCAGTGGATGTGGTGTTCATGGACTTCTCAAAAGCTTTTGATACAGTGCCACACAAAAGGTTGATACATAAAATGAAAACAATTGGGATAGGGGAAAATATGTGTAAGTGGGTTAAGAACTGGCTCATGGATAGAAAACAAAGGGTGGTTATTAATGGAGCACACTCGGACTGGGTCACGGTTAGCAGTGGGGTAACACAGGGGTCAGTATTGGGGCCGCTTCTCTTTAACATATTTATTAATGACCTTGTAGGGGGCATACAGAGTAGTATTTCAATATTTGCAGGTGACACTAAACTCTGCAGGGTAATAAATACAGAGGAGGACAATTTTATATTACAGGAGGATTTATGTAAACTAGAAGCTTGGGCTGATAAATGGCAAATGAGCTTTAATGGGGATAAATGTAAGGTCATGCACTTGGGTAGAACAAACAAGATGTATAATTATGTGCTTAATTGTAAAACACTGGGCAAAACTGTCACTGAAAAAGACCTGGGTGTATGGGTGGACGACAAACTCACATTTAGTGGCCAATGTCAGGCAGCTGCTGCCAAGGCAAATAAAATAATGGGATGCATTAAAAGAGGCATAGATGCTCATGAGGAGAACATAATTTACCTCTATACAAGTCACAGGTGCGACTAGGGTTGAGCATTCCGATACTTCCGATACTTCCGATACCTGAAATCCAATGTAAGTCTATGGGAACAAAATATCGGAAGTAAGTATCGGAAGTACTTCCGATATTTTGTTCCCATAGACTTACATTGGATTTCAGGTATTGGAAGTATCGGAATGCTCAACCCTAGCGACCACACTTAGAATACTGTGTGCAGTTCTGGTCTCCGGTGTATAAGAAAGACATAGCTGAACTGGAGCGGGTGCAGAGAAGAGTGACCAAGGTTATTAGAGAACTGGGGATCTGCAATACCATGACAGGTTATTACACTTGGGGTTATTTAGTTTGGAGGCTTAGGGGTGATCTTATTACAATGTATAAATATATGAGGGGACAGTACAAAGACATTTCTAATGATTTTTTTACTCTTAGACCTGTGACGGGGACAAGGGGGCATCCTCTACGTCTGGAGGAAAGAAGGTTTAGTCATAATCAAAGACGCAGATTCTTTACTGTAAGAGCAGTGAGACTATGGAACTCTCTGCCGTCTAATGTTGTAATGAGTGATTCCTTACTAAAATTTAAGGAGGGACTGGATGCCTTTCTTGAAAAGTATAATATTACAGGCTATATCCACTAGTTTTCTAGATATTGCTTTGATCCAGGGAGCTAGTCTGATTGCCGTATGTGGAGTCGGGAAGGAATTGTTTTTCCCCAATGTGAAGCTTGCTGTTTGCCATTTGGTTTTTTTTTGCCTTCCTCTGGATCAACATGTTAGGGCAGGTTAGGATAGGATATGGGTTGAACTAGATGGACTTAAAGTCTTCCTTCAACCTTAATAACTATGTTACTATGTTACTATGTTATAAAACTGTGCCATTAGTTAACCCCTTTAGTAAAAAAAAAACAAGGCAAAAAAACAATGCTTTATCATCATACCGCCGAACAAAAAGAGGAATAACACGTGATCAAAAAGACGGATATAAATAAACATGGTACCAATGATAATGACATCTTGTTCCACAAAAAACAAGCCTCTGTACAGCGTCATCAGCGAAAAAATAGAAAAGTTATAGCACTCAGAATAAAGCGATGCAAAAATAATTCTTTTTTATATAAAATAGTTTTTATTGTAAAAAAGCGCCAAAACATAAAAAAATTATAAATGAGGTATCGCTGTAATCGTACTGACCCGAAGAATAAAACTGCCTTATCAATTTTACCACACACGGAACGGTATAAACGCCCTCCCAAAAGAAATTCATGAATTGCTGTTTTTTGTTCATTCTGTCTCACAAAAATCGGAATAAAAAGCGATCAAAAAATGTCATGTGCCCGAAAATTGTACCAATAAAACTGACAACTCGTCCCGCAAAAAGAAAAATCCATACAGCTCCATCACCAGAAAAATAAAAAGTTATAGCTCTCAGAATAAAGCAATGCAAAAATAATTATTTTTATATAAAATAGTTTTTATTGTATAACAGCGCCAAAACATAAAAAAATTATATAAATGAGGTATCGCTGTAATCGTACTGACCCGAAGAATAAAACTGCCTTATCAATTTTACCACACGCGGAACGGTGTAAATACCCCCCCGAAAAGAAATTCATGAACTGCTGGTTTTTGCTCATTCTGTCTCCCAAAAATTGGAATAGAAAGCGATCAAAAAATGTCATGTGCCCGAAAGTTGTCCCAATAAAAATGCCAACTCGTCCCGCAAAAAACAAGACCTCACATGACTCTGTGGCCAAAATATGGAAAAATTATAGCTCTCAAAACGTGGTGATGCAAAAACTATTTTTTGCAATAAAAGGCGTCTTTTAGTTTGTGATAGCTGCCAAACATAAAAACCCGCTATAAATAGTATATCAAATCCCTTTTATCAACTGCTTAGCTAGGGAAAAATAATAAAATAAAAAAATGTATTTATTTACATTTTCCCGTTATGGTTACTGTTAGGGTTAGGGTTAGGATTGGGGCTAAAGTTAGGGTTGGGCTAAAGTAAGGGTTAGGGTTGGGGCTACAGTTAGGGTTAGGGTTGAGGTTAAGGTTAGGGTTGGGATTAGGGTTAGTGTTGAGATAAGGTTTAGGGTTGGGATTAGGGTTAGGGGTGTGTTGGGGCTAGGGTTTGAGTTAGAATTGAGGTGTTTCCACTGTTTAGGCACATCAGGGGCTCTCCAAACGCGACATGGCGTCTGATCTCAATTCCAGCCAATTTTGCATTGAAAAGTCCAACGGCGCTCCTTCCCTTCCGAGCTTTGCCATGCACCCAAACAGTGGTTCCCCCCCCCCCCCACATATGAGGTATCAGCATATTCAGGACAAATTGCACAACAACTTTTGAGGTAAAATAAAAAAAATTGGATCTGAAGTAAATTTGTGAAAAAAAGTTAAATGTTCATTTTTTTTTAAGCATTCCAAAAATTCCTGTGAAGCACCTGAAGGGTTAATAAACTTCTTGAATGTGATTTTGAGCATCTTCAGGGGTGCAGTATTTAGAATGGTCACTTTTGGGTATTTTCTATCAAATAGACCACCCAAAGTGACTTCAAATGTGAGGTGGTCCCTAACAAAAAAAGGTGTTGTAAAAATGAGAAATCGCTGGTCAAATTTTAACCCTTATAACTTCCTAACAAAAAAAATTTTGGTTCCAAAATTGTGCTGATGTAAAGTAGACATGTGGGAAATGTTATTTATTAACTATTTTGTGTGACATATTTCTCTGTTTTAAGGGCATAAAAATTCAAAGTTTGAACATTTCAAAATTTTCGCCATATTTCTGTTTTTTTCATAAATAAACACCAATTATATCAAAGAAATTTTACCATTAACATGAAGAACAATATGTCTAAAAAAAAACAGTCTCAGAATCGCCAAGATCCATTGAAGCATTTCAGAGTTATAACCTCATAAAGGGACAGTGGTCAGAATTGTAAAAATTAGCCTGGTCATTAACGTGCAAACCACCCTTGGGGATAAAGGGGTTAAGCAAGTGGCACCACTAACCAAACACCATGAAGACCAAGGAGATCTTCAAACAAGTCAGGGACAAAGTTGTTAAGAAGTACAAGTCAGGGTTGGGTTATAAAAAAAAATGCCAATTTCTGATGATCCCCCAGAGCACCATTAAATCCTTTATCATCAAATGAAAGAATATGGTACCCAACAAACCTGCCAAAAGAAGGCTGCCCACCAAAACCAGGCAAGGATAGCAATAATCAAAGGCAGCACTGAGGCCAAAATTACCCCGAAGGAGCTGCAGAGTTCACAAGCAGATTCTGGAGTATCTGTCCATATGACCACAATAAGCCATACACCCCATAGAGGTGGCCTTTATGGAAAAGTGGGCCAAAAAAAGCCTTAACTTACACACAAAAATTGTAAGGCTAATTTTGAGTTTGACAGAAGACATGTGGGAAACTCCCCAAATCTAAGGAGGAAGGTGCTGTGGTCAGATGAGAGCAAAATTGAAATTTTTGACCATCAAGGTAAATGCTATATCTGACACCATACCAACAGAGATCATCACCCCAAGAACACCATCCCCACAATAAAACATGCTGATGGCAGCATCTTGCTGTGGGGATGTTTTTCGGCAGCAGTGACAGGGAAAATGGTCTGAGTGAAAAAGAATTTGGATGGTGAGTAATACAGGGATATTCTTGAGCAAAATCTGTTGGTGATTTAGACTTGGACAATGGTTCACCTTCGAATCAAAAGAAAAGGCTCAAAGCATACTGCTACAGCAACACTCGAGTGGTTTAAGGGGAAACGTGTGATTGTTTTGAAGTGGCCTAGTCAAAACCCAGACCTTAATCCAATTGAAAATCTGTGGTTAGACTTGAATATTGCTGTTTGCCAGAGGAAACCATCTAACTTGAAAGAGCTGGAGTAGTTTTGCCTTGAGGAATGGGCAAAAATCCCAGTGGCAAGATGTGGAAAGCTCTTAGAGACTTATCCAAAGCTACTTGCATCTGTAATTGCCGCAAAAGGAGGCTACACAATGTACTGACTTGAGGGGAGTGAATAGTTATGCACACTGAAGTTTTCAGTTATTTTGTCCTATTTATTGTTTGCTTCACAATAAAACGAAAACCAAATGTACACAGTTTTGGTGTGTTCTTTGCATGAACTGATGCAAAACCTCACATAAAGGGTGAAAATCCAGGTTGTGAAGTAGCAAAACGTGATAAACACCAAGGGGTTGAATACTTTGTCAAGCCACTTTATATTTATATGTACACACTTACATATGTTTCATCATAAAGGCCCAAAATGGGCCAATCCTGAATGGGTTAAGCCATGAATAAAATACAATTAAATAATAATACTTACCTACTGGCCAGTGTTGTGGTGCATTCGATACCTTTATCAATTCCTGCAGCTTGATTATGCATGAATATATGTGACTTTTTTTTAACACACTAAGGCCTCATTTATCCACTATTGATTTTTCTTGTACGTAAAAACAGGGACCAATTTTCATCAGTATATTGGATAAGTGTCAGTGTGTCAGTTTTTACTATCAGTGTTTCATCAGTGAAAAAATCCCCTAACATCGCAAAGCTTCTCTACCCTTTGAAGCATGCAGTTTTTAACAGAACCATACATTTGTATGGGTGATTTTGATTCATGACTGAGATCAAAAATAGATATGTCACCATTATTTTTTTGTGGACACATGATTAGTAAAATAATACCAACATGTGAAAAGCTCCATAGATTGTAATGCATACATGTTCTATCTATGATTAACATGGATAGAACTCGAACATGAAATCAGACAAATGAGGCCTTAGGGAGCAGAATTGTGGATTTTCAATAAAAAACTGACAAGCTTTATATTATGTAGTCTTCATTAACCTCTCATTATGCTCTTTCTCATAGGAAGCACATCAAATCTTATGTCGATGAGCTCTGGCCATGGGAATCCAATCATTAAGATCACATATACATGGAAAATGGTTCTGACTATAGCAACACGTGTAAATGTTATTAATTGTTTCATTGTTTGCCAAAAATAAATCTTATCTTTTTAATAAATTTATTGTGATACCATTGAAACAAGTGTTTGTCTTATATACTATACTATACTATACATACTGGGGAAATTTTCTAACCTATATTCTGGCATGATTTCTGATAAAAACTGGTATATGCACAGCGTTAGCTCCTTATGAGGGACTAGATGGAGGCCTGATGCTACCACAATGGGAGGACGGTAATATCACGATGGGGCAGGCTTTGCAGCGTTGAGAATCTCTCCCCTCCATGTGCTCACCAACCTATCCACTCTCTCTTTCCCCATGTGCTGACTTCTCCTGTCTGTGCTCTCTTCTTTGACCTGTCTACCAGATGTGCTATCCCCTTCTCTGCTATCTCTCTCCTTCCTGTGCTGTGTTCTCCCCTCATGTGCTGTCCCATTTGAACTGTCTCCCCACTGTGCTCTGTCTCTCTCACCCCTGTGTCTGACTGTGTACAGAACATACCACAGCTCCTGGGCAGGGGAGAAAGCAAAAGACAACACTGACATTACAGCAGGAGACCGCAGAGGATACATTTTGTGTGGTAAAAAATGTTTAAAAACAGTCAGTGAAATATTTTACCTCACAAAATGAATCCACTGTGATCCCCTGCTGTAATGTCCTCCCATTCTGGACTTCACGTGTTCTCCCATTCTGCCTCATGCCTCTCCATACTTCCCACACGTCTTTCCATATCGACCCATAGTCATCCATAATTGTATAAAGTACTCCATAGTCATATATAGCAGTATAATGAAGCCCCATAGTAGTATAATGTATCCTATAGTCATATATAGTATAATACACCCACACAGTAGTATAATGTACTTCATAGTCATACATAGCATAATGCACCCACATAGCAGTATAATGCACCCACATAGTAGTATAATGTACCCCCATAGCATAATAATGCACCCCCATAGTGGTATAATGCAGCCCCATAGTATAATGCACCTCATAGTGATACAATGCAGCCCCATAGTAGTATAAAGCACCCCCATTGCGGTATAATGCACCCCCATTGCGAAATAATGCAGCTCCATTGCGATATAATGAATTCCCATAGCAGTATAATGCAGCCACATAGTGGCATAATTCAGCCCCATCATGGTATAGCGCACCTCCATAGCAGTATAATTCACCCCCATAGTGGTAAAATGCACCCCATAGCGGTATAATACACCCCCATAGTATAATGCAGCCCCATAGCAGCATGATGCACCCCCATAGCATTATAATGCAGCCCCATAGCAGTATAATGCAGCCCTATATCAGTATAATGTAGCCCCATAGCAGTATAATGCAGCCCATAGTATAATGCACTCCCATAGCAGTATAATGCAGCCCCATAGCAGTATAATGCACACCCATAGAAGTAATGCAGCCCCATAGCAGTATAATGCACCCCATAGCAGTATAATGCACCTCATAGTATAATGCAGCACCATAGCAGTATAATGCAGCCCCACAGCAGTATAATCCAACCCACAGCAGTATAATGCACCTCATAGTATAATGCACCCCATAGCAGTATAATGCAGCCACATAGTACTATAATTCACCCCATAGCAGTATAATGCATCCAATAGTATAATGCACCCCTTTCCCTCCCTCTCCCCACCCCCATAGTAGTGTAATGCACCCCCATATCGGTATAATATGACCCATACTGCGGCTCTACAAAAAAAGTTTTTCCTTACCTGGCCGAGCTTCCGTGGCGGACTCCTCTCCGATTCATATGAGGTGCTCAGCTCGTTCCGGCATATGATAGTGACAACATACTTCGGTGATGTGAGCGCTGATGTCAGCTGCAGGCCTGTGATTGGCTGGCGGCCGTTAACTGTTGCCGTGCTGGAGGAATCTCCTGCACAGCAACAGATTTTAACTGATCGTACATTGGAAGATGCACAATCAGTTACTGAAGTGTCAGGATCCTGCCATTGGGGCCTGGTGAGCAGAACAGAGGGGGACCTCTGCGGGCCCCCTCTGCTCATTCGGCCCAAAGCCAGCAAGGGCAGTAATGTCCTGATGGCAGCCCTGGTTCTAGGCAGGGCTTAGGGCTTTGAAGTCTGTTGCTAAATATATAGCTGCTGTATGAGACCACATCCTGTCTTTTGGGGGTGAAAAAATGTACTATTTTGTTATCCATACAGTTTAACGGTCTCAGTGTTACATTGTGGTGGTATATAAAACTCCTATAAACCATTCAAATTTTTTAATAAATTGAATTTAGTCATCCATACAGTTTAGCGTACTTACAGTTACATCACGGTGGCATATAAAACTCAAAAAAAAAATTTTTTTTTCTGGATTGAATTAGTCATCCATAAAGTTTTACATGGTTAGTCTTACATTACAATGGTTTATAAAACTAAAAAAAAGTGAATTTTTTTATGCATTCAATAAGTTAACCATACAGTGTAACAGGGTTAGTGTTACATTACAGTGGTATATAAAACTCCAAAAAAAGTCAAGATTTCTTTCTGGATTCACTAAGGTTAAGTTCACAGCGTTCGGGGACTTTGCGGAGGGCTGCGTACTTCCTCCATTAAGCCCCGCCTACTTCTGCATGCGTCCTGCGTACTTATCTTTAACATTGGGTACGCAGGACATGCAGATGTATGCGGATGTATGAGGATGCGTTGTTTTGACGCGCCCGCCGACCGCACGGGAACGCAACAAGTTGCATTTTACGCAGGCAGCGGGCATGTCAAAACGAAGCATCAGCATACATCCTCTGGTGCAGCAAAAGGTGTAGTGCTGGATGGAAGGTATATTTCTCCCAGCAGGATAAAGTTTGGCCTTTTTTTCCTTAAAGTTGAGGACCTGCAATGATGTCACCATCAAGTGATCAGCCCATGTGATGTGTACCTGCCCTGTGGGTGGGGTTATGGGCTATGTAATGGAGATTGTTGTTTGGCACAGTGTGAGTATGTGTGTAAGGTATGAGGAACTAGGCTGGAGTTAGCTTGAACTTGTTTTGTTGGACTACCCGTGCTGCAAAGACTCAAAGCAACCCTGGGAATGGCACCTGGTGGACCCCGCTGACTGGGCAGCCATTTAGTTAAGCCCGTCCTGTGCAAGGGTGAGTCTGAGACCAGTGGTTCTCCAAGCTGGAGTATGTTTGTGTTTTTTTCTTTACTTTCTGCTAACCTGCTGTTTAAAGTGTCATTAAACCACTGAAGTTGGACGCTAAGCCTGTGTGTTGCCTCATTACTGCGGCCCTGCCACTGCCTACCAGAGCAAATCCCTACATATTGGTGGCTTGAATGCTGGCATACGCAGTGAGACCAGGCTGTTTTTGCTTATTTTTTTTGCTCTGTACTCCAGCTTATGTCCTGGGTGAAAAGCGTGGCGCAGACCCAGTTGGGGAACTTTCCAGAAATGGAGACCATGGTAAAATTGCTTATGGAGGCCATGCGACAGCAGCAAGAGGCTATGCAGCAGCAGCTGATATTTAATCAACAGAAGCAGGAAACCAACCAGCTGTTGATACAGCACATCATGACGGCACAGACAACAGGAATTACCTAGGGAGTCCATGATGTCTGGAAAGCGGTTCGTACAGTGATTCCCAAAATGGAGAAATCTAACGACATTGAGACGTACCTGGAGATGTTTGAGGTAGTGGCTGAGAGGGAGAAACGACCTCGGGATCAGTGGGCAGAAGTCATCGCTCCATTTCTGGCCCGAGGACCGTTGAAAGCCTATCAGGACCTACCCACTGAGCAAATGGCGGACTACACAATCGTCAAGGGTGAGAAACTGGCACATATTGGGGTAAATGTGTTAGTTCGGGCCCAGCGGGTACACCAGTGGGAGTTTACCCCCTCCAAGCCGGCTCGGTCCCAGTATTACGAACTGTTGCACTTGTTAGAAAAGTGGTTGCAGCCTGAGGTACTGTCTCCCACAGCCATGCTGGACCGCATAGTGACTGATACATTTTGGAGGGCTTTGCCCCACTCCCTCCAAACTTGGGTCGGACAGGCATCCCCTACTAATGCAATCCAGATGATAGACCACATAGAAAGATATGGGGCTACCAAAGAGCTACAGGGAGGGACTCCCCGTAAGGTAACAGGAAGGTTCCCTAAGTCTCTACCCCTGGCTCGGTGAGCAGAGCCCAGAAAGGCCGCTCTAGACTTGTAGCCAGGCCATATGAGAGCTGATTGTCACCACCTGGCTGAGCCCATGGACACAAACTTTGGGTACCGCCAATCCCATTATGCAAAACCGATTTGTGCAATGGGCACCCCAGAGGGTCCCAATATGGAACACTTGTGTAAGGTTGAAGTGGAGGGCACCCTGGCTTTGGCCCTACTGGACTCAGGGAGTCTCGTGACCCTGGTACGAGCCAGTCTGGTACAAACCAGAGAGTACACTGGTAAGAAAATTGGGGTGTTGTGCATACATAAAAGACTATCCTACTGCACTAGTGGTAATAAACACGCCAGCGGGGAGGCAGTGCCACGAGGTGAGGGTTGAGATTAATTTATTTTCTGTACCTTGGCCAACTGTTGTCCCACCCACTGAACAACTGCCGGCACTGGTGGCAACCAGGTTACATTCTCCAGAAGTGGGTCATGAACCTGGTGGCCCCGAGGAAGAAGTACTGGCGGTAGGGGTAACCTCCCCTTCGGTGGAGGAGGGGAAAAATTCTCCCATAGAAGTATTGGCTGGAGAGGTGGAAGACTTGCCGCCGGGAACTGAATTGTCAGACTTAAACGTATCAGGTGACAATTTTGGTACGGAGCAACTCCTAGACCCTACTTTGGCTTGAGCCAGGGGAAATGTACTGTTCATTAACAGGGAAACCCAACAACCTGGGGCAGCTACAGTGTTGCCGCGCTTTGAGCTGAACTGAGATCTGTTGTATCGAGTCGAGAAAATATGTGGGGAAATGGTAGAACAATTACTGGTACCTCAGGCACATCGTAGGCTGGCAATGAACTTAGTGCATACGCATGTACTCGGTGGGTATTTGGGCCAAAAGAAAATCCTAGACTGAATTTTGCAGCGGTTTTACTGGCTAGGTGTCCATGAAGAAGTTAAACGGTAATTTAATTCCTGTCCAGTGTACCAGGTATCCAGTCCCCAGCCTCACTTTCGGAGTCCTTTGGTGCCTTTACCAATTATAGAGGTACCTTTCGAAAGAGTGGCAATGGATCTGGTTGGTCCTATCAATAAGTCAGCAAGGGGACACCAACACATCCTTGTAGTTCTAGATTATGCTACCTGGTATCCTGAGGCCATTCCGCTGCGACATACATCAGCTAAGCTCATAGCAAAAGAACTCATGGGAATGTTTTCTCGGGTGGGGATTCTTCAAGAGATTTTAACAGACCATTGAACCCCTTTTATGTAAAAAATTATGAAGGAACTCTGCCGCTTGTTAAATGTTAAACAATTGTACACATCAGTCTATCATCCTCAAACAGATGGTCTGGTAGAAAGATTCAATAAGACGCTAAATAGCATGTCAAGAAAAGCAGTTTCCAAAGATGAGAAGGACTGGGATCTCTTACTGCCATATTTATTGTTTGAAGTGCGGTAGGTGCCCCAGGCATCTGCGGGGTTCTTGCCCTTTGAACTATTGTTTGACAGACATCCCCGGGGCTTACTCGATATAACCAAAGAGGCCTGGGAGAACCAACATGTTGCAAAAATGCAAGAAAGAATAGAGAAAGTCCTACCATTAGTCCGGTAACATATGGAGGCAGCACAATGGTCGCAGAGTCGGGTCTATAACCGGGAGGCTCGGGTAAGAACCTTTAGTCCTGGGGATCAGGTGTTGGTACTTGTGCCTACAGTAGATAGCAAATTTCTTGCAAGGTGGCAGGGGCCCTACGAGATTATGGAGAAGGTGGGGCCAGTAGACTACAAGGTACACCAACCAGGAAGGAGGAAGCCAGAACAGGCTTACCATATTAATTTTAAACCATGGAAAGATAGAGACCACCTTGGTGGGGATAGTCCGCTGTCTGTATTTCATGTGGAGAAGGCTCCATTACCTCTGGGGGTGTAGGAGAAACCTTCTCCGTAACCAAAATAGCAGATACTTTGTCTCCTAAACAGGTTCAGGAGGTCCGGGGTTTGTTAGCCGAAATACAGACGTTTTCTCTGAGCTCCCTGGAAGCACCTCCCTAATCCAACATGACATTGTCACGGAGCGACAGGTCAAAGTCTGACTAAAGCCATTTCGGTTGCCTGAGGCCCGGCGACATGCCATCTCGGAGGAGGTAAAAACTATGCTGCAATTAGGGGTCATTGAAGAGTCCCAAAGTGAGTGGGCCAGCCCAATAGTCATAATAACCAAGCCTGATGGGACGCTAAGGTTCTATAATGACATTAGAAAACTTAATGAAATTTCAAAATTTGATGCCTACCCCATGACTTGGATTGATGAATTGATAGAGCGGTTTGGGCAGGCATGGTATTTTTCAACTCTTGAACTCACAAAAGGATATTGCCCCTAACAGAGGTGGATAAGGAAAAAACGGCCTTTCTTACGCCCGAAGGGCTGTTCCAGTATAAAGTATTACCCTTTGGGTTGCATGACGCGTCAGCGATGTTCCAGCGGTTAATGGATATTGTTCTCCATCCCCATTGCTGTTATGCCTCAGCCTATCTGGATGATATTGTTGTGTACAGTACAGACTGGGAAAGTCACATACCAAAGGTTCAAGCGGTGATAGATTCTCTACGACAAGCAGGGCTAACCACCAATCCAAAGAAGTGTTCCATAGGGCTGGAGGAAGCTCGATACTTGGGTTATGTCATTGGGAGAGGAGTCCTCAAACCCCAAGCAAACAAAGTGGAGGCAATTCAGATCTGGCCCCGCCCCCTCACAACAAAGCAGGTAAAAGCCTTTTTAGGTTTAGTGGGATATTACAGGCGGTTTATTCTCAACTTTGCAACCCTATCCATGCCTTTAACAGACTGCTTGAAAGGGAGGAAGTCTGTGATGGTCCGCTGGAATGATCAAATAGAGGAGGCCTTTGTAAAGTTAAAATTGGTACTGTGTGGTACACTAGTTCTGGTTACACCCGATTTCTAAAGAGAGTTTATCGTGCAGACTGTTGCCTCTGAGATAGTTCTTGGTACCGTGCTGTCTCAAGAGGTTAACGGGGAAGAGCATCCCGTTAGTTTCCTGACCCGGAAGCTTGCCCCAGCCGAAACCAGGTACAGTATTGTGGAGAGAGTACCTGGCAATTAAGTGGGCACTTGAGTCATTGCGTTATTATTTGCTGGGGAGAACATTTAGTTTGGTCACAAACTAAACATCGGGCAGGCAGACTACAAGGGAACGCAGATGCCCTGTCCAGAGTTCACTGTCTGTCACGTGTCCACCCTCCTAGGGTTGAAAAAGGGGGAAGGCATGTGGTTCAGCGAAGGGTGTAGTGCTGGATGGAAGATATATTTCTCCCAGCAGGATAAATTTTAGCCGGGATTTTCCTTAAAGTTGAGGATCTGCAATGATGTTACGATCACGTGATCAGCCCATGTGATGTGTACCTCACCTGTGGGTGGGGTTATGGACTATGTAATGGAGATTGTTGTTTGGCACAGTGTGAGTGTCATCCATGCAGTTTAGCGTGCTCTGTATAAAATTGCGGTGGTTTAACATTTTTTAAAACCAGTCTGCCTGCTACAGTTGACCACATTTTTGGTTCCAAAAATTGACAGCTGACATCCATACAATTTAAACTGCTTTCTGTAAAATTACAGTGGTTTAACATTTTTAAAAAATTCTTGTCCTGCTACAGTTGACTATATTTTTGGATTCCAAAAATTAACTGTTGTCATCCATACAGTTTAACATGCTTTGTGTAAAATTACGATGGTTAAAATTTTTAAAAATCACTTGGACTTCTAAAGTTGACCATATTTTTTGGTTCATTAAGTGTTAGGGTTCGAGTTCCCGCTGCTGCACAAGGGGAGTCTCGAACCAGTCCCGCTGCAGTCCCCCATTCGTCTTCGGCCACAGTGGAGCCTGCTCAGCAGAGACGTCGGTCCCAGCATCTTGCCCATTCCAGTACTGTGCAGAGACTTAATGCTGCCTCTCCTGGATCTGCTATTTTAGCCAGTGCTGGAGCAGACGTCTTTGGGACGAAGTCCTGCGTTTCCCCTTCTGAGCATGCCCAGGGTAAGATCTCTCATTGGAGATCAGGGGTCACATGTTCAGGTACTGCAGCAGTTCCTATTGGTCCGCCAGGAAGGTCCTGAAACTGCATGTGTTTTGGAAGTTTCTCATTGGTCCTTGTTTCTGGCAGGTCCTGTAGCTGTTGCTATAAAAGGGTGGCATGGCTGGGCCGCCATGCGCTAATATCAATCGTCATATGCTTTGCGCCAGTGTGGTCATGCGTGTGTGTGGTTAGGGCCCGGCTGAAATAAGCCCCTAGAATACCGACTTAATCGGTGAGGAGTTTGGTATGCTAGCTGGTCAGGGTCGGTGTCCTAGATGCCCTAGATTACCGGCATAACCGGTGAGGAGTTTGATTGCCGTATTCAGGGCCTGGCGTTCAGACGCCATAGATTGCGGGTGTCTCCCGCGAGGACATTAGCGCATGATCACGTTCTATGTTCGCTTAGCAGTCAACTGTGTACCTGGGTGCCTGACAGGACACATAAGTTTTTCTCAGCGGCTCTGTGACATAACAGGGATCGCTTTCAACGCTAGACAGCGCCCTAGCGTGTTTATTTTGCGACTCAGTGGTGTTAAGTGAGTTCGCACACATCGCCATATAGCGCTGCGACACTCCTTCTAGCGGCTCTGTGGAATAACAGAGTTCGCACATATTGCCACAGCGCGTTACGGCGTTTATTTTGGCGACTCTGTGGGATAACAGAGTTCGCTTCTTGCGCCATTTTACTAGCAGTAGGCTCCGCCTGCACGGTGGGCCCCGGGCTGCGAACGCACCTCTTTACATCATATATTTGGTGCGTTCCGCAGACCCTAACAATTAAGAAAATTTAGTTTCAAATAATAAAGGAAACTTGGTTTCCAGAGACCATGAAATTAGAAAATGTGTAAGACATGTGGTAAGAACCGGGGAAGTGAAAATGCTAATGATGGTGCATGCAAACCCTGTGGACATGGGACAAGTGTGGTTATGCCTGTTGCTGGAGCGTATTAAGCACATCAATCCACGACACATAGCTTCTTGTCCTACTTTGCATGGAGTCACAGACACCACTTCTGAAGTGACATCAGTGCGAACAGTTGGTCAGTGTGATAGTAGATAATGGTTCCAGCATGCTTGCCAGCACCACCCAGTCTTCCACACTGTTCAGTCTCACCAATGAACAGTTGGGTTCACTTTATCCTCACCCTGATCCTCCTTCCTCCCATTATGTTGACTCCCAGGAGACCAATGATTCCACACTAGGACACTCCAAGGAGCTCTTTACAATATAATTTCTTGATCGTGATCTCTCACCCTACATGTTCCAAGATGGACAGAAGGACTTGTTGTTTAGTGATGCACAAAACTTAGAGCAATGATGGTCACAAGAAGATGAAGGTGGGAAGTGGCAAATTTTGTCTAAGGAGGTAGATGATCATGAGACACAGTTGCCGATAAGTCAGGATGTTGTTAAGTCACCAAGTCAGGAGGACAAGGGTGCAGCGGTAGAAGACGAGATGGTGGACAATGAAGTCAATGACCCAACCTGGGAAGCTGCAGATCGAGGCCAACAGTGCTGAGAGGGAGGGATCGGGAGCACCGAAAAAGGCAGGTAGAGGCAGTGGGGTGACTCGAGGGACAAGGTGGGCAACTGTTTTGCAGAGCACCGACACTCGTGAATTTCTCCATCAAAAACTTAGGTGTTCCCCAGTCTGATACGTTTTTAAAGCAAGTTCTTAGACAGACAAAATGGTCATTTGCAACCTGTGCCATGCCGAGATCAGCAGGGGACTCATCACTAAGAGCCTACAACCACCAGCTTTATCAGGCATATGTCATCTATGTACCTGACTCAGTGGGCCAAATGCTTGGGTCAATGATTGGTGCCAGCGAGTTACACCTTTGCCTGTTCCCCTGTGCTAGGTGCTTCCCATTCCCCTGTCCATGACACTTATGCAGATGACTCCTGCCCTGCGCCTGTCCTTGCACATTCTGAGGCAACCTTAATAAGGCACTTCCAAAAACTGGTCCCAGCACAGCGTTCAGCATATGCACCCCAGGCCTTGAAATGAAAAAGAAAGTTCACAGACACCCACCCAAAGGCCCAAATACTAAATGGGCACATTACCAGGCTGATTACCTTGAAAATGTTTGCTTTTTAAGCTTGTAGACAAAGAGGATTTCCACCGACTCATGTGGCAGAAGGCCCTCGGTACTCGGTCCCCAGGTGGCACTATTTTTCACGGGGTGGCGTTCCCAGGAATTTCCCCTGTGCCCTTACCAATGCAGTTACTAGGATTGCACACTTAACAACTGACACTTGGACAAGCGCTTGTGCCAGAGATGCAACATTTCCCTGACAGCACACTGAGTGAACATTGTGGAGGCTGGGGCCGAGTCCCACCCTGGCATGGCACATGTGCTACGGATGCTCTGGATTGCTGGCCTTACTTCTATCAGGGTTTCCTCTGTCTCCTACACCAGTTCCTGCACCCCCTCCTGCGCCTTCACATCCTCCATCTTCGATTTGGTATCTCAGAGCATGTTGTCCATATCAGTAGGAAGCTGGAACTGCTGCAACAATGCCTCAGCAAAGAGACAAGGAGACAAACCGCACACCTCAGCAAAGTTATTGAAAGAAATAACAGAATAGACAGATGTGTGCCTCTCATCGCTGACCCTCCAACCAGACATATTCATGTGTGATATTGGAAAATGTAACAAGAAAAACAGCACTCACCTGATCCTTCTTTCAAGATGTGGTTTTAAGACCTGCATCACACATGCAAGAAACTCGCACGATTCTCGCATGAAAACACCCGGCACTGCCACCGACACTCAGACCGGAGCATTTATTTCTATGCAGCCGCACGCTCCGGTCCAAGTGTCAGCGGCAGTGCCGAGTGTTCATACCAGAGACTCGCACGAGAATCGTGCGAGTTTCTCACATGTGTGATCCCGGCCTTATCCATAAAATTGGTTACATTGATATTTGTGGAGGTGCAGGTGTCTGGGGAGTGTTTCACAAATAGGGAAGCCTGCAGGACTACAGCTGTTTCACGCCTTACTGGGGCTTCTACGGGTCCAGCATAAAGTTTTTAAATAAGTTGTACAAAAGATTGGTTCCCATACAAGGAGAAATAAAACAAACTAAAAAAGATAAATTTTTGAGAGACAAAAAGGACTATGAAACAGACAAATGGCAAAATAAATAAATTCAGAAAATATTCTTTTAGTAAGAAAAAACAATTTAATAATATGAGGAAAAAGAAGCGCACAGATCAGGATGGGTGGACTACAGACTCTGATTCAAGTGGCTATGAAGAGAGAGAGCCACATTCAGACATGGAAAAAAGAGCAAAAAAAGAGGATTTTTTTCCCTTTAGGAAACGCACAAGGTGCGGAGGGAAACTATGTCAAAACTATAGGAGGTGTAAAAAGGAAACAAGTAACTAAAAAAAGAAGTAATTAATTTAACTAATCATCATCTCACCCATTATCATCTGAGGATTTTAAGCAAAGGTCTGAATTATTGCCTACCTGGAGTGTTTGATTCTCACAAAGTTCAAAATAGACGAGTACAAAGCAACCAGAAAGATGCATTTATATACAGTTGTGGCCAAAAGTATTGGCACCCCTGCAATTCTGTCAGATAATAATAATAATAATAATAATAATAATAATCTTTATTTATATAGCGCCATCATATTCCGCAGCGCTTTACAGTTTAACAGTTTCAAAACACAAGTCATAAGTAACAACGTTAACAATACAGTAATTAAAGCAAAATAAGACGGCCCTGCTCGTGAGAGCTTACAATCTACAATGAGGTGGGGGAGATACAAAGTACAGGTGTGTATATACAATGGTGCATTTACAATGATGGTCCAGCCATCTTAAGGGAGTGAGGGATGGATGGAGATAGTGAATGGGTTACACACACACACACTTACACAGAGAATGACTTTGATTAGTGAATGTGATAGGCCGCTCTGAACAGATGTGTTTTGAGGGAGCGCCTGAAACCATGCAAATTGTGGATAGTCCTAATTTCTTGGGGTAGAGCATTCCAGAGGATTGGCGCAGCGCGGGAGAAGTCTTGGAGTCGGGAGTGGGAGGTACGGATTAGTGCAGAGGTTAGTCGAAAGTCGTTTGCAGAGCGCAGCAGTCGGTTAGGCCGATAGATAGAAATGAGGGAGGAGATGTAGGGGGGTGCTGCAGTGTGGAGAGCTTTGTGGGTGAGAACAAGTACTTTGAATTGGATCCTATAATGAATGGGCAGCCAGTGTAAGGACTGGCGAAGAGCGGACGCGTCCGAGTACCGATTAGCCAGATGGATGACCCTGGCTGCTGCATTAAGGATGGACTGGAGAGGGGATAGTCGAGTAATGGGGAGGCCAAGTAATAGAGCGTTACAGTAGTCCAGGTGGGAGTGGATCAATGCTACAGTGAGGGTTTTTGTTGTTTCCATGGTGAGAAAAGGGCGGATTCTAGAGATGTTCTTTAGGTGTAGGCGGCAAGAGCGGGCAAGAGATTGTATATGGGAGGTGAAGGAGAGATTGGTGTCAAACATAACACCCAGACAGCGAGCCTGCTGCCGGGGTGTTATTATGGTGCCGCCCACTGAGAGGGAAATGTCAGATTTAGGGAGGTTAGTAGACGGCGGGAGCAGAAGAAGTTCAGTTTTGGAGAGGTTAAGTTTCAGATAGAGAGCAGACATGATGTTGGAGACTGCGGACAGACAGTCGGTGGCGTTCTGTAGTACAGCGGGGGTAAGGTCGGGGGATGAAGTGTATAATTGTGTGTCATCAGCATAAAGATGGTACTGAAAGCCAAATCTGCTGATGGTCTGTCCAATTGGGGCGGTGTAGAGAGAGAAGAGAAGGGGGCCAAGGACTGAGCCCTGGGGTACACAGAGAGTGAGAGGAAGAGGAGATGAAGTGGAGCCAGAGAACGAAACACTGAAGGAGCGGTCAGAAAGATAGGAGGAGAACCAGGAGAGAACAGTGTCCTTAATACCTAGTGACTGGAGCCTAGACAGTAGGAGACGGTGGTCAACCATGTCGAAAGCTGCAGAAAGGTCGAGTAGAATGAGCAGAGAGTGGTCGCCGTTACGTTTTGCTGTCAGAAGGTCATTGGTCACTTTGATGAGTGCAGTTTCAGTCGAATGTAGGGGTCGGAAGCCGGACTGTGAAGGGTCTAGGAGGGAGTGAGTGGAGAGGTAACGGGTGAGGCGGGAGTAGACTAGGCGCTCCAAAAGTTTGGAGATGAAGGGGAGATTGGAGACCGGTCTGTAGTTGTTTGTGCAGGAAGGGTCAAGAGCGGGTTTCTTTAGTAGTGGAGTAATGATAGAGTGTTTGAAGGAGGATGGGAAAATGCCAGAGGAGAGTGAGAGATTGAAGATTATAGTTAGGTGAGTTGTGACAACAGGAGAGAGAGACTTGAGGAGATGTGAGGGGATGGGGTCGGTAGTGCATGTAGTCGGACGAGAGGAAGAGAGGAGTCTGGAGACTTCTTCTTCTGTGATGGGATCAAATGTGGAAATTGAGCCAGGGGAAATGCAGGGAGGGATAGGAGTCACAGCACTTGGTGGTTGAGAGCAGATTTCCTGACGGATAGTATCTATGTTTTCTATAAAGTGGGAGGCCAGGTCGTTCGCACAAATGTCAGTGATAGGGGCTTGTGCTTTTGGCCTGAGGAGGGAGTGAAAAGTGTCAAAAAGTTTCTTGGGGTTGTTGGCTAGTGAGGAGATCAGGGTGGTGAAGTAGGTCTGTTTAGCGAGGTGAAGGGCTGCATTATAAGTTCTTAACATGAATTTAAAGTGGATGAAGTCTTCTGGTGTGCGGGTTTTTCTCCATAGGCGTTCAGCACTCCTAGAGCATCGCTGGAGAAGGTGAGTTTGCGATGTGAGCCAGGGCTGTTTTACTGTGTGTTTGGAAGTTCTGAGGGTGAGCGGTGCTACTTGGTCAAGGGTGCTTCTAAGAGTGTCATTGTAGTGATGAACAGCCAGATCAGGACAAGAAAAAGAGGAGATTGGGGACAGCGAAGAGTGTAAGGAGTCTGAAAGTGTCTGAGGGTTAATGGCTTGTAGATTTCTGAATGTGTGGTAGGTAGGAGTTTGCTGGGGTGGTGGAGGATTTGTGAGCGTGAAGGAGAGAATGTTGTGGTCAGAGAGTGGAAGCGGTGAGTTATTTAGGTGGGAGATTGAACAGAGGCGGACAAAGACCAGGTCAAGGGTGTTGCCATCCTTGTGTGTCTCAGAGGTTGAAAGCTGTGAGAGGCCTAGAGAAGTGGTTAGTGATAGAAGCTGAGATGCAGATGTGGAAGTAGGACTGTTAATGGGGATGTTGAAGTCTCCAAGGATAAGGGTTGGTAGTTCTGAGGACATGAAGTGCGGCAGCCAGGCTGAGAAGTGGTCAAGGAACTGGTGGATGAGCCTGGGGGCCGATATATGACCGCTACTCTGAGGGAGAAGGGATGGAAGAGCCTGATGGTGTGGACCTCAAAAGAAGGGAATGAGAGTGATGGAATTGGGGGGATGACCTGGAAAGTGCATTGTGGGGACAGGAGTATGCCAACTCCACCACCATGTCTGTTTGTGGGTCTCGGGAATGGGAGAACTGTAAGCCACCATAGGAAATGGCTACATATCAAAAAACTGACCGGCACATCCAAACTTAGATTCAGTGTGAACAGGTGCTAAACCTAGAGTCACCAACTCATATACATACAAGAAGAAAAGGTAGCACACTGTAGCGCTATAGCTTGCAAACACGAAATATGAAAAATATGAAAAATGAATTACATCATTACCTTAGAAATATGAAAAATTGAGAAGTCTTAGCGCATAAGATGGCCAAATTATGTGAGCCTAATAGCCACGTCAAGGCTCTTCTCGTATATCAGGTCCCTAACTAATGCCTATCCTCGCTTTAGAAAAGTCTGTCTGCATGGGAACCTATGAATCCTCTTTTCAGACTAAAATCTACATCTCTGTGGAGGGGTGATGAACCTGCTGTAATTAAAAGGCCTGTGACCACCAGGTGGAGTGCTCAGGCAGAAGGTAAATTAATACATATCAAAAAACTGACCGGCACATCCAAACTTAGATTCAGTGTGAACAGGTGCTAAACCTAGAGTCACCAACTCATATACATACAAGAAGAAAAGGTAGCACACTGTAGCGCTATAGCTTGCAAACACGAAATATGAAAAATATGAAAAATGAATTACATCATTACCTTAGAAATATGAAAAATTGAGAAGTCTTAGCGCATAAGATGGCCAAATTATGTGAGCCTGATAGCCACGTCAAGGCTCTTCTCGTATATCAGGTCCCTAACTAATGCCTATCCTCGCTTTAGAAAAGTCTGTCTGCATGGGAACCTATGAATCCTCTTTTCAGACTAAAATCTACATCTCTGTGGAGGGGTGATGAACCTGCTGTAATTAAAAGGCCTGTGACCACCAGGTGGAGTACTCAGGCAGAAGGTAAATGAATACATATCAAAAAACTGACCGGCACATCCAAACTTAGATTCAGTGTGAACAGGTGCTAAACCTAGAGTCACCAACTCATATACATACAAGAAGAAAAGGTAGCACACTGTAGCGCTATAGCTTGCAAACACGAAATATGAAAAATATGAAAAATGAATTACATCATTACCTTAGAAATATGAAAAATGAGAAGTCTTAGCGCATAAGATGGCCAAATTATGTGAGCCTGATAGCCACGTCAAGGCTCTTCTCGTATATCAGGTCCCTAACTAATGCCTATCCTCGCTTTAGAAAAGTCTGTCTGCATGGGAACCTATGAATCCTCTTTTCAGACTAAAATCTACATCTCTGTGGAGGGGTGATGAACCTGCTGTAATTAAAAGGCCTGTGACCACCAGGTGGAGTGCTCAGGCAGAAGGTAAATGAATACATATCAAAAACTGACCTGCACATCCAAACTTAGATTCAGTGTGAACAGGTGCTAAACCTAGAGTCACCAACTCATATACATACAAGAAGAAAAGGTAGCACACTGTAGCGCTATAGCTTGCAAACACGAAATATGAAAAATATGAAAATGAATTACATCATTACCTTAGAAATATGAAAAATTGAGAAGTCTTAGCGCATAAGATGGCCAAATTATGTGAGCCTGATAGCCACGTCAAGGCTCTTCTCGTATATCAGGTCCCTAACTAATGCCTATCCTCGCTTTAGAAAAGTCTGTCTGCATGGGAACCTATGAATCCTCTTTTCAGACTAAAATCTACATCTCTGTGGAGGGGTGATGAACCTGCTGTAATTAAAAGGCCTGTGACCACCAGGTGGAGTGCTCAGGCAGAAGGTAAATGAATACATATCAAAAAACTGACCGCACATCCAAACTTAGATTCAGTGTGAACAGGTGCTAAACCTAGAGTCACCAACTCATATACATACAAGAAGAAAAGGTAGCACACTGTAGCGCTATAGCTTGCAAACACGAAATATGAAAAATATGAAAAAGAATTACATCATTACCTTAGAAATATGAAAAATTGAGAAGTCTTAGCGCATAAGATGGCCAAATTATGTGAGCCTGATAGCCACGTCAAGGCTCTTCTCGTATATCAGGTCCCTAACTAATGCCTATCCTCGCTTTAGAAAAGTCTGTCTGCATGGGAACCTATGAATCCTCTTTTCAGACTAAAATCTACATCTCTGTGGAGGGGTGATGAACCTGCTGTAATTAAAAGGCCTGTGACCACCAGGTGGAGTGCTCAGGCAGAAGGTAAATGAATACATATCAAAAAACTGACCGGCACATCCAAACTTAGATTCAGTGTGAACAGGTGCTAAACCTAGAGTCACCAACTCATATACATACAAGAAGAAAAGGTAGCACACTGTAGCGCTATAGCTTGCAAACACGAAATATGAAAAATATGAAAATGAATTACATCATTACCTTAGAAATATGAAAAATTGAGAAGTCTTAGCGCATAAGATGGCCAAATTATGTGAGCCTGATAGCCACGTCAAGGCTCTTCTCGTATATCAGGTCCCTAACTAATGCCTATCCTCGCTTTAGAAAGTCTGTCTGCATGGAACCTATGAATCCCTCATTCAGACTAAAATCTACATCTCTTGGAGGGGATGAACCTGCTGTAATTAAAAGGCTGTGACCACCAGTGGAGTGCTCAGGCAGAAGGTATGATATACTATCAAAAACTGACTGGCACATCCAAACTTAGATTCAGTGTGAACAGGTGCTAACCTAGAGTCACCAACTCATTTACATACAGAAGAATGGTAGCACACTGTAGCGCTATAGCTTGCAATACACAAATATATGAAAATGAATTACATCATTACCTTAGAAATATGAAAATTAGAAGTCTTAGCGCATAAGATGGCCAATTATTGAGCCTGATAGCCACGTCAAGGCTCTTCCCGTTATATCAGGTCCCTAACTAATGCCTATCCAGCTTTAATTAAGCAGTTCATCACCCTCAAGAATGTAGATTTTAGTCTGAAAAGAGGATTCATAGGTTCATGCAACAGACTTTCTAATAGCAGATAGGCATTGTTGACCGATACCGAAAGAGCTTGAGTGCTATCAGGCAATAATTGGCTCATATGGAAGACTTCAAAATTTTCATATTCAGGAATGATGATTCATTTGTCAATTTTTCATATTCGTGTTGCAAGCTATACTACAGTGTGTACTTCTCTGTATGTATAGATTGTACATCTAGTTAGCACTGATTCACACTGAATCTAAGTTTGGATTGCCGGTAGTTTTTTGATATGTATTCATTTACCTTCTGCCTAGCACTCCATCTGGTGGTCACTAGCCTTTACTTACAGCAGTTCATCACCCCTCCACAGAGATGTAGATTTTAGTCTGAAAAGAGGATTCTAGGTTCCCATGCAGACAGACTTTTCTAAAAGCGAGATAGCATTAGTTAGGGACCTGATCAGAGAAGCTTATGTATCAGGCTCACATAATATTGCACTTATGCGCTAAGACTTCCAATTTTATATTCTGTAATGATGCTAAATCTATTTTCATATTATTCATATTTCGTGTTTGCAAGCTATAGCGCTACAGCTTGCAAACCGTTTATTTGATGAATATGAATGGTGAATCTAGTTGCACCTGTTCAACTGAAAATTTGGATGTGCGCATATTTGATATGTATTCATTTACCTCTGCCTGAGCACTCACCTGGTGGTCACAGGCCTTTAATTACAGCAGCTCATCCTCCCTCCACAGAGAATGTAGATTTTAGTCTGAAAAGAGGATTCATAGGTTCCCATGCAGACAGACTTTTCTAAAGCGAGGATAGGCATTAGTTAGGGACCTGATATACGAGAAGAGCCTTGACGTGGCTATCAGGCTCACATAATTTGGCCATCTTATGCGCTAAGACTTCTCAATTTTTCATATTTCTAAGGTAATGATGTAATTCATTTTTCAAATTTTTCATATTTCGTGTTTGCAAGCTATAGCTCTACAGTGTGCTACCTTTTCTTCTTGTATGTATATGAGTTGGTGACTCTAGGTTTAGCACCTGTTCACACTGAATCTAAGTTTGGATGTGCCGGTCAGTTTTTTGATATGTATTCATTTACCTTCTGCCTGAGCACTCCACCTGGTGGTCACAGGCCTTTTAATTACAGCAGGTTCATCACCCCTCCACAGAGATGTAGATTTTAGTCTGAAAAGAGGATTCATAGGTTCCCATGCAGACAGACTTTTCTAAAGCGAGGATAGGCATTAGTTAGGGACCTGATATACGAGAAGAGCCTTGACGTGGCTATCAGGCTCACATAATTTGGCCATCTTATGCGCTAAGACTTCTCAATTTTTCATATTTCTAAGGTAATGATGTAATTCATTTTTCATATTTTTCATATTTCGTGTTTGCAAGCTATAGCGCTACAGTGTGCTACCTTTTCTTCTTGTATGTATATGAGTTGGTGACTCTAGGTTTAGCACCTGTTCACACTGAATCTAAGTTTGGATGTGCCGGTCAGTTTTTTGATATGTATTCATTTAGCTTCTGCCTGAGCACTCCACCTGGTGGTCACAGGCCTTTTAATTACAGCAGGTTCATCACCCCTCCACAGAGATGTAGATTTTAGTCTGAAAAGAGGATTCATAGGTTCCCATGCAGACAGACTTTTCTAAAGCGAGGATAGGCATTAGTTAGGTACCTGATATACGAGAAGAGCCTTGACGTGGCTATCAGGCTCACATAATTTGGCCATCTTATGCGCTAAGACTTCTCAATTTTTCATATTTCTAAGGTAATGATGTAATTCATTTTTCATATTTTTCATATTTCGTGTTTGCAAGCTATAGCGCTACAGTGTGCTACCATAGGAAATGGCAGCAGGGGAGACCGTGTCAGAATCCTGAATCCAGGAGGGCCAACAGATGAAGAGAGTTGTTCAGAAAGTAGTTGTGCAGGAAAGATAGTTTGTTGCATGCAGACCGTGGATTCCAGAGGGCACAATTGAAAAGAAGGAGATGAGGGAGTGCAAGTAATATTAACAAGATTATTATGGTTTCGACATGAGGTAGGGTAGGGATTGAGGTTGGGGGATGGGCCAGGGTTGGGGGAGATGTCCCCTGAAATCAGTAGGAGTAGGAAGATAAAGAGCAGGTAGTTGTTGGAGTTGTAAATAGGTTTTTTCTGTGATATGTTTGGGCAAGATGGGCTGAGGTTTCTCAGGAAGGTGAGGAGTGCATGGGAACTGTACATGGGAGAGGGAAGTATGGAGAGGCTGATGTATATGAGTCGTGATGGTGGGGGGATGGGGCAGTGAATGTGGATGGCAAGGGAACACAGGAGGATAGAGATAAAGAACATAATTTGAAAGAAATCAAAGTGTGGGCTACCTGATTCCTGCCCTGATTAACTGCCATGGATAACTGCCGTTTACTCGATGCTTGTCTTTTGTGATGCTTTGCTTTCTGTGATGCGTGCGCCCCTTAGACTACTCCTAAATATATAGCCCACACTACAGGGTCAGGAAAGTGGGATTGTGGGAGCTGTTTTGGGATAATTTGACAGCTGGGGCCAGCACACCAGGGGGTGGTTAGATCATCAAAGGCAACCTGGCAACATCTATATGCTTTACCACCTTCCACCTGATAGGATCTAGAGAGGCCCCAGTCACCGGGATATAAAGCAGTAAGTATTTTAAACACAGTGCAAAAATGAATTATTCCAAAGCATTATTACTAGGCACATTAAACTATGTTGCAAGATGGTAAAGCAGTGCTTGGCAGCAAGCAGAAGTATGGAGTGCACACCATTAATATATAGTGCAGCATACAACACAGATAGCAGAGGTGGGGATTCTATTCAGCTGTTTGCTTCCACTGAATGCAGTTCATACCATTAATATATAGTGCAGCATACAACACAGATA
Source organism: Oophaga sylvatica (assembly GCA_033576555.1). NCBI lineage: Eukaryota > Metazoa > Chordata > Amphibia > Anura > Dendrobatidae > Oophaga > Oophaga sylvatica. The sequence goes on along the minus strand of JARQOD010000002.1, from coordinate 446,520,034 downwards.
GCAGAGGTGGGGATTCTATTCAGCTGTTTGCTTCCACTGATTGCAGTTCATACCATTAATATATAGTGCAGCATACAACACAGATAGCAGAGGTGGGGATTCTATTCAGCTGTTTGCTTCCACTGATTGCAGTTCATACCATTAATATATAGTGCAGCATACAACACAGATAGCAGAGGTGGGGATTCTATTCAGCTGTTTGCTTCCACTGATTGCAGTTCATACCATTAATATATAGTGCAGCATACAACACAGATAGCAGAGGTGGGGATTCTATTCAGCTGTTTGCTTCCACTGATTGCAGTTCATACCTGTGTGAAGAGAGAAGATGAATGTTAATTCCTCGCCATGGATAACTGCCGTTTACTCGATGCTTGTCTTTTGTGATGCTTTGCTTTCTGTGATGCGTGATAATACTCAGTTTATTCCTGAAAATGATTGCAAACACAAATTCTTTGGTATTATTATCTTCATTTAGTTTGTCTTCAATGAAAAAACACAAAAAGAATTGACCTAAAGCCAAATTGGATATAATTCCACACCAAACCTAAAAAGGGGGTGGACAAAACTATTGGCACTGTTTGAAAAATCATGTGATGCTTCTCTAATTCGTGTAATCACCAGCACCTGTAACTTACCTGTGGCACCTAACCGGTGTTGGCAATAACTAAATCACATTTGCAGCCAGTTAACGTGGATTAAAGTTGACTCAACCTCTGTCCTGTGTCATTGTGTGTACCACATTGAGCATGGAGAAAAGAAAGAAGACCAAAGAACTGTCTGAGGACTTGAGAAACCAAATTGTGAGGAAGCATGAGCAATCTCAAGGCTACAAGTCCATCTCCAAAGACCTGAATGTTCCTGTGTCTTCCGTGTGCAGTGTCATCAAGAAGTTTACAGCCCATGGCACTGTGGCTAACCTCCCTAGATGTGGAAGGAAAAGAAAAATTGACGAGAGATTTCATTGCAAGATTGTGCGGATGGTGGATAAAGAACCTCGACTAACATCCAAACAAGTTCAAGCTGCCCTGCAGTCCGAAGGTACAACAGTGTCAACCCGTACTATCCGTTGGCGTCTGATTGAAAAGGGACTGTATGGTAGGATACCCAGGAAGACCCCATTTCTTACCCCAAGACATAAAAAAGCCAGGCTGGAGTTTGCCAAAACTTACCTGAGAAAGCCTAAAATGTCTTGGAAGAATGTTCTCTGGTCAGATGAGACAAAAGTCGAGCTTTTTGGGAAAAAACCATCAACATAGAGTGTACAGGAAAAAAAAAGAGGTATTCAAAGAAAAGAACACGGTCCCTACAGTCAAACATGGCGGAGGTTCCCTGATGTTTTGGGTTTGCTTTGCTGCCTCTGGCACTGGACTGCTTGACCGTGTGCATGGCATTATGAAGTCTGAAGACTACCAACAAATTTTGCAGCATAATGTAGGGCCCAGTGTGAGAAAGCTGGGTCTCCCTCAGAAGTCATGGGTCTTCCAGCAGGACAATGACCCAAAACACACTTCCAAAAGCACTATAAAATGGTTTGAGAGAAAGCACTGGAGACTTCTAAGGTGGCCAGCAATGAGTCCAGACCTGAATCCCATAGAACACCTGTGGAGAGATCTCAAAATGGCAGTTTGGAGAAGGCACCCTTCAAATATCAGGGACCTGGAGCAGTTTGCCAAAGAAGAATGGTCTACAATTCCAGCAGAGCATTGTAAGAAACTCATTGATGGTTACCGGAAGCGGTTGTTTGCAGTTATTTTGGCTAAAGGTTGTGCAATCAAGTATTAGGCTGAGGGTGCAAATACTTTTGTCTGGCCCATTTTTGGAGTTTTGTGTGAAATGATCAAGGATTTGATTTTTGCTTCATTCTCTTTTGTGTTTATTCCTTGCAAGCAAATTAAATGAAGATAAGAATAGCAAATAATTTGTGATTCCATCATTTTCAGGAAGAAACTGAGTATTATCTGACAGAATTGCAGGGGTGCCAATACTTTTGGCCACCACTGAAAGTCCAGAATTGAGAGTCCTCAGTGGTTGAGAAAGATGTGTATCTTTGTACCGTGTTAGCCAGTAGATAGAAAAATATTCAGAATTGAGAGTCATCAATTCTGAATATTTTTCTATCTACTGGCTAACACGGTACAAAGACACACATCTTTCCTGTATTTAAATAAATCCTTCTTTAATACATTTGAACAAGAAGATATGGTGAATATCAATAAAAAAGAAGAAATTCATGCGTTACGTTTCACAATGTCCACTCCAGAGGAAAAAGCTATGTTAGAAGATAGCGATTTACTGCTTTGAACAAAGAGACAGCAGCTGAATCAAAAACAATTAACATTAATCCTAGATCAGCTTTTTTGGGAGGAATAAAAATAAAATCGACCTACCAAGTCTGCCCTGGACATGTTATAGACCTATTCTGTGATAGAGTAGTAACTGATATGCAGGCGCTACTTTATAAAAATAAAACTGATAATTTATCAGAAAGAGAACAACAAGCTTTGCCAGAAATAAGTAACTGGGATGACACCATTATAAGAAAAGTCGACAAGGGAAATAATATTGAGCTAATGCCAGTAGAAAAATACCAGTAGAAATTGAATATGGATCCCACTGTTAAACATAAAGAACAGTTAAGATCTTTCTTAAGGCAACAGAAAGATAAAGGCAGACTGACAGAAAAGAATATCCGAAGATATACATACTGTGAAGGAAACCCGGCTCCTCCCACGTCACAAATGTGACGTAACTACACAGGCACAGCACTCCGGCGCCCTCTTTGTCTCTCAGGTCAGTAAGGTAACTGCACCTAGAGCAAATGGCCGCCGGGGAGGATGTCCTGTTATCCACTGGGTATTCTAAGATTCGTAATCAGAGTAAAAGCATCAGCCCAAAATTAATTTTATGGTTTAATTGCCTTAAGGGCACACTAGATGATTACAGAAATATACAGTAAGCTATACAACTGAATTACAGTGGATTTGCAGTCAGAGTAAAATATAACAATAATGGTACTAGGCTTAGAGATATTAAACTGGAGGTCTATTTTACCAGGTTGTAGGTTCATGTGGATGCCGGGAGTTCTGCAGTCCACAGGTATAAGAATCTTAGTTGCCGGACAGTCCCCAAAGCGTGTGCCGCTGCTCCCTTGGCAGATCTGTCCCCTGTTCCTTCTTAGATCATCATCTTGTTCTTCTGTGAGAAAGTGAATGTCTCTGCCATGGGCTCTTAGTTCTTAAACATGCTGGGTTCCTCCCCCCGGTGTCAGAGGGTGGGCTAATAATCTCCACCCTTCAGCTCCCTGCAGAATTTATTCCCAATATCTAAGAAAGGGGGTAACTTTCTCCAGGATGATAGGATCAGGACACGAGAGGTACCATTAAATGCGGTTTGTTTTGCGTGTTGTGTGGAGAGCAAACATGGCCCCATTGGGACGCTGTTGAGGGCCAATCTCTATATCTAAGGTCCCTGAGCCCTCACCGACTCGGGAGTCGCACTGTCAGATGCACGATTTCCGCAAGGTCACGAGGATATTTTTTATGAGTCTGTACCTCGAAAGGTGTGCTTATAATCCATGATCCTAGGATGGAGTCGGAGTGGCTTGGAGAGACAATGGATGTGTATTTCTGTGTCTAGCTGACAGGTATAATCTAATTGAAGCCCCCAGGCACCTCAAGGCCCCATGCTTTTGCGTGGCTCCTTATTCAAGCTTTGAAGTCCTGTTTTGGCCTTATCTCCTTAGCATACTAAAAGACCTTGCTATTCAGCACTAAATCCTGTTTTCTTCAATATGCATACAGGGATGGGGGGTAGGAGCAGTTAGCTGCCTGTGACTCTGTGAACTCAGACACAATGGCACTTGGGACAGGCCAAGCTCAGACATGAGGCGAGCATTATGCCCCATATCCAAGATGGCGGCTGTTCCTTCATCACACCTCCCTACTTTAGAGGGCGCTAGGGGGTATCACATTCCTGTGTTCCCCATGCGCCCTTCCGCACCCTCTCCTTGCCAGGATAACACATCAGTGTTACCATGGACCCTGCCTCTTTTGTGGCGAATGTTAAAGTGATACTGCTGGAGAGTGAGGCTCCAGCGTAGCAACCTCCCATTCATCCCAGAGACCGTGTGTAACCAGCTGAGGTGGTTGTGGTCTGTTTCCACGGTGAATTGGCGTCCGTACAAGTATGGCTGCAGATGCTGCAGGGACCACACAATTGCCAGACATTCCTTCTCCATCGTGGAATAGGCCACTTCCCTCGGCAGGAGCTTCGGCTCAGGTACAAAACAGGATGTTCATGGCCCGTAGTGTCGAACAGCCATGTGAAGTCGGCTGCCTGTAGTACAGGAGAGCTAGAAAGGGCGGCCTGGAAAGCTGTCTTGCAGGCGACTGTCCAGTCAACTGCGACAGTTTCTTCTTGGTGAGGTCCGTCAGGGACTTGGCCAGGGAACTATAGTGTGGAACAAACCTGCTATAGTACCCGGCAGTCCCCAAGAAGGACATCACCTGCTTCTTGGTCCTGGGGGTGGGCCAGGATGTGATGGCATCCACCTTCCCGGGCTCTGGCTTCAGAGCTCCCCCACCTACCCGGTGTCCCAGGTAGTGGACCTCACTCATACCCAGCTGGCATTTTTCCGGCTTAATGGTCAAGCCTGCTCGCTGGATCCACCCGAGCAAATGCGCCAGGTGCTCTAGGTGATCCTCCCAGGTGGGACTGAAGATGGCAATGTCATCCAGGTATGCGGTCGCATACCCTTCCAGTCCCTCGAGCAGCGTGTTGACCATCCTCTGAAACGTGGCAGGGGCATTCTTCATGACGAAGGGCATCACTGTGGACTCGTACAGTCTGAATGGGGTGATAAAGGAAGAGCGTTCCCGTGCCCCAGGAGTCAGGGGAATCTGCCAATACCCCTGCTCAGATCCATGATGTTCAGGTACTTAGCCCCGGCCAGCTGATTGAGCAGGTCATCGATGCGCGGCATTGGGTACGCATCGGTGACGTCACAGATTGAGACCCCGGTAGTCCACGCAGAACCGCGTAGTTCGGTCCTTTTTAGGGATAAGGATTAAAGGCGAAGCCCACGCACTGTTGGACGCTTGGATCACCCCCAGATTCAGCATCTCGTCTATCTCTTGGCGCATGTGCTGCTGCACCTCAAGAGAGACCCAATATGCTAAATGCCGAATCGGGGGGTGATTGCCGGTGTCTACGTCATGGACGACTGTCTCAGTCCTCCCGGGCAGGCTACTGAACAGCTCCTGAAAGGGGTGTAGGGTGACCCACAGCTGGGAGCGTTGGTCCTCCGAGAGCTGGTGGCCAACCCCCATATTCTCGATGTATCCACCCGCCTTGACTTGGGTGAGCAGATCCAGGAGGGTTTCTGCCTCTCATTCCTCGGGAAGGTTGCACACTGGGTGGGCACAAGCCTCCCGCTCATGATGTGCCTTCATCATGTTTACGTGGAAGGCCTTCCTCCTTCCACGGGCGTGGTCCAGGGTGACCAGATAGGTGACGGCATTGAACTGCTGGTGCACGAGCTATGGACCCTCCCAGGCTGCCTGAAGCTTGTTTTGAGGTATGGGGACCAGTACCCACACTGTTGTGAATGTATTGGAGATGACTTCGGAGCTTAGGCTCCCTCTGGTGGTTGCTGAGGGTATTGAACCTATGTTGAACAGCAAAAATCCACCACCTGCAACTGACGATTGGTTATCAGGTGGGACTGACAGGCCTGATATAAGTGAGCTGACCTCCCATGGTCCTTGCCGGTGATTAATTGTTCTTCTTGGTCTAGGTTGGAATTCAGCTTGCTTTTCTGCTGTCTCCTGCTTGCATTCAGATAAGTCACTTTCAGTTTTTTTTTACTGTGGTTTGAATTTCCTTGTTTTCTGCTGCATTGCTTTTTGAGTTCAGCCGGGTCCCCTTTGGGGGGCTTGGGCTGGTCTCCGTTCTCTTTTTGTATTTATTCATTTGCTCAGTTCTTGTGATATTTTTCTGCTGGGTAGCTACGTGTCCACACCAGAGATCTGATATAGGTGGTCGAGACCGTGTGGTCTCAGTATTTTTGGATTGAGAAGTGTTGGAGTTTTTCCTAAGGTTTTTCTGGGTTGCAGACAGTATTCTCTCCTGTGCTGTCCTATCTAGACAGTTTTGGGCCCCAGCGTTTGCTCAATCTATTTTCTGTCTGTGTTCGTGTTTTCATCTTGTCTAACCGCCATTATATATTTGGGGGCTTCCTATTCTTTTGGGGCTCTACTCTGGGGCAGTTAGCTTTCCTCTTTCCACCTTCAGGGATAGCTATCTCTCCGGCTGTGACGAGGCATCTAGGGCACCGTAGGAACGTCCCACGGCTGCTGCTAGTTGTGCGGTTAGTTTAGGGGTCTGCAACCTATTATTTTCCAACCTCTCTAGTGTTAGGCTGCCAATGCGGTTTTTTGCTCCTGCCTCCTCAGCTACCAAAACATAACAGAATCACCAGCCATACTGAAATGATATGGTACTTAACAGAAGTGAAAAAAAAATAGTATAAAAAGAAAAGTTGTCAGAGTTGTCAGAATTTTTTTTTTTTTCTGTTACTTTTTTTCCCTTTTTTTCTCTGGGGGCTGAGGAGGAATTTTTTTTCTCCTCAATGGAGATTGTGCAGTTGTCTGGTCGTGTTGAGCGGCTCGCCGCTGAAGTTCGGAGTATTGCTACCTATCTCGCTGGGTTACCGGTTGTGGAACCTAGGATCCCCATGCCAGATTTATTTTTGGGGGATCGGTCTAAATTTTTGAATTTTAAAAATATCTGTAAGTTGTTTTTTGCCTTGAAGCCTAAGTCCTCAGGGAACGCGGCACAGCAGGTTCAAATTGTCATCTCCCTGTTGTGCGGCGACCCTCAGGATCGGGCCTTTTTCCTGACACCTGGGGATCCAGTTTTGAATGATGTTGATGTGTTTTTTCAGGCTCTTTAATTTATCTGTACCTGAGCATGATACTATGTGATCTTATATCAAAGAGTCTTTAGAGAAGGGTCATATCAGACCATCCTATTCACCCTTGGGCGCCGGCTTTTTCTTTGTGGCCAAGAAGGATGGCTCATTAAGGCCGTGTATTGACTATCGTCTCCTGAATAAGATCACTATTAAATATCAATATCCGTTACCCTTGATTTCTAACCTATTTTCCAGAGTGAAAGGTGCTAGTTGGTTTACCAAGCTTGACCTCAGGGGGGGTGTAATCTTATTCGCATCAAGCACAGTGATGAATGGAAGACGGCGTTTAATACCCCAGAGGGGCATTTTGAGTACCTAGTGATGCCTTTTGGGCTCACTAAAGCCCCTTCCGTCTTCCAATCCTTAATGAACGAAATTTTCCGGGATTTCGCGGATAAATTTCTGATAGTTTTTTTGGACGATATCTTGATTTCTTCCAATGACTGGGATTCTCATGTGGAACATGTTCGGACTGTATTCCGGATTTGAGAGAAAATTCATTGTATGTGAAGGGATCAAAATGTCTTTTTGGCGTACAGAAGGTTTCATTTCTGGGATTCATTTTGTCTCCGTCTGTTGTTGAAATGGATCTGGTCAAAGTTCAGGCCATTTGTGATTGGGTTCAGCCCACTACATTGAAGGCTCTTCAGAGATTTTTGGGTTTTGCTAATTTTTATCGTAAATTTATAGGTAACTTGTCTACTATTGTGAAACCACTGACTGATTTGACCAAAAAGGGTTCTGATGTAGTGAATTGGTCTCCTGAGGCAGTTTCTGCGTTTGAGGAGCTTAAGCGGAGATTCACTTCTGCTCCTGTTCTACGGCAACCTGATGTTTCTCTACGATTTCAGGTGGAGGTTGATGCTTCTGAGATTGGTGCAGGAGCCGTTTTGTCCCAAAGGGATCCGGAGACCTCTAAGAGTAACCCTTGTGCCTTTTTCTCTCGAAAATTTTCACCAGCGGAATGTAATTATGATGTGGGAAATCGGGAGTTATTGGCTATGAAGTGGGCTTTTGAAGAGTGGAGACATTGGCTGGAAGGAGCCAAACATCAGGTGGTGGTCCTCACTGATCACAAGAACCTGGTTTATCTTGAATTGGCCAAGCGACTTAATCCTAGACAGGCCAGGTGGGACTTGTTTTTCACATGTTTTAATTTTGTGGTCTCTTTTCTCCCGGGCACTAAGTATGTTAAGGCGGATGCCTTCTCCAGGAGTTTCTTTGCGGATTCTCCTAAGGTAACTGAGCCTGCTGTTATTCTGATGGAGGCTGTGGTTCTTTCCGCTATCTCGCCCGATTTGAGACTGGCCCTGGAGCAATTTCAGGAGGATAAACCTGAACGCTGCCCTGTTGGGAAATTGTTTGTCCCAGACAAGTGGAGGAAGATTGTGATGTCTGAGATTCATTGCTCCACGTTGGCTGGCCATCCTGGTATTTTTGGTACCAGAGATTTGGTGAGTTAGTCCTTTTGGTCGCCCACTTTGTCTCGTGACGTCAGGGACTTTGTGCAGTCCTGTGGAACTTGTTCTCAGTCCAAACCTTGCTCTCGCTCTAGTGGTTTGTTAATGCCATTGCCTGTGCCCAAGAGGCCATGGACCCATATGTCTATGGATTTTATTTCCGACCTCCCTGTCTCTCAGAGAATGACCGTTATTTGGGTAATCTGTGATAGGTTTTCAAAGATTATACATCTTGTGCCACTACCTAAGTTGCCATCCTCCTCCGAGTTGATGCCCTTATTTTTTCAACAGAACATTGTGTCTGACAGAGGAGTCCAGTTTGTTAACAGATTTTGGAGGACATTTTGTTCCAAACTGGGAGTTCAGCTTTCTTTTTCCTCTGCGTTCCACCCTCAGACCAATGGACAAACTGAGAGAACAAACCAGACCATGGAGACTTATTGAGATGTTTTGTGTCTGCTGATCAAGATGACTGGGTCTCTTTTTTGCCTTTGGCTGAGTTTGCTTTGAATAAAAGGGCTAGTTCTGCCACCTTGATGTCTCTATTTTTCTGTAATTTCGGGTTTCATCCTCGATTTTCTTCAGGGCACGTGGAGGCTTCTGTCTGTCCTGGTGTTGACTCTATTGTGGAGAGAATGCAGCAGATTTGGGTTCAAGTAGTGGTAAGTTGTCTCTCTCTCAGGAGAAGGCCCAGCGGTTTGCCAACCAGCATAGGACGGATGGTCCTCGATTTAAAGTGGGGACTTGGTTTGGTTGTCCTCAAAAAATATCCCTATGAGGGTCGCGTCTCCAAAATTTAAGCCAAGGTTCATTGGACCTTATAAGATCGTGGAAATTCTTAATCCCGTTTCCTTCCGTTTGCTTCTTCCAGGAACATTCAAGATTCACAACGTATTCCACAATTCTTTATTGAAGAGGTTTGTAGAGCCAATGGTTTCTATGGCTGCGTCCTGATCCTGTTTTGGTGGAGGGCAATTTGGAGCATGTGGTTGAGAAGATATTGGATTCTCGATTGGCTAGGCGGAGACTCCAGTACTTGGTGAAGTGGAAAGGCTATAGTCTGGAGGACAATTCTTGGGTGTTTGCTTCTGACATTCATGCTGAGAGACTGGTCCGTGCCTATCACCGAGCTCATCCTGATCGGCCTGGTGGCACACCTGAGGGTTCGGTGACCCCTCCTCAAGGGGGGGTACTGTTGTGAACATGTTGGACTTCAGAGCTTAGGCTCCCTCTGGTGGTTGCTGAGGGTATTGAACCTATGTTGAACAGCAAAAATTCACCACCTGCAACTGACGATTGGTTATCAGGTGGGACGGACTGGCCTGATATAAGTGAGCTGACCTCTCATGGTCCTTGCCGGTGATCAATTGTTCTTCCTGGTCTAGGTTGGAATTCAGCTTGCTTTTCTGCTGTCTCCTGCTTGCATTCAGATAAGTCACTTTCAGTTTTTTTTTTACTGTGGTTTGAATTTCCTTGTTTTTTGCTGCATTGCTTTTTGAGTACAGCCGGGTCCCCTTTGGGGGGCTTGGGCTGGTCTCCATTCTCTTTTTGTATTTGTTCATTTGCTTAGTTCTTGTGATACTTTTCTGCTGGTTAGCTACGTGTCCACACCAGAGATCTGATGTAGGTGGTCGAGACCGTGTGGTCTCAGTATTTTTGGATTGAGAAGTATTGGAGTTTTTCCTAAGGTTTTTCTGGGTTGCAGACAGTATTCTCTCCTGTGCTGTCCTATCTAGACAGTATTGGGCCCCAGCGTTTGTTCAATCTATTTTCTGTCTGTATTTGTGTTTTCATCTTGTCTAACCTCCATTAAATGTTTGGGGGCTTCCTATTCTTTTGGGGCTCTACTCCAGGGCAGTTAGCTTTCCTCTTTCCACCTTCAGGGATAGCTATCTCTCCGGCTGTGACAAGGCATTTAGGGCACCGTAGGAACGTCCCACGGCTGCTTCTAGTTGTGCGGTTAGTTTAGGGGTCTGCAACCTATTAGTTTCCAACCTCTCTGGTGTTTGGCTGCCTATGCGGTTTTTTGCTCCTGCCTCCTCAGCTACCAAAACATAACACCACACCTTTTGACCCACCTGGTAGGTCCGCTCACAAGCATTCTGGTCGTACCACCGCTTCTGGTCAGCCTGGGCTTGGGCTATATTGTCATGCACCAGCCGTGTCAAGGCCATCATTCGGTCCCACATTCGGACACACTCAATGACCGACACTCCAGGGGTGGCCATATCCCCTTCCCATGCTTCCTTCACCAGAGCAAGGGGCCCCCATACACATCGCCCGTACAGGAGTTCAAAGGGGGAGAACCCGTTGAGGCCTGTGGGACCTCCCGGTAGGCAAACAGCAGATGTGGGAGATACCGCTCCCAGTCTCTCCCGTGGGAGTCGACCAACATCTTCAGCATCTGCTTTAAGGTGCAATTGAACCGCTCACACAGGCCATTGGTCTGTGGGTGATACGGGCTGGCTACCAGATGTTGCACCTGTATCTGCTTACTGAGAGACGCCATCAGCTGCGACATGAACTGGGTCCCTCGGTCGGTGAGCATTACCTGGGGAAACCCCACTCTGGAGAAAATCTCCAGTAAGGCAGTGGCCACTCTGTCGGCCCGAATGGACGACAAAGCTACCACCTCCGGGTACCGGGTGGCATAGTCCACTACCGTTAGTATGAAGCATTTCCCGGAGCAGCTGGGAGTGGACAGAGGTCCAATGAGATCCACAGCCATCCTCAAGAAAGGCTCTTCGATGATGGGCAGAGTTACCAGTGGGGCTTTGGGGCGCCACCCCGCCTTCCCTACCCTCTGACAGGTGTCACACGAACGGCAGTAGGCAGTCACCTCGGTCCTCATTCCAGACCAGTAGAAATGCTGAGCTAGCCTGGCCCTGGTTTTAGCGATCACTAGGTGTCCGGCCATGGGAATCTTGTGTGAAATCTGCAACAATTCCGCCCTGAACGGATAGAGTACTACTAACTGTCTGTCCCTGGGCCACACCTCCGGTGAACCCTGCTGGACCATTACCCGGTACAGCTGTCCCTGTTCCCAGACCACTCGCTCACGGTCGGACTCCAGGGGAGGCTGTGCCGCCTGATCCTTGAGAGCTTTCAGGCTAGCGTCAGCTTCCAACGCTGCCTGAAATCCCTGACTCGATGTGTCAAGAATTGACGAAACTGCCACATCCTTTGTCAGCTCCCCGGGATCTGTCTCCTGGCCACTGTCTGACTCGGCAGCCACTTAGTCGGAGAGGGGGAAACTGTCGGATCTCCGTGAGGCTCCTTGGCTCCGGCGCTCCCACTCCTGGTTACAGCGGCCACGATCGCTGAGACTACAGGTAGTGCCTGCTTCCCCTCAGCCCCTGACCAAGTCGCTGGGTCAGGCAGACTTCCCTGGCCTTCTGACATCCCGGATGTGGGGAACTCCTGCCCTGGGGTCTTACCTGATGGCTCCTCTCCCGGGATGCCCCCTCCCCCCATGGCCTGTTCCTCTTTCTGCAGAGGCCCTAGATTCAGCAGGCTGGATTCTCTTAGGGGCCCTACACTGCCCATAGCAGCCCCTCCCTCCACCTCTAAGCTCTTCCCTGTAGTCTCCTCACCTGTCCTCACTGTGAGCCCTGTGTGTGTAGTGTCAGTGCATGGCTTATCATCAGGTTTCACTCCCTCCTCCACTGTTGGAGGCACATTCAACACATTAACATTAGCATTCACAGTAGAGTCATGACATTCTTGGGGAGCCGAACTTGGGGGTTCAGTGGCCACATACTGAGACACTAGCCGCCCCAAATCGGTCCCAAGCAACACATTGGTAGGAATATTTGGCTTTACTCCCACCTCCTGCATTCCCCCCCCGGCGCCCAAGTCCAAAAACACCTTGGCGACGGGCAGCGCCGGTTCAACCCCTCCAATTCCGGAGACGGAAATGGTTTTCCCAGGTACCGAGTCTTGAGGGGACACCACCTCAGGGGGTACCAGGGTTCGTTCAGCGCCTGTGTCCCGCAGTCCCATGACCGCTGAGCGGCCGATGGTGATGGGTTGGTAATTGTTCAGGGACCTCCCAACACCCCCTCCCACACACAAAACAGTGGACAGTTTCTGGGACAGGGATGGGGCCTTATGGTGCTGGGGACATGCAGCCTTAAAGTGTCCCGGCTGGTTGCAATGATGACAACGCCTGGGTTCTGTTCCTTGCCTGGAGAGGGCAGCAGTGGGGTACACCCCTTGCACTCTGAGGGCTGGGGGGACCGGGCAGGATTGGGCTTACCCCCTCTCCAGGTGCTGCTGGCAGACTTCTTTGGCTCAGGCACCCTGTTGTTCGCATACTCGTCTGCCAGGGCGGCTGTAGCAGAAGCCCCCTTTGGTTTCCGGTCACAGAGGAACTGCTGCAGGTCCTCTGGACAGTTCCACAAGAACTGCTCCGTGACGAACAGTTCCTGGACCTCCTGGCGGGTGGTGAGCTCTAGAACCGAGGTCCAGAGCTCCGCAGCTCTCAGCAGGGTCTGCATGTGATCGGTCCAGGTGTCCTTGGAGCCCCGCTGCAGGCTCCGGAACTTCCTTCGGTACGAGTCCGGGGTAAGGTTGTAGTGCTGGATCAGGGCCCACTTGATGCTGTTGTAGTCCTACTCCTCCCCGGCAGGTAAGTCCCCCAAAATTTCCAGGGACTTACCCCTCAAACTGGGGGTCAGGTACCTTGCCCACTGATCCAGGGCCAGATGATGTTGGAGGCCAGCAGAAAGGAATCCAGGTCTCCATCCTTTTCAAGCAAGGGAAAGTCCTCCGCCCGAACCTTGGAAGCCTTGGTCTCCGGTGGGGCTGGAGCGTCCAGTGGGAGCCCGTGCTGAGCCATCTCCAGTCGGTGCCGGCGCTCCGCAGCTTCACGGCATTCTGCAGCCTGCAGCACACGTTCTGTATGCTCACGCTCTGCTGCTTTCTCTGCTGCCACCAGGAGTCTGTCATGGGCGGCGTCGTTACCAGCCTCGAGCAGAGCCATAGCCGTTTGGAAAAGGGCCTCCGATCTGGACTGGCTGGGGTGAGCAAGTGGGGGACAGTCCACTGCGGGACTGAGCACGGGGTCTGGCTCCTTGGGGGGCCCTGGCTGAGCTCCCCCTCGCCTTCATCGGTATCGACCTCCTCATAGACCATAGCATTGGCCTCCCCCTTTGCCTTACTCCTGGTGCCTTCCGCCATCTTGGGAACCTCTGGTTACTGACACAGCTGCAACCCTGACCTTGCACACAACTTATTATATTTACACTCTGACCATCTAGTGCTGGGCTGACCTTAAGACTCCAGCAGTGAAAGTTACTGCTGGTAGTCTTTAGTGTCTGGGAGTAGGGGTCCCACGCACACTATTACTTTGATCCCACCGCTGCCACCAATGTGAGGGAAACCCGGCTCCTCCCACGTCACCAATGTGACGTAACTACACAGGCACAGCTCTCCTGCGCCCCCTTTGTCTCTCAGGTCAGTAAGGGAACTGCACCTAGAGCAAATGGCCGCCGGGGAGGATGTCCTGTTACCCACTGGGTATTCTAAGATTCTTATCAGAGTAAAAGCATCAGCCCAAAATTAATTTTATGGTTTAATTGCCTTAAGGGCTCACTAGATGATTACAGAAATATACAGTAAGCTATACAACGGAATTACAGTGGATTTGCAGTCAGAGTAAAATATAACAATAATGATACGAGGCTTAGAGATATTAAACTGGAGGTCTATTTTACCAGGTTGTAGGTTCATGTGGATGCCGGGAGCTGTGCAGTAGACAGGTATAAGTTGCCGGACAGTCCCCAAAGCGCGTGCCGCTGCTCCCTTGGCAGATCTGTCCCCTGTTCCTTCTTAGATCATCGTCTTGTTCTTCTGTGAGAGAGTGAATGTCTCTGCCATGGGCTCTTAGTTCTTAAACATGCTGGGTTCATCTCCCCGGTGTCAGAGGTTGGGCTAATAATCTCCACCCTTCAGCTCCCTGCAGAATTTATTCCCAATATCTAAGAAAGGGGGTAACTTTCTCCAGGATGATAGGATCAGGACACGAGAGGTACCAGGGAATGCAGTTTGTTTTGCCTGTCGTGTGGAGAGCAAACATGGCCCCATTGGGACGCTGTTGAGGGCCAATCTCTATATCTCAGATCCCCGAGCCCTTACCGACTCGGGAGTCACACTGTCAGATGCGCAATTTCTGCAGGGTCACGCGGTTATTTTTTATGAGTCTGTACCTCGAAAGGTGTGCTCATAATCCATTATCCTAGGATGGAGTCGGAGTGGCTTGGAGAGACAATGGATGTGTATTTCTGTGTCTAGCGGACAGGTATAATCTAATTGAAGCCCCCAGGCACCTCAAGGCCCCATGCTGTTTTGGCCTTATCTCCTTAGCATACTAAAATACCTTGCTATTCAGCACTAAATCCTGTTTTCTTCAATATGCGTACAGGGATGGGGGGTAGGAGCAGTTAGCTGCTTGTGACTCTGTGAACTCAGACACAATGGCACCTGGGACAGGCCAAGCTCAGACATGAGGCGAGCATTATGCCCCATATCCAAGATGGCGGCTGTTCCTTCATCACATATACTAAAAGTACATGAAAATATGTTACCACCTTTAGGACGCCCCATCGCTTCTGGAAAAAGGTCAGTTACAAAACCTCTGTCAAAAATTCTGGACTGGAGGTTAAATCCTCCTTTGAAATGAATTCCAGCTTATATAAAGGATACCGGAGATTTTTTAAGAATTATATCTCAATTGGACTGGCAAGATGATTACAAACTAGCAGCTATCGTCATGGAGAATTTATACAGTCACATTCCACAAAAAATCAGAATAGAAGCCATACAAAATCTTCTGGAAAAAAACTTTGGATTCAGCTGACTGCGTTGAGTTTATTATTGAAAGTTGAACTTTTGTTTTGTCACATAATGCTTTTTCTTTTGGCAACAGGTGATACGACCAGACCACTGGTACAGCGATAAGCACGCCTGTTGCATGTACCTTTGCTAATTTACTTTTGGCTAATTTTGAAAATGAACATATCTACAATCAAAAAAAATCATACCTGAAATACATCCGTGAGTACCACCACTACGTGGATGATGTACTTTCAGTATGGGTTGTTACTGAAAAGGATTTCACTGACTTTGTACAGTATTTAAATGAAATAAGTACCATGAAGTTTACATCAGAATTTAGCGTTAATACCTTGAATTTCCAGATGTCAATTTAAAAATAGAGAAAGGGAAAATAGTAACTAAAGCGTTTAAAAACCAACAACAATGAATATGTTGCTGCATTATAACAGTGCTCATACAGAACACACTAAAAAAGGTTTACCTTATAGCAAGTATTTGAGGCTTAGGCCGGAGTCACACTAGAGAGGAATACGGACGAGTGCTAATGCAGCAGTCTGTATGCCACAGTGGCAAAGTCTCCCTCACAGGGGGTGACGTCATGCCTGGAAGCACGAAGGGATTCCATTAGCAGGTAACACTCGCACACAACACAATTCCTGACTCCAGGCCAGAAGGGGGAGCTCTAAACCCGGTTTCAGGGGAACTTCCCTATAAGTTCTGGTCTGAAGATGGGGTTAGTCAGAGAGTGCGAGACAGTGGAAGAAGAGGAAGCAAGTGAGGAGAACCTGGGAGTGGAGCTGCAGCTAAGCTCATCCAGGCCTGAGCGCAACAGACAGGACACCGGAGTCCATGGTTGTGTGGGAACTGCATGCCCAGCAACTGAATCCGGAGAACAGGAGATTGCAGATCTCCTGGTCACATCTGATGCCCAAAGGCACAGCAGCAAACACGAGGGAGTGACATCAGGGAAAAGGTTCGAGCAGCGTGCCATGCGGGTAGTGTTCCACTTAAAGAACAGACTGAGAGAGGGGCTTGAACAGAGCAGCAAATACCTCAGAGAACAGCGTATTTGGAAGGTTTCCAACCCCACCTGGCTAGGGGGATTCCGAACTGCTTCCAGGCTGCCTGGATTTCCAATATCACCTGTACCTGTGCTCCGGACTGTACCTACAATTAAAGGTAAAGAAACTACAGCCCTTGTGTTCTCCAATCATTCCTGCATCCCAACATCTACAACCCCTCTTAGACTGTCCCGGTAGCCCTGTTGCTCCGGTCAACCTGTGGGGAGCAGAACCATCTCAGCTGCACCACCACTGGCCCCAGCGGTCCCTCTAAGCAGCGTCGGCCATCTATAGCCAAATACCACAGGTGGCGTCACGAACAATCCTCTTCAAAAATTCTCTCATCCCTTTTAATTGCGCGCCAATGGCCGTAACCACCCCTTTAAGAATCGTCAGACCCGGCCAGAGTACCCCACGGCCCTAGCAGGTGTCGCATTCTGGTGTCACAAACAGGATGGCGTAGCCCAGTATTACCGGGTACTGTGTGCCATAGACTTTATATAAACTGTACAAATTGCCGCCATTACAGCGCCACATGATGCGCGGAAAGCAAAGGGGGCGTGCCGTTATGGGCAGAGCCTGAGAGAAAGCACGAAAAGGAAGTGCTGTGCACGCTCGGACGTGAGCTGGCGGGAAACAGGGAGCTGAGGCCTGGAATCCCGATGCTCGCAATTCACCACGCCGACAGAACAACAGACTGGTAAGCCAGTGGAAACTCAGCGCCTGGCTAAAATTCACTAGGGAGAAGAAAATGGCCAATCGGGGTGGAGATCCAGCGGCAGCCGAAGCTTCAGCCCCAGAAATGCCACTATCAATGCCGTACATACTGGGAGCGGCCTGGTTACCGCAATACTCAGGGGAGTCGCATACCCTGAGCGATTTCAAGGAGAGACTGTGTAGTTTGATTAAAGTGTACCCCCTGTCTGAAAGACAAAAAGTTAGCATTCTCATTGGACAGTTAACTGGTGCGGCCCAAAGGGAAGTAAAATCCTGGCAGGACACTGACAAAGGGACTCTTAAGCAGATCCTGGCCAAGCTGAAGGACACCTTTGACACCCGCACTGCAGCAGAGATAAAAGAGAGATTCTTTGGGTGCAAACAAATCGTGCAGGACAGTATGCGGGACTATGCCCTTAATCTTCAGGAGGCGCTGCAGGTCATAAAGCAGATTGACTCTGACAGCGTGCAAGATGGGGACAGATTGTTAAAGGAGCAATTTATTGAGGGACTCCTGTCCAGCACTCACAGGACACAGCTGTGCATTATGGCCCTACAAAACCCCAACCTGAACTTTTGCACACGTTAAAGATAAAGCCATCCGGGTGCTACACGAACTAAATGATAGCCGCATAGAGCCCCCTAGCTGCCCACCAATTACATACCACCAGTAGGTAGCATGCTTTCCTCAGGCCCCCATTGAAGCCGACGTGCAGACTCTGGATAATGATCCATCTGCAGGACTACATCTTTAGGTCCAGGAGCTGACCAAAAGTGTGGCTGCACTAGCCAAAACTATGCAGTCCATGCAAGTGTCCCCAAAGGAGACGATCCAGGTGGCGTCCAATTCAGATGACGTTCCATGGCGACGACGGTAGAGGATCCTGTTATGTTTCGGTAGCTGAGGAGAAATTGCAAAAATAGCAAAAGAAGTAATCCACCAGAGAGGCTGGAAACTATTGGATTGCAGTACCCTAAACTAACCACCACACTAGAAGTAGCCGTGGAGCGTACCTACGGTGATCCTAGACACCTCGTCACAGCCAGAGAGATAACTACACCTAAAGGCAGAAAGATGAAAGCTATCTGCCCCGGAGCAGATCCCCCAAAGATATAGGAAGCCCCCAAACATGTAATGGCGGTTAGACAAGAAGAAAATACGGACACAGACAGAAAATAGAATGAGCAAATGCTGGGGCCCAATCTGTCTAGATAGAAAAGTATAGGAAAGAATTCTGACTGCAACCCAAAAAAACCCTGACAAAAATACAAAGACTTCTGATTAACAAAAAAACCTGAAATCACACGATCTCTACCACCTAAATCAGATCTCTGGTGTAACCCACAGTAATTCAGCAAAAAGGTGACAAAAGAACTGAGCAAAAGTGCAAATACAAAATGAGCACAATTGCAGCGCCAGACCCCAAAAGGGGATCAGGCTGTAGTCCACTGCAAGCAGCAAACCAGCAGAGAAAATCCAACCAGAGGAAAAAAAAAAAACAGAAAATCACTTATCTGAATGAGAGCAGGAAAGCAAGCTGTGCTCCAAGCAAGACCAGAAGAACAATTGATTACCGGCAAGGCTGATGGGAACTCAGGTCACTTATATCATACCATTCAGAGCCAGCTGAAGGCCATTCAGTAATTAGTTCATTATCCTCAGCAACCACCGGAGGGAGCCCCAGCTCAGAAGTCGCCTCCAAGGTATTCACAACAGTACCCCCCTTAAAGAGGGGTCACCGAACCCTCACCTGCGCTACCAGGCCGATCAGGATGAGCTTGATGATAGGCCTGAATAAGTCTCCCAGCATGGATGTCCTAAGCAAACACCCAAGAATTGTTCTCCTGACCATAACCTCTCCACTTAACCAAATACTGGAGTTTCCATCTAGCAAAACGAGAATCCAATATTTTCTCAACCACATACTCCAAATTGCCCTCAACCAAAACAGGGTCGGGAGGCGTAGCCATAGGAACCACTGGCTCGACAAACCTCTTCAATAAGGACTTGTGGAACACGTTATGGACCTTAAATGTCCCTGGAAGAAGCAAATGGAAGGAAACCGGATTAATAATTTCCATGATCTTATAAGGTCCAATGAACCTTGGCTTAAATTTTGGAGATGCAACCTTCATAGGGATATTTCTTGAGGACAACCAAACCAAGTCCCCCACTTTAAAACGAGGACCATCAGCCCTATGCCGGTTGGCAAACCGCTGGGCCTTCTCTTGAGAGAGAGACAACATCTCCATTACCTGGTCCCAAATCTGCTGCATACACTGCACAATAGAGTCAAAACCCTAGAGAGACAGAAGCCTCCGCCTGTCCTGAAGAAAATCGAGGGTGAAACCCAGAATTGCAGAAAAATGGAGACATCAAGGTGGCAGAGCTAGCCCTATTATTAAGAGCAAACTCAACCAAAGGCAAAAAAGAGACCCAGTCATCTTGATCAGCAGACACAAAACATCTCAAATAAGTCTCCAAGGTCTGGTTTGTTCTCTCGGTTTGTCCATTGGTCTGAGGGTGAAATGCAGAGGAGAATGATAACTGAACACCAAGTTTAGAACAAAATGTTCTCCAAAATCTGGAAACAAACTGGACTCCTCTGTCAGACACAATGTTCTCCGGAATGCCATGTAACCAAACCACGTGTTGAAAGAACAAAGGCACCAATTCGGAGGAGGAAGGCAACTTAGGTAATGGCACAAGATGTATCATCTTGGAAAATCTATCACAGATTACCCAGATACCGGTCATTCTCTGAGAGACAGGGAGGTCAGAAATAAAATACATAGAGATATGGGTCCATGGCCTCTTGGACACAGGTAATGGCATTAACAAACCACTAGAGCGAGAGCAAGGTGTTATGTTTCGGTAGCTGAGGAGAAATAGCAAAAAATAGCCAAAGTAGCAATACACCAGAGAGGCTGGAAACTATTGGGTTGAAGGACCCTAAACTAACCACAACACTAGAAGTAGCCGTGGAGCGTACCTACGGTGATCCTAGACGCCTCATCACAGCCGGAGAGATGGCTACACCTAAAGACAGAAAGATGAAGGCTAACTGCCCCGTAGCAGAACCCCCAAAGAAATAGGAAGCCCCCAAACATGTAATGGCGGTTAGACAAGAAGAAAATACAAACACAGACAGAAAATAGAATGAGCAAACACTGGGGCCCAATCTGTCTAGATAGAAAAGTATAGGAAAGAATTCTGACTGCAACCCAAAAAACCCTGACAAAAATACCAACACTTCTGATTAACAAAAAACCTGAGATCACACGATCTCTACCACCTAAATCACATCTCTGGTGTAACCCACAGTAATTCAGCAAAAAGGTGACAAAGGAACAAAGCAAAAGTGCAAATACAAAATGAGCACAATTGCAGCGCCAGACCCCAAAAGGGGATCAGGCTGTAGTCCACTGCAAGCACCAAACAAGCAGAGAAAATCCAACCAGAGGAAAAAAATCAGAAAATCACTTATCTGAATGAGAGCAGGAAAGCAAGCTGTGCTCCAAGCAAGACCAGAAGAACAATTGATTACCGGCAAGGCTGATGGGAACTCAGATCACTTATATCATACCATTCAGAGCCATATGAAGGCCATTCAGTAATTAGTTCATTATCCTCAGCAACCACCGGAGGGAGCCCCAGCTCAGAAGTCGCCTCCAAGGTATTCACAACAGGATCCTACCGATGAAAAGGAGAGACAACGATCACTACGACGAGGACGGACGACCCATTTGCAGCCGCTGCAGCAAGGCGGGGCACATCGCAAGATTCTGCAATTTAAACGAGCAACCCCTGGGGCAGAGGGCCAACACCCAGGAGTAAGATGACGAGGCCCACACAGCTGGCGAGACAAGTACGTCGGAGGACGGACGGTCCTCCCAGTTGTAATTGATGGCATCCCGATGAACGCTTTACTGGACACCGGCTCTCAGGTGATGACTATGTCATGTATTCTTTATAAACGGTACTGGACTGACTCTTATATTACCGCGGCCCAGATAATGAGCTTTCAGTAGTTGCCAGCAATGGTCAGCCTTTGCCACAAGTGGGGTATAAGGAGGTGACCATTAAGTTGGGGCGAGTAGAATTGTAAGCTCAAGGTCTGATGATTGTAGACATTATTCAACGAGAATGTAACCCAATGATGACCTTAGGTACTAATGTGGCGAGGTTATTGTATTGTTGCAACAGGTAGCCGAAACTGCTGGTTCCAGTGAGCAGCGGGTCCTGCAGAAGGAGATCAAGGCACTGATGCAAAGACAACAGGTAGAGCTGTCTGGTGGAGAAGTTGGCAGTGTCAGAGTGAGTAATCCGTTCCCCATTGCAGTACTTCCAAGGAGTAAAATGGTAATCTGGTGTCGGGCAGCCATAGGCCTCAGGTGTCAAGATTACCAGGCCCTAGTAGAACCAGTGTACTCTGATATAGGCCCACTGCCCTGACAGCCAGGGGGGTAGTCGATGTCCGCAAAGTGAGGGTACGGGTACGCATGTTAAATTGTGTGGAGCAGGAGGTCAAGCTACCCCGGTATGCCACAGTTGCTAAACTGTTCACTATCAATAACAACGCAATACAGGCAGCAGAACCCTTGGTTCCATCTGCCCATGCGGAGGACAATGGCTCTGCAGAACAGCTAGAGGACTGGTGTAAGAAACTGCACATAGGCACTGACTCCACCCCTTTAAACCATAAGAATGGGGTTTACCGGGTGGTTCAAGAGTATGAACGGGTAGTCAGCAAGCACCCTTTAGACTTTGGGCAGGTAAAAGGGGTCCAACATCATATCCCTACCGAAGATCATCCGCCCTTTAAAGAGAGGTACTGGCCTGTACCCCCAGCTCACTACCAATGTCCAAAGGGTATGTTACGGGAGATGAAGGAGGCTGGAGTGATCAGAGACAGTTGTAGCCTCTGGGCAGCTCCGTTAGTCCTCGTTAGAAAGATGGTGTATTGACTACAGGCAGATTAACCGCATTACACATAAAGACGCCTACCCATTACCCAGAATTGAGGAATCATTAGCTGCACTGAAGTCCGCTAACTATTTCTCAACTATAGATCTCACCAGTGGGAACTGGCAGGTTCCCGTGGCAGAGGCAGATAGAGAGAAGACTGCCTTCACGACACCCATGGGTTTAAGCGAGTTCAACTGCATGCCATTCAGGCTTTGCAACGCACCAGGGACGTTGCAGAGGTTGATGGAGTGTTGCCTTTTGCACAAGAACTTCTGTACAGTTCTGTTGTACCTGGATAACGTCATTGTCTTCTCCAAGGTGTTCGAAGCCCTGTCCAAATTTGGCCTGAAAGTGAAGCCGTCCAAATGCCACCTTCTGAAGGCCAAGGTGCAGGACCTGGGCCACATATTGAGCGTGGAAGGTGTGAAATCAGACCCCGAAAAAGTCACTTATCAGGGACTGGCCAAAGTTCATGAAGTATGACTGTTCCTCGGGTTGGTATGCTACTACCGAAGGTTCATCAAAGGCTTTACTGAAGTAGCCGCACCCCTGCAAAACCTTCTCATGGGACAACCCAAGAAAGCCAGGAAGAAAAGTCCTTCGTTTGACTGGAATGACGGACTAAAGATCCTTGAAGTTGGCTCTTACGGGAGATGAAGTCCTGGCCTGTCCAGACTATGACCAACCATTCATACTTTATACTGATGCCGGTAATATGGGATTGGGAGCAGTGCTGTCACAAGTGCAGAAAGACAGAGAAAGATTGATCGCCTACGCCAGCAGGAAGCTTTGTCCCACTGAAAGGAACCCTGACAACTACAGCTCCTGAAAACTGGAGTTTCTCGCCATAGTCTGGGCTGTGACTGAGCGATTCAAACACTTCCTGGCTTCAGCGAAGTTTACCATCTTCACGGACAAAAATCTGCTGACTCATTTGAAGACCGCAATGCTAGGTGCGCTGGAGCAACACTGGATGGCCAGGCTGTCCAACTACGAGTTTACCATCAAGTACAGAGCATGGCATAAGAACACTAATGCTGATGAGCTGTCCAGGTGTTAGGGTCTGCGGAATGCACCAGAT
Source organism: Oophaga sylvatica (assembly GCA_033576555.1). Classification (NCBI taxonomy): domain Eukaryota; kingdom Metazoa; phylum Chordata; class Amphibia; order Anura; family Dendrobatidae; genus Oophaga; species Oophaga sylvatica. The sequence goes on along the minus strand of JARQOD010000002.1, from coordinate 446,496,933 downwards.
AAATATAAATAGTGAGTGCGTTTGCAGCCCGGGGTCCACAGCGCTGGGACCGATGTCTCTGCTGAGGAGACTCCACTGTGGCCGGAGACGATTGGGGGACCGCAGCGGGAATGGCTCGAGATTCCCCCTGTGCAGAAGCGGAAACTCGACCTCTAACACCAAGATGCCCAATTTTCCAGATGGGGAAGAAGACCAGGAAGTGCTAGAAGAAATCGAGTTACCAGCCTTCCATCGCCCCGGAGCAACCCAGTGCTCCCACTGTGTGAGGGACAAGCGCTATGCCAAGCAGGAAGCCACGTTGAATCCGTTGCCTCACCATGATAGGATAGTGACCCAGCAGTCTGCCCAGTTAAAGAATTGCTGATGCAAGCTGATTTTCACCCTTGACCAGATGCTCCACAAGAGACTCAACAGTTGTGGAAGGAAAGGGGCAAGTTATTCATCTACGAGGGGAAACTGTGTCAGAGAAATGTCAACTCCTGAGTCCCGAGGCGGGATGCGCCAATGGTCTTGGTGGCGTACCACGATGGAGCAGGACACTTTGGGTGGAAGAAGTTGGAAATCCTGCAACGTGAGCGATTCTACTGGGTTGGCATAAGGAAAGCAATCGAGAAGTGGTGTCGAGAATGTGGTCCATGCAACCTGAGGCAGAAAGCCCGTGATAGCCGGAGGGCTCACCTACAGCCCATAGTCACCAAACAACCGCTTGAGCTGGTAGCCTTAGACCACGTGAAACTGGTCCCAAGTCGGTCGGGCTATGTCTACGCCCTCACCATAGTAGACCACTACTCCCAGTTTCTGGTAGTCATGCCTGTCAAAGATCAAACAGCAAAGACAGCAGCCAAAGTGTTTCAAGGACACTTTTGTTGACCACAGGGCTACCCTGTGAATGAGTGCTTACCGACCAAGGCCCAGCCTTTGAAGCAGAAGTGTTCCAGGAGTTCTGTAACCTTTACGGCTGCAAGAAAATCAGGACGATGCCGTACATCCACATACAAATGGCATGTGCGAGAAGATGAACCAGGTAGTAATTGATCTGTTGAAGACCTTACCCCTGGAAGAGCGAAACCATTGGCCAAAAAAGCTGCCAGATCTAGTAGATCTTTACAATTATACTCCACCAACTGCACTCCGGCCTACCTGATGAGAGCAAGACCGGGCAGGTTGCCCATTGACTTGGATATGGGAGTGTTAACACCTGAGATGACATCACCAGATGCAGCCTGGGATACAGAGAGGCAGCAACAATATTGCAAAGTGCAAGAATGCGTGGAGAAAAGTTTGTCCCAGGAAAGACAGAGGCAAGAAGGAAATTATAATCAGCACTCACCTGCATTTCCCTTGTCACCTGGAGAACTGGTATTCAAAAGGAAGATGACCAGTGGGAGGCTGAACCATACGCCGTCGTGCCTTCAGACTTTGATAACACCAAGGTTTGCCTCATCAGTAAAGATGGAGGAAAAACCTCAGCGGCAGTGTCAAGTGACCATCTAAAACCATGCCCTGACCAACTGAAGGAAAAGATTGAAGACCAAGACATTCTTCAGCCAGTGGAAGAAGTGGAGGAAAAAATCAGCACTGTACTCGGCGAGTTACCTTCAAATTGGACAAGAGTGAACTAGGCTATAGTCGTGCCTGTCTTAACCTTTGCCCAGCTGGAAGTGCCAGAAAGAGAAGCGATTCAAGACCAGCCTGAAGATCTGCGAGCTCAAGTAACAGAAGCCACATCTGCAGTAAAACGCAAATATCTGCCCCCTGCTAGCGGTGAATCTGTCAGGGCCCACAGTGAGTCTAAGAAGTTACAGATGACTGCCCAGCTTACCAATAAACACACCAGACCAGGCTAGATCATTACAGGCACCTGTACTGTGTAGATCTACCAATAGTACTAGAGGTCAGGTCCCAGCCCGGTATAAAGACTAAAATATAAGTGTAATGCTGATGTAAAAAAGTTAATAATGTTTATAATTGCAACCGTAAGCATATGAGCCTACAGAGATACCTTAAGAACTTTTGAGCATTCTTGTTTTCTATATGAACGATTAGGTCGCTGGACTTGTAGTGACCAGGGCAATGCTTGTAAGCAGTTAGTGCTTCCTGTGCTTGTCATTGGTTTCACCTATCACCAATGGCTACAGAACAAAAACCGTCTGGCGTGACCGAAGTAGTCCAACCAGGTGACCACTAATGCCCTGTAGTCACGACCAGGGCCTACGTTGGGGGTTTAAGACGGGTCCTCCATATTGCAATGTGGAGGGTGAAAAGGACACCTTGTATCAGGGTCTTGCCGAAGTTATGTATTTGTTGTTAAAATCTTGTAAATAGTTATGTTCTGTTCTTTTTTGTTTCCTTAGTCTGGGAGTACTGAATTGTACTAGGGGGGAATATGGCAGAACAAAAACCGTCTGGCGTGACCGAAGTAGTCCAACCAGGTGACCACTAATGCCCTGTAGTCATGACCAGGGACTACGTTGGGGGTTTAAGAAGGGTTCCCCATATTGCAATGTGAAGGGTGAAAAGGACACCCCGTATCAGGGTCTCGCCGAAGTTATGTATCTGTTGTTAAAATCTTGTAAATAGTTATATTTTGTTCTTTTTTTATGTTTCCTTAGTCTGGGAGTACTGAATTGTACTAGGGGGGAATATGGCACCCCAGGAGTCCGTATGCCATAGTGGCAAAGCCTACCTCACACGGGGTAATGTCATGCCTGGAAGCACGAAGGGATTCCCTTAGCAGGTAACACTCGAAGTAACACTTGAGTTCATTTATTTTTTACATTTTTTTTTAATTTGTTAATAAAATATTATATTTTTAAATGAGCACAATTGTGCAAGTGGTTGTCTTATGTATGCTCTGGAGTGAGTCATTTTTCCAGTCCAAACTGGTTGATTTGCTCAAATCTTATGAGATCACAGTTTTGGACTTCATATTTCATTGATGTTTTTATGCTGCTTTCTGTTTAGAGACAGATGTCCCATTCTTATTGTATCATGGGGAAATGGCCTGGTGAACTAAAACAACTGATTTGTTCAAACGAGGTGCCTCCAGTATTTTTAATGATTCTACGGTTTCTAATAAAGAATTAATATGCCAATATAAAAGGATAGTTCTTAAGAAAACTAAGGTATGGTGGACAAAGACATCTCTGGATAACTATTATGAATGTTGTATTATTCCTAGAGGTCCCCGAATTCAATTACATTCCTCATTCAATCTGGAAAATGAGACACTTAATAAACACTGGATGGAAGCAGCAACCAATTGCTCTTTGTCTTTTATTCAAATCATCATTGAACACAATACCCTATCTTTGAAAATGCTAAATGATGAAATTTTGAAATTACAGGAATCCATCAACAAATAAATCAAAGCAGATATTCTTGACAAACATCTCAAGGAGTTAGATAAGGAGTTGAAGAAATGGGAATCTGACATCAGCAATGGTAAAATTCAAAAATTCAATAGAGATCTCATGGATTATGAGACTAATAAAATTTTTTGCCGGCAATAAGTAACTAAGACAAGGAGATCTTCAATTTCAAGAAGTGAATCATCTAACTCTGTGGTGTCTACAGCTGAAAGTAACCATTCCAGAAGTGACGCTGAATTTACATCTACTTCTGGTCCAGTTACCAGATTTGCTGAGAGAAAGAAATTTTTCCAACAACCTAATCAGCAACGGAGGGAAAGAAACTATAATCATGACAAATGCAAGGTAATCAACCTTTCTACACACATGCTCTCTAATTCCCAGTGATCGGTTCTTGAAAAGGGCCTAACCTTCTCTCCATCTCATTCCCTAGACCCGTTTCTAGTTACTAAAGATGTTCAGCTTTTCGTAAGGAAAATTATTCTACGTAAACTCCATTACAAACCTGACCAACAGGAGTTATTCCCCACCATTGAGGAACAGGAGGCAATTAAAATTCTTGAATCCCTACTTGATGCTAATGAGACATCTATAGAGGTCTGTTATGAATGTACTAGAGATGGTTTCTGAGCAGAGGCTCCCTCTGGTGGTTACAGACAGTACTGAACCTTTCAGCGAGGAATGGCAATCTGGGATCACGGACTGGTCTGATATAAGGGAGGTTCCCTTCCATGATGGTTGCCGGTGATCAATTGTTATTGTCTCAATTGTGGTTCCTGGTTCATTTGGAAGTTTGCTGAGTCTTGCCTGCATCTTCTGCTATCAGATAAGATATTTTCTGCTTTTATTTTTGTGCTTGTTTTTTGCATTGTTCCCTGCACTTCTGTGAAGGTCAGCCAGGTCCCCTCCGGGGCTTGTGCTCCTTTCAGTTTATCTGGAGCCACTGTTGGTTGTTCATTTGCTTTTTCCTGTTTTTTCAGTGGCTTTGGCTTAGTTTTGTTACACCAGAGATCTGATTAGGTGGTAGAGATCGTGTGATCTCAGGTGTTTTTGCAATCAGAAGAGTTGGTATTTTTTAGGGGTTTTTTTGGATTGCAGTGAGTATCCTTTCCTGTACTTTTCTGTCTAGACAGATTGGGCCCCAGCGTTTGCTCATTCTAATTTCTGTTTGTGTCCGTGCTTCTTCTTGTCTAACCGCCATTACATGTTTGGGGGCTTCCTATTTTCTTTGGGGATCTGCTCCGGGGCAGATAGCTTTCTGTTAGGGTTTGAGTTCCCGCTGCTGCACAAGGGGAGTCTCGAACCCATCCCGCTACGGTCTCCCATTCATCTCCGGCCGCAGTGGAGCCTGCTCAGCAGAGACGTCGGTCCAGGCGTCATGCCCACTCCTCTACTGTGCAGTGACTTGCTGCTGCCTTTCCTGGATCTGCTATTATAGCCAGTGCTGGAGCAGCCGTCTTTGAGACAAAGTCCTGCGTTTTCCCATCTGAGCATGCCCAGAGTGAGATCTCTCATTGGAGATCAGGGGTCACATGTTCAGGTGCTGCAGCGGCTCCTATTGGTCCGCCAGGAAGGTCATGTAGCTACGTGTGTTTCTAACAGCTTCTCATTGGTCCTTGTTCCTGGAAGGTCCTGTAGCTGTTGCTATAAAAGGGTAGCATGGCTGGGCCGCCATGCGCTAATATCAACCATTGTATGCTATGCGCCAGTGTGATCATGCGTATGTGTGGTTAGGGACTCGGCTGAAATAAGCCACTAGAATACCGACTTAATCGGTGAGGAGTTTGGTATGGTAGCTGGCCAGGGTCGGTGTCCTAGATGCCCTAGATTACCGGCGTAACCGGTGAGGAGTTTTGATTGCCGTATTCAGGGTCTGGCATTCAGACGCCATAGATTGCGGGTGACTCCCGCGAGGACATTAGCACATGATCACGTGTTATGTACGCTTAGCACTTAACTGTGTACCTGAGAGCCTGACAGGACACAGCACTTTTCCTCAGCGGCCCTGTGACGTAACAGGGTTTGCTTTCGACGCTAGACAGCGCCCTAGCGTTTTACTTTGCGGCTCACTGAAGCTAAGTGAGTTCGCACCTATCGCCATATAGTGCTGTGGCATTTCCGTTAGCGGCTCTGGGTATTAACAGAGTTCGCACTTACTGCCACAACGCGCTACGGCGTTTATTTTAGCGACTCTGCGGGATAACAGAGTTCGCTACTTTCGCCATTTTACTAGCAGCAGGTTCCGCCTGCATGGTGGACCCCGGGCTGCGAACGCACCTCTCTACCTCATATATTTGGTGCGTTCCGCAGACCCTAACATAATATTAGCGCCAGGGTCTGGCTGGTAAAATGGTGGATGATCAGCGTCTACTACGGGACATCCAGCAGCTGGAGGGTAGGTTGGCGGCTCTTGAGTGCACAACCTCAGCTGTGGATGTTACCGCAGTCGCTGTTCAGGCTGCTAGCGTGGCTGCAGCCAGTGTGTCCACTGCCACCTCTGCCCCCACAATATCCCACCTCCCGCTTCCAGACAAGTTTGCTGGTGACAGCAAGCAATGTCGGGGATTCGTGAGTCAGTGCTCTATACAACTCGAGCTTCTGGCTGCACGTTTCCCACGGATCGGGCACAAGTGGGCTTTATAATTTCGCTTCTGTCAGGCAGAGCGTTGGAGTGGGCCACCCCGCTGTGGGAGCGTGACGACCGTGTGGTGCGGAGTGCTCCTCGTTTTCTGGAGGCTCTAAAAAAGGTCTTTTTAGGACCTCAGGTCACCCACGATACGGCGCTACAACTGCTGGCATTGGCACAGGGTTCGTCTTTGGTCAGTCTGTTTTCCGTCCAGTTTCGGACTCTGGCCTCAGAGCTAGACTGGTCGGATAAAGTACTCATTCCAGTCTACTGGCGAGGACTGGCTGATCATGTTAAAGATGCTTTGGCTACCAGGGAGATTCCCGCCACACTGGAGAAGCTTATCGCCATATCTACCCGCATCGACCTCCGTTTTCACGAGCGGAGGTTGGAGCGGTCCCAGTGTAGGCAGAGGTTCTGGCTGGCTCCCACCTTCGCCAGACCTCTGGAATCTTCCAGCCAGGCGCCCGACTCCCATGAGGCCATGGAGGTTTCTCGAGCGGGACCTAAGTCCCGGGCCGCTCGAGTACCCGTGGTCTGTAACATCTGGCAGCAATTAGGACACTATGCCAACAAATGTCCACAGCGGTCGGGAAAACGGTTGCGTCTAGTAACCTTGGGAGGAGGTTCACTAGACACTGCGGCATTTTCCACCAAGTTGTCCTTTAAAGGGACAATTACAGTAGGTCCATCCACGCTCTCCGCTGAGCTCTGTGTGGATTCCGGAGCCGAGGAGAATTTCATGTCCTCTGCATTTGCTCTCCGCCACACTATACCTCTGGTGATGCTCGCCCAACCGGTGACTGTGCGAGTAGTGAATGGATCAACTCTGCCCTCCCAAATCACCCACCAGACGATCCCTCTCACTTTATCTATGTCCCCGTCCCATCAGGAGAGTATTTCTTTTCTTGTCCTGCCCGAGGGAATAGACGAGGTGTTGCTGGGAGTACCTTGGCTCCGTTACCACTCTACCCATATTGAGTGGTCCTCTGGGAGGATACTGGGTTGGGGTGATTCATGTAGAGGCAGGTGTATCAGGGAGTGCGTTCAGGTCACCACCACAGAGATACCCGTAGATCTCACTTCTCTTCCTCAGTGTTATTGGGCATATGCAGACGTTTTCTCCAAGAAGGCGGCGGAGACTCTTCCACCTCATCGCCCCTACGACTGTCCTATTGATCTCTTGCCTGGAGCAGAACCTCCTCGGGGGAGAGTATACCCCCTCTCGCTCCCTGAGACGGAGGCCATGTCCCAGTACATTCAGGAGAATCTGGCAAGAGGGTTCATTAGGAAGTCGGTGTCACAGCAGGGGCAGGGTTCTTCTTTGTGCAAAAGAAGAACGGAGAATTACGTCCATGCATTGACTACAGGGGTCTTAACGCCATCACCGTCAAGAATAAGTACCCGTTGCCCCTAATCTCTGAGCTCTTTGATAGGCTCCGAGGAGCAAGAGTATTTACCAAGCTTGATCTACGTGGTGCCTATAACCTAATTCGCATCCGTGAGGGGGACGAGTGGAAGACAGCTTTTAATACCAGGGATGGGCATTACGAATACCTGGTGATGCCCTTCGGGCTCTGTAATGCTCCCGCTGTTTTCCAAGACTTTGTCAATGATATCTTCCGGGATATGCTCTCCACCTCTGTGGTAGTCTATCTGGATGATATTCTCATCTTTTCACCAGATATAGACTCTCACCGGAGGGATGTCAACAAAGTCTTCGACTTCTTACGGGCAAACTCCCTCTATGCCAAGCTGGAGAAATTTGTGTTTGAGCAGGAGTCCTTACCTTTTCTGGGCTATATCATCTCTGCCCAGGGATTGGCTATGGATCCTGCCAAACTACAGGCTGTAATGGACTGGCAAGAACACCATTCTCTTAAAGCGGTGCAGCGCTTTATGGGGTTCATTAATTATTATCGCCAGTTCATTCCCCATTTCTCGACTTTGGTAGCTCCCTTGGTAGCCCTCACCAAGAAGGGAGCAAATCCCAAGTTGTGGTCTGAGGAGGTCTCCAAGGCGTTCTCTTCCATCAAGTCGCATTTTGCCAGTGCTCCCATATTACATCGCCCTGATGTTGATAAACCGTTTGTTTTAGAGGTGGACGCCTCTTCTGTTGGTGCTGGAGCAGTCCTATATCAAAAGGATGCTCAAGGTCGGAAGCATCCCTGCTTCTTCTTTTCTAAGACCTTTACACCAGCAGAGAGGAATTATTCCATCGGGGACAGGGAGTTGCTGGCTATGAAATTGGCCTTCTCAGAGTGGAGACATCTTCTGGAGGGAGCTCGTTTTCCCTTCCAAGTCTTCACCGACCACAAGAATTTGGTATATTTGCAAACGGCTCAGCGGCTAAATTCTTGCCAGGCCAGATGGTCCCTATTCTTCTCTCGGTTCCATTTCACCCTCCATTTTCTCTCCGGTGAGAAGAATGTTCGGGCCGACGCTCTCTCTCGCTCCTTAGTGTCATCAGAGGAGGAGGATGAGGAGCCTCGGCTTATTGTCCCTGAAGAAAGCCTGAGAACTGTAGCCCCGGTTTCGCTAGAGTCTGTGCCTCCGGGCAAGACTGTGCCCACTAATTTGCGACCGGAGGTACTCTCTTGGGCACACTCGTCCAGGGTGGGTGGACACTTTGGGGCAAAGAGGACAACTGAGCTATTGGCGATGACATACTGGTGGCCACATATGGTCCGTGACGTCAGGGAGTATGTTCAGGCGTGTGTCTCCTGCGCCAGGAACAAGTCCCCTCAACAACGGCCAGCTGGGTTACTTTTTCCTTTGCCGGTGGCAGACAGGCCCTGGGAGATGGTCGGGATGGACTTTGTGGTGGGCTTACCCAAGTCTCGGGGTTGCACTATCATATGGGTGATCACCGACCACTTCTCCAAAATGGTGCACTTAGTGCCGCTACCACGGTTACCTTCCGCACGGGCCTTGGCAGCATTATTTATTAGTAAAAGAAAACTGACTAGCACATCCAAACCAGTGTGAATTAGGTGCAAACCAGGAGTTGCTACCTCCATAGACAATATACAAAAAAAGGTTGCACTCTATCGTGCCAAAGCAAGTCAATGTGAAATATGAAACATGAATAGCAATATGGCTTTTGAATATTAGAAAAAAATGAATGAGACGCTTTGCACAAAATTTGGCCAAATAATGCCTGCCCATACACCAACGTCAAGGTGGTCTCAGAACGTATGGGTCCCTGTCTATATGAACATACCTCTATTAGGCTGATATCTGAATTCCTGGGTGAATGTGGACACCTCTGTCAGTAAAGCTTGCCTTTTCTGGGTGAGCAGTTAAAATCACCACATGGTGATGGGTGGAGTGCACGGTCAGTAAGCTAACATAGAAGTAAAAGAAAACTGACTAGCACATCCAAACCAGTGTGAATTAGGTGCAAACCAGGAGCAGCTACCTCCATAGACAATATACAAAAAAAGGTTGCACTCTATTGTGCCAAAGCAAGTCAATGTGAAATATGAAACATGAATAGCAATATGGCTTTTGAATATTAGAAAAAAATGAATGAGACGCTTTGCACAAAATTTGGCCAAATAATGCCTGCCCATACACCAATGTCAAGGTGGTCTCAGAACGTATGGGTCCCTGTCTATATGAACATACCTCTATTAGGCTGATATCTGAATTCCTGGGTGAATGTGGACACCTCTGTCAGTAAAGCTTGCCTTTTCTGGGTGAGCAGGAACCTGCTATAATTAAAATCACCACATGGTGATGGGCGGAGTGCTCGGTCAGTAAGCTAACATACAAGTAAAAGAAAACTGACTAGCACATCCAAACCAGTGTGAATTAGGTGCAAACCAGGAGCAGCTACCTCCATAGACAATATACAAAAAAAGGTTGCACTCTATCGTGCCAAAGCAAGTCAATGTGAAATATGAAACATGAATAGCAATATGGCTTTTGAATATTAGAAAAAAATGAATGAGACGCTTTGCACAAAATTTGGCCAAATAATGCCTGCCCATACACCAACGTCAAGGTGGTCTCAGAACGTATGGGTCCCTGTCTATATGAACATACCTCTATTAGGCTGATATCTGAATTCCTGGGTGAATGTGGACACCTCTGTCAGTAAAGCTTGCCTTTTCTGGGTGAGCAGGAACCTGCTATAATTAAAATCACCACATGGTGATGGGCGGAGTGCTCGGTCAGTAAGCTAACATAGAAGTAAAAGAAAACTGACTAGCACATCCAAACCAGTGTGGTTTTTTCTAATATTCAAAAGCCATATTGCTATTCATGTTTCATATTTCACATCGACTTGCTTTGGCACGATAGAGTGCAACCTTTTTTTGTATATTGTCTATGGAGGTAGCTGCTCCTGGTTTGCACCTAATTCACACTGGTTTGGATGTGCTAGTCAGTTTTCTTTTACTTCTATGTTAGCTTACTGACCGAGCGCCCTAGCGTTTTACTTTGCGGCTCACTGAAGCTAAGTGAGTTCGCACCTATCGCCATATAGCGCTGTGGCATTTCCGTTAGCGGCCTTGGGTATTAACAGAGTTCGCACTTACTGCCACAACGCGCTACGGCGTTTATTTTAGCGACAGAGTTCGCTACTTTCGCCATTTTACTAGCAGCAGGTTCCGCCTGCACGGTGGACCCCGGGCTGCGAACGCACCTCTCTACCTCATATATTTGGTGCGTTCCGCAGACCCTAACAGCTTTCATCTTTCTGCCTTTAGGTGTAGTTATCTCTCAGGCTGTGACGAGGCATCTAGGATCAACGTAGGAACGCTCCACGGCTACCTCTAGTTGTGTGGCTAGTTCAGGTTACTGCAATCCAATACGTTCCAGCCTCTCTGGTGTATTGCCGTTTTTGCTTATTCTCCTCAGCTACCAAAACATAACAGTATCACCGGCCCAAACTGAAAATTATATGGTACTCACAGAAGGGAAAAATAGTGTGGAAAGAAAATAAAAAAAAAGTTGTCAGAGTTGTCAGAGATTTTTTTTTTTCCGTTTGTTGCATTTTTTCCTTCTTTTTCTCTGGGTGCTGAGGAGGATTTTTTTTCCTCTCAATGGAGCTTGCACAGTTGTCTGGCCATGTGGATCAGCTTGCCACTGAGGTTCGGAGTATTGCTACCTATCTTGCTGGGTTGCCGGATGTGGAACCTAGGATTCCCATGCCAGATTTGTTTTTGGGGGATCGGGCTAAATTTCTGAATTTCAAAAATAACTGTAAGTTGTTTTTTGCCTTAAAGCCTAAGTCCTCAGGGAACGCAGCACAGCAGGTTCAAATTGTCATCTCTCTCCTGCGCGGCGACCTCAGGATTGGGCTTTTTCCCTGACACCTGGGGATCCTGTTTTGAATGATGTTGATGTATTTTTTCTGGCTCTGGGGTTATTGTACGATGAATCTAATGTCACTGATCAAGCTGAAAAAACCTTGTTGGCATTAAATCAGGGTCTTGAAGACGCTGAGTTGTACTGTCAGAAATTCCGAAAGTGGGCAGTCCTGACCAAATGGAATGATGATGCTTTGGCAGCCCTTTTTCGGAAGGGGCTGTCAGAGAATGTAAAGGATGTTATGGTGGGATTCCCTGCTCCCTCTGGTCTCAATGACTCTATGTCATTGGCTATTCAAATTGACAGACGTTTGCGTGAGCGCAGAGGTATGCGTGAGATAGTGTTGCCTTGTGAGCCAGCTTCTGAGCCCATGCAGTGTGATAGAGTGACTTCTGGGGCACAGCGTCATGAGTTTCGAAAGCGCAATGGATTATGTTTCTACTGTGGTGACGCCTCTCATGCTATTTCAGTCTGTCTTAAGCAGGGAAGATGTTTTGCACGCTCAGTTGCCTTGGGTAGTGTTCAGACTAAATTTCTGTTGACTGTTACCCTGATTTGCTCCCTGTCCACATTTTCTGCTCAGGCTTTTGTTGATTCAGGAGCAGCTATTAACCTGATGGATTTTGACTTTGTCAAACGTTGTGGGTTTCCCATGATACCCCTGCGGAAGTCTATTCCCCTACTGGGCATTGATTCTACTCCTTTGGCTGAGAATAAACCCCAGTTTTCTACTCAGGTGATAATGAGGGTTGAACCAGATCATCAGGAGAGTTGCAAATTTCTGGTGCTGTATAATCTGCATGACATTATTGTACTAGGTTTCCCTTGGTTACAGTCTCATAATCCTGTTTTGGATTGGAAATCTGTGTCTGTGACCAGTTGGGGCTGCCAATGTGTTAATGCCGACACTCCTGTTTTTTCTGCCTCTCCCCAGTCTCAGGATGTTCCTGACTTTTTTACTGATTTTTCGGATGTATTTAGTGAAAGTAAATTGACATCCTTGCCCCATCACAGGAGCTATGATTGCTCTATTGAATTAGTGCCTGGTGGTAAATTTCCTAAAGGTCGCCTTTTTAACATGTCTGTACCTGAACACGATGCTATGCGATCTTATATCAAGGAGTCATTGGAGAAGGGTCATATCAGACCATCCTCTTCACCCTTGGGTGCCAGTTTTTTCTTTGTGGCCAAAAAGGATGGTTCATTGAGGCCGTGTATTGATTATCGTCTCTTGAATAAGATCACTGTGAAGTATCAATATCCGTTACCCTTGATTTCTGACCTGTTTTCCAGGGTGAAAAGTGCTAGTTGGTTTACCAAGCTTGACCTCAGGGGGGCGTATAACCTTATTCGCATTAAGCACGGGGATGAATGGAAGACGGCATTTAATACCCCAGAGGGGCATTTTGAGTACCTAGTGATGCCCTTTGGGCTCACTAATGCTCCTTCCGTCTTCCAATTCTTCATGAATGATATTTTCAGGGTTTTTGTGGATAAATTTCTGATTGTTTATTTGGATGATATCTTGATTTTTTTCCAATGACTGGGACTCTCATGTGAAACATGTTCGGACTGTGTTCCAGATTTTGAGAGAGAATGCACTGTATGTGAATGGATCAAAGTGTCTTTTTGGCGTACAGAAGGTCTCATTTCTGGGATTCATTTTGTCTCCGTCTTATTGAAATGGACCCGGTCAAGGTTCAAGCCATCTGTGATTGGGTCCAACCTACTTCATTAAAGGCTCTTCAGAGATTTTTGGGTTTTGCCAATTTTTATCTTAAATTTATTGGTAATTTCTCCGGTATTGTTAAACAATTGACTGATTTGACCAAAAAGGGTTCTGATGTGGTGAATTGGCCTCCTGAGGCAGTCTCTGCGTTTCAGGAACTTAAGCAGAGATTCACTTCTGCTCCTGTTCTACGGCAGCCTGATGTTTCTCTACCGTTTCAGGTGGAGGTTGATGCCTCTGAAATTGAGGCAGGTGCCGTTTTGTCCCAAAGAGATCCAGAGACCTCTAAGAGTAACCCTTGTGCCTTTTTCTCTCGAAAATTTTCTCCAACTGAACGTAATTATGACGTGGGTAATCGGGAGTTATTGGCCATGAAGTGGGCCTTTGAAGAGTGGAGACATTGGCTGGAAGGAGCCAAACATCAGGTGGTGGTCCTCACGGACCATAAGAATCTGGTTTATCTCGAATCAGCCAAGCGACTTAATCCTAGACAGGTCAGGTGGGCCTTGTTTTTCACACGTTTTAATTTTGTGGTTTCTTTTCTTCCTGGCACTAAGAATGTTAAGGCGGATGCCCTCTCGAGGAGTTTCTTTGCGTACTCTCCTGAGTTATCTGATCCTACTGTTATTATGAAAGAGGGTGTAGTTCTTTCCGCAATCTCGCCCAATTTGAGACTGGCTCTGGAAGGGTGTCAGGAGGATAAACCTGAGCGCTGCCCTATTGGGAAATTGTTTGTCCCAGACCAGTGGAAGAAGAGTGTGATGTCTGAGATTCATTGTTCCGCGTTGGCTGGTCATCCCGGGATTTTTGGTACCAGAGACTTAGTGAGTCGGTTCTTTTGGTGGCCTACTTTGTCTCGTGACATCAGGGAATTTGTGCAGTCCTGTGGGACTTGCTCTTGCTCCAAGCCTTGCTCTCGCTCTAGTGGTTTGTTAATGCCATTACCTGTGCCCAAGAGGCCATGGACCCATATCTCTATGGATTTATTTCTGACCTCCCTGTTTCTCAGAGAATGACCGTTATCTGGGTAATCTGTGATAGGTTTTCCAAGATGATACATCTTGTGCCATTACCTAAGTTGCCTTCCTCCTCCGAATTGGTGCCTTTGTTCCTTCAGCACGTGGTTCGGTTACATGGCATTCCGGAGAACATTGTGTCTGACACAGGAGTCCAGTTTGTTTCCAGATTTTGGAGGACATTTTGTTCTAAACTTGGTGTTCAATTATCTTTCTATTCTGCATTTCATCCTCAGACCAATGGACAAACCGAGAGAACAAACCAGACCTTGGAGACTTATTTGAGATGTTTTGTGTCTGCTGATCAAGATGACTGGGTCTCTTTTCTGCCTTTAGCTGAGTTTGCTCTGCCACCTTGATGTCTCCATTTTTCTGCAATTTTGGGTTTCACCCTCGATTTTCTTCGGGACAGGCGGAGGCTTCTGTCTGTCCGGGTGTTGACTCTGTTGTGAAGCGAATGCAGCAGATTTGGGACCAGGTAGTGGAGAGGTTGTCTCTCTCTCAGGAGAAGGCCCAACGGTTTGCCAACCGGCATAGGACTGATGGTCCTCGTTTTAAAGTGGGGGACTTGGTTTGGTTGTCCTCAAGAAATATCCCTATGAGGGTTGCATCTCCAAAGTTTAAGCCTAGGTTCATTGGACCTTATAAGATCATGGAGATTCTTAATCCTGTTTCCTTCCGTTTGCTTCTTCCAGAGACATTTAAGATCAATAACGTGTTCCACAAGTCCTTATTGAAGAGGTTTGTTGAGCCAGTGGTTCCTATGGCTGCACCTCCTGACCCTGTTTTGGTTGAGGGCAATCTGGAGTATGTGGTTGAGAAAATATTGGATTCTCGTTTTTCTAGACAGAAACTCCAGTATTTGGTTAAGTGGAGAGGTTATGGTCAGGAGGACAATTCTTGGGTGTTTGCTTTGAACATCCATGCTAGGAGACTGATCCGTGCCTATCACCGAGCTCATCCTGATCGGCCTGGTTGCACAAGTGAGGGTTCGGTGACCCCTCCTCAAGGTGGGGTACTGTTATGAATGTGCTAGAGATGGTTTCTGAACAGAGGCTCCCTCTGGTGGTTACAGACAGTACTGAACCTTTCAGCGAGGAATGGCAATCTGGGATCACGGACTGGTCTGATATATTCCAGCCTCTCTGGTGTATTGCCGTTTTTCCTTATTCTCCTCAGCTACCAAAACATAACAGAGGTCAGTTACTTTCCTATCCAACTATTTAATAAATATAAAAGTTTCCCGCCTTGAGCACTTGCCCGGAGGTCGATATCTTTACCAAATTAGTCACATCTGACCTTGACCAACTTTCAGAACCTAAAAAATGGTCATATAACATGAGTTTGGAAGTGTTAGAATCTATTCAGTTTGACCATCCGCCATCTTGTTGTGGTTTCTGGCTGCTGGTCTTTTCCCCTGGTGCTGGGCTTGTCGTTGGTCAGGTGATTGTATCACCCTTTATTACCCTGCACCTACCTCCCAGTCCTTGCTGGACATCAGTGTTAATCCGCTTGAGTCCTGGCTAGGAGCCTTGATAGCTTTGTGCTATACTTTGTGCAGTTCTGGGAACTCTAGTTCTGCTTGCTTAGTCTTTTTGTTTATTCACTTTGTTTCTGCAGCTTCCTCTATTTCCCTGCTGGGAGGTTACCAGTGTTTAGCTCCCAGTCCCTAGATCTTTCAGGGATCCCCTTCACCCACCTTCAGGTCTTTGCTTGAGTCTAGACTAGGATCGTCGGTGGGTCTATTCGCAAGGAATAGGTTGCCCTGTTGTGAATGGGTTTGAGATGAGTTCTGAGCAGAGGCTCCCTCTGGTGGTTACAAGCGGTGCTAGTGAAGATTGTGAGGACTGGGAATCAGGTGTTACTGACTGGTCTTATATAAGGGAGTCATTTTCCCATCAGGGTTGCCGGTGATCAATTGTTCTGGTCTGAATCCTTCATTCCAGTTTCCCTTGTAGCCTGCTGTGTCGTGTCTGCATCTCCTGCTTACAGATAAGACTTTTGCTTCTTTTGTGTTTGTGCTATATTTTTGCATTTTGTACTGCACTTCTTTGGGGGCCTTCAGGGTCCCCTCCGGGGGCTTCTGCCCTCTCAGTTTAGTTCAGCCACTGAGTTTTGTTCTTTTGCTTTTTCCAGTTTTTTCAGTGGCTGCTGTTTTCATTTTGTTACACCAGAGAACTAATTTAGGTGGAAGAGGTCGTGTGATCTCAGGTGATTTTGAAATTAGTAGAGTTGGTGCTTTTCAGGGTTTTCTGGGATTGCAGTAAGTACCCTTCCTATCCTTTTCTATTTAGATAGTTTGGGCCCCAGCGTTTGCTCATACTATTTTCTTTCTGTGTCAGTATTTCCTCTTGTCTAACCGCCATTACATGTTTGGGGGCTTTCTATTATCTTTGGGGTTCTGCTCCGGGGCAGATAGCTTTCCTGTTTCTGTCTTTAGGTGTAGTTAGTTTCTCAGGCTGTGACGAGGCGTCTAGGACCAACGTAGGAACGCTCCACGGCTGCCTCTAGTTGTGGTGGTTAGTCAGGGTACTGCAATCTCATAGATTCCAACTGCTCTGGTGTATTTCCTTTTTGCCTGCTCTCCTCAGCTACCGAAACATAACATCGCCCGCTCCATCGTAGGGATCGAGTCTAGTCCTAATGCAGGGTCAGATTCCCCCCGCTCTATACCTGAGTTGCAGACCCATAACAGGAAGAACATAATGCAATTAAAGAATTTCAACAGTGGAAAGACGTTATTTTTAAACCTGCGGATAAAAGTTGAAACCTGGTAATATGACCATGCACCATGTATGAAAAGGAGGCCAAAAAACTTCTTAATGACACCAGATGCTACTAAAAACTTTCCACAAAGCCAACCTCTACCTTTCAGGCTGAATTGATACATATCTTTGAAAAGGCTTTCCAGGATGGTATCATCCCCAAAAAGATGATTATTTTCAGACGTTATCGGCACGGTTACCTACCCTTTACCTTATCCCTAAAATTCACAAGGACCCCAGGACCTCCCGGGGAGACCCATAGTCTCAGGAAATGGGGATCTTTGTGAAATGGTATGTGATATAATTGACTTTTTTCTTAAACCTTTAGTGGCCACACTCCCATCCTTTATAAGGGACTCCACATCTGCCTTACAGCGACTTGATCATAGTAATCTTACTGAGAATATGATCATGGTCACAGCTGATGTGGAGTCTCTTTACACTTCAATAAAACATGCAGATGATATAGCAGCAGCCTCTTTGCTTCTACATTCAAGCAGTATGGAGCTACGTATGATAACATTGATTCTGACTCTCCTGGAATTTGTTTTGACGCATAACTGCTTCATAATCAATAAGCAAATATTCCTCCAAATGCAAGGCATTGCGATGGGCGCATCTTGCGCACCATCATACGCAAATTTATTTTTGGGAGCCTGGGAGATGGATATTTTTCAATGTAACCTGGTAATGGGAATCAAACACATCCATCAGTGGATGAGATACATTGACGATGTCTGGTTCATCTGGGAGGGGAGTGAGTTGGGATTAGAATTACTTATGTCAAGTTTAAATAAGAATGACAAAAACATCAAGTTGACTTACAAAATGGACCGTACTTTGGAATTCTTGGATATTCAGATTAACACCATTGATAGTGGTGATGTCACCACTGATGTATATTGCAAACCTGTGGTCACTAACTCATTATTGCACGCATCACATTCTCACCCCCTTCCACTATTAAAGGTATCCCCACCGGACAATTTTTGCAGATTAAACGCATTTGCTCTAATAATGAACTTTTTGAAGAACAAGTCAAAGATCTTCTTCGGCGATTTAAAAATTGGGGTTACAGTTGTAAAACCATAAAAAATGGGTATAATCGTGCAAAAAACACCTCTTGTGAGGAATTGCTTCATAAAAACAATAAGAACAATGAAAATTCAAATGAAATCAAACTAATCACGACATACAATAATCAGTGGACCGATTTGGTCAAAATTGTCCAAAAACATTGGCAGGTGTTAATGTCTGACCCTGTTTTACAAAAATGTTTACCAAAAAATCCCCTTATTAGAAGATCAAAAAATCTAAAAGACTTGTTAGTGCAAAGTCACTATGAACCACCTAAAAACAATGAAAACAACAATTGGTTGGGATTGAAAGACTTTTCCCATGTGGTCATTGTAAAGTCTGTTCCAACATGGTAAAAAGCAAAACCTTTTTAAAGGAGACCGGACATATACCATTCAACATCATTTGTCCTGTTATTCCAATGGGGTAATATACCATGCTGAATGCCCCTGTGGCAAGATCGACATCGGCCTAACCATGAGAATTTAGGATTAGGACCAGAGAACATGCTCGGAACATTGAATAAAGTGCGACTGCAGAAGATCCCTCTGGATTAAAAACACTTTGAAGTAATGCTAATCTCCTTAAGGTAAAGGGTATTGACATGGTTTCCTTGGGTGCTAGGGGTGGTGATCTTAGTAGGGCCCTTGCTCAGATGGAGAGTAAATGGATTTTCAGGTTGGGTACTCTGTCTCCTTACGGTTTGATTGAGAATTTTGGATGCAGTGCCTGTTTATAATAACAATAAAAATATTTTTCTAATAGCTTTTTCCATTATATTTTTAACATTAACCGTAACATTCGTTTTTAGTGGGTTGGGTTTTTGGGTTTATTTTTAATGCCAATATTTTTCATATATTTATTTTTTTGTTTTTTGTTAGTAATACTTTTATTTTTGATTAGGAATTTAACATAGGCTTTTTATCTTAATAGATATTTACCTCTCTGCAATGGCGACCTTTTCTCATATGTGGCGACTCCTACATCTGCTGCGTTGTTCCTGCTGTTATTTAACTACTCCCTTCTTGCTTCTGGCTGTCAAATAATAAGGACTTTGGATGTCATCTTTGCGGCCATTCATTTTCCTTGATGATATTCGTAGTTTTCTGAAAAAAGTGGTTATCTTATATAACCATGCTAACAATAGTGTATTGTGTGGTTTATGGGGTATTATTTAGCATGGGTCATTCCCCTTTTGATTTTTCATAGGTATAGTCACTATACACCTAATTACTGTTATTTATAGCACTCATCACTTTATATATTGTATAATAGGTTCTCTATGCCATTTATTTTGACCTGCATATATATAGTACAGACCAAAAGTTTGGACATACGTTCTCATTCAACGATTTTTCTGTATTTTCATGACTGTGAAAATTGTGGAATCACGCTGAAGGCATCAAAACTATGAATTAACACATGTGGAATTATACATTACACTTTACAAAAAAGTGTGAAACAACTGAAAATATGTCTTATGTTCTAGGTTCTTCAAAGTAGCCACCTTTTGCTTTGATTACTGCTTTGCACGCAGAAAAGGTGAACGGATGGACTCTACATGCCTGGTTCCCACCGTGAAGCATGGAGGAGGTGGTGTGATGATGTGGGGGTGCTTTGCTGGTGACACTGTTGGGGATTTATTCAAAATTGAAGGCATACTGAACCAGCATGGCTACCACAGCATCTTGCAGCAGCATGCTATTCCATCTGGTTTGCGTTTAGTTGGACCATCAATTATTTTTCAACAGGACAATGACCCCAAACACACCTCCAGGCAGTGTAAGGGCTATTTGACCAAGAAGGAGAGTGTTGGGGTGCTACGCCAGATGACCTGGCCTCCACAGTCACCATACCTGAACCCAATAGAGATGGTTTGGAGTGAGCTGAACCGCTCACCGCTTCAATTTTGAATAAATCCCCAACAGTGTCACCAGCAAAGCACCCCCACACCATCACACCACCTCCTCCATGCTTCACGGTGGGAACCAGGCATGTAGAGTTCATCCATTCACCTTTTCTGCGTGCAAAGCAGTATTCAAAACAAAAGGTGGCTACTTTGAAGAACCTAGAATGTAAGACATATTTTCAGTTGTTTCACACTTTTTTGTAAAGTGTAATGTATAATTCCACATGTGTTAATTCATAGTTTTGATGCCTTCAGTGTGATTCTACAATTTTCATAGTCATGAAAATACAGAAAAATCTTTGAATGAGAAGGTGTGTCCAAACTTTTGGTCTGTACTGTATATTGTATATAATTACTATGTTGTATTATATCATTATTGTTGTCTACTACATCTGTTACTTTAAATATTGTATTTTAGGCCATGACCTTCATGTATATATTTTGTGTCACTCAATTGTTTTTAGCATTTATTACTTGACTTATTCCATGATTTTGTCAATATTTAATATGAGCCATTCACATCATAGAATCATAGAATCATAGAATCATAGAATAGTAGATTTGGAAGGGACCTCCTGGGCCATCTTGTCTATTCCCCTGCTCAAAGCAGGATTCTCTAAATCATCCCAGACAGATGTCTGTCCTGCCTCTGTTTGAAGACTTCCATTGAAGGAGAACTCACCACCTCTCGTGGCAGCCTGTTCCACTCATTGATCACCCTAACTGTCAAAAAGTTTTTTCTAATATCTAATCTGTGTCTCCTCCCATTCAGTTTCATCCCATTGCTTCTAGTCTTTCCTTGTGCAAATGAGAATAAATATGATCCTTCTACAATGTGACAGCCCTTGAGATATTTGTAGACAGCTATTAAGTCTCCTCTCAGTCTTCTTTTTTGCAAGCTAAACATTCCCAAATCCTGCAACCGTTCCTCATAGGACATGGTTTGCAGACCGGTCACCATTCTGGTGGCTCTTCTCTGAACTTGCTCCAGTTTGTTGATGTCTTTTTTAAAATGTGGTGCCCAAAACTGGACACAGTATTCCAGATGAGCTCTGACCAAAGAGGAGTAGAGGGCAATAATGACCTCACGTGATCTAGACTGTATGCTTCTGTTGATACATCCTAGAATTGCATTTGCCTTTTTTGCTGCTGTATCACACTGTTAACTCATGTTCAGTCTGTGATCAATTAGAATACCCAAGTCTTTTTCACATGTGCTGTTACTTAGCCCTATTCCTCCCATTTTGTATATGCTTTTTTCATTTTTATTGCCCAGATGTAGTACTTTGCATTTTTCCCTGTTAAAATCCATTCTGTTAGTTGCTGCCCACTGCTCCAGTTTATTTATATCTTTTTGAATCCTCTCTCTCTCTCTTCTCTAGTGTTAGCTAGTGCTCATACTACCTTGCCCTCATTTAAGTTCATGTGTCTATTGTTCTTGCACATCTTATATAGATTTGATATCCCCCTTTTTTTCACAGTTTTTATAATTATGTATTTAGTTATTTTTTGGTCATCAGTTTATTATTATTTTTCCTGCACTGTTCCGGATGCTTTGTCCAAGTGGTGCGCGCTCCTGTTCCGAGTGGAGACCTGAGCCTTGTTGACTTCCAGTTCAAGCGACGCGCTGGAACGCATTGCCGTCATTACTTTGACTACACTGCGGGCTTGCGTTCCACCTACCGTAAGTCACAACCGCCCCAAATCTGTCCAAAGTAAAACATTCACGGGAATATTTGCCGACATTCCCAACTCCCTACTTCCCTTCAAGGCACACCAGTCCAGATGAACCCTGGCGACGGGCAGTGCCGGATTGATATCTCCAATCCTGGAGACGGAGAGAGTTTTTCGGGTATCAAGTCCTGGGGGGACACCATCTCAGGCCGCACGAGGGTAATCTCGGCGCTGGTGTCCCACAGTCCCATAGTAGTGGCGTGGTTTATGGTGACTGGTTGGTAATTATCACAGGATCTCCCACCACTCCCACCCACACACCTGACAGGGGACAGTTTTGGGGATGAGAACGGGGCCTTGGAGCGCTGGGGACACATGGCCCTGAAGTGTCTGAGTTGGTTGCAGAGATGACACCTCTTGGGTTCTACCCCTGGCTTGGAGAGGGAAGCAGAGGGGTCGCCCCTTGCATTCTAGGGGCTGGGGAAACAGGGGCAGGATGAATCTTACCCCTCTCCAGGTGCTGTGTGCAGCTCTCTTGGCTTCAGGGACCCAGTTGTTGGCATAGTCATCTGCCAGGGTGGCCGTAGCAGTGGCCCCCTGTGGTTTCTGAACACGTACATACTGCTGGAGGTTCCTCTGGGCAGTTCCAAAAGAATTGCTCTGTGACAAACTCTTCCTAGACCTCCTGGCTGCTGGTGAGTTCCAGACCATTGGTCCAGTGCTTTGCAGCTCTCATAAGGGCCCGTAAGTGGTCGGCCCACTTGTCCTTGGGGCCTTTTTGTAGGCTCCAGAACTTCCTGAGGTATGACTCTGGGGTGAGGTTGAACTGCTGGATCAGGGCCTGTTTGATGCTCTCATAATCCTGTTCTGCCTTGGCAGGTAAGTCCCCCAAAACTTTCAGAGACTTACCCCTCAAATGGGGGGTCAGGTAATTGACCCACTGATGAGGTATGAATCTGTGGTGAGGTTGAACTGCTGGATCAGGGCCTGTTTGATGCTCTCATAATTATGTTCTGCCTTGGCAGGTAAGTCCCCCAAAACTTTCAGAGACTTACCCCTCAAATGGGGGGTCAGGTAATTGATCCACTGATCCGAGGCCAGATCATGCTGTCGGCAGGTCCGCTCAAAGGCTCGCAGAAAGGAGTCCAGGTCTCCATCCTTCTCTAGCAAGGGGAAGTCCTAGGCTCAGACCTTGGCTGTCTTGGGTTCCGGGGGTGCTGTGGTGGGCGGTAGGAGACCCTGCCGGGCAAACTTCAGCTGATGCTGTCACTCTGCAGCTTCACGGCGTTCCACCACCTTGCGCTCCCGCTCTGCTTGGCGTTTTGCCGCCTCCTGCTCTACCTGGTGTTCTGCCGCTTTCAGGAGGGCTGTGGAGGCTTCCTCGTGCCCCGCCGTGAGACTCGCCAGGGCAGCTTGAAAGAGGACCTCTGACCTGAGCTGTCCGGGGAGAAGGACAATAGGAGGGTGTTCTCCTGCAGGGTAGTGCACTGGTGGTGAGACGTTTGGGGAGCCCGGGTGGAATCCCACTGGTTCACCCATTTGTCGGAACCAGTACAGTCATTTTCCGTATTACGTGCTAGATCTGCGGCCATCATTCTTGTCCGGCTACGAGTTCTTGCAGCCAGCCTTTCAGTCCTCGGTCATGGACACAGCGGCAACCTGAGCACCCACACACCTACAGTACTTGCACTCAGACTGTCTAGTGCTGAGCTGATCTTAAGACCCCAGCAACAAAAGATACTGCTGTTAGTCCTTAGTGTCTGGGAGTAGGGATCCCACATACACTATTATCTCGATCCCACTGTTCTGCGACCAATCTGTAAGGGTTCTCACAGGGGAAGGATGTGTCGACTTCGCTCACCTCGGGGGAGGGGAGAGAAGGACCCAGCAGGGATCAGCTCTCTGGTGCCACCACTTGCCCCAGGTCAGTCAGGGAACTGCACCGAGGGCAAATAGTAACATAGTAACATAGTTATTAAGGTTTAAGGAAGAATTTAAGTCCATCTAGTTCAACCCATATCCTATCCTAACCTGCCCTAACATGTTGATCCTGAGGAAGGCAAAAAAAAACCATGTGGCAAACAGTAAGCTTCACATTGGGGAAAAAAATTCCTTCCCGACTCCACATACATCAATCAGACTAGCTCCCTGGATCAACACAATATCTAGGAAACTAGTGAATATAGCCTGTAATATTATACTTTTCAAGAAAGGCATCCAGTCCCTGCTTAAATTTTAGTAGGGAATCTGTTATGATTTGGTAGCTGAGGAGAGCAGGCAAAAAAGGCAATACACCAGAGAGGTTGGAATCTACTGGATTGCAGTACCCTGACTAACCACCACAACTAAAGGCAGCCGTGGAGCGTACCTACGTTGGTCCTAGACGCCTCGTCACAGCCTGAGAAGCTAACTACACCTAAAGATAGAAAGAGGAAAACTATCTGCCCCGGAGCAGATCCTCAAAGATAATAGGAAGCCCCCAAACATGTAATGGCGGTTAGACAAGAGGAAATACAGACACAGACAGAAAATAGTATGAGCAAACGTTGGGGCCCAATCTTCCTAGAAAGAAAAGGATAGGAAGGACACTTACTGCAATCCGAAAAACCCTAAAAAAAATACCAACTCACTAATTGCAAAAACACCTGAGATCACACGACCTCTACCACCTAAATTAGTTCTCTGGTGTAACAAAACTAAGCAGCAGCCACTGAAAAAACTGGAAAAGGCAAATGAACAAATAACAGTGGCTCAGATAAACTGAGAGGAGCACAAGCCCCCGGAGGGGACCTGGCTGACCTCCACAGAAGCGCAGGACAAAATGCAAAAAGCAAGCACAAAAATAAAAGCAGAAAATATCTTATCTGTTAGCAGAAGATGCAGGCAAGACACAGCAAGCTTCCAAGTGAACCAGGAACCAAAGTTGAGACAAGAACAATTGATCACCGGCAACCTTGATGGGAGGGAACCTCCCTCATATAAGACCAGTCTGTAACACCTGATTGCGAATCTTCACAATCTTCATTGAATAGTTCAGTACTGTTTGTAACCACCAGAGGGAGCTTCTGCTCAGAATTCATTTCTAACACATTCACAACAGGAATCACTCATTACAACATTATACGGCAGAGAGTTCCAAAGTCTCACTGCTCTTACAGTAAAGAATCTGCGTCTGTAATTATGACTAAACATTCTTTCCTCCAGATGTAGAGGATGCTATCACGGGTGTGTCGCTGCGAAGATCGTCACGATTGCACACCCTGACTTCTCACAGCTGAGTTTCTGGTGCTGGGTGTTTTTCGGCAGAGAAGGAGTTAATTCTTCCTCTCTCTGTGCTGGACTAGACCGGCCTCGCTCAGCTGCAATTAATGTTGTGATAATTGGTTTCCTTCAAATACCTGCCTGTCTGCTTGGGAAGTGTCGGTGAAAGCATTCATGCAGACCAGCAGAGCGGATCGTTGTATGGTGAAGGCTGAAGTTAAGAGTACCTGTGTGGTCTTTTCCCCCTCCTCGCTTTATCATTTATCTCCGTACCCGTTGGTGTACCCTCTGTTTCCTGTGGTGTGATTTTTGTATGCAAGGTGGATTTTAGTTTACCCCTTGTACTGTCTCGTTCGTTTATTACTGTGTTTAGGCATATACCTACCAGTCCCCGGTGTGTGATCAGGGTCCTTCTCAGGACTGGATCACTGAGGTTCAGGGATCCTCAGGAGGTAGGGATTACGCTGGTGGCCTGGACCTCTGTACCATTAACAGTACCTCCAGGTAGAGGGATTAGTCAGGACCCCAGCTTAGGGTCAGCATAGACCCCAGACCTCCTGTATGCAGTAACAGCGTGACAGATGCCCCCTTGTCCCCGTCACAGGTCTAAGAGTAAAAAGATCATTAGAAAGGTCTTTGTACTGTCCTCTCATATATTTATACATTGTAATAAGATCACCCCTAAGCCTTCGTTTTTCCAAACTAAATAACCCCAAGTGTAATAACCTGTCTTGGTATTGCAAACCCCCCAGTTCTCTAATAACCTTGGTCGCTCTTCTCTGCACATGCTCCAGTTCAGCTATGTCTTTCTTATACACCGGAGACCAGAACTGTACACAGTATTCTAAGTGTGGTCGCACTAGTGACTTGTATAGAGGTAAAATTATGTTCTCCTCATGAGCATCTATGCCTCTTTTAATGCATCCCATTATTTTATTTGCCTTTGCAGCAGCTGCCTGACACTGGCCACTAAATGTGAGTTTGTCATCCACCCATACACCCAGGTCTTTTTCAGTGACAGTTTTGCCCACAATTAAGCACATAATTATACATCTTGTTTGTTCTACCCAAGTGCATGACCTTACATTTATCCCCATTAAAGCTCATTTGCCATTTATCAGCCCAAGCTTCTAGTTTACATAAATCCTCCTGTAATATAAAATTGTCCTCCTCTGTATTAATTACCCTGCAGAGTTTAGTGTCATCTGCAAATATTGAAATACTACTCTGTATGCCCCCTACAAGGTCAATAATAAATATGTTAAAGAGAAGTGGCCCCAATACTGACCCCTGTGGTGCTCCACTGCTAACAGTGACCCTGTCCGAGTGTGCTCCATTAATAATCACCCTTTGTTTCCTATCCATTAGCCAGTTCTTAACCCATTTACATATATTTTCCCCTATCCTCATTGTTCTCATTTTATGTATTAACCTTTTGTGTGGCACCGTATCAAAAGCTTTTCAGAAGTCCATGTACACCACGTCCACTGCGTTTCCTTGGTCCATTCCGGAACTTACCTCTTCATAAAAGCTTATCAGATTAGTCTGACAAGAACGGTCCCTCGTAAACCCATGCTGATACTGGGTCATGAGGTTATTTTACTTCAAATACTCCAATATAGTATCCCTTAAAAAACCCTCCAGGATTTTACCCCTTCACTCCCAAGGGTGGTTTGCACGTTAATGACCGGGCCAATTTTTACAATTCTGACCACTGTCTCTTTATGAGGTTATAACTCTGGAACGCTTCAATGGATCTTCGCGATTCTGAGATTGTTTTCTCGTGACATATTGTACTTCATGATAGTGGTAAAATTTCTTCGATATAACTTGCGTTTATTTTGAAAAAAACGCAAATATGGCGAAAATTTTGAAATTTTCAAACTTTGAATTTTTATTCCCTTAAAACAGAGAAATTTGTCACACAAAATAGTTAATAAATAACATTTCCCACATATCTACTTTAAATCAGCACAATTTTGGAACCAAAATTTTTTTGGTTAGGAAATTATAAGGGTTAAAATTTGACCAGCGATTTCAAATTTTTACAACAAAATTTACAAAGCCATTTTTTTTAGGGACCACCTCATATTTGAAGTCACTTTGAGGGGTCTATATAGCAGAAAATTCCCAAAAGTGACACCATTCTAAAAACTGCACTCCTCAAAACCACATTCAAGAAGTTTATTAACCCTTCAGGTGCTTCACAGTAACTAAAGCAACGTGGAAGGAAAAAATGAATATTTAACTTTTTAGCCACAACAATGATATTTACAAACTATTTTTTATGTTCACAAGGGTAAAAGGAGAAAATGGACAGATAAAGTTGTTGTGCAATTTCTCCTGAGTACGCCAATACCCCATATATGGGGGAAAACCACTGTTTGGGCGCACGGCAGAGCTCGTAAGGGAATGGAGTGCCGTTTGACTTTTTTCAAACTAAAATTGGCTGGAATTGAGATTGGACGCCATGTCGCGTTTGGAGAGCCCCTGATGCGCCTAAACAGTGGAAACCCCCCACAAGTGACACCATTTTGGAAACTAGACCCCTAAGGAACTTTTCTAGATCTGTTGTGAGCACTTTGAACCCCAAAGTGTTTCACAAAAGTTTATAATGAATGGGTGTGAAAAAAATAAACAATTTTCCACAAAAATTATTTTTTAGTCCTAAATTTTTGATTTTTCCCATTGAAATTGGACCCAAAAGTTGTTGTCCAATTTGTCCTGAGTATGCTGATATCCCATATGTGGGGGGGGGGGGACTGTTTGGGCGCACGGCAGGGCTTGGAAAGAAAGTAGTAACATTTTGGAATGCAGACGTTGATGGGGGTCATGTTCCGTTTGCAGTGCCCCAGATGAGCCTAAACAGTGGAAATCCCCCACAAGTGACCCCATTTTGGAAACTAGACTAAGGAACTTATCTAGATCTTTGGTGAGCACTTTGAACCCCCAAGTGCTTCACACAAGTTTATAATCCCCGGGCATGAAAATAAAAAATCCTATTTTTTTCCCAACAAAAATTATCTTTTAGTCACTAATTTTTTATTTTCCCAAGGGTAACAGGAGAAATTGGACCACAAAAGTTGTTGTCCAATTTGTCCTGAGTACGCTGATACCCCATATGTGGGGGGGAACCACAGTTTGGGCGCACGGCAGAGCTCGGTATGGAAGGAGCACCATTTGACTTTTTCCAACCAAAATTGGCTGGAATTGAGATTGAACGCCATGTTGCATTTGGAGAGCCACTGATGTGCCTAAACAGTGGAAACCCCCACAAGTGACCCCATTTGGAAAACTAGACCCCCTAAGGAACTTATCTAGATCTTTGGTGAGCAATTTGAACCCCCAAGTGTTTCACACAAGTTTATAACGTAGAGCCGTAAAATTAAAAAATCATATTTTTTCCACAAAAATGATCTTTTCACCCCAATTTTTATTTTCCCAAGGGTAACAAGACCCCAAAAGTTATTGTGCAATTTGTCCTGAGTACGCTGATACCCCATATGAGGAGTAAACCACTGTTTGGGTGCATGGCAGAGTTTGGAAGGGAAGGAGCGCCGTTTGACTTTTTCAACGCAGAATTGGCTGGATGCCATGTCGTGTTTGGAGAGCTCCTGATCTGCCTAAACAGTGGAAACCCCCGACAAATAACACCATTTTGGAAACTAGACCCCTCAAGGAACTTATCTAGATGTGTGGTGAGCACTTTGAACTCCGAAGTGCTTCACAGAAGTTTATAACGTACAGCTATAAAATAAAAAATCTTTTTTTTTTTTTACTAAAATGATTTTTTCGCCCCCAATATTTTATTTTCACAAGGATAACAGGAGAAATTGGACCCAAAAGTTGTCCAATTTGTCCTGAGTACGCTGATACCCAATATGTGGGAGAAAACTACTGTATGGGTACACGTTGGGGCTCGGAATGGAAGTAGTGACGTTTTGGATTGCAGACTTTGATGGAATGGTCTGGGGGCGTCATGTCGCATTTGGAGAGCCCCTGATGCGCCTAAACAGTGGAAACCCCACAAGTGACCCATTTTGGAAAATAGACCCCACAAGGAACTTATCTAGATGTGTGGTGAGCGCTATGAAGCCCCAAATGCTTCACAGAAGTTTATAACGTACAGCCGTAAAAACAAAAAAAAATCATTATTTTTACAAAAATGATATTTTCGCCCCGTTTTTTATTTTCCCAAGGGTAACAGAAGAAATAGGACAAATTGCACAATAACTCTTGGGGTCCAGAGTACGCTGGTACCCCATATGTGGGGGTAAACTACTGTTTGGGCGCATGGCAGAGCTCAGAAGTGAAGGAGCACCGTTTGAATTTTTCAACGCAGAATTGGCTGGAATTGAGATCAGACGCCATGTCACATTTGGAGAGCCCTGATGTGCCTAAACAGCGGAAACTCCCCAATTCTAACTCCAACCCTAACCCCAACACACCCCTAACCGTAGTCCCAACCCTAACCACAAACCTAACCCTAACACACCCCTAACACTAATCCTAACCCTAATCCTAACTTTAGCGCCAACCCTAACCCTAACTTTAGCCGCAACCCTAACCCTAATGGGAAAATGGAAATAAATACATTTTTTAATTTTATTATTTTTCCCTAACCAAGGGAGTGATAAAGGGAGTTTGGTTTACTATTTATAGCGGGTTTTTATGATTGGCAGCTGTCACGCTAAAAGACGCTTTTTATTGCAAAAAATAGTTTTTGCATCACCACATTTTGAGAGCTATAATTTTTGCATATTTTGGCCCACAGAGTCATGTGAGGTCTTATTTTTTGCAGTACGAGTTGACGTTTTTATTGGTACCATTTTTGAGCATGTGACATTTTTTGATCGCTTTTTATTTCGATTTTTGGGAGGTTAGAATGAACAAAAATCAGCAATTCATGAATTTCTTTTGGGGGAGGCGTTTATACCGTTCTGCGTGTGGTAAAATTGATAAAGCAGTTTTATTCTTTGGGTCAGTACGATTACGGCGATACCTCATTTATATCATTTTTTTATGTTTTGGTGCTTTTATAGAATAAAAATAATTTTATGTAAAAAATTATTATTTTTGCATCACTTTATTCTTCGAGCTATAACATTTTTATTTTTTTCGCTGATGATGCTGTATGGCAGCTAATTTTTTGCGGGACAAGATGCCGTTTTCAACGGTACCATATTTATTTATATCGGTCTTTTTGATCGCGTGTTATTCCACTTTTTGTTCTGCGGTATGATGATAAAGCATTGATTTTTTGCTTTGTTTTTTATCTTTTTTTTTTTAAGGGGTTCACTAAAGGGGACAGGAATAAATGAATTTATTGGGGAATATTTTTTATTTTTTTTTGGAATTTGTTTTTACACTTTTTGTTATTTTAACTTTTTTACTTTGTCCCAGGGTGGGACATCACTATGTAGGGTGAGATCGCTGGTGTGACAGTGTGCACAGCACTCTGTCACACCAGCAATCGCTCAGGCAGTGCTGCAGGCTTCTGCTTTCAGCAGGCACTCAGTAAGCCGCCTCCCTGCAGGACCCGGCGGCCATCTTGGATCCGGGTCCTTGGAGGGAGGAAGGCCTCAGAACAGCGCGATCACATCACGCTGTTCTGAGGGTCTCAGGGGAGCGTGCAGGGAGCCCACTCCCTGCGCGATGCTCCCCTGTGCCCCTGGTACACCGCGATCATGTTTGATCGCGGTGTGCCAGGGGTTAATGTGACGGGAGCGGTCCGTGACCGCTCCTGACACACAGTCCCGGGTGTCAGCTGTGAAAATCAGCTGACACCCGGCGACGATTAGCTGATCGCCCTGGACGTACTATTCCGTCCATGGGAATGAGGTCCAGGGTCACATGGACGGAATATTACGTCCAATGGAATAAAGGGGTTAAGCCAGTGGCGTAGCGTAGGGGGTGCGGGGGGGGGCGGTCCGCCCCAGGCGGCATGTGTGTGTGGGGGCGGCACCCTTTCCTTGCCCTCCGTCTCTACAGCATTAGCCTCACAGCAGCTAGCAATGACGCTGCTATTGCTGTAGTCTTCTGTGCCCACAGGACCTGTGATGAGGTCACAGGAGGGGAGGAGTCAGGGGGGTCAGATGATCAGTGTCCTTGTGTGCAAGACTCTGCTGTGATGTTGTCATGGTGCTGGATTAGGGTAAGTTTGTGTGTGTGTGTGGGGGTCGGGACTCGGGTTTACAGTGTGGATGTAGCAGAGCCATGTGTATGAGGTGTACGGAGCGGAGCCGTGTGTGTACGAGGTGTACGGAGCAGAGCCGTGTGTGTACAAGGTGTGCGGAGCCGTGTACAGAGCGGAGCCGTGTGTGTGCAGAGCCGTGTGTGTATGAGGTGTACGGAGCGGAGCCGTGTGTATAAGGTGTACGGAGCGGAGCCGTGTGTGCACGAGGTGTACGGAGCGGAGCCGTGTGTGTACGAGGTGTACGGAGCGGAGCCATGTGTACGAGGTGTACGGAGCGGAGCCATGTGTGTATGAGGTGTACGGAGCGGAGCCGTGTGTACGAGGTGTACGGAGCGGAGCCGTGTGTGTACAAGGTGTACGGAGCGGAGCCGTGTGTGTGCGAGGTGTACGGAGCGGAGCCGTGTGTGTACGAGGTGTACGGAGCGGAGCCGTGTGTGTACGAGGTGTTCGGAGCGGAGCCGTGTGTACAAGGTGTACGGAGCGGAGCCGTGTGTGTACGAGGTGTACGGAGCGGAGCCGTGTGTGTACGAGGTGTACGGAGCGAAGCCGTGTGTGTACGAGGTGTACGGAGCGGAGCCTTGTGCGTGTGAGGTGTGTGGAGCGGAGCCGTGTGTGTACAGGGCCACAAAGAGCGGAGCCGTGCATGTACAAGGGTCCTGTTACTTGCGGGATCTGTGTGCTTGGGGGCTGCAGGGGGGAAGGAGGGGTGCCATTATGTGCATGGGTCTGCGTGGGGACGGAGCGAATGCTGTTATCTGTGTAGGGCTGGGTCCCTGTCCCGTTGTCCTGGCCGGGAGGTTTACTTTCCCGCATTAGAATCGTACATGCGGAAACCCGGGGACCTCCCACACGTTCTGGCAGCCACATGTCACGTTCCACCGGAGGTGACGTGCTGTAAGTCAGCTGAACGCTGGAAATGACCGCTGACCTCATTTCCGGCGGTCAGCTTACAGCAGCAGGTACTGTAACTCGTTCTCGGGAGAGTCTTCAGAACGGCGACGCATCAAGCCGCTGGATCTGTTGGAGTGAGAGCCGGGTATTGTACGGACCGCTGCATACAATACCCGACTCTCACTGAGGGAGACAAGCAGGATGTGGGGATCTCTCAACATGGGATCTGTTCAACAGATGAAGAGATCCCCAGATCCTGCCTGTCTCGCTCAGTGAGAGCCGGTATTGAATGGACCGCCTCATAGCTGGTGAGATCCCCACATCCTGGGGAAATGAGGTCAGCGATGGAACGTGACTTGTGGCTGCCAGAATGTGTGGGAGGTCCCCGGGGTTTCCGTATGTACGATTCTAATGTTGAAAGTAAACCGCCTGGCCGGGACAGCGGACAGGGTCCCGAAATCGGGACTGTCCCGCTGAAACCGGGACGGTTGAGAGGTATGTGTTTATAATTATTGTTTATGAAACAGTGTGATCAGCAGTGCTAAGTGGGTGTGGTCAGGGCGTGGATATGGGTGTGACCAGTGAAATGGGTGTGGCTAGGGGTGTGGCCTAAAATTTGCCGCCCCGGGCGCCACAAACAGTTGCTACGCCACTGGGTTAAGCTCACTGGCCTGTAATTTCCAGGTTCAGTTTTTGTCCCCTTTTTGAATATTAAAAAAATTAGGATGTCCAGCGTGGAATGAAATGGTTTTAAAAAAAACTTTTAATGTTCATGATTAAAAACAAGACAGCAATATCCAAGCAGTACAGCTCCACATAAGATAGAGCAGATCAACGCTGGACATCCCCATTTTTTTGTATTTCTGGTTGCTCTGCCACATCCGTGCGAGGAGTGAAGTTTGGCTGTATACATCAGTGGATATTGGGGTAAGCTGACATCTTCTGTTTTCATTACTTTTTGAATATTGGCACCACATTTGCTACACGCCGGTCCTGTGGTACAGACCCCGTTATTATGGAGTCTTTAAAGATTAAAAATAATGGTCTATCTATGACTGTACTTAATTCCTGCAGTACTCGGGGGGTGTATCCCATCCGGGCCCGGGGATTTGTCAATTTTAGTGATTTTTAGACGCCGCCGTACTTCCTGCTGGGTTAAGCAGGTGACATTTAATGGAAATTTTTTTTTATCACTGATAATGTTACCTGTCATGGGATTTTCTTGTGTAAATACTGTTGAAAAAAAGTAATTTAGCATATTGGCTTTTTCCTCATCCTCATCCACCATTTCACCCAGATTATTTTTAAGGGGACCAACATTATCATTTTTTAGCTTCTTGCTATTTATGTAATTAAAGAATATTTTGGGATTATTTTTACTTTCTCTGGCAATGAGTCTCTCTGCCTCAATATTTGCTGTCTTGATTTGCTTTTTACAGAATTTATTTAATCTTCTGTATTTATTTAACCCCTTAACGACCAAGCCATTTTGTAGGTTAAAGACCAGGCCAATTTTTACAATTCTGACCACTGTCTCTTTATGAGGTTATAACTCTGGAACGCTTCAACGGATCTTGGCGATTCAGAGACTGTTTTCTCGAGACATATTGTACTTCATGATAGTGGTAAAATTTCTTCAATATATAGCTTGCGTTTATTTATGAAAAAAACGGAAATATGGCAAAAATTTTGAAAATTTTGCAATTTTCAAACTTTTAATTTTTATGCCATTAAATCAGAGAGATATGTCACAAAAATTAGTTAATAAATAACATTTCCCACATGTCTACTTTACATCAGCACAATTTTGGAACCAAATTTTTTTTTTGTTAGGAAGTT
The DNA here is from genome assembly GCA_033576555.1 of Oophaga sylvatica. Lineage (NCBI taxonomy): Eukaryota > Metazoa > Chordata > Amphibia > Anura > Dendrobatidae > Oophaga > Oophaga sylvatica. The sequence goes on along the minus strand of JARQOD010000002.1, from coordinate 446,463,260 downwards.
ATAAGTGTTAAAAGTTGACCAGCAATTTCTCATTTTTCCAACAAAATTTACAAAATCATTTTTTTTAGGGGCCACCTCACATTTGAAGTGAATTTGAGGGGTCAGTATGACAGAAAATACCCAAAAGTGACATCATTCTAAAAACTGCACCCCTCAACGTGTTCAAAGCCACATTCAAGAAGTTTATTAACCCTTTAGGTACTTCACAAGAATTGAAGCAATGTGGAAGGAAAAAAATTAACATTTAACTTTTTTTCCCAAAATTTTTCTTTCGACACAATTTTTTAAAATTTTGTCAAGGGTATCAGTAGAAAATAAACCACAATATTTGTTGTACAATTTCTCCTGAGTACAGCGATACCCCATGTGTGGGAGGAAACCACTATTTGGGCGCATGGCAGAGCTCGGAAGGGAAGCAGCGCCATTTGACTTTTTTGGCTGGAATTGAGATTGGACGCCATGTCGCATTTGGAGAGTCCCTGTGTGCCTAAACAGTGGAAACCCCCCACAAGTGACCCCATTTTGGAAACTAGACCCCCCAAGTAACTTATCTAAATGTGTAGTGAGAGATTTGAACCCCCAAGGGCTTCACAGAAGGTTATAACGTAGAGCCGTAAAATTAAAAAATCATATTTTTTCCACAAAAATGATCTTTTCATCCCAATTTTTTTTTCCAAAGGATAAAAGGACCCCAAAAGTTATTGTGCAATTAGTCCTGAGTACGCTGATACCCCATATGTGGGGGTAAACCACTATTTGGGTGCATGGCAGAGCTCGGAAGGGAAGCAGCGCCATTTGACTTTTTTGGCTGGAATTGAGATTGGACGCCATGTCGCATTTGGAGAGCCCCTGTGTGCCTAAACAGTGGAAACCCCCACAAGTAACCCCATTTTGGAAACTAGACCCCCCAAGGAACTTATCTAGATGTGTAGTGAGAGCTTTGAACCCCCAAGGGCTTCACAGAAGGTTATAACGTAGAGCCGTAAAATTAAAAAATCATATTTTTTCACAAAAATGATCTTTTCATCCCAATTTTTATTTTCCAAAGGATAAAAGGACCCCAAAAGTTATTGTGCAATTAGTCCTGAGTACGCTGATACCCCATATGTGGGGGTAAACCACTATTTGGGTGCATGGCAGAGCTCGGAAGGGAAGCAGCGCCATTTGACTTTTTTGGCTGGAATTGAGATTGGACGCCATATCGTATTTGGAGAGCCCCTGTGTGCCTAAACAGTGGAAACCCCCACAAGTAACCCCATTTTGGAAACTAGACCCCCCAAGGAACTTATCTAGATGTGTGGTGAGAGCTTTGAACCCCCAAGGGCTTCACAGAAGGTTATAACGTAGAGCAGTAAAATTAAAAAATCATATCTTTTCCACAAAAATGATCTTTCCACCCCCAATTGTTATTTTCCAAAGGGTAACAGGACCCCAAAAGTTATTGTGCAATTTGTCCTGTGTACGCTGATACCCCATATGTGGGGGTAAACCACTATTTTGACGCATGGCAGAGCTGGAAAGGGAAGGAGCGCCTTTTTCAAATGCAGATTTTGATGGAATGGTCTGCGGGTGTCATGTCACGTTTGGAAAGCCCCTGATGTGCCTAAACAGTAGAAACCCCCCCACAAGTGACTCCATTTTGGAAACTAGACCCCCCAAGGAACTTATCTAGATGTGTGGTGAGCACTTTGAACCCCAAGTGCTTCACAGAAGTTTATAACGTAGAGCCGTGAAAATAAAAATATATTTTTTTCCACAAAAATAATCTTTTTGCCCCCAAATTTTTATTTTTATAAGGGTAACAGGAGAAATAGGACCCCAAAAGCTATTGTGCAATTTGTCCTGAGTACGCTGATATCCCATATGTGGGGGGGAACCACTATTTTGACGCATGGCAGAGCTCGGAAGGGAAGGAGCACCGTTTTTAAATGCAGATTTTGATGGAATGGTCTGCGGGTGTCATGTCACGTTTGGAAAGCCCCTGATGTGCCTAAACAGTAGAAACCCCCCCACAAGTGACTCCATTTTGGAAACTAGACCCCCAAGGAACTTATCTAGATGTGTGGTGAGCACTTTGAACCCCAAGTGCTTCACAGAAGTTTATAGCGTAGAGCCGTGAAAATAAAAATATCATATTTTTTTCCACAAAAATAATCTTTTTGCCCCCAAATTTTTATTTTTATAAGGGTAACAGGAGAAATAGGACCCCAAAAGCTATTGTGCAATTTGTCCTGAGTACGCTGATATCCCATATGTGGGGGGGAACCACTATTTTGACGCATGGCAGAGCTCGGAAGGGAAGGAGCACCGTTTTTAAATGCAGATTTTGATGGAATGGTCTGCGGGTGTCATGTCACGTTTGGAAAGCCCCTGATGTGCCTAAACAGTAGAAACCCCCCACAAGTGACTCCATTTTGGAAACTAGACCCCCCCAAGGAACTTATCTAGATGTGTGGTGAGCACTTTGAACCCCCAAGTGCTTCACAGAAGTTTATAACGTAGAGCCGTGAAAATAAAAATATCATATTTTTTTCCACAAAAATAATCTTTTTGCCCCCAAATTTTTATTTTTATAAGGGTAACAGGAGAAATAGGACCCCAAAAGCTATTGTGCAATTTGTCCTGAGTACGCTGATATCCCATATGTGGGGGGGAACCACTATTTTGACGCATGGCAGAGCTCGGAAGGGAAGGAGCACCGTTTTTAAATGCAGATTTTGATGGAATGGTCTGCGGGTGTCATGTCACGTTTGGAAAGCCCCTGATGTGCCTAAACAGTAGAAACCCCCACAAGTGACTCCATTTTGGAAACTAGACCCCCCAAGGAACTTATCTAGATGTGTGGTGAGCACTTTGAACCCCAAGTGCTTCACAGAAGTTTATAACGTAGAGCCGTGAAAATAAAAATATCATATTTTTTTCCACAAAAATAATCTTTTTGCCCCAAATTTTTATTTTTATAAGGGTAACAGGAGAAATAGGACCCCAAAAGCTATTGTGCATTTTGTCCTGAGTACGCTGATACCCCATATGTGGGGGGGAACCACTGTGATCGCCTTACTGCGATCTTTGGGAGGCACAATGAACAAATCCACAAAAGGTGAAGAATTGGTTTTCTTTTTTGCGCCGTTCCTCGTGCGGTATTAGTGATTAGGTGACTTTATTACTCGGATCAGTGCGATTACAGCGATACCAGATTTATACTCTTTTTTCATGTTTAGCTTCTGTCACACACTAAAAGATGCTTTTTTTTGGAATAATTTTTTGTAAGAAATTTTTGCATCGCCGTATTTTGAGAGCTATAATTTTTCCATATTTCGGCCGACAGAGTTATCTATGGGCTTATTTTTTGCGGGACGAGCTGACGTTTTTATTGGTACCATATTCGGGCACATAACGTTTTTTGATCGTTTCCTATTCCGATTTTTGTGGAATCAGAATGAACAAAAACCAGCAATTCAGGAATTGTTTTTTTTTTTTTTTCATCCGTTCCGTGTGTGGTAAAATTGATAAAGCAGCTTTATTCTTCGGGTCACTACGGTTACGGCGATTCCTCATTTATATATTTTTTTTTATGTTTTGGCGTTTTTTACATAATAAAAAATTTTATAGAAAAAATAATTATTTTTGCATCAGTTTATTCCGCGAGCTATAACTTTTTTATTTTTTCGCTGATGATGCTGTATAGCGGCTTGTTTTTTGCGGGACAAGATGACGTTTTCAGCGGTACCATGATTATTTATATCTGACTTTTTGATCGCGTGTTATTGCACTTTTTCCAAGCGGTATAATGATACCGCTTGGAAAAAGTATAATTTACTACTTTTTTGTTTTTTTTTACGGCTTTCACTGAAGGGGTTAACTAGGGTTACGCTTTTATAGATGTGATTTTTACGGACGTGGCGATACCAAACATGTGTATGTTTTTTGTTTTTTATTTTTTTTTTATTACATAAAAATGTGTATTTTTTAGGGGATTTTTTTTAAATTATTTTTTAATTTTTTTTACAATTTTTTTAAAAAAATTATTTTTTTTTAACTTGTCCCTTTATGGGACTTTCACTTTTTTTACTTTTTATTGCAGTTACAATGCATTGCAATGCTCTGGCATTGCAATGCATTGCAACTATAGTGGAAGCTGCTGTGACAATGATCACAGCAGCTTTCCGTAGCTAGATGACCCGGAGGTTGTCATGACAACCCCCGGGTCATCAAGGCAGAGATCGGGCCCTGCAGGGCGCCGATCTGAGGCAGAGGGAGCTCCCGACCCTCTGCCTCCCCCCTGAGCTCTGCGATCGCACTGCATTGCAGCATTCAGGGGGTTAACAGCCAGGGGCGGTGGGGGCTCCGCTCCTGGCTGTCAGTGCAGGAAGCTCGGCCACTGCAGCGCCGGCTCCTGCACTGATCGCGCTGGGGAAGCTGAAATTTCAGCTTCTCCTGCGCGATCGTTGCGCGATCGTTGCTGTGTTTGCTGTGTCAGATTGACTGACCAAGCACAGCGCTGTAGGTGCGGGGACCGACGGCAAAGGTCCCCGCACCGCTTGCCGTGCCTGTCAGCTGTCTGTGACAGCTGTCGGCACTGATCTACCACTGCGTGTTTACACGCAGTGGTAGATCAAAGCCATGACGTGCCAAAACTGACACCTTGCCATGACGGACTCTGCACGTCAGTGGACATTAAGGGGTTAATGCCTCATCACTACCTACTTGCTTTAATTCCCTGAACGCTTTCTTTTTGTCACTTATTGCGCCCCTTACAGCTCTATCCCTGAGGAAGGCATTCCAGCCGAAGCGCGCGTTGGGGAGGCGGGGGTTGAAGTGGTGTCCTGGTAACTTTCATCTGGTATGTCCACTACTCTTACAAATACTCTATTGATGTGCCTTCTGTGTTTTCCCATTATGGGACAGCACTATTATGCTTAACTTGAGGTGATACATTGTGTTCCCTGGGCAATTCATAGTTCTCTCCTGTGCACTGCATTGTTTATTCATTGATTCCTATACCTTGCTCTGGATACATGGGATATAGAGAGAAATATATATTGTCGGCACATTATTTTGGGTATTGTATAATACTTTTGTATATGATTCCTATTATTGTTATGTATTTATGTGGCCATATGTATATTTAATTTTTTGTACACTTAATCATACCCCCGCTGTGTGTGTTTTTTGTCATGCGGTAATTTGCACATGCTACTTTTCCAGTCCCCCTTTACCTTTTTCTTTGATGTTTTTTGCTACTATTTTAATCAATAAAAGGTATTTTTGTAATTTATATGGACAATTGCACTGCTTTTTTCGTCCATAGCTCTATTTAGCCATAGTGGTTTCCTCCTATTTCTAGCATGTTTATTCCCATAGGGTATATATTGTGCACAGGTCCTATTCAGGATGCTAATGAACGTCTCCCATTTTCTTTGTGTATTTTTATGTCTCAGGATATCGTCCCAGTTAATTGCACCAAGATCATCTCTCATCCGTTAGAAATTCGCCTTCCTGAAGTTCAGTGTCCTTGTAACCCCTCGACTACACATCTTATTAAATAATTATTATTGTTTTTAATACAAGAGTTAGGACTGTCCCATACGTGGTGGGATGGCTTGTACATTCTTTTGATCAAAATTATGTTTACCAAATACCCTTATTATTATTACTACCTTCATGCATTTTTTGCAATATATTTTTTATTTTATTTTATTTTAGGATATTTGTTTCTTGTTTTTTGTTTTCTACACATCTTATTAAAGGATACTAGTGTTGAGCATTCCGATACCGCAAGTATCGGGTATCGGCCGATATTCGCGTTATCGGAATTCCGATAATTCCGATACTTTTTCCATATCGTATACCGGAATCGGAAGTTCCCATAATTCTTTGAGAGGCAATGTGATTTTAGTCAGCCAATGAGGAATCCTACGAAGTGTGGGCACATCCTGTAATGCTGCGGTCATCTTAACTAATGGCATGGCTGTGATTGGCTGCTGAAATGATGTCAGAATGCACTATAAAAGGCGCCGCCGCCATTTTAGCGTCACTGTGCTGTGAACTCAGTAAGGGACAGAACGCTACTCTGCTCACTCTGAGGGACAGTTAGATATTGCGATTTTGTGTACTACTGTGCTTGAGGCAGGCTAGTTTACCAACCGCTGTGTAAAGCTTCATTTTGCCAGTGTTGTTTTAACAGCTCTGTGCAAGGTGTGTGTTTTGACAGTGCAGGTGACGCTGCAGTTTGCTCTGCATCCACCGCTGTTTGTAGGCATCTGCACGTGTCACTGACTCTTTTTTTTTTATTTTATTTAGTGGAATTGGTGCAGCTCCATTATATTAGAAAAAAATCAAATCTATTAGTGTGACGTGCTTCCATCCGTATACAATACATTGGTTGCAAACACTATAGAAGTACAGAAAGGAGCTTTTCACAGATTGTGGACAGTTGTGTTTCAGTGTTCACTGCAGTCTGTGAGGTTTTGATTTTTTGAGTGCAGATCACGCTCCAGTTAGTTCTTCAACCACTGCCGGTTGTAGTCTGCTGAGCGTGTGTCACTGCCTCATCCTTCACATTTTTCTCTAATTGGTGCTGCTCCATTTTAGTGGAAAAAAATCTAATCTATTAGTGTGACGCGCTTCCATCCGTATACAATACATTGGTTGCAAACACTATAGAAGTACACAAAGGAGCTTTTCACAGATAGTGAATAGTTGTGTTTCAGTGTTCACTGTAGTCTGTGAGCTTTTCATTTTGTGAGTGCAGATTACGCTCCAGTTTGTACTTCAACCACTGCCGGTTGTAGTCTGCTGAGCGTGTGTCACTGCCTCATCCTTCACATTTTTCTCTAATTGGTGCTGCTCCATTTTAGTGGAAAAAAATCTAATCTATTAGTGTGACGCGCTTCCATCCGTATACAATACATTGGTTGCAAACACTATAGAAGTACACAAAGGAGCTTTTCACAGATAGTGAATAGTTGTGTTTCAGTGTTCACTGTAGTCTGTGAGCTTTTCATTTTGTGAGTGCAGATTACGCTCCAGTTTGTACTTCAACCACTGCCGGTTGTAGTCTGCTGAGCGTGTGTCACTGCCTCATCCTTCACATTTTTCTCTAATTGGTGCTGCTCCATTTTAGTGGAAAAAAATCTAATCTATTAGTGTGACGCGCTTCCATCCGTATACAATACATTGGTTGCAAACACTATAGAAGTACACAAAGGAGCTTTTCACAGATAGTGAATAGTTGTGTTTCAGTGTTCACTGTAGTCTGTGAGCTTTTCATTTTGTGAGTGCAGATTACGCTCCAGTTTGTACTTCAACCACTGCCGGTTGTAGTCTGCTGAGCGTGTGTCACTGCCTCATCCTTCACATTTTTCTCTAATTGGTGCTGCTCCATTTTAGTGGAAAAAAATCTAATCTATTAGTGTGACGCGCTTCCATCCGTATACAATACATTGGTTGCAAACACTATAGAAGTACACAAAGGAGCTTTTCACAGATAGTGAATAGTTGTGTTTCAGTGTTCACTGTAGTCTGTGAGTTTTTTCATTTTGTGAGTGCAGATTACGCTCCAGTTTGTACTTCAACCACTGCCGGTTGTAGTCTGCTGAGCGTGTGTCACTGCCTCATCCTTCACATTTTTCTCTAATTGGTGCTGCTCCATTTTTAGTGGAAAAAAATCTAATCTATTAGTGTGACGCGCTTCCATCCGTATACAATACATTGGTTGCAAACACTATAGAAGTACACAAAGGAGCTTTTCACAGATAGTGAATAGTTGTGTTTCAGTGTTCACTGTAGTCTGTGAGCTTTTCATTTTGTGAGTGCAGATTACGCTCCAGTTTGTACTTCAACCACTGCCGGTTGTAGTCTGCTGAGCGTGTGTCACTGCCTCATCCTTCACATTTTTCTCTAATTGGTGCTGCTCCATTTTAGTGGAAAAAAATCTAATCTATTAGTGTGACGCGCTTCCATCCGTATACAATACATTGGTTGCAAACACTATAGAAGTACACAAAGGGGCCTTTCACAGATACTGAACAGTTGTCTGCAGGGTTCACTGTAGTCTGTGAGGAATAACCACACTTAGGCCTTAACTTTTCTGACTTTCTTTATCAATCTACCAAGATGAAGAAGTCAGTGAGTAAGGCACGTGGTCGTGGTCGAGGCCGTGGATTTGCAGCAGGGAGAGGACGTGGGGATTCTGTGGCTGCTGCCGCACCCAGTGACACAGCATCCACCAGTTTTCCCCGTGAGCGTTCCTTTATGCGCACTTTTGTAGGAGCTCAGCGTACCCCCCTGCTGCGTGAAGAACAAATTGAAGCCGTTGTTGGTTGGATGGCAGCCAATGCATCGACTTCAATACCTTCCACCTCCTCTCAGGACCACAGCACTGTTGAACAACCATCAGTCTCTTCACCGCCTGCCAAATTGCCCAGGCAGTCAGAGAGCTCTGTACAGGAGCCAGCTGAGTCTCTGCTTCTGTTCTCAGAATCTGTTGGCTTGGAAACAGGGGCCCAGCCAAGCAGCATTCTGGAATGTGAAGAAGAGGCAGTATGCAGTGATGCGCAACAGCTGTGTCTCTCTGAATCTGAAGAGGCGGGTGAGCCAGTGCCAATGGTCAGCACACCGCAGAACGCATCTGATGATGATGAGACTCAGTTGCCAGTTTCTGTTGAGCATGGTGCTGGCCAGACCACCCAACAACAGCAGGTGATGGAAGAGGGTAGTGGTGGAGATGATGAGGTCCAAGACCCAACATGGCGTGAGGAACAGGAAGGTGGTGGGAGCAGCTCTGAGGAAGAGATTGCACCAACGGTCCAAACAGTAGGGAGAGGTAGGCTGCAGACTCGCTTGCCTGTAGCCTCCAGTTTGGCACCCGTTGGGAGCAGTTCTCTTACAACAGCCAAACCGGGCGCTCCCAGGACTTGCTCTGCGTGGTCCTTTTTTGATACAGTTGCAGATGATATTTGCTATGTAAAATGCAAGCTGTGTAATCAAAAAATTAAAAGAGGTAAAAGTGTCAGTAACCTTAATACAACAAATATGTGGAAACATGTGCGGTCAAAGCACTTTGTTGAGTTACAAAGACACACTGGAGATGTAGGCCAACCTACAGCAGCACCTACATCTTCAGCTCCTGTTGGAGCCTCTTCCTCCAGTTCACACACAGCTGGTAAGGCTTCCTCAAAGGATCGCCATGGAAGAACCTCTGTCACTGTTGTCCAGAGACACAGTGTTATTCCACCCACAGCTGCAAGTTCCCTGTCATCCTCACACACCCAGGCCACAAAACAGCCATCAGTAGCACAGGCATGGGATAAAAGACGGCCATACTCGGCAAACCATCCACGAGCACAGGCTCTGAATGCTGGCATTGCAAAACTCCTGTCCCTTGAAATGCTGTCATTCAGGCTGGTGGAGACTGACAGTTTCCGTGAATTAATGGCATTGGCAGTCCCACAATACAATGTGCCCAGCCGATTTTATTTCAGCAGGCAAGCCGTCCCTGGTCTGCAAAAGCATGTTGAGGCAAAAATTAAAATGCGCTACTAAACGCCGTCAGTAGCAAGGTCCACCTGACCACCGATGCGTGGACCAGTACCCATGGCCAGGGACGATACCTTTCACTCACTGCCCATTGGGTGAATGTTGTGGAGCCGGGTACAGATCTTGCGAGTGGCGCTGTACGTGTTCTGCCAACTCCAAGGATTGCCGGAATCAAGTCTGTCCACATTGACTCCTCCTCCTACTCCAGTTCCTCAGAATCATCGCTGCAGGAGCCGTCACGGTCTACCTCCACATGGACCCGTGGACGCTTACCTGATGCGACCGATATGAGCACAGCCGTGGCCAAACGGCAACAGGCCGTTCTGAAATTAATTCCCATGGGGAATCGAAGCCACACAGCGCAGGAGGTCTGGAATGCCATCAAGCAGGAGAGCGACGTGTGGTTTTTGCCAGCGAATCTCCAGCCAGGCTTGGTAGTGTGTGACAATGGCCGAAATCTGGTGGCAGCTCTGGGCCTTGGCAACCTCACTCACATACCATGTCTGGCACATGTGCTCAACTTGGTCGTGCAGAGTTTTTTGAGGGACTATCCGGATCTTGATGCACTGCTGCACAAGGTCCGCCTAGAGTGCGCTCACTTGCGACGTTCCAGCATGGCCAGATCGCGCATTGCAGCTCTGCAACGCAGATTGCGCCTTCCTGAACATCGCATCATATGTGACGTATCCACCAGGTGGAATTCAACGTTACATATGTTGGAGCGGTTGTGTGAGCAGCAGCCAGCAGTTATGGAGTATCAGCTGCATCAGGCGCAATCAACACGCAATTTGCGCCGTCCACACTTCACCATTAATGAGTGGGCCACTATGAAGGACATGTGCCACGTTTTGCGTGCGTTTGATGAGTCAACGCGGATGGCGAGTGCAGATGATGCACTAGTCAGCCTGACTGTCCCCCTTATCTGCCTGCTTCAAAAAACACTGCAAGCAATAAGGGATGAGGTTTTGGAAGAGGTGGAGGATGAGGAGTCACAAATTCCATCACCTTCTGGAAAGTCAGCGCAACGTGGTTCCTCACAAAGGGCTGGGCAGGGCTCACTTTGTGAGGAGGATGAGGAGGAGGAGTCAATGGAGGAGGAAGACATCGCTCCAGAGGGAGGTACACAACGCTCTAGTCAGTATGTAGAGCGAGGGTGGGGTGATGCAGAGCAGGCAGAGATAACGCCTCTTGCAGAGGACAGCGTTTCTTTGCCAGTTGGGAGTCTGCAGCACATGGTTGATTTCATGCTGCAGTGCCTAAGAAACGACCGCCGCATCGCCCACATTCTCACGACGTCTGATTATTGGGTGTACACCCTCCTAGACCCTCGCTACCGGGACAACGTCAAAAGCCTCATCACACCGTTGAACCGGGAGCGTAAAATGCGGGAGTACCAAGACACACTGGTGCAATCCCTAATGTTCTACCTTACTGCCGAGAGCACTGCTGCTGCTACTGCTTTACAAAGCAGCTCTGTGCGTCGAGGCAGTGTAGAGAGCTCTGCAACAAGAGGGAGCACACGCAGTGCCTCTGCACAGGGAAAGACCAGTATGTTCAAAATGTGGCAAAGTTTTGTGGCAGCGCCACAAATGTCTACACCATCCGAGAGGGCTCCAGTCAGCGGGAGGCAACGTATCCGTCAGATGGTGACAGACTACTTGGCTTTGCCTCTCAGTGTACTCCCAGATGGCTCTTCCCCATTCAAGTTTTGGGTCTCTAAGCTGGATACATGGCCAGAGCTTAGCCAGTATGCATTGGAGGTGCTGGCTTGCCCTGCTGCCAGTGTATTATCGGAGCGCGTCTTTAGTGCTGCAGGTGGTGTACTAACAGACCGTCGCATGCGACTATCCTCCGATAATGTAGACCGGCTTACTTTTCTGAAAATGAACAAGGCATGGATCTCGCCAGAATTTCTCTGTCCGTTTTCAGATTAAATAACTGGTTCGCAACGTTATCCATGTCTCCTGTTATGTTCATCTTTCTACCACCTGAACTCTACTCCCTGGGCTCCAACACTGCCAGTTGCTGCTCAGAAGTGTCGTGTCCACAGAACAAAACACAAGCTCTACTGTTAGTGGGGTTCAGTAACGCCAGCTGTTCCCCTGCTGTGTCAACGGCAAGAAGTGTCCTGTTCCCGACACATGGACAGAAAAACACATGACCAACATGCTCCAAATAGGGAAGAGCCGTCACCCTGCTTGTTATGCTGAAAACATGAAATTGTGAAGTTTTGCAGGCCTAGAATGATAAATTTTTATGACAAATATGGACAAATAATAATTTGTCATCACAGCGCATATCTGCACATGTCTATTAGAAATGGTAACAAAAAATAAAACATAGTCTACTCTTCACATTATTAAATTAATGCATAAAAGTACATTTCAGACTTATGAATTAATGCTTTTTAAGGAACTTTATCTGTACTGTAAGATAATGCACTCAATGGATGTACGAATCATTAAATCCTCATCATCATCATCACGAGGTTTATTTATGACAGACATTATAAAATACACATACTGATGCCAACTGTAACTTCAAACACCATATATGAAATGGCCAGCATGTAAACATGGTAATAATGTCCAATAATAAATTATTACATCTAGAAAGTGCATCATGCATACTGACAATAGGTACTTATACCTGCAAGTGCTGTTGAAACAACCACAAGAGATATAAATTAATACTGGTATATAGGTATCACAGTGCATAGTTACTCATGGACAATGTTGATGTAATACTGTATCTCAATTAAGTCAGCGTCAACCATTAGGCTTGTTAGTCTTGTACATTGTTAAAGAGGGAACGTAATTTTTTGGTTTGTCATAGGTGTAGTATTACACATTAAATTATTACTGCTGTATTTTTTTTTGCGTCCCTAGTGCGCAATAACGCAGCCTAACCTCACATTTGATAGTCAGCTAATTGCCACACGCTACCCTACCCTACGCGTGACAGTAGGAAGGTAGTGTTGACGGATAAAGCTTTGCGCAACCAGACATTCTTTTACCCTCTTCAACACTCTACAAGCAAAAAATGCATGATTTCAGCCGCAGACTTTATTGACGTACAGTATAACATCGGCATTACCCATCAGAGGCTGTCCACTGTCTGATACAGACATAGAATATACCTTTGCTATCCGTAGCCTTTGTTTCACCTACACTTGCAGGCACACACTTAAATTGTGACAAACAATGCCTAATGTTTTTTTAAATGGTTATTTTTTATTGTACATTATTGTGTCATCAATCACATTGATGAGTCCATGCTGGACATGTCATACATGCTATAGAAAGTTACGATTTTATGAACTTAAATAATTGAATTGTCTGTGACTGTCACATAAAATTTGCGATGATGATGATGAGTGACTATTACAAAATCCATTGTCTTCACTATGTTATGGTTTAACATAGCGTTCCTTAAGCATTATTCATAAAAAAAAACATTTACTTTTATTCTTAAATTTACAACACTATATTTTGTTACCAATTTTTTGGGTGTTGTGTTGTTCCATTTATTTTTGGCATGTGCATATATGCGTTTATATTTGTATTTTCTTTATTTTTCCTTCTTGAAATTAGAAAACATGTGTATCTTTGTACCGTGTTAGCCAGTAGATAGAAAAATATTTAGACTTCAGAGTCAGCAGTGGTTGATACCTTTTTATGGATAACTGAAAAGATGGAAACAAATTGCAAGCTTTCAAGGCTACTCACGTCTCTTCATCAGGGAAAGACTAACTAAAAAAATTAAGCATCACATATTTCTATACACAACAGGACACAGGAATAGTGCAATAGGTAAGACAAGTAAGTGACGTGTATCAGAACTGTCATTATCTCACAGGGATGAACATAAATATTGGAACAGTTCTAGATAAGGATAGAAAGTTTGATTGCCCTCTCATTGGCGTATTTTTTTGGGTTTTCATGACCCTGGAAGGTCATAGACGCAGATTCCTTAATTGATATAGAATGACATAAATCCATGTGATCTATTCATTCCATCACTAACAGTGTCAAAGGTCATGATGAGCTTATATTCTGAAACCTTTGTACGTTTCTCATATTTGAAGTTATATTTTAATACCAGTAATTCCATATCCATGATGCTATGACCGGGCATACAAAAGTCTTTTGCCACAGGTAAATTCATTAATTTATCTGTGATTGTGTGGCGCTGATAATTCATCCTTGTTCTCCTTTTTGTTGCCGGTCTCCCCTCACTTGTCCCTCCCTCACTTGTCTTAGCTATTCCTGTGTCCTGTTGTGTGTAGAAATATGTGATTCTTCATTTTTGGCTTTACTCTTAGCCTGATGAAGACACCTGAGTAGTCTCGAAAGCTTTGAATTTGTTACCATATTTTCAGTTAGCCATTAAACGTTATCAACCACAGAGGACTGTCAAGTATAAATATTTTTTCTATTCTTGTAATTGAAATTCATCATTTTATTGTCGTAGTAAAACTTCATTTATTCTTGTTTGAAGTACATACATTTGCAATGGCCACGTAACAAGGCAATAACTCAATATTTTGTGCCTACACCCTCCTTGACCCTGGGCTTCAACAGCGCCAGTTGCTGCTCAGAAGTGTTAGATGCACAGATGAAAACAATCGCTGATGTGTTTGTGGGGTTCAGTAACGCCTGCTGTTCCCCTGCTGTGTGTCTGGCAAAAATTACTGCTGCTAACTACAACTTCAACTTCAAACGTCTCATACTAGGCCTCTGCCTACACCCTTGACCCTGGGCTTCAACAGCGCCAGTTGCTGCTCAGAAGTGTTAGATGCACAGATGAAAACAATCGCTGATGTGTTTGTGGGGTTCAGTAACGCCTGCTGTTCCCCTGCTGTGTGTCCGGCAAAAATTACTGCTAGCTACCTAATCATGGTGAAAAAAACATGACATCTCAAAGTGTCTAGTGCTACACTAGATATGAGGCTACACCATGATTTCTAAGCTGTAAACATTTGAAACGTCAACTTTCAAACCATAAAATGATTTGTCTGTCACAAATCGGTAGCAAAATAATTGTGACATATTATTACAGATATGCACATGTCGAAAACAAATGCAAACACAAAAGCCTACTTATGCTATAGGATACTGATGGTCAACCTTGTCACTCCATAGCTTAGACAAATCCAACTCACATCATGATGACTCAAATACTGCAATGTTGGAAGTGCATAATGTGGGTTGAACTTTGACAACTGCTGCAGTGCGAAGGTTATACTTCAGTGTTCTTGCCTTTGAAATAAAAGCATACAAGTAAATATAATATCCAATGTTGATTAAGGGACGTGATGTACACCTGTAATATTGTGCAAACAATGCATGTAGGAATAGTCCTCTTCAACATTACTTATATTTATGTCATTTTAAAAAATACATATTTGATTAGAAAGTTAACAGCCCATATCATAAAGGTCCTTCATGTAAACATGATAATCGCTAACAAAAATCATGCATTACCTTGGTAAAGTCAATAGTGCATAGTCACAATAGCAAAATATATACCTGTAAGTGGTGCTGAAAGAACGACAACTGATAGAATAGGTGAATGATATCTATTTATCAGACTGAATAGCGACACCTGTACAATGTCGATATAATACTGTACCTTAACAAAACAGCTGTGTCACACCTCACACGCATTTTTCTTGTAGCTTGTTATGTAATAGGGCACATGCGTGTATGTTTCATCATAGGTGCATGTTTACTGAGTAAAGCAGTCATGACAACGCCTTTGTGTTGTCGGTACGCTTGCGATGATGAACGATGCGCACCGTGAATGTTAGTCTGCGTCATAAGACGCACAGACGCTCCAATACCCAACGCGTCACAGCAGGAAGCCAGTCTGTGCGTCCAAACAAAGGCGCAAGCATACATGCACGTACCCTTTTATAAAGCTATATAAAAAAAAGGATGTAGTAGTAACGCACACTTTATTGAGGTACAGTATTACATCGCCATTCACCATCTGTGGCTATGCAGACTCATCTATATATACCTTATCTATCCGTTGTCATGCTTGCAAGTCCACAGTCAGGCATAAATAGCTGTTTTCACTATGCACTTTTTAAAGGTTTTTTTTGTTAATATAAATGATTGGCACATATTATCAGTATTACATGATGGAAAATTTTAGATATTTTTAAAACTTTTTAGTGATATTATTCAGCAAATGAAAATGGTGTACATACTGTTACTTATCCATCATTAATGGATTCTGATATGTACTTGTATGCTTTTATTTAAAACCGTATAGCAGATTATTTAACCGATTTTTATTGTGGTTTGCATTGCTTTTCAACATGTTAATGTATGCGTTTATGTTTGTCAATTATTAATTTACATATATTTTTTAAAGTAAAATCATCATCTTATGGTACTAAAGGTTATATTTCTCTTGTTTGGAGTATAGACATTTTTAATTGACACGTAACAAGGAAAATACTTGATCTAGTATTTAAACATCCTCCTTGACCCTGGGCTCCAACACCGCCAGTTGTTGCTCGGAAGTGCTGTTAGCACAGTTAACACTTGCTCCCGTGTTACTGGGGTTCAGTAATGTCAGCTGTTCCCCTGCTGTGTGAACGGCAAAAAGTCCTGCTGCCTCCACCCTGTTCTCTTCTCATCCCTGGGTTACAACACCGCCAGTTGTTTCTCGGAAGTGCTGTTAGCACAGTCTACACTTGCTCCTGTGTTACTGGGGTTCAGTAATGTCAGCTGTTCCCCTGCTGTGTGAACGGCAAACAGTCCTGCTGCCTCCACCATGTTCTCTTCTCATCCCTGGGTTACAACACCGCCAGTTGTTTCTCGGAAGTGCTGTTAGCACAGTCTACACTTGCTCCTGTGTTACTGGGGTTCAGTAATGTCAGCTGTTCCCTGCTGTGTGAACGGCAAAAAGTCCTGCTGCCTCCACCATGTTCTCTTCTCATCCCTGGGTTACAACACCGCCAGTTGTTTCTCGGAAGTGCTGTTAGCACAGTCTACACTTGCTCCTGTGTTACTGGGGTTCAGTAATGTCAGCTGTTCCCCTGCTGTGTGAACGGCAAA
The DNA here is from genome assembly GCA_033576555.1 of Oophaga sylvatica. NCBI lineage: Eukaryota > Metazoa > Chordata > Amphibia > Anura > Dendrobatidae > Oophaga > Oophaga sylvatica. The sequence goes on along the minus strand of JARQOD010000002.1, from coordinate 446,446,647 downwards.
AAGTCCTGCTGCCTCCACCATGTTCTCTTCTCATCCCTGGGTTACAACACCGCCAGTTGTTTCTCGGAAGTGCTGTTAGCACAGTCTACACTTGCTCCTGTGTTACTGGGGTTCAGTAATGTCAGCTGTTCCCCTGCTGTGTGAACGGCAAAAAGTCCTGCTGCCTCCACCATGTTCTCTTCTCATCCCTGGGTTACAACACCGCCAGTTGTTTCTCGGAAGTGCTGTTAGCACAGTCTACACTTGCTCCTGTGTTACTGGGGTTCAGTAATGTCAGCTGTTCCCCTGCTGTGTGAACGGCAAACAGTCCTGCTGCCTCCACCATGTTCTCTTCTCATCCCTGGGTTACAACACCGCCAGTTGTTTCTCGGAAGTGCTGTTAGCACAGTCTACACTTGCTCCCGTGTTACTGGGGTTCAGTAATGTCAGCTGTTCCCCTGCTGTGTGAACGGCAAACAGTCCTGCTGCCTCCACCATGTTCTCTTCTCATCCCTGGGTTACAACACCGCCAGTTGTTTCTCGGAAGTGCTGTTAGCACAGTCTACACTTGCTCCCGTGTTACTGGGGTTCAGTAATGTCAGCTGTTCCCCTGCTGTGTGAACGGCAAAAAGTCCTGCTGCCTCCACCATGTTCTCTTCTCATCCCTGGGTTACAACACCGCCAGTTGTTTCTCGGAAGTGCTGTTAGCACAGTCTACACTTGCTCCTGTGTTACTGGGGTTCAGTAATGTCAGCTGTTCCCCTGCTGTGTGAACGGCAAACAGTCCTGCTGCCTCCACCATGTTCTCTTCTCATCCCTGGGTTACAACACCGCCAGTTGTTTCTCGGAAGTGCTGTTAGCACAGTCTACACTTGCTCCCGTGTTACTGGGGTTCAGTAATGTCAGCTGTTCCCCTGCTGTGTGAACGGCAAAAAGTCCTGCTGCCTCCACCATGTTCTCTTCTCATCCCTGGGTTACAACACCGCCAGTTGTTTCTCGGAAGTGCTGTTAGCACAGTCTACACTTGCTCCTGTGTTACTGGGGTTCAGTAATGTCAGCTGTTCCCCTGCTGTGTGAACGGCAAAAAGTCCTGCTGCCTCCACCCTGTTCTCTTCTCATCCCTGGGTTACAACACCGCCAGTTGTTTCTCGGAAGTGCTGTTAGCACAGTCTACACTTGCTCCCGTGTTACTGGGGTTCAGTAATGTCAGCTGTTCCCCTGCTGTGTGAACGGCAAACAGTCCTGCTGCCTCAACTTTAATTTCCATGGGTACCTTCTGCTACCCATCCGGGTTCCAGTACCGTCAGCTGGTTCTCCGCAGTGCCTTTGGCCTAGGTGCCTCCATGTCGGTATCCGAGTTCCAGCAACGTCTGCTGGTCCTTGGTAGTGCTTTGGAGCACAGGTACCTCCTGCTTAGTAACCGTGTCCCAGTAACGTCAGCTGGTCCTCGGTTGTGCCATTGGCTCTTTTCCTTCTGCTGACCCTCCGGGTTCCAGCACAGTCAGCTGGTCCTCATTACTTTCATTGGCTCTTGTACCTTCTGCTACCCATCCGGGTTCCAGTACCGTCAGCTGGTTCTCCGCAGTGCCTTTGGCCTAGGTGCCTCCATGTCGGTATCCGAGTTCCAGCAACGTCTGCTGGTCCTTGGTAGTGCTTTGGAGCACAGGTACCTCCTGCTTAGTAACCGTGTCCCAGTAACGTCAGCTGGTCCTCGGTTGTGCCATTGGCTCTTTTCCTTCTGCTGACCCTCCGGGTTCCAGCACAGTCAGCTGGTCCTCATTACTTTCATTGGCTCTTGTACCTTCTGCTACCCATCCGGGTTCCAGTACCGTCAGCTGGTTCTCCGCAGTGCCTTTGGCCTAGGTGCCTCCATGTCGGTATCCGAGTTCCAGCAACGTCTGCTGGTCCTTGGTAGTGCTTTGGAGCACAGGTACCTCCTGCTTAGTAACCCTGTCCCAGTAACGTCAGCTGGTCCTCGGTTGTGCCATTGGCTCTTTTCCTTCTGCTGACCCTCCGGGTTCCAGCACAGTCAGCTGGTCCTCGTTACTTCCATTGGCTTTTGTACCATCACCAACAGGACAAAGAAGGTTAAGACAAACTACAAGATACAGAACAAGAGACAGAAGAACAATAAGCAGAAGATCAAAAAGCAGAAGAACATTAAGTATAAGACCAAAATGAAGAGCAAAATATATGCTCTAAATTCTAAGCAGAAGAAGACTAAGCAGTGTATGGGGGTGAGTCCGTTCCTCCTCGTGGTGCCCCTGGAAAATGCCTGATGCTGCTGCAGGCTAAACTGAACGCGGACAAATACTGTTGTAATTAAAATCTTTCGTGACAGCAAGAACGGAAGGATGAAAATTCAGAGTTTTACAGATTACAAGTACAGGAATGTCTGTCACAAATAAGAATATGATGAAAAGGATGAATAGGAAGAAGATGAAGAAGTAGAATATGAAGAATAATAACTGTTTAATAAGAACAATATAAGTAATGTTAACAAAAAGATGAATAGCAAGAAGTTTTAGAAGATTAAGAAGGTGAAGATGAAGAATAATTTGATGAGAAAGATGATGCTGCTGAAGATTATGAAGGAGAAAGTGTGTGAAAAGTTAAAAAGGTGAAGACCATGGAAGTTGTGAAACAGACATATTTGACAAAATAGAAAAAAGGTTAACAACATTGTGAATTTCTTCGTCAATCCGAACGTATTTCCTAAAAAAAAAAATTAATGCTATTCCATTGGATTGGGTTAAACATCTATGCCTTTAATGTCTCCTCAACCTCCCCCAATACATTCTACATTACTCTTTCTTGTTTTCCTTCATGTACAATTAACCAACAAGGCAAGAATGGGTTTTTTTTAATTTCGATATTTTGTTCCCATAGACTTACATGGGACTTCCGGTATCGGTATCGGGTACCGCCGATATTTTAGTGATATCGGCGATACCATTACGATTCCGATACTTTAGGATATCGGAAAGTATCGCTCAACTCTAAAGGATACATGAAAGCTTATTATTTTGTGATCACTATTACCCAAGTGACCCCCAACCCTTATATTTGATATGCGGTCTGGCCTGTTGGGTAATATTAGGTCTAGCAGTGCCCCCCCTCTTGTTGGGTCCTGAACTAGTTGTGAAAGGTAATTGTCTCTCATAGTTGTCAAAAACAACTATTGTCAAAAACCTATTACCTTTGCTGGAACTACAGGTTTCTGTTCCCCAATGTATTTCAGGGTAGTTGAAGTCCCCCATAATAATGACTTCTCCTTGAGTCGCTGCTTCATCTATTTGCCTTACAAGGATATTCTCCATTGCTTCCATTATTTTTGGAGACTTATAACAAACCCTTATTACTATTTTTCCCCCTCCCCTTATCTCCACCCACAGGTACTATACATCTTCATTAGATTTCTAAACAGACTATAGCCTTGTAAATTAACAGCCCAGTCATGACTCTCATCCAGCCAAGTCTCAGATATCCCCACCATGTCATAATTATGTTTCAACAAAGCTAATTCTAATTCCTCCATTTTGTTGGTGAGGCTTCTAGCATTAGTATACATGCACTTTATGTATCTCTCTGAACCTCTATTCTTTCTTAAATTATTAACTGTTCTAACCCCACCCCCCATGCCACCTCACCCCCAATTTCATTATTTGTGCCGAGGTCTCTATCTGCACTGTCTTCCCCTCCTATAAAATGAATACCCTCCCCCCAGTACCTAGTTTAAAGACTCCTCCAACCTTCTAGCCATTTTCTCCCCAGCACAGCTGTACCCTCCCCATTGAGGTGCAGCCCATCCCTAGCATAGAACCTGTAGCCAACTGAGAAGTCGGCCCAATTCTCCAGGAACACAAACCCCTCCTTCCTACACCAATTCTTGAGCCACTTATTAACCTCCCTAATCTCCCGTTGCCTCTCTGGTGTGGCACGTGGTACAGGCAGTATTTCAGAAAATACCACGTTGGAGGTCCTTGCTTTAAGCTTGCAGCCTAATTCCCTGAAATCATCTTTAAGGACCTTCCACCTACCTCTAACTTTGTCATTTGTGCCAATGTGCATCATGACCGCTGGGTCCTCACTAGCCCCTCCCAGTAATCTGTCAACCTGATCAGCGATGTATCGGAATCGAGCGCCAGGTAGGCAGCACACTGTTTGATGATCCCTGTCTTTGTGACGGATTGCCCTATCTGTTCCCCTAATAATTGAGTCCCCCACTACCAGCACCTGTCTGGCCTGCCCTACTCTCCTAATTCCCCCCTTACTGGAGCAGACACTCCTCCAGCTTTCAGAGGACATGCCTTGCGGCAGCAGTGCTGCCCCTGTGCTGACACTCCCCTCATCTGCCAACTTAGCAAACTTATTGGGGTGTGTCAGATCAGGACTAGCCTCCCTGGCACTCTTCCCTCTACCCCGACTTCTAACTGTCACCCAGCTTGCTGCTTCACCATCCTGCAGCTCCTACCATCCCCCCCTCATCTATCCCATTAAGCGTCTGCTCAGTGAGCCTTCGTACCCTGTTAGCTAGTAGATAGAAAAATATTTAGAATTGAGAGTCCTCAGTGGTTGATACCTTTTAATGGCTAACTGAAAAGATGATAACAAATTGCAAGCTTTTGAGACTACTCAGGTCTCTTCATCAGGCAAAGACTAAAACAAAAACAGAAGAATCACATATTTATACACAACACAGCACAGAAATAATGCAATAGGTAAGACAAGTGATGTGAAGCAGAACTGTCATTATGGGAGAGGGATGAACATAAATATTGGAACAGTTCATAGATAAGGAGTGTGAAAGTTTTATTGCCCTCTGATTGGGGTCTGGTATTTTGCTTTGATGCCCCCAGGTCAGAGAAGCAGATTCCTTAATTGATGTAAAAGGACATAAATCCATGTGTTAGGGTTTGAGTTCCCAATGCTGCACAAGGGGAATCTCGAGCCATTCCCGCTGCGGTCCCCCATCCGTCTCCGGCCGCAGTGGAGCCTGCTCAGCAAAGACGTCGATCCCAGCATCTTGCCCGGTCTAATACTGTGCAGAGACTTGCTGCTGCCTCTCCTGGATCTTCGGTTATAACCAGTGCTGGAGCAGGCAGATTTGGGACTAAGTCCTCTGTTTCTTCTTCTGAGCATGCCCATGGCAAGATCTCTCATTGGAGATCAGGGGTCACATGCTCAGATACAGCTACGACTCCTATTGGTCCTCCAGGAAGGTCCTGTAGCTGTTTGTGATCTGAAGCAGCTTTCTATTGGTCCTTTCTGGAAGGTCTTTTACTCGTGGCTGCTATAAAAGGTTGTCCTGTTCGCACGGCCGTGTGCTAGTGTCAAAACTTTATGTGCTTTGCTCCAGTATGGTCATGCGTGTGTGTGGTTAGGGCGGCTGAAATACGCCATTACAATACCGACCTAATCGGTGAGGAGCTTGGTATGCTAGCTGGTCAGGGTCGGTGTCTTAGATGCCTTTAGAATACCGGCATAACCGGTGAGGAGTTTGGTTGCCATATTCAGGGCCTGGCGTACCGACGCCATAGATAGCGCATGACCACTTTCTATGTTCGCTTAGCTGTCAACTGTGTACCTGGACACAGTAGGGTTTCTCAGCGGCTCTGTGACGCAACAGGGTTCGCTTTAAAATGCTAGTCAGCGCCCTAGCATTTTACTTTGCGGCTCACTGAAGCTAAGTGAGTTCATACATATCGCCATATAGCGCTGTGGCATTTTTGATAGCGGCTCTGTGGATTAACAGAGTTCGTACTAACTGCCACCGCATGCTACAGCGTTTATTTTAGCGACTCTGCGGGATAACAGAGTTCGCTACTTTCGCCATCTCACTAGCAGCAGGCTCTGGCTGCACAGTGGATCCCGGGCTGCGAATGTACCTCTCTACATTATTTATTAGGTACGTTCCGCAGACCCTAACATAATACTAGCTCCAGGGTCTGGCTAGTAAAATGGCGGATGAACAGCGGTTACAGCTGTACATCCAGCAGCTGGAGGGTAGGTTGGCGGCTCTTGAGCGCACAACCTCAGCTGTGGCTGTGACCGTAATTACTGTTCAGGTTGCTAGCGTAGCTGCAGCCAGTTTGTCCTCTGCCACCTCTGCCCCTCCATTGTCCCGCTTCCAGACAAGTTTGCTGGAGACAGCAAGCAAAGTCGGGGATTCGTGAATCAGTGCTCCATACAGCTCGAGCTTCTGGCTGCACAGTTCCCCGCGGATCGGGCACAAGTGGGCTTTGTGATAGCTCTTCTGTCAGGCAGAGCGTTGGAGTGGGCAACGGCGCTGTGGGAGTGTGACGACCGTGTGGTGCAGAGCACTCCTCGTTTTCTGGAGGGTCTGAAAAAGGTTTTTCTAGGACCTCAGGTCACCCACGATATGACGCTCCAACTGCAGGCAAGTACCCAGGGTTCGGCTTTGGTCAGCCATTTTGCTGTCCAATTTCGGTCTCTGGCCTCAGAATTAGAGTGGCCAGATAAAGTCCTCATTCCCGTATTCTGGAGAGGATTGGCGGGTCATGTAAAGGACGCCTTGGCTACCAGGGAGATTCCTGCCACACTGGAGAAGCTTATCGCTATTTCCTCCCGCTTCTACCTCCGTTTCCACGAGCGGAGGCTGGAATGTGCCCAGTGTAGGCAGAGGGTTCGGTTGGCTCCTACCTTCGCCACCCCTCTGGAGTCGCCCGTTCAGGCGCCCGACCTTCAGGAGGCTGCTCCTGCTGGATATAAATCTCGGGCCACTCGTCCATCCCCGATTTGTTACATTTGCCAGCAGCAGGGACATTTTGCCAACCGATGTCCACAGCGGCTGAATAAACTGTCGCGCCCAGTAACCGTAGGAACAGGGTCACTGGACGCCATGACTTTTGCCCTAAAGTGCTCCTCAAGGGGATAATTACCCACGGTTCTACCACCCTACCCGTCAAGCTGTGTGTGGATTCTGGGGCAGAGGGGAATTTTATGTCATCCTCCTTTGCTTCTCGCCACACCATGCCTTTGGTATTGTTGGCTGAACCAGTGTCGGTATGGGTGTTGAATGGAGCAATTCTGCCCACACAAATCACCCATCGGTCTGTCCCACTCACCTTGTCTATGTCTCCTTCCCATCAGCAGAGTATATCATTTTTTATCCTCCCTGAGGGTATAGATGAGGCTTTGTTGGGATTACGCTGGCTCTGCCACCACTCTCCCCATATTGAGTGGTCTTTAGGTAGAATTCTGGGTTGGGGTAATTTATGTATAGGCAGATGCATTAGGGATAGCGTGCAGGTCACCACCACTGAGATACCCATAGACCTCTCTCCTCTTCCCAAGGTCTATTGGTCCTATGTCGACGTATTCTCGAAGAAAGCTGCGGAGACTCTTCCGCCTCATTGCCCCTATGACTGTCCTATCGACCTCTTGCCTGGAGCTGAGCCTCCTAGGGGAAGGGTTTAGCCCCTCTCTCTTCCTGAGACAGAGGCCATGTCCCAATATATTCAGGAGAACTTGGCAAGGGATTCATTAGGAAGTCAGTGTCACCAGCGGGAGCGGGGTTCTTCTTTGTGCAGAAGAAGAACGGAGAGTTACGTCTGTGCATTGATTATAGGGGTCTCAACGCTATCACAGTGAAAAATAAGTACCCTTTGCCACTAATTTCTGAGCTCTTTGAAAGGCTTCGGGGAGCAAGGGTATTTACTAAGCTAGATCTGCGGGGTGCATATAACCTGATTCGCATGAGGGGGAAGAATGGAAGACGGCATTTAATACCAGAGATGGGCATTACGAATATCTGGTAATGCCCTTTGGGCTCTGTAATGCCCCTGCTGTCTTCCAAGACTTTGTGAACGACATCTTCCGGGATATGTTGACCACCTCGGTGGTAGTCTATCTGGATGACATTCTCATCTTTTATCCAGATATTGCCTCCCACCGGAGAGATGTCTGCAAGGTTTTCATAGAATCATCAAATAGTAGAGTTGGAAGGGACCTCCTGGGCCATCTGGTCCAACCCCCTGCTCAAAGCAGGATTCTCTAAATCATCCCAGACAGATGTCTGTCCAGCCTCTGTTTGAAGACTTCCATTGAAGGAGAACTCACCACCTCTCGTGGCAGCCTGTTCCACTCATTGATCACCCTAACTGTCAAAAAGTTTTTTCTAATATCTAATCTGTGTCTCCTCCCATTCAGTTTCATCCCATTGCTTCTAGTCTTTCCTTGTGCAAATGAGAATAAAGATGATCCTTCTACAATGTGATAGCCCTTGAGATATTTGTAGACAGCTATTAAGTCTCCTCTCAGTCTTCTTTTTTGCAAGCTAAACATTCCCAAATCCTGCAACCGTTCCTCATAGGACATGGTTTGCAGACCGGTCACCATTCTGGTGGCTCTTCTCTGAACTTGCTCCAGTTTGTTGATGTCTTTTTTAAAATGTGGTGCCCAAAAATGGACACAGTATTCCAGATGGGGTCTGACCAAAGAGGAGTAGAGGGCAATAATGGCCTCACGTGATCTAGACTGTATGCTTCTGTTGATACATCCTAGAATTGTATTTGCCTTTTTTGCTGCTGCATCACACTGTTGACTCATGTTCAGTCTGTGATCAATTAGTATACCCAAGTCTTTTTCACATGTGCTGCTACTTAGCCCTATTCTTCCCATTTTGTATATGCTTTTTTCATTTTTATTGCCCAGATGTAGAACTTTGCATTTTTCCCTGTTAAAAACTATTCTGTTAGTTGCTGCCCCCATGCTCCAGTTTATTTATATCTTTTTTAATCCTCTCTCTCTCTTCTCTAGTATTAGCTACCCCTCCTAGCTTTGTGTCATCAGCAAATTTGATCAGTTTACCCTCAATTCCTTCATCTAAATCATTGATAAAGATGTTGAACAATACAGCGTCCAAAACAGAGCCTTGTGGTACCCCACTTGAGACATTCTTCCAACTGGATGTGCAGCCATTTATGACCACTCTTTGGGTCCGATCACTAAGCCAGTAATGAATCCACCTAACAGTTGCCTTGTCCATTCCATACTTAGTAATTTTTTTCAATAAGGATTGTGTGAGATACTTTGTCAAATGCTTTGCTGAAGTCAAGATATACTATATCTACAGCATTTCCCTGATCCACCCAGTCAGTGATTCTGTCATAGAAGGAAATTAAGTTAGTCTGACATGACTTATTAGTTACAAACCCATGCTGACTCTGCTAATCAGTTCATTCTTATCCAGGTACTTACATACATGTTCTTTAATAATTTGTTCAAAGATCTTTCCTGGTATAGAAGTCAGACTCACCGGCCTGTAGTTCCCTGGGTCCACCTTCTTCCCCTTTTTGAAGATAGGAACAACATTTGCTCTTCTCCAGTCTTCTGGGACTTCTCCTGTTCTCCAAGAATTTTCAAAGATTATGGACAGTGGTTCAAGAATTTCTTCTGCTATCTCCTTCAGTACTCTGGGGTGTAATTCATCTGGACCTGGAGACTTGAATTCATTTAGGTTAGCTAAGTGTTTCCTCACTGTCGTTCTGTTTATAGATATCCTGGATTCTTTTATTCCTTTAATAGGACAGTGAAGATTAGTTGATGTTACATTTCCTTTCTGAGAAAAAACAGATGCAAAATAAGAATTTAAAAGTTCAGCCTTCTCAACATCCTGTCTTACCATTTCATCATTTTCATCCTGTAAAAATCCTATAGCATCTTTGACTTTTCTTTTACTTTTGACGTATCCCCAAAATCCTTTTTTGTTGCTTTTGACGTCTCTTGCAAGCCTTAATTCATTGTCAGCTTTAGATAATCTGATCTGTGCCCTGCAGGTTCTGCAGACGGCATTATATTCTTCTTTAGATATGCCTCCCTCTTTCCATTTGATAAACATTTCTTTCTTCCTTTTTAGCATGTGTTTAAGTTCTGTGTTCATCCATCCTGGTTTCCTTAAATGCTTCCCATTCTTCCCTCTTTTCGGAATTGTTAATGATTGTGCTTTGAAAATCTCATTTTTCAAGATTTCCCATCCTTCCTGGACATTTTTGTCCTTAAGGATATCCAGAAATTGGATCCCTCCAATTCTCTTTCTGAGTCCCTTAAAATCTGCCTTTCTGAAATCTAACCTTGACGTCTGAGTCTTTACAGGTGTTCCTCCTCTTGTTATCCAAAATTCTAAAATAGCATGGTCACTACCTCCTAGGGTCCCAGCCACTCTTACCTCCTCAACCATTTCCTCCCTGTTTATAAGGATTAGATCCAAGGTAGCAGATCCCCTTGTTTTCTCCCCTACCTTTTGAAGATAAAGTTGTCAGCAAGAGAGGAAAAGAATTTCCTTGACCTGTTAGTTTTGCCTGAGAGAGATTCCCAACAAATATCTGGATAGTTGAAATCTCCCATGACCACTATGTCATATTTTTTGGAGAACTTGGCCATTTGATGCATAAAGAGTTCATCCATATCTTCAGCTTGCATAGGTGGCCTGTAGTAAATGCCTACAATGGTGTCCTTTCCATTGTTCTGTCCTTGTATTCTTACCCAAACAGTTTCCACAGAACTCCCAGTCTCTGAAGCGTCAATCTCTGTGCAGATATACGCTTTTCTAATATACAACGCGACACCTCCTCCTCGTTTATCAAGTCTGTTTCTTGCAAATAAGTTGTATCCTTCTAGCCTTGTATTCCAATCATGTGTATCGTCCCACCAAGTTTCAGTGATTCCAATGATATCATATTTATTTTCCTTTCAGCTGCAACAGCCAAAATCCAGTGTTGCTTGAGCTCGCAGAGACTCTTCACTTATCCAAGAAGGCACTGGGACTATGCAAATTCTCTCCTCGGGACTCTTCCCCTGGTTTACTGATGTCCTCCTTTCAGCTGCAAAGGCCAAAATCCAGTGTTCCTTGAGCTCGCGGAGACTCTTCACTTATCCAAGAAGGCACTGGGAATATGCAAATTCTCTCCTCGGGACCTCTTGCGAGCAAATTCCCTATATCCGAAGTTGGAGAAGTGCATGTTTGAGCAGGAGTCTCTACCTTTCCTGGGCTATATCATCTCCGCCCAGAGATTGGCTATGGATCCTGCCAAACTACAGACTGTAATGGATTGGCAAGAACCCCACTCCCTTAAAGTGGTGCAGCGCTTTATGGGGTTCATTAACTACTATCGCCAATTCATTCCCCACTTCTCTACTTTGGTAGCTCCCTTGGTAGCCCTCACCAGGAAGGGAGCTAATCCCAAGTTGTGGTCAGAGGAGGTCACCAAGGCGTTCTCCTCCATCAAGTCGCATTTTGCCAGTGCTCCCATCTTACATCGCCCCGATGTCGATAAGCCGTTTATTTTTGAGGTGGATGCCTCTTCTGTTGGTGCTGGAGCAGTCCTTTTTCAAAAGGATTCCCAGGGTCGGAAGCATCCCTGCTTCTTCTTTTCCAAGACCTTTACACCAGCAGAGAGGAATTATTCCATCGGGGACAGGGGGTTACTGGCTATGAAGTTGGCCTTCTCCGAGTGGAGACATCTGATGGAGGGGCTCGCTTCCCCTTCCAAGTATTCACGGACCACAATAACTTGGTGTATTTGCAGACAGCCCAGCGGTTAAATTTCCGTCAGGCCAGATGGTCCTTGTTCTTCTCCCGGTTCATTTCACCCTCCATTTCCTCTCCGGTGAGAAGAACATTTGCGCCGACGCTCTATCTTGCTCCGTGGTGTCCTGTGAGGAGGTGGAGGAGGAGACTCGGCTTATTGTCCCCACAGAGAGCCTAAGAACGGTGGCCCCAGTTTCGCTTGAGTCTGTGCCTCCGGGCAAGACTTTTGTGCCCACCAATTTGTGACCGGAAGTACTCTCTTGGGCACATTTGTCCAGGGTGGGTGGACATTTTGGGACAAAAAGGACTTCTGAAATGCTGGCAAGGACATACTGGTGGCCGCATATGGCCCGTGACGTCAGGGAATATGTTCAGGTGTGCGTCTCCTGCGCCAAGAATAAGTCCCCTCGACAACCGCCAGCTGGGCTACTTTTCCCTTTTACCGGTGGCAGACAGGCCCTGGGAGATGGTCGGGATGGATTTCGTGGTGGGCTTACCCGAGTCACGGGGCTGCACCATCATCCGGGTGATAACCGACCATTTCTCCAAAATGGTGCACTTGGTGCCGTTACCACGGTTACTGTCTGTACGGGCCTTGGCAGCATTATTCATTAGGCATATTTTCCGCCTACACGGTATGCCAGACAAAATTGTCAGTGATCGAGGTCCTCAATTTGCGTTTCGGTTCTGGAGAGAGCTATGCCAGCTACTCAGTACTGAGTTAAACCTCTCCTCTGCGTATCATCCTGAGACAAATGGGTTGGTAGAGAGGGCCAACCAGACCTTGGTCACGTATTTGCAACATTTTGTCTCAGCCAGGCAGGATGATTGGGCATCCTTGCTACCGTGGGCGGAGTTTGCTCTCAATAATGCTGTGGCTGACTCCACCGGACAGACCCCATTCCTCTTGAACTACGGTCAGCATCCGCAGGTTCCGGTGCCCATCACCGTGTCTTCAGCCGACTCCAGGGTGGCAGAGTGGGCTGTGGAGGCATGGGACATTTGGGACCGTACCCAGGACGCCATCCAGGCCTCCAAGGAGAGGATGAGGTCTTCTGCCGATGCTCATTGGCGCCCCGCTCCGACATTTGCTCCAGGCGACTTAGTGTGGCTCTCTGCCAGAAACATCAGGCTGTGAGTAGAGTCGACTAAGTTGGCACCTCATTATCTGGACCCCTTTAAGATTCTTGAGCAGGTGAACCTTGTAGTTTACCGCTTAGCCCTTCCGCCTTGCCTCGGTATCACTAACACCTTTCACGTGTCCCTTCTGAAAACCGTGGCCATCTCCCGGTTTTCTGAGTCCTCTGCCAGGACGTCGGGTTCCTCAACCAACGATCATGAAGTGAACACCATTGTTGGGTGCAAGGTGGTACGAGGCAAAATGTTTTATTTGGTGGACTGGAGGGGTTATGGGCCTGAGGATAGATCTTGGGAGCCTGCCAAGCATATTCACGCTCCGCAGCTCATCGCTGCCTTTGAGCGCAGCGAGGCCCAAAGAAGGGGGCCATGTTAGGGTTTGAGTTCCCAATGCTACACAAGGGGAATCTTGAGCCATTCCCGCTGTGGTCCCCCATCCGTCTCCGGCCGCAGTGGAGCCTGCTCAGCAAAGTCGTCGATCCCAGCGTCTTGCCCGGTCTAATACTGTGCAGAGACTTGCTGCTGCCTCTCCTGGATCTTTGGTTATAACCAGTGCTGGAGCAGGCAGATTTGGGACTAAGTCCTCTATTTCTTCTTCTGAGCATGCCCAGGGCAAGATCTCTCATTGGAGATCAGGGGTCACATGCTCCGATACAGCTACGACTCCTATTGGTCCTCCAGGAAGGTCTTGTAGCTGTTTGTGATCTGAAGCAGCTTTCTATTGGTCCTTTCTGGAAGGTCTTCTACTCGTGGTTGCTATAAAAGGTTGTCCTGTTCGCACGGCCGTGCGCTAGTATCAAACCTTTATGTGCTTTGAGCCAGTATGGTCATGCGTGTGTGTGGTTAGGGCGGCTGAAATACGCCATTACAATACCGACCTAATCGGTGAGGAGCTTGGTATGCTAGCTGGTCAGGGTCGGTGTCTTAGATGCCTTTAGAATACCGGCATAACCGGTGAGGAGTTTGGTTGCCGTATTCAAGGCCTGGCGTACAGACGCCATAGATAGCGCATGACCACTTCCTATGTTCGCTTAGCAGTCAACTGTGTACCTGGACACAGTAGGGTTTCTCAGCGGCTCTGTGACGCAACAGGGTTCACTTTAAAACGCTAGCCAGCGCCCTAGCGTTTTACTTTGCGGCTCACTGAAGCTAAGTGAGATCGTACTTATCGCCATATAGCGCTGCGGCATTTTTGCTAGCGGCTCTGTGGATTAACAGAGTTTGCACTAACTGCCACCGCGCGCTTTGGCGTTTATTTTAGCGACTGCGGGATAGCAGAGTTCGCTACTTTCGCCATCTTTCTAGCAGCAGGCTCTGCGAACGCACCTCTCTACATTATTTATTAGGTGCGTTCCGCAGACCCTAACACCATAGGATATATTCATTCCAGCACTGAGAGTGTCAAAGGTCATCATGAGCTTGTATTCCCAAACCTTTCTATCTCTCTCAGATTGTCATGGGTGCATCGCCACGAAGATCGTCGCGATTGCACATTCTGACTTCTCACAGCTGAGCTGCTGTTTCTTTGTGTTTGGTAATGAGAGAGTTAATTTTACCTAGCTCTTTGCTAAGACTAGGTCCAGCCTCGCCCGGCTGCTTTGGATTATGTTCTAATTAGTTTCCTTTATATTCCTGCCAGTCTGGGTGTTTGATGCCGGTGAAAGCATTCATATAGTTTAGCAGACTGGATCGGTTCTGGGAATACTTAAGCTAAGAGCTCCTTAGTTGTTTTTACTCTTACAGCTTATAGTTTATCTCTGAGACCTAAGGTGTTCCTACTGTGTGTGAGTGTTGTATGTAAGACTTTATTTACTTTATTTCTTATCTTTCTTGTTTGTCTTTCTGTTCATTAACCATTACCTGGTCATTCCCTTTGGTGGTATTCAGGGTCCTTCTTAGGACTAGAATACAGTTGGCAGGGATTGATAGGAGACAGGGTTTACGCTGGTGGCCTGGACCTCTGTACCTTTAACAGTACCTCCAGGTTGAGGGATTAGTTAGGACCCCAGTTAGGGTCAGCTTAGACCCCGGTCACCCTCTAGCCGGAGACAGCGTATAACGGATTCCGTTTTGACCCACTGGACTTTCTGTCAGGTAAATCTATGTTATCATATAGCTATGCGCATGTTATATAGTATGTTGCCCTTTTGATATAGATTATTGTCATCACATATATATATCTGCTATACAGCGTGACATTTTCACCGGCCCATACTAAAGATTCTCCCCAGCTATCATGGATCCAGTAGCCCAGCTGGCCCGGCAGTTGCAGGGATTGTCCATGGAGTTGGCAGACATTAAGTCCAAGGTTCTGTCCCCCCCGGAGCAAACCAGATCTGAACCTAAGGTTGCTCTCCCGGACAGGTTCACTGGTGGGCGGGACAAATTTTTTACTTTCCGGGAGGCATGTAAATTGTACTTTCGGCTGCGGCCTCGGTCATCTGGGAGTGAAGAGCAGAGGGTGGGAATTGTTATCTCGCTCTTACAAGGGGATCCTCAATCCTGGGCCTTCTCCCTTCCTCCGGGATCACCGGCTCTACAGTCAGTAGATCGATTTTTTACTGCCCTGGGTTTGGTATATGATGACCCAGATCGGGTCTCTCTTGCTGAGACAAAATTACGTAAGATACAGCAGGGAGATCGTCCGGCGGAGGAATTTGCTTCTGAGTTCCGTAGATGGGCCACAGATACTCAGTGGAATGACCCAGCTCTTAGGAGCCAGTTTTGTCAAGGGTTGTCTGACAAATTAAAAGATGTGTTGGCTCAGTATGATTCTCCTCCATCACTGGAGGCTGCTATGGCCCTCGCTATTCGCATTGATAGACGTCTTCGGGGAAGACGCGAGGTAACTCCGCCCCCCGTGATGACTCCACCTACTACTAAAGTCCCTTATACTGAGGTTCCCCTGGTCTGTTCTGAGGAACCCATGCAGTTGGGAGGGACATCATTTTGTAGGAGGGAATCAGCGGTGCGCCGCAAGACTAGAAGGTGTTTCTTTTGCGGGAGAGAGGGACATTTTGTTGGGGGGTGTCCATCCCGGACCTCTTTGAACCAAGGAGTTAACCTGGGAGTGTGTATTTCGTCCCCAAATCCCTCTCAGTTTCTCGTGCCTGCGGAGGTGGTGATTGGTACTAGAACTGAGAGGATTTCTGTTTTTCTTGATAGTGGGTCCGGGGCTAATTTGGTGGACACTCGGTTTGCCCAGGTGCATGGTATGCAACTGAGTGTATTGGCCAAACCGGTCCCTATACTCTCTATTGATTCTAGACCTCTTGGTCAAGGTAGCTTGGTACAAGCTGTTCATAACATAGATCTTCGAGTAGGGGCAATACATAAAGAGCAATTGTCTTGTTATGTGTTGGAGGGTCTGCCTGCTCCTATTGTGTTGGGACTTCCTTGGTTGGCTAAACATAACCCAGTGATTGATTGGCAATCCAGAAAGATAAGCCAGTGGGGTGAATTTTGCAAGAATAACTGCATGAGCACGGTCATCGCTGCGGTTGTGCCTAGGACTTTGCCTCCTTTTCTGGAGGACTTTTGGGAGAAGTTCTCAGAGGAGGGGTGTAAAGAGTTACCTCCTCATCGCACATATGACTGCTCAATAAAGTTGCTTCCTGATGCCTTATCTCGTACTTTCCCAGGGGTCGGGAAGACGGATGATCCGGTTCCTATTCCTCAGGAGGGAGTTGTAGTGTCAGCTGTATGCTCTGAGCTTGAGGGGGAGGTATTGGGGGCTCAGGGGGACGCCCCTGTGGGACTTCCAGGGAGACTGATAGTTCCAGATCGCTTAAGACTGAAGGTTACGGAGAACCCTTACAAACGGATGGCTGATAGGAGGAGAGTTTCTGGTCTAGATCTGAGGGTGAACGATCTGGTGTGGTTGTCTACCAGGAATATAAAACTTAAAGTTCCCTCCTGGAGGTTGGGTCCCAGATTCATCGGGCCATACAGGATCAGTTCCATAATTAATCCTGTGGCATTTCGTCTGGACCTCCCTCCTACGTTTAAAATTCATAATGTGTTTCACAAGTCATTACTTAAAAAGTATGTGGCACCAGTCATACCGTCACCTCTACCTCCTCCTTCAGTGGTAGTCAATGATAACGTGGAAGTTCATTGGAGGGGGTATGGTCCTGAGGAGAGGACGTGGGTCCCTGCGTCTGATGATAACGCAGATCGATTGGTTCGGACCTTTCACACAATTTACCCAGACAGACCTGGTCATGAGGGTCCGGAGGCCCCTCGTAGAAGGGGGGGTACTGTCATGGGTGCATCGCCACGAAGATCGTCGCGATTGCACATTCTGACTTCTCACAGCTGAGCTGCTGTTTCTTTGTGTTTGGTAATGAGAGAGTTAATTTTACCTAGCTCTTTGCTAAGACTAGGTCCAGCCTCGCCCGGCTGCTTTGGATTATGTTCTAATTAGTTTCCTTTATATTCCTGCCAGTCTGGGTGTTTGATGCCGGTGAAAGCATTCATATAGTTTAGCAGACTGGATCGGTTCTGGGAATACTTAAGCTAAGAGCTCCTTAGTTTTTTTACTCTTACAGCTTATAGTTTATCTCTGAGACCTAAGGTGTTCCTACTGTGTGTGAGTGTTGTATGTAAGACTTTATTTACTTTATTTCTTATCTTTCTTGTTTGTCTTTCTGTTCATTAACCATTACCTGGTCATTCCCTTTGGTGGTATTCAGGGTCCTTCTTAGGACTAGAATACAGTTGGCAGGGATTGATAGGAGACAGGGTTTACGCTGGTGGCCTGGACCTCTGTACCTTTAACAGTACCTCCAGGTTGAGGGATTAGTTAGGACCCCAGTTAGGGTCAGCTTAGACCCCGGTCACCCTCTAGCCGGAGACAGCGTATAACGGATTCCGTTTTGACCCACTGGACTTTCTGTCAGGTAAATCTATGTTATCATATAGCTATGCGCATGTTATATAGTATGTTGCCCTTTTGATATAGATTATTGTCATCACATATATATATCTGCTATACAGCGTGACACAGATTTAAAGTTAGATTTTAATACAAGT
Organism: Oophaga sylvatica; assembly: GCA_033576555.1. Lineage (NCBI taxonomy): Eukaryota > Metazoa > Chordata > Amphibia > Anura > Dendrobatidae > Oophaga > Oophaga sylvatica. Next base: position 446,428,946 of record JARQOD010000002.1, on the reverse strand, counting down.
AATTTCATATCCATCATGCTATGACCGGGGATACAAAAGTGTTTTGCCACAGGTAGATCCATTCTTTTTTCTCTTATTGTGTGGCGATGGGAATTCATCCTTGTTCTCAGTTTTTGCCCTGTCTCCCCCACATACAGACCCCCAGTTGGACATTTCATACAAATAATTAAGTATGCCATATTAGATGTGATGCAGCTGAAAGTACCTGGGATCTTGTAGTCCTGATGGGAGTTGGGGATCTTTATCTTGTCCGTGGTCATTATAGATGGACAGGTTTTACATTTTTTTCTGGATACAAGGAAAGGTTCCTGCAGCTGTTGGGGAGGACAGGGAGCTTCTGACAATGATGCTTCTTAGATTTGGGGGCTGCCTAAAACACAGTAGTTGGTGGTCTGGAAATATGGATTGTAATCGGGCATCTTTTTGTAGTAAAGGTTGTAATTTCCGTGCAGCTCCCTTAGCACCTCCAGATTTGGATTGTAGGTGACTACTAGAGGCACCCAGTTATTTTCATCTTTAGTTTTGTACCGTAGCAGGTGATTCCTTGATATTCTGGTGGCTCTTGTAATTTGGTTTTCAATTGTTCTTGGATGGTAGCCCTGGTTCAAAAAGGTCTTTCTGAGGCGACCAAGGTGTTCATCTCTATCCATGGGTTTGGAACATATACGATTGTATCTGATGGCTTCGCTGTAGACAATAGAGTTTTTTATGTATTTTGGATGGAAACTGTCCCATTTAAGGTATGTTGGACGGTCGATTGGCTTCTGATACAGGGATGTCTCTATTTCATTGTTCTTTAGCTTAATGGTGGTGTCTATCATTGATGATATCTTAATCATCTGGACGGAGTCTGAGCAACAGCTAAAGACGTTCCACAAACAGTTTAATCAATTTCATCCCACCATCAACTTAACACTCAACTACTCCAGCACTGAAATTAACTTTTTAGACACCACCATTAAGCTAAAGAACAATGAAATAGAGACATCCCTGTATCAGAAGTCAATCGACCGTCCGACATACCTTAAATGGGACAGTTTCCATCCAAAATACATAAAAAACTCTATTGTCTACAGCCAAGCCATCAGGTACAATCGTATATGTTCCAACCCCATGGATAGAGATGAACACCTTGGTCGCCTCAGAAAGACCTTTTTGAACCAGGGCTACCATCCAAGAACAATTGAAAACCAAATTACAAGAGCCACCAGAATATCAAGGAATCACCTGCTACAGTACAAAACTAAAGATGAAAATAACCGGGTGCCTCTAGTAGTCACCTACAATCCAAATCTGGAGGTGCTAAGGGGAGCTGCACGGAAATTACAACCTTTACTACAAAAAGATGCCCGATTACAATCCATATTTCCAGACCCCCCCACTACTGTGTTTTAGGCAGCCCCCAAATCTAAGAAGCATCATTGTCAGAAGCTCCCTGTCCTCCCCAACAGCTGCAGGAACCTTTCCTTGCAACAAGAAAAAATGTAAAACCTGTCCATCTATAATGACCACAGACAAGATAAAGATCCCCAACTCCCATCAGGACTACAAGATCCCAGATACTTTCAGCTGCATCACATCTAATGTGGTATACTTAATTATTTGTATGAAATGTCCAACTGGGGGTCTGTATGTGGGGGAGGCAGGACAAAAACTGAGAACAAGGATGAATTCCATCACCACACAATAAGAGAAAAAAGAATGGATCTACCTGTGGCAAAACACTTTTGTATCCCCGGTCATAGCATGATGAACCTGAAATTACTTGTATTAAAATCTAACTTTAAATCTGAGAGAGATAGAAAGGTTTGGGAATATAAGCTCATGACGACCTTTGACACTCTCAGTGCTGGAATGAATATATCCCATGGATATATGTCCTTTTACGTCAATTAAGGAATCTGCTTCTCTGACCTGGGGGCATCAAAACACAATACCAGACCCCAATCAGATGGCAATAAAACTTTCACACTCCTTATCTATGAACTGTTCCAATATTTATGTTCATCCCTCTCCCATAATGACAGTTCTGCTTCACATCACTTGTCTTACCTATTGCATTATTTCTGTGCTGTGTTGTGTATAAATATGTGATTCTTCAGTTTTTGTTTTAGTCTATGCCTGATGAAGAGACCTGAGTAGTCTCGAAAGCTTGCAATTTGTTATCATCTTTTTCAGTTAGCCATTAAAAGGTATCAACCACTGAGTACTCTCAATTCTAAATATTGCTCAGTGAGCAGAAGACTCCTTTCCATATTGTCTATGGATTTCAGTGTTGCCAGCTGCACATTTAGATCCAGTATCTGAGCTTCCAAATGCACAACGTTCTCACATCTGGCACAGCAGTATGCACCCTCGACCGGCTGTTCAAGGACTGCATACATGTGGCAAGATGTACACTGGATGGCATTGGCAATAGTGGAGCACATTCCTAATGGGGATTTCACCAGACAGAAGAGATAAGTAAAAATAAATAAAAAGCATTAATAAAATATGGCAACAATTCAGTAATTCCTCCCTTGGAAACTCCCTGAATCCAAAGTCACTGAATCTCAAGTCACACTTACCACCGTTCGTACTTGCACACCAGTCACACTCAGCTCGCTCACACTTGCTGAAGCAGAAGATTTAAAGAGATTTTTTTTTTCTGAACAGCAAACCACCCTGCTGCTCAATGCACTTCCAAAAAGACTTGAGCCCCAACCAGCTGGCCCTTATAAACCCTTAATTATGAACACCCACCCTTAATTAACCCCTTGTGAATATAGCTACACCAAGATTTAAATGCAATATAATTAACCTTTAAACACACAGATAGTAAAATAAGAGATTAATCCTTTAGAGAGAAAAAATAGGTTGAAAAAGCCCCCCAAAAATAGAACAGGTAGAAAAGCACTCAGCAATCCACAATTCAGCCACTCACACCAATTCACACAGGTATTTGTTAAAGGTTTTCCAAATACTTCTTCACTGAATCTCAAGTCACACTTACCACCATTCGCATTTGCGCACCGGTCACACTCAGCTCGCTCACACTCGCTGAAGCAGAAGATTTAAAGAGATTTTTTTTTTCTCAGCAGCAAACCACCCTGCTGCTTAATGCACTTCCAAAAAAAAAAGAAAAAAAATAGATTCTGGAAAGGCTTCCCTTATAGGTATGAGTTATTGAGGCGCTTCCAGTGAGGGGGATATATATCACCAGTCCAGGCTGGGATATATATATAAACCTCCCAGCCATAACTGTCAGAGTTCCTCACTAACCAGTACAGTATGCTGCCACCAGTTCCTCGTTCGAAATAAGCCCTGTCCGTCAACAGGCTTAAATATGGTCAGGAAAAACCCGGGTAGTATATAATATGCAACGGAGTGTGCGGATGTGGGGATTCGTGTATCGAGATAGAAGAACAGCCCAAGATTAATTTTATATTTAATCGCACTAGAAATATACAGGCATATATATAAAGAACAATATACAAGTATACAGTCAGGAGTGCAGTAAAAAGTTAAGGTAGAGATAGGTTGCAATTATTGTGTTTTGCAGCATGTGACCACAGGGAGGCACTGATGGATCACAGGTCCAAATCTTAGTTACAGGCTTTTCCTGGCTGCGTCAGGTAACAAATTTTCCTGCCAGTAGAAAACCTAAGTCCAAAATGAGGAGCTGACTTATATCTCCTAGGCTGTTACCTACCACACTCTGCTCCCACCCCTGGGCTGTGCAGTCTCTCTCCTCCCATCTCTGAGAATATAATTTTCTGTCCAGAACCGTGGATGGCTTATAACTTTTCACCCGAAGCTCTGAATGGGTCGGCGGTGCCGACCTTGGGTTCCGCTGGATTTTATCTGCGCATAGAGAATAAATATGCCTACGGTATGTAATTCCTGGTAGCTATGCTTTATAACTCAATAATGCAGAGTGCTAGAGGTGGCTGCCGGGCACGGGCTGGAGGGGAGAAGAATGCCTATTCCTATTATGTGCTCGGCTAGGCTCAGAGATATTGCATTCTGTTATCATAGGTCATTTTCCAGATTCAATACCTCAGAGCCTTGCTGTGACTTGTTGTGCCACGGTGTCTCCATGTGCTTCAGTCAGACAAAAGAGTTCAGCTTGCTGTAGCTGCAGAAAATTTCACACCCTTGTGTTAAGAGCTTCAAAGAGCTTCTTCCTGGCATTTTAATTAAAAGAAAACAATGATACTGTGGAATCCCAAGGGTTGGGGCACATTTCAGGAGGGAGAGACATTTACTTTTCCCTCACACAAGGGCTTCTGTCATTGACTGCCGAAGTCTCATGTCCCACTCCATGATGTTTTTGCGCCATTTTTTCAATGTAACAGCGCAGAGAGGCTGCTCCTGCTGCTGCAAGTAGTCAGATAGTTACTTAGGCGTTTATTGTCACCTAGTTCAGCTAGATAGGATTCTGTTTCAAATAGTTCTTCCAGCATCTAAATCGTTTGTGCTAATAGTGTGATGCATCAAGGAGAGTCCACATTTCAGGATCTAAATCATTTATCTAACAATGTTGTGCAGCCAGGAGTCCACATTGCTAATAGTGTGGTCCAGACTCCAGGCCACATTTCTGAATTTAACGCCTCTCTGCTAATATTGTGGTCTAAACACCAGGCCACATTTCAGAATCTAAACCTTTTCTGCTAATAGTGTGGTCCAGACACCAGGCCACATTTCTGAAGCTAAATAATTTCTGCTAATATGTGGTCCAAAGCCAAGACCACATTTCAGAATTGAAATTGTTTGTGCTAATAGTGTGGTCCAGCCAGGAGTCCAAATTTCAGAATCTAAATCCTTTGTGCAAATTGTGTTGTCCATCCAGCAGTACACATTTCAGCATCTAAATCCTTTGGTCTAATTGTGTGGTCCAGACATCAGTCCACATTTCAGAATCTATATCTCTCACACTAATACTGTGGTCCAGCCACACTATCTCAACAAATAAATACAGATTGTTAATTTATTGACAGGTGTAGGCCTACGGTTGTGAAACAGTTTTTTAAAAGAGGGGAATGGTACATCCAACATAAGTGGGGAAAAAGTGAGGTCGTGGTGGAAGAGGGAACAGTCTTGGTGTTTGTAGTCTATGTGGGATAGGTGGTAATGTTACTCAAAGCTCTACTGAACAAACACCGGCTGATCCTACCCAAGACAACTGACAACTTTTGTTATTGGACGGGATAATTGATTCTCTTTATTTGGCAGCCAAACAGCGGTACGACTTGTAGATAATGGCCAGAAAGCGCATGTGCTCCAGTGGATGGCAAGCGTTGCATCACGTAGTCTCTCCTCATCTTCTTCCACCTAAACATCACACACAGTACAGTCCTCAGATGTGGTACCCCAATTACCCTTGTTTCCCCCAGTGTCATAACTCACCAACGGCCCAGGGTAATGGAGAGCCAGTGAAGGGATTGAAAGAGAGGAGAGGCCGGGGAATAGCCATTCGGGAAAATAGGTAGATATGTCAGGCAGCAGTGTTAAGGATAGAGTGGAGGGATGCAAAGATTGTTAGAAGGGAGGCCACAAAGCAAGAACTTTCAGTAGTTGAGGCAGGAGACGATGAGTGCATGGACTACAGTTTTTGCAGATTCTTTGTTAATGAATGTATGGATCCGGAAAATATTTTTGAGTTGTAGTCTGCAGGAAGTGGAAAGGGCATGGTTGTATTTTTTGAAGGAGAGATCAGAGTCCAGAGTTACCCCGAGATAGCGAGCTTTTCGGGACGCCCTCCTCTACACCTTGAAAATGACGACCAGTAAGAGCATGGCTAGCGCTGAATCAAGTGGCCTCTCCTCCTCTTCCTCCACAATAACATCGCACACAGTACAGTCCTCAGAGGTGGCATCCCAATTACCCTTGTTTCCCCCAGTGTCACAACTCACCAACGGCCCAACTGACCCAGAGTACAAATAGTATAATTGCGCAGCATGGATGCATGGAACAGGGTCAGGGAAAGCTTCTTAGACCAATGTTTCTAGCTTAAACATTGATCAGTAACAGATGGATGAGTGACAGGTGTAGTCCTGGTGCTCTGAGAGCCCAGCCATATTCTGGCAACACACATGAAGGAGACTCAACTTGGAGTCCAAACATTTCCAAAAAATATGGACAGATACCAGGAAAAGTAGCATTAATTGGCCCAAAGTAGAAATGTTTATAATGGCACAGCAGCAGCCAGGCATGAGGCCATTTATGAGCCAGGATCTGGGTCAGCATTTACAGCTTTGAATTGAAGTGATGTCTGATCCGAATTTTTGGAAAATGTTTGGACTCCAATTTGGGTCTCCTTCATGTGTGTTGCTTGTAGCATTAGGACTCCCAGCCCAGCAGGCCTGCACTTACTTTCAGTCAACTACCTGTTTTACTATCCTTAAATTTTTCTACCAATAGTAGTCTATGAAAATGATTGTTTTCTGCCACCTGAGTGTGGCTGAGCAGAAAAGCAGTTTGAATTGTTGCATGAGGTATCAAGGCTCCCTGCACAGTAGACTTACATGGTCCCTAACCCACCAATTAATTTGAACTTCAATTCAAAGCTGTAAATGCTGTCCCAGATCCTGACACATAAATGGCTCATGCCTGGCTGCTGCTGTGCCATTATAACATTTCTACTTAGGGTCAATTAATGCCACTTTTCCTGGTGTCTGCTCATACTTTTTGGAAATATTTGGACTCCAAGTTGAGTCTCCTTCATGTGTGTTGCCAGAATATGGCTGGGCTCTCAGAGCACCAGGACTACACCTGTCACTCATCCATCTGTTACTGATCAATGTTTAAGCTAGAAATGTTGGTTTAAGAAGCTTTCCCTGGTTCTGTCCCATGCAAACATGCTGCGCAATTATACTATTTGTACTCTGGGTCAGTTGGGCCGTTGGTGAGTTGTGACACTGGGGGAAACAAGGGTAATTGGGGTGCCACCTCTGAGGACTGTACTGTGTGTGATGTTATGGTGGAGGAAGAGGAGGAGAGGCCACTTGATTCAGTGCTAGCCATCCACTGGAGCACATGCTCTTTCTGGTCGTCATTTACAAGGTGTAGAGGAGGGGGGCGTCCTGAAAAGCTCGCTATCTCGGGGTAACCCTGGACTCTGATCTCTCCTTCAAAACATCCATCCATGCCCATTCCACTTCCTGCAGACTACAACTCAAAAATATTTTCCGGATCCATACATTCATTAACCAAAAATCTGCAAAAACCGTAGTCCATGCACTCATTGTCTCTTGCCTCAATTACTGAAAGTTCTTGCTTTGTGGCTCCCTTCTAACAGTCTTGCATCCCTCCACTCTATTCTTAACTCTGCTGCCTGACATATCTGCCTATTTTCCCAAATGGCTATTGCCCGGCCTCTCCTCTCTTTCAATCCCTTCACTGGCTCTCCATTACCCTGAGAATCCAGTTCAAAACCCTAACCATGGCATATAAAGCCATCCACAACCTGTCTCCTCCATACATCTGTGACCTAGTCTCATGGTATTTACCTGCATGAAAACTCTGATCCTCACAAGATCTCCTTATTTACTCCCCTCTTATCTCCTCTTCCCACAATTGTATACAAGATTTCTTCCATGCATTCCTTCTAGTCTGGAACTCTCCAACATATCAGACTCTCGACCTTGGAAACCTTCAAAAGAAACCTGAAGAACCACCTCTTCCGACAAGCTACAACCTACAGTAACCATCATTCCACAATACCTCAGCATCACTAGTTCTACCTTTACCTACTGTATCCTCACCCATCCCTTGCAGCCTGTAAGCCCTCACAGGCAGGGTCCTCTATCCTCCTGTACCAGTCAGTGACTTGTATTGCTTAAGATTATTGTACTTGTTTTCATTATGTATACCCCTTTTAACATATATAGCGCTATGGAATAAATGTCGCTATTAAAATAAATAATAATATTAATACCACTGTGCGGCTGACAAAGAAAAGGAGTCCACTAGCCCATCCTGTAACAGAAGTTGTCAAAATGCGGCACAATTATACTATTTCTACTCTGGGGAAATTGATGCCACTTTAACTCTGTGTGGAAATAATTTTTTGAAATGTGGAGACTCCAAGTTGCGTCTTCATCTGGTGTCAGAGTCCCATTATACTATTTTTACTCTTGTGAAATTGATTCCACTTTAGTGGTGTCTGCACCTATTTTTGGAAATATTTGGAATCCAAGTTGGGTCTCCTTCATGTGTGTTGCCTGTAGCAGTAAGGCTCCCTGACTGGCAGGCCTGCATTTACTTTCCGTCAACTACCTGTGTTACTATCCTTAAATTGCTTAACCAATTGTAGTCTATGAAGCTTTAAATGCTGGCACAGACTCTGTCTCATGCATGCCCCATGCCTAACTGCTGGTGTGCCATTATAAAATTTCTACTGTGGGTCAATTGATGCCACTTTTCCTGGCATTTGCTCCCAATTTCTGGAAATGCTTTGACTCCAAGTTGGGTCTCCTTCATGTGTGTTGCCTGTAGCAGTAGGGCTCCCAGTCTGGTAGGCCTGCACTTGCTTGCAGTAAACTACCTGTGTTACAATGCTTACATTTCTCTACCAATAGTCATCTATGAAACTGATGTTTGTGGCACCTGAGTGTGGCTGAGCAGAAAAGCAGTTTGAGCTATTGCATGAGGTATCAGGGCTCCCAGCATAGCAGGCCTACACCAGTCCCTCACCCACCTCTTAATTTGAACTTAAATTCAAAGCTGTAAATGCTGGCCCAGATCCTAGCTCATAAATGGCCCATGTCTGACTGCTGCTGTGTCATTATAAAATGTATACTGTGGCCAATTAATGCCACTTTTCCTGGTGTCTGCCCCTAATTTTTGGAAAAGTTTGGACTCTTAGTTTGTTAAGGTTCGAGTTCCCGCTGCTGCACAAGGGGAGTCTCGAACCAGTCCTGCTGCGGTCCCCCATCCATCTCCGTCCGCAGTGGAACCTGCTCACCAGAGACGTCGGTCCCAGCGTCTTGCCCATTCCAATACTGTGCAGAGACTTGCTGCTGCCCTTCCTGGATCTTCTATTATAGCCAGTGCTGGAGCAAACATCTTTGGGATGAAGTCCTGCATTTCCCCTTCTGAGCATGCCCAGGGTAAGATCTCTCATTGGAGATCAGGGGTCACATGTTCAGGTACTGCAGTAGCTCCTATTGGTCCGCCAGGAAGGTCCTGAAACTACATGTGTTTTGGAACAGTTTCTCATTGGTCCTTTTTCTGGCAGGTCCTGTAGCTGTTACTATAAAAGAGTGGCATGGCTGGGCCGCCATGCGCTAGTATCAATTGCATTATGTGCTTTGCGCCAGTGTGATCATGTACGCATGTGGTTAGGGCTCGGCTGAAATAAGCCCCTAGAATACCGGCTTCTCCGGTGAGGAGATTTGGATGAACGTGGTTAGGGCTTGGCTGAAATAAGCCCCTAGAATACCGGCTTCTCCGGTGAGGAGATTGCTTGATTGCGTTGCTTTCTGCATGTTCACGGACTGCTATTCGCACAGCAGTTATCTGTGTATCCCTGTGAGTCTAACAGGACACATGTTGTGAATGTGTTAGAAATGAATTCTGAGCAGAAGCTCCCTCTGGTGGTTACAAACAGTACTGAACCATTTAATGAAGATTGTGAAGATTGGCAATCAGGAGTTACAAACTGGTCTTATATAAGGGAGGTTCCCTCCCATCAGGGTTGCCGGTGATCAATTGTTCTTGTCTCAACTTTGGTTCCTGGTTCACATGGAAGCTTGCTGAGTCTTGCCTGCATCTTCTGCTAACAGATAAGATATTTTCTGCTTTTATTTTTGTGCTTGCTTTTTGCATTTTTTCCTGCACTTCTGTGGAGGTCAGCCAGGTCCCCTCTGGGGGCTTGTGCTCCTCTCAGTTTATCTGAGCCACTGTTATTTGTTCATTTGCCTTTTCCAGTTTTTTCAGTGGCTGCGGCTTAGTTTTGTTACACCAGAGAATTAATTTAGGTGGTAGAGGTCGTGTGATCTCAGGTGTTTTTGCAATTAGTAGAGTTGGTATTTTTTTAGGGTTTTTTGGATTGCAGTAAGTGTCCTTCCTATCCTTTTCTTTCTAGGAAGATTGGGCCCCAACGTTTGCTCATACTATTTTCTGTCTGTGTCTGTATTTCCTCTTGTCTAACCGCCATTACATGTTTGGGGGCTTCCTATGTTCTTTGGGGATCTGCTCCGGGGCAGATAGCTTTCCTCTTTCTATCTTTAGGTGTAGTTAGCCTCTCAGGCTGTGACGAGGCGTCTAGGACCAACGTAGGTACGCTCCACGGCTGCCTTTAGTTGTGGTGGTTAGTCAGGGTACTGCAATCCAGTAGATTCCAACCTCTCTGGTGTATTGCCGTTTTTGCCTGCTCTCCTCAGCTACCAAATCATAACAGTATCACCGGCCTAACTGAAAATTATATGGTACTCACAGAAGGGAAAAATAGTGTGAAAAAAAAAAAAAAGTTGTCAGAGATTTTTTTTTTCTGTTTGTTGCATTTTTTTTCCCTCTTTTTCTCTGGTTGCTGAGGATTTTTTTTTTCTCTCAATGGAGTTTGCACAGTTGTCTGGCTGTGTGGATCAGCTTGCCACTGAAGTTCGGAGTATTGCTACCTATCTTGCAGGGTTGCCGGTTGTGGAACCTAGGATCCCCATGCCAGATTTGTTTTTAGGGGATCGAGCTAAATTTCTGAATTTCAAAAATAACTGTAAGTTGTTTTTTGCCTTAAAACCTAAGTCCTCAGGGAACGCAGCACAGCAGGTTCAAATTGTCATCTCTCTCCTGCGCGGCGATCCTCAGGATTGGGCTTTTTCCCTGACACCTGGGGATCCTGTTTTGAGTAATGTTGATGCATTTTTTCTGGCTCTGGGGTTATTGTACGATGAACCTAATGTCACTGATCAAGCTGAAAAAACCTTGTTGGCATTAAATCAGGGGCTTGAGGACGCTGGGTTATACTGTCAGAAATTCCAAAAGTGGGCAGTCCTGACCAAATGGAATGATGATGCTTTGGCAGCCCATTTTCGGAATGGTCTGTCAGAGAATGTAAAAGATGTTATGGTGGGTTTCCCTGCTCCCTCTGGTCTCAATGATTCTATGTTTCGAAGACGCAATGGGTTATGTTTCTACTGTGGTGACGCCACTCATGCTATTTCAGTCTGCCCTAAGCGGGGAAGACGTTTTGCACGCTCAGTTGTCTTGGTTAGTGTTCAGACTAAATTTCTGTTGACTGTTACCCTGATTTGCTCCCTGTCCACATTTTCTACTCAGGCTTTTGTTGATTCGGGAGCAGCTATTAACCTGATGGATTTTGATTTTGCTAAACGTTGTGGGTTTCCCTTGATACCCCTACGGAAGTCTATTCCCCTACTGGGCATTGATTCTACCCCTTTGGCTGAGAATAAACCCCAGTTCTCTACTCAAGTGATAATGAGGGTTGAACCTGATCATCAGGAGAGTTGCAAATTTTTGGTGCTGTATAATCTGCATGAAATTATTGTACTAGGTTTCCCTTGGTTACAGTCTCATAATCCTGTTTTGGATTGGAAATCTGTGTCTGTAACCAGTTGGGGCTGCCAATGTGTTAATGCCAACACTCCTGTTTTTTCTGCCTCTCCCCAGGCTCAGGATGTTCCTGACTTTTTGACTGATTTTTCTGATGTGTTTAGCGAAAGTAAATCTGCATCCTTGCCCCCCCATAGGAGCTATGACTGCGCTATTGAATTAGTGTCTGGTAGTAAATTCCCTAAAGGTCGCCTTTTTAACTTGTCTGTACCTGAACATGACGCTATGCGGTCTTATATCAAGGAGTCATTGGAGAAGGGTCATATCAGACCATCCTCTTCACCCTTGGGTGCCGGTTTTTTCTTTGTGGCCAAAAAGGATGGTTCATTAAGGCCGTGTATTGATTATCGTCTCTTGAACAATATCACTGTGAAATATCAATATCCGTTACCCTTGATTTCTGACCTGTTTTCCAGGGTGAAAAGTGCTACTTGGTTTACCAAGCTTGACCTCAGGGGGGCGTATAACCTTATTCGCATTAAGCACGGTGATGAATGTAAGACGGCATTTAATACCCCAGAGGGCATTTTGAGTACCTGGTGATGCCCTTTGGGCTCACTAATGCTCCTTCCGTCTTCCAGTCCTTCATGAATGACATTTTCAGGGATTTTGTGGATAAATTTCTGATTGTTTATTTGGATGATATCTTGATTTTTTCCAATGACTGGGACTCTCATGTGAAACATGTTCGGACTGTGTTCCAGATTTTGAGAGAGAATGCTCTGTAAGTGAAGGGATCAAAGTGTCTTTTGGCGTACAGAGGATCTCATTTCTGGGATTCATTTTGTCCCCATCTGTTATTGAAATAGACCCGGTCAAGGTTCAGGCCATCTGTGATTGGGTCCAACCTACTTCATTAAAGGCTCTTCAGAGATTCTTGGTTTTGCCAATTTTTATCGTAAATTTATTGGTAATTTCTCTGTTATTGTTAAACCATTGACTGATTTGACCAAAAAGGGTTCTGATGTGGTGAATTGGCCTCCTGAGGCAGTCTCTGCGTTTCAGGAACTTAAGCAGAGATTCACTTCTGCTCCTGTTCTACGGCAGCCTGATGTTTCTCTGCAATTTCAGGTGGAGGTTGATGCCTCTGAGATTGGGGCAGGTGCCGTTTTGTCCCAAAGAGATCCAGAGACCTCTAAAAGTAACCCTTGTGCCTTTTTCTCTCGAAAATTTTCTCCAACTGAACGTAATTATGACGTGGGTAATCGGGAGTTATTGGCCATGAAGTGGGCTTTTGAAGAGTGGAGACATTGGCTGGAGGGAGCCAAACATCAGGTGGTGGTCCTCACGGACCATAAGAATCTGGTTTATCTGGAATCAGCCAAGCGACTCAATCCTAGACAGGCCAGGTGGGCCTTGTTTTTCACACGTTTTAATTTTGTGGTTTCCTTTCTTCCTGGCACTAAGAATATTAAGGCGGATGCCCTCTCGAGGAATTTCCTTGCGGACCCTCCTGAGTTATCTGATCCTGCTGTTATTTTGAAAGAGGGTGTAGTTCTTTCCGCCATCTCGCCCAATTTGAGACTGGCTCTGGAAGGGTGTCAGGAGGATAAACCCGAGCGCTGCCCTATTGGGAAATTGTTTGTCCCAGACCGGTGGAAAAAGAGTGTGATGTCTGAGATTCATTGTTCCCCGTTGGCCGGTCATCCTGGAATTTTTGGTACCAGAGACTTGGTTAGTCGGTCCTTTTGGTGGCCTACTTTGTCTCGTGACGTCAGGGAATTTGTGCAGTCCTGCGGGACTTGCTCTCGCTCCAAGCCTTGCTCTCGCTCTAGTGGTTTGTTGATGCCTTTGCCTGTGCCCAAGAGACCATGGACCCATATCTCTATGGATTTCATTTCCGACCTCCCTGTTTCTCAGAGAATGACCGTTATCTGGGTGATTTGGGATAGGTTTTCCAAAATGATACATCTTGTGCCATTACCTAAGTTGCCTTCCTCCTCCGAATTGGTGCCTTTGTTCCTTCAGCACGTGGTTCGGTTACACGGCATTCCTGAGAACATTGTGTCTGACAGAGGAGTCCAGTTTGTTTCCAGATTTTGGAGGACTTTTTGTTCTAAACTTGGTGTTCAATTGTCTTTCTCCTCGGCTTTTCATCCTCAAACCAATGGACAAACTGAGAGAACAAACCAGACATTGGAGACTTATCTGAGATGCTTTGTGTCTGCTGATCAAGATGACTGGGTCTCTCTTTTGCCTTTGGCTGAGTTTGCTCTTAATAATAGGGCTAGGTCTGCCACTTTGATGTCTCCATTTTTCTGCAATTTTGGGTTTCACCCTCGATTTTCTTCGGGACAGACGGAGGCTTCTGTCTGTCCAGGTGTTGACTCTGTTGTGGAGCGTATGCAGCAGATTTGGGACCAGGTAGTGGAGAGGTTGTCCCTCTCTCAGGAGAGGGCCCAGCGGTTTGCCAACCGGCATAGGACTGATGGTCTTCGGTTTGAAGTGGGGGACTTGGTCTGGTTGTCCTCAAGAAATATCCCTATGAGAGTTGCATCTCCTAAGTTTAAGCCTATTTTCATTGGACCTTATAAGATCATGGAGATTCTTAATCCTGTTTCCTTTCGTTTACTTCTTCCAGGGACATTTAAGATCCATAACGTGTTCCACAAGTCCTTATTGAAGAGGTTTGTTGAGCCAGTTGTTCCTATGGCTGCGCCTCCTGACCCTGTTTTGGTTGAGGGCAATCTGGAGTATGTGGTTGAGAAAATATTGGATTCTCGTTTTTCTAGACGGAAACTCCAGTATTTGGTTAAGTGGAGAGGTTATGGTCAGGAGGACAATTCTTGGGTGTTTGCTTCGGACATCCATGCTAGGAGACTGATCCGTGCGTATCACAGAGCTCATCCTGACCGACCTGGTTGCCCAAATGAGGGTTCGGTGACCCCTCCTCAAGGGGGGGTACTGTTGTGAATGTGTTAGAAATGAATTCTGAGCAGAAGCTCCCTCTGGTGGTTACAAACAGTACTGAACCATTCAATGAATATTGTGAAGATTGGCAATCAGGAGTTACAGACTGGTCTTATATAAGGGAGGTTCCCTCCCATCAGGGTTGCCGGTGATCAATTGTTCTTGTCTCAACTTTGGTTCCTGGTTCACTTGGAAGCTTGCTGAGTCTTGCCTGCATCTTCTGCTAACAGATAAGATATTTTCTGCTTTTATTTTTGTGCTTGCTTTTTGCATTTTTTCCTGCACTTCTGTGGAGGTCAGCCAGGTCCCCTCCGGGGGCTTGTGCTCCTCTCAGTTTATCTGAGCCACTGTTATTTGTTCATTTGCCTTTTCCAGTTTTTTCAGTGGCTGCGGCTTAGTTTTGTTACACCAGAGAACTAATTTAGGTGTTAGAGGTCGTGTGATCTCAGGTGTTTTTGAAATTAGTAGAGTTGGTATTTTTTTAGGGTTTTTTGGATTGCAGTAAGTGTCCTTCCTATCCTTTTCTTTCTAGGAAGATTGGGCCCCAACGTTTGACCATACTATTTTCTGTCTGTGTCTGTATTTCCTCTTGTCTAACCGCCATTACATGTTTGGGGGCTCCCTATGTTCTTTGGGGATCTGCTCCGGGCAGATAGCTTTCCTCTTTCTATCTTTAGGTGTAGTTAGCCTCTCAGGCTGTGACGAGGCGTCTAGGACCAACGTAGGTACGCTCCACGGCTGCCTTTAGTTGTGGTGGTTAGTCAGGGTACTGCAATCCAGTAGATTCCAACCTCTCTGGTGTATTGCCGCTTTTGCCTGCTCTCCTCAGCTACCAAATCATAACAGACACAGTCTTTTTCTCAGCGGCTCTGTGACGCAACAGGGTTCGCTTTATAACGCTGGTTCAGCGCCCTAGCATTTTACTTTGCGGCTCACTGAAGTTAAGTGAGTTTGTACTTATCGCCATATAGCGCTGTGGGGATTAACAGAGTTCTCACTAACTGCCACAGCGCGCTACGGCGTTTATTTTAGCGACTCTGCGGGATAACAGAGTTCGCTACTTTCGCCATCTTACTAGCAGCGGGCTTCGCCTGCACGGTGGACCCAGGGCTGCGAACACACCTCTCTACAATATCTATTAGGTGCGTTCCGCAGACCCTAACATAGTTTGGTCTTCTTCAGGTGTGTTGCCAAAATATGGCAGCTCTCTCAGAGCACCAGACCTACACCTGTCACCTACACCTGTCACTCATCCACCTGTTACTGATCAATGTTATGAAACAAATGCTGGTCCATGCCCTGCCCATGCATCCATGCTGTGCAATCATACTATATGTACTCTGGGTCAATTGATTTTTTGGCAGCTTTTAAGCCCCCCCTGAAGGTGTTGGCTATGCGTTGAGTTTTGCCTCCCTTTCAATTCAATGGGATTCGAATATGTTGTACAAACTGTTTGGCGAACATCAGGCTGTTCTCCAACCCGAACAGAACCGAACCTTCAGTCATCTCTACTGACAATTTCAGAACTCTCCAGCGCTTTGTTTACATCCATTTCTGGGTACTTCTTGAGGTATGTTTAGGGTCACTGTCCTGCTCGAAAATCCATAACCTAGCTTTCTGACACTATCACTACATTGTGACCCAAAATCTTATGGTAATCTTAAGATTTCATGATACCATGCACATAGTCAAGGCACAAAGTGCCAGAGGCAGCAAAACAACCCCAAAACATATTTGAACCTCCACCATATTTAACTGTAGGTACTTTTTTCTTTTATTTGTAGGCCTCATTCCTTTTTTTGGTAAACAGTTGACTGATGTGCTTTAATAAAAAGCTCTATCTTGGTCTCATCTGTGCACAATACTAGGGATGAGAGGCCTGAAGATGTTCAGGTTCTTTGGATTCAGTCGAACTGTAGTCCAAAGTTCCTTTCGGGTGCCAGAACTTGACCCGAATTTGACCCCAAACCCTATAGAAGCAAATGGGGACCTGACATGAAAAATGGCTGTAAAATGGTTGCAGTAAAGGATAGTGGTTGAAAACGGAAGCAAAATGGGGGTAAAAGAAGGACAACTTCCCTGCAAACAAATGTGGATAGGAAAATGACTTAAAATGACACAAAGTAAAAAAATAAAGAATAATTTTCTTGAACCAGGAGGCGGAGGTTCAAGTGGATGAAGTAAACATGGCAGTGTAGGTGTAAGAAGCGAAGGAGGAGGTAGCCAAACAGTTTTCATGTTTTTTTTATAGGGACATGATTTAAAATAACACAGAATAATAAAAGGAATATAACAGTCTTGAACCAGGAGTTTCAGGTCCAAGTGGAGGAGATTGATGAAGAGGTGGAGGTGAAAATGATGACATAGGTGGAAAAGGGGGAGGAGGAGTTGGTGGCCAATACTTTTTTGTTTCCTTTTTTTTCTCTTTGCTTTGTTCATTTTTAAATTTAGGGAGCCCACAAAACATTGGGAATGGCAAACAGAACGAACAAACTGTGGTGAGTATAACAATGGCTGGGTGCGGCTGATATATTACCCTAGCCAACTGTAACGGGTCTGGGAGGCGGAACCTCTGAGCTATTATACAAGGAGGCTTTCCTTGTAAAGGAGCGGGTGGCGCCCGGGGAAGACGGACAGGAAGTCACGGCAAGTGACCGGGGCAGTCTCTGGACAGACAGGCAGGAGGTCACGGCAAGTGACCGGGGCAGTCTCAGGATAGACAGGCAGGTAGTCACGGCAAGTGACCGGGGCAGTCTCTGGATAGACAGGTATATACGAACCGAGATGGCTGAGCCTCCCGGTAGGCTAGCAGGCAGATGACAGATGAGCGCCCCCAAGTGAGCAGGCGAGAGTCTCTGGAATAGCCGATGGTCACCGCATGTGACGGCCGAACCTCCAGGTAGGCTAGCAGGCAGATGGCAGATGAGCGCCCCCAAGTGAGCAGGCGAGAGTCTCTGGAATAGCCGATGATCCCTGCACGTGACGGCCGAACCTCCAGGTAGGCTAGCAGACTGGTAACCGGTGAACATCAGCAGATAAACGGACAGGCTGGTCCATAGACAGACTGGCAGGTGATGGCGGGCAGACTGTCGGACGATGGAGCCTCCAGGTAGGCTAGCGGACAGGTAGCAGACAGCAAAATGGCAGGAAACAGGCAGGTAACTGGTAACGGAACCTGAGGGCTGAAGCAGAGTAGTGAACAGTGCAACAACATTGCTCGGGCACCTCCATTAAGGAGGAGGTGCTTTATATAAGGTGGAGTCCTCCGGCATTGGCCGGGGACCTTTTTTGAAAGATGCGCGCGGCCCCTTTAAGAGCGGGGGCATGCACGCGCGCGCGCGCGCCCTAAGCCCAGTGGCAGGGAAGGAGCGCGCAGCCCCAGCAGGGCGGAAGGAGGACGCTGTGTGAGGGTAAGGGGAGCGACGTCCCTGCCTGGCAGAGGACGCTGGCGCAGGGGAACAGCGTCCCTGCCTGGCAGAGGACAGGGACGCTGGCGCCGGTGCTACAGTACCCCCCTCTTTAGGCCCCCCTTTTTTAGGCCAGAAAGAAATTTAGCTAGGATGAGAGGGGCATGGATGTTCTCCCGAGGCTCCCACGTTCTCTCCTCAGGACCAAACCCCTTCCAATCCACCAGAAAATAGGTCTTTCTTCTTACCCTTTTGGTGGCCAGAATGTTCTCTACCTCAAATTCGTTTTCAGCAGAAACTGGAGCAGGAGGTGTACCTGTAGGCTTGACAAAAGAGTTAAGAACCACTGGTTTGAGGAGAGATACTTGGAAGGAGTTAGGAATCCGCAAATTGGCCGGGAGTCTCAATTTATAGGACACTGGGTTGATCTGACTGATGACCTCCAGAGGGCCGATGAACCGAGGAACTAACTTGTAGGAAGGAATCTTGAGCCGGACATACTTGGACGAGAGCCAGACCTTATCTCCAGGACGGAATTGAGGGGGATCCAGACGTTTTTTGTCAGCATGTTTCTTCATGCGCTCGGATGACAGAATGAGTGCGGACCGGGTACTCTCCCATATGGAGGAAAATTTGTTAACAAGAGATTCCGCAGCTGGATTGTCCACTGAGGTGGAGAAGGGAACAGGGATCCGAGGATGCTGACCGAAGACTACAAAAAACGGAGATTTGGAGGAAGATTCGCTCTCGTGATTGTTGTAAGAAAATTCGGCCCATGGCAGGAGATCCACCCAATCAGAATGGTGGGCATTAATGAAGTGCCGGAGATAACTGGTCAGAATCTGATTGATCCGCTCCACTTGACCATTGGACTGTGGGTGGTAGGCGGAGGAGAAATCCAGGGAGACATCTAGCAACTTACAAGTGGCTCTCCAGAAACGTGAGGTGAACTGTACCCCACGATCCGACACAATGTGACGAGGCAGACCATGAAGACGGAAGATGTGGCGGATAAAGTCTTTAGCCAACTCGGGTGCTGATGGAAGGCCTGGCAGGGGAATGAAATGAGCCATCTTGGAAAATCGGTCTACGACCACCCAAATGACCGTACAACCAGCAGAGACGGGAAGATCAGTTATGAAGTCCATGGCTATATGCTGCCAGGGGGCAGCGGGTACAGGAAGCGGGAGAAGACGGCCGGCAGGCAGGTGTCTCGGAACTTTATTGCGGGCACAGGAGGCACAGGCAGAAACAAAGTCTATTACGTCCTTGTGCAGGGTAGGCCACCAGTAATGCCGGGTAATGAGCTGGAGGGTCTTTTTTTGACCAGCGTGGCCAGCTAGTTTAGACGAATGACCCCAGTGTAGGATCCTCTCCCGATCGGGTACCGATACGAACGTCTTACCAGGAGGGAGACGATTTAGACTCACGGGAGCCACCTGCATCACTCTGGCGGGATCGATGATATGTTTAGGTTCCTCCTCGAGATCCGACACCAGGAAGGACCGGGACAAGGCATCCGCCTTGATGTTCTTGTCGGCCGGGCGAAAATGTAAAAGAAAGTCAAAGCGGGCAAAAAACAATGACCACCGGGCTTGGCGAGGGTTAAGTCTCTGGGCATGCTGGAGGTAAGCCAAATTCTTGTGGTCAGTGTAGATGATTACCGGATGAAGAGCCCCCTCGAGCAAGTAACGCCACTCCTCCAATGCCAGCTTGATGGCCAATAACTCTCGGTCTCCTATGGAATAATTGCGCTCAGAAGAGGAGAAGAGTTTGGAGAAGAAGCCGCAAGATACCATCCTCCCGGACGAAGATTTTTGAGTAAGTACCGCTCCGGCTCCAGAAGAGGAAGCGTCCACCTCCAGGAAGAACTGCTTGTTGCCGTCCGGGCGATGCAGCACTGGAGCGGAAGAGAAGGCCTGTTTTAAGGACAGAAAGGCCTCTTCTGCTTCGGGCGTCCACTGTTTGGGGTTAGCGTCCTTGCGGGTGAGCGCGGAGATTGGAGCAGTCCGGGAAGAGAAGTGCGGTATGAAGAGGCGGTAATAATTGGCGAATCCCAGGAACCGCTGAATGGCCTTCAATCCCTCCGGTCGGGGCCATTTCTCGATGGCAGATAGTTTCTCCGGATCCATTCGTAGGCCTGTCTGAGAAATGATGTAGCCCAAAAACGGAAGCGAGGTCTGCTCAAAGAGGCACTTCTCAAATTTAGCGAAGAGGTGATTCTGCCTGAGCCTGAGCAGAACCTGACGAACGTCCCTCCGGTGAGACTGGAGATCCGGAGAGAAGACCAAGATGTCGTCTAGGTACACCACAACGCAGGAGTAGAGAAGGTCCCGGAAGATGTCATTAACCAACTCTTGAAAGACTGCCGGAGCATTACAGAGACCAAAGGGCATCACCAAATACTCGTAGTGGCCGTCCCGAGTGTTGAATGCCGTCTTCCATTCATCTCCCCGACGGATACGGACTAGGTTATAAGCCCCACGAAGATCCAGTTTGGTGAAGATTCTAGCCCCCCTCAGACGATCAAACAATTCAGGAATGAGCGGAAGAGGGTACTTATTCTTCACCGTGATCAGGTTTAGACCTCTGTAGTCAATACAGGGACGGAGAGAGCCGTCTTTCTTTTTTACGAAGAAGAAACCTGCTCCCGCTGGGGAGGTAGATTTCCGGATGAATCCCTTGGCCAAATTCTCCTCAATATATTCGGACATCGACCTGGTCTCAGCAGCGGACAAGGGGTAAATACGCCCACGGGGAGGGGTGGTACCGGTAGCAGGTCGATCGGGCAATCATAAGGTCTGTGAGGGGTAATGTCTCTGCTTCCTTTTTATTAAAGACATCAGCGAAAGACCAATATGGAATCGGGAGCCCTGGTAGATTAGTTGGTGTAGGAGAAGGACGGACGGGATGAACAGGAACCAAACACGTTTTATGACAGTCCTGTCCCCAGCGAAGAATCTCTCCAGTCTGCCAGTCGAGCACGGGTGCATGCTTTTGGAGCCATGGTAGGCCTAATAAGAAAGCGTGAGAGAGTCCTGGCAGAACATGAAACGAGATGCTCTCAGAATGCAGCATTCCCACCTGCAGGGTTATGGATTCGGTGATAAGTTGGATGGGACGTGGTAGGAGACCCCCATCCACAGCAGCGACAGATACTGGTACAACCAGAGGTTTGGTAGGAATGCGATATTTTTCTACCAGAGCTTGTGAAACGAGATTCCCGGCTGCTCCAGAATCAAGTTGGGCTAGTTCGAAATAACGATTCTCACCGAGAAGAATTGAGACTGACAGCAGCAGAGATGGAGAGGATTTATTCTTGTCTAGGTTGACCTCTCCGAGCGAACCTAGACACAGGCGTTTCCCGACCTCTCTGGACAGGTACGGATCAGGTGCTCCTTACTGCCACAGTAGAAGCAACTCCCCTCGGCACGGCGTAAGTCCTGACGGGCTTTGACCATCTTGGTCTGGTCGACCTGCATAGGCTCAGGAGTGTGTACCTGGGAGAAACGGAGGGAGTTACGGGTCTCTGAAAAGTAGGAGCTAGACGAGGAAGCCTTCTCTCACGGGTGACCTCTTTGGCGCGCTCCTGGAACCGTCGATCAATTCGATTGGCAAGAGTTATTAGGTCATCGAGAGAGGTAGGAATGTCCCGACCGGCAAGTTCATCTTTAATACGGCCGGACAGACCCTCCCAGAAGACAGATATCAGAGCGTCATTATCCCAAGCCAGCTCCGAGGCAAGGGTACGGAACCGTATGGCATATTGACCCACGGTGAGACTTCCCTGACGGAGACGTAGCAGAGATGATGCGGAGGAGGTCCTCCGTCCGGGTTCGTCGAATATCTTCCGGAAGGCCGAGAGAAAGGCAGGCAGGTCGGACACCAGGGGGTCCTCTCTCTCCCAAAGAGGATTAAGCCAGGCCAGAGCCTCTCCGGTGAGATGGGACATGATGAAGGCAATTTTGGCCCGGTCGGAGTTAAACTGGTGGGACAGGAGTTCAAAGTGCAGGGTGCACTGGTTAATGAAACCCCGAGCCAGAGCAGGGTCGCCTCCAAAACGAGGAGGAGCTGAAAGTCGAGGTCCGGGAACGGAAACCACGGAATTGGTGAGCAGCGGAACTGCCGGATTGCGAGTCATGGCGCCAGCGGTGGTTGCTGGTGAAGTAGTCAGAGTGTCCAGGCGGGAATTAACGTTCCGCAGGTGACCCAGGATGGACTCCTGTTGAGACCTCTGACGAGACAGTTCATGACACAGGTCAGAGAGCGAGGGAGTTTGGGTGCCACCGGGTTCCATGGCCCGAGCAAACTGTAACGGGTCTGGGAGGCGGAACCTCTGAGCTATTATACAAGGAGGCTTTCCTTGTAAAGGAGCGGGTGGCGCCCGGGGAAGACGGACAGGAAGTCACGGCAAGTGACCGGGGCAGTCTCTGGACAGACAGGCAGGAGGTCACGGCAAGTGACCGGGGCAGTCTCTGGATAGACAGGCAGGTAGTCACGGCAAGTGACCGGGGCAGTCTCTGGATAGACAGGCAGGTAGTCATGGCAAGTGACCGGGGCAGTCTCTGGATAGACAGGCAGGTAGTCACGGCAAGTGACCGTGGCAGTCTCTGGATAGACAGGTATATACGAACCGAGATGGCTGAGCCTCCCGGTAGGCTAGCAGGCAGATGACAGATGAGCGCCCCCAAGTGAGCAGGCGAGAGTCTCTGGAATAGCCGATGGTCACCGCATGTGACGGCCGAACCTCCAGGTAGGCTAGCAGGCAGATGGCAGATGAGCGCCCCCAAGTGAGCAGGCGAGAGTCTCTGGAATAGCCGATGATCACTGCACGTGACGGCCGAACCTCCAGGTAGGCTAGCAGACTGGTAACCGGTGAACATCAGCAGATAAACGGACAGGCTGGTCCATAGACAGACTGGCAGGTGATGGCGGGCAGACTGTCGGACGATGGAGCCTCCAGGTAGGCTAGCGGACAGGTAGCAGACAGCAAAATGGCAGGAAACAGGCAGGTAACTGGTAACGGAACCTGAGGGCTGAAGCAGAGTAGTGAACAGTGCAACAACATTGCTCGGGCACCTCCATTAAGGAGGAGGTGCTTTATATAAGGTGGAGTCCTCCGGCATTGGTCGGGGACCTTTTTGAAAGATGCGCGCGGCCCCTTTAAGAGCGGGGGCGTGCACGCGCGCGCGCCCTAAGCCCAGTGGCAGGGAAGGAGCGCGCAGCCCCAGCAGGGCGGAAGGAGGACGCTGTGTGAGGGTAAGGGGAGCGACGTCCCTGCCTGGCAGAGGACGCTGGCGCAGGGGAACAGCGTCCCTGCCTGGCAGAGGACAGGGACGCTGGCGTCGGCGCTACACCAGCCAAAGCCAAAGTGGACAAGTCGTCTTGTGGGATCCATGCCTGATTAATTTTAATGAATGTGAGTGTTAGGGTCTGCGGAACGCACCTAATAGATATTGTAGAGAGGTGCGTTCGCAGTCCAGGGTCCACCGTGCAGGCGAAGCCCGCTGCTAGTAAGATGGCGAAAGTAGCAAACTCTGTTATCCCGCAGAGTCGCTAAAAAATACGCCGTAGCGCGCTGTGGCAGTTAGTGCGAACTCTGTTAATCCTCAGAGCCGCTAACGGGAATGCCACAGCGCTATATTGCGAAAAGTACGAACTCCCTTAACTCCAGTGAGCCGCAAAGTAAAACGCTAGGGCGCTGAACCAGCGTTATAAAGCGAACCCTGTTGCGTCACAGAGCCGTTGAGAAAAAGACTGTGTCCGGTTAGACTCACAGGGATACACAGATAACTGCTGTGCGGATAGCAGTCCGTGATCATGCACACAGCAACGCAGTCAAGCAATCTCCTCACCGGAGAAGCCGGTATTCTAGGGGCTTATTTCAGCCAAGCCCTAACCACGTGCACCCAAATCTCCTCACCAGAGAAGCCAGTATTCTAGGGCTTATTTCAGCCGAGCCCTAACCACATGCGTACATGATCACACTGGCGCAAAGCACATAATGCAATTGATACTAGCGCATGGCGGCCCAGCCATGCCACTCTTTTATAGTAACAGCTACAGGACCTGCCAGAAAAAGGACCAATGAGTAACTGTTCCAAAACACATGTAGTTTTAGGACCTTCCTTGTGGACCAATAGGAGCTGCTGCAGTACCTGAACATGTGACCCCTGGTCTCCATTGAGAGATCTTACCCTGGGCATGCTCAGAAGGGGAAACGCAGGACTTCGTCCCAAAGACATCTGCTCCAGCACTGGCTATAATAGAAGATCCAGGAGGGGCAGCAGCAAGTCTCTGCACAGTATTGGAATGGGCAAGATGCTGGGACCGACGTCTCTGCTGAGCAGGCTCCACTGCGGATGGAGATGGATGGGGGACCGCAGCGGGACTGGTTCGAGACTCCCCTTGTGCAGCTGCAGTCACTCGAACCCTAACATTAACCACCCTCCTAGGGCCCCCTGTTGTGAGTGGGCTTGGGATGAGTTCTGAGCAGAGGCTCCCTCTGGTGGTTACAAGCGGTGCTGGTCTGTCCAGTGAAGATTGTGAAGATTGTGAGGATTGGGAATCAGGTGTTACTGACTGGTCTTATATAAGGGAGTCACCTTCCCGTCAGGGTTGCCGGTGATCAATTGTTCTGGTCTCTATCCTTGAATCCTGTTTCCCTTGTAGCCTGCTGTGTCGTGTCTGCATCTCCTGCTAACAGATAAGACTGTTATGTTACGGTAGCTGAGGAGTGCAGGCAAAAAAGGAAATACACCAGAGCAGTTGGAATCTAAGAGATTGCAGTACCCTGACTAACCACCGCAACTAGAGGCAGCCGTGGAGCGTTCCTACGTTGGTCCTAGACGCCTCGTCACAGCCTGAGAAACTAACTACACCTAAAGATAGAAATAGGAAAGCTATCTGCCCTGTAGCAGAACCCCAAAGATAATAGAAAGCCCCCAAACATGTAATGGCGGTTAGACAAGAGGAAATACTGACACAGAAAGAAAATAGTATGAGCAAACGCTGGGGCCCAAACTAACTAAATAGAAAAGGACAGGAAGGGCACTTACTGCAATCCCAGAAAACCCTGAAAAAACACCAACTCTACTAATTTCAAAATCACCTGAGATCACACGACCTCTACCACCTAAATTAGTTCTCTGGTGTAACAAAAACAGCAGCCACTGAAAAAACTGGAAAAAGCAAAAGTACAAAACACAGTGGCTGGACTAAACTGAGAGGGCAAAAGCCCCCGGAGGGGACCCAGAAGGCCCCCACAGAAGTGCAGGACCAAATGCAAAAATATAGCAAAAACACAAAATAAGAAATTGTCTTATCTGATAGCAGGAGATGAAGACACGACACAGCAGGCTACAAGGGAAACTGGAAAGAAGGATTCAGACCAGAACAATTGATCACCGGCAACCCTGATGGAAAAATTACTCCCTTATATAAGACCAATCAGTAACACCTGATTCCCAGTCCTCACAATCCTCACTAGTACCGCTTGTAACCACCAGAGGGAGCCTCTGCTCAGAACTCATCTCAAACCCATTCACAACAGTACCCCCCCCTTGAGGAGGGGTCACCGAACCCTCATTTGAGCAACCAGGTCGGTCAGGATGAGTTCTATGATACGCACGGATAAGTCTCCTAGCATGGATGTCCGAAGCAAACACCCAAGAATTGTCTTCCTGACCCATAACCTCTCCATTTAACCAAATACTGGAGTCTTCGTCTAGAAAAACGAGAATCCAATATTTTCTCAACCACATACTCCAGATTGCCCTCAACCAAAACAGGGTCAGGAGGCACAGCAGCAGGAACCACTGGCTCAACAAACCTCTTCAACAAGGACTTGTGGAACACGTTATGGATCTTAAATGTCCCTGGAAAAAGCAAACGAAAAGAAACAGGATTAATAATCTCCATGATCTTATAAGGTCCAATGAACCTAGGCTTAAATTTAGGAGATGCTACTCTCATAGGAATATTCTTTGAGGACAACCAGACCAAGTCCCCCACTTTAAACCGAGGACCATCAGTCCTATGCCGGTTAGCAAACCGCTGGGCCTTCTCCTGAGAGAGGGACAACCTCTCCACTACCTGGTCCCAAATCTGCTGCATACGCTCAACAACAGAGTCAACACCTGGACAGACAGAAGCCTCCGTCTGTCCTGAAGAAAATCGAGGGTGAAACCCAGAATTACAGAAACACGGAGACATCAAAGTGGCAGAGCTAGCCCTATTATTAAGAGCAAACTCAGCCAAAGGCAAAAAAGAGACCCAGTCATCCTGATCAGCAGACACAAAGCATCTTAGATAAGTCTCCAATGTCTGGTTTGTTCTCTCAGTTTGACCATTGGTCTGAGGATGAAATGCCGAGGAGAAAGACAATTGAACACCCAGTTTAGAACAAAAAGTCCTCCAAAATCTGGAAACAAACTGGACTCCTCTGTCAGACACAATGTTCTCAGGAATGCCGTGTAAACGAACCACGTGCTGAAGGAACAACGGCACCAATTCAGAGGAGGAAGGCAACTTAGGTAATGGCACAAGATGTATCATTTTGGAAAACCTATCACAAATTACCCAGATGGTGGTCATTCTCTGAGAAACAGGAAGATCGGAAATGAAATCCATAGAGATATGGGTCCATGGTCTCTTGGGCACAGGCAATGGCATCAACAAACCACTAGAGCGAGAGCAAGGCTTGGAGCGAGAGCAAGTCCCGCAGGACTGCACAAATTCCCTGACATCGCGAGACAAGGTAGGCCACCAAAAGGACCGACTAACCAAGTCTCTGGTACCAAAAATTCCGGGATGCCCAGCCAATGCGGAACAATGAATCTCAGACATCACACTCTTTTTCTATTGGTCCGGGACAAACAATTTTCCAACAGGGCAGCGCTCGGGCCTATCCTCCTGACACCCCTCCAGAGCAAGTCTCAAATTGGACGAGATGGCGGAAAGAACTACACCCTCCTTCAAAATAACAGAGGGATCAGATAGCTCAGGAGAGTCCGCAAGGAAACTCCTCGAGAGGGCATCCGCCTTAACATTCTTAGTGCCAGGAAGAAAGGAAACCACAAAATTAAAACGTGTGAAAAACAAGGCCCACCTGGCCTGTCTAGGATTGAGTCGCTTGGCAGATTCCAGATAGACCAGATTCTTATGGTCCGTAAGGACCACCACCTGATGTTTGGCTCCCTCCAGCCAATGTCTCCACTCTTCAAAAGCCCACTTCATGGCCAATAACTCCCGATTACCCACGTCATAATTACGTTCAGTAGGAGAAAATTTTCGAGAGAAAAAGGCACAAGGGTTACTTTTAGAGGTCTCTGGATCTTTTTGGGACAAAACGGCACCTGCCCCAATTTCAGAGGCATCAACCTCCACCTGAAATGGCAGAGAAACATCAGGCTGCCGTAGAACAGGAGCAGAAGTGAATCTCTGCTTAAGTTCCTGAAACGCAGAGACTGCCTCAGGAGGCCAATTCACCACATCAGAACCCTTTCTGGTCAAATCAGTTAATGGTTTAACAATAACAGAGAAATTACCAATAAATTTACGATAAAAATTGGCAAAACCCAAAAATCTCTGAAGAGCCTTTAATGAAGTAGGTTGGACCCAATCACAGATGGCCTGAACCTTGACCAGGTCCATTTCAATAACAGATGGGGACAAAATTAATCCCAGAAATGAGATCTTCTGTACGCCAAAAAGACACTTTGATCCCTTCACATACAGAGCATTCTCTCTCAAAATCTGGAATACAGTTCGAACATGCTTCACATGAGAGTCCCAGTCATTAGAAAAAATCAAGATATCATCCAAATAAACAATCAGAAACTTGTCCACAAAATCCCTGAAAATGTCATTCATGAAGGACTGGAAGACGGAAGGAGCATTAGTGAGCCCAAAGGGCATCACAAGGTACTCAAAATGCCCTTCAGGGGTGTTAAATGCCGTCTTCCATTCATCCCCGTGCTTAATGCGAATAAGGTTATACGCCCCCCTGAGGTCAAGCTTGGTAAACCAAGTAGCGTTTTTCACCCTGGAAAACAGGTCAGAAATCAAGGGTAACGGGTATTGATATTTCACAGTAATATTGTTCAAGAGACGATAATCAATACACGGCCTTAATGAACCATCTTTTTTGGCCACAAAGAAAAAACCGGCACCTAAGGGTGAAGAGGATGGTCTGATATGACCCTTCTCCAATGATTCCTTGATATAAGACCGCATAGCGTCATGTTCAGGTACAGACAAGTTAAAAAGGCGACCTTTAGGGAATTTACTACCCGGCACTAATTCAATAGCGCAGTCATAGCTCCTATGGGGAGGTAAGGATGCAGATTTACTTTCGCTAAACACATCAGAAAAATCAAACAAAAAGTCAGGAACATCCTCAGCCTGGGGGAAGGCAGAAAAAACAGGAGTGTTGGTATTAACACATTGGCAGCCCCAACTGGTTACAGACACAGATTTCCAATCCAAAACAGGATTATGAGACTGTAACCAAGGGAAACCCAGCACGATAATGTCATGCAGATTATATAGAACCAAAAATTTGCAGCACTCCTGGTGATCAGGTTCAACCCTCATTATCACCTGAGTAGAAAACTGGGGTTTATTCTCAGCCAAAGGGGTAGAATCGATCCCCAGTAAAGGAATAGACTTCTGTAGGGGTATCAAGGGAAACCCACAACGTTTAGCAAAATCATAATCCATCAGGTTAATAGCTGCTCCAGAATCAACGAAAGCCTGAGCAGAAAATGAGGACAGAGAACATATCAGAGTGACAGTTAATAAAAACTTAGTCTGAACACTACCCAAGACAACTGAGCGTGCAAAATGTCTTCCCCGCTTAGGGCAGACTGAAATAGCATGAGAGGCATCACCACAGTAGAAACATAACCCATTGCGCTTTCGAAACTCATGACGCTGTGCCCCAGACACCACTCCATCACACTGCATGGGCTCAGCAGCTGGCTCACAAGGCAACACCACTCCACGCATACTTCTCCGCTCACGCAAACGTCTGTCAATTTGAATCGCTAATGACATAGAATCATTGAGACCAGAGGGGACAGGGAATCCCACCATAACATCCTTTACATTATCCGACAGACCATTCCGGAAAAGGGCCGCCAAAGCGTCGTCATTCCATTTGGTCAGGACTGCCCACCTACGGAATCTCTGACAGTATAACTCAGCGTCATCAAGCCCCTGATTTAATGCCAACAAGGCTTTTTCAGCTTGATCAGTGACATTAGGCTCATCGTACAATAACCCCAAAGCCTGAAAAAATGCATCAACATCACTCAAAACAGGATCCCCAGGTATCAGGGAAAAAGCCCAATCCTGAGGATCGCCGCGCAGGAGAGAGATTATAATTTGAACCTGCTGCGCTGCGTTTCCTGAGGACTTAGATTTTAAGGCAAGAAACAATTTACAATTATTTTTGAAATTCTGAAACTTAGCTCGATCCCCTAAAAACAAATCTGGCATGGGGATCCTAGGTTCCACAACAGGCAACCTAGCAAGATATGCAGCAATACTCCGAACCTCAGTGGCAAGCTGATCCACACGGCCAGACAACTGTGCAAACTCCATTGGGAGAAAAGATCCTCCCCAGCACCCAGAGATACAGAGGGAAAAAAAAAAATGCAACAAACAGAAAAATATCTCTGACAACTTTTCTTCCTTCAAAATATTTTTTCCCTTCTGTGAGTACCATACAATTTTTATGGCCGGTGATACTGTTATGTTACGGTAGCTGAGGAGTGCAGGCAAAAAAGGAAATACACCAGAGCAGTTGGAATCTAAGAGATTGCAGTACCCTGACTAACCACCGCAACTAGAGGCAGCCATGGAGCGTTCCTACGTTGGTCCTAGACGCCTCGTCACAGCCTGAGAAACTAACTACACCTAAAGATAGAAATAGGAAAGCTATCTGCCCCGTAGCAGAACCCCAAAGATAATAGAAAGCCCCCAAACATGTAATGGCGGTTAGACAAGAGGAAATACTGACACAGAAAGAAAATAGTATGAGCAAACGCTGGGGCCCAAACTAACTAAATAGAAAAGGACAGGAAGGGCACTTACTGCAATCCCAGAAAACCCTGAAAAAACACCAACTCTACTAATTTCAAAATCACCTGAGATCACACGACCTCTACCACCTAAATTAGTTCTCTGGTGTAACAAAAACAGCAGCCACTGAAAAAACTGGAAAAAGCAAAAGTACAAAACACAGTGGCTGGACTAAACTGAGAGGGCAAAAGCCCCCGGAGGGGACCCAGAAGGCCCCCACAGAAGTGCAGGACCAAATGCAAAAATATAGCAAAAACACAAAATAAGAAATTGTCTTATCTGATAGCAGGAGATGAAGACACGACACAGCAGGCTACAAGGGAAACTGGAAAGAAGGATTCAGACCAGAACAATTGATCACCGGCAACCCTGATGGAAAAATTACTCCCTTATATAAGACCAATCAGTAACACCTGATTCCCAGTCCTCACAATCCTCACTAGTACCGCTTGTAACCACCAGAGGGAGCCTCTGCTCAGAACTCATCTCAAACCCATTCACAACATAAGACATTTTCTTCTTTTTGTTTTTGTGCTTGATTTTTGCATTTTGTCCTGCACTTCTGTAGGGGCCTTCAGGGTCCCCTCCGGGGGCTTTTGCCCTCTCAGTTTAGTTCAGCCACTGATGTTTGTACTTTTGCTTTTTCCAGTTTTTTCAGTGGCTGCTGTTTTGATTTTGTTACACCAGAGAACTAATTTAGGTGGTAGAGGTCGTGTGATCTCAGGTGTTTTTGAAATTAGTAGAGTTGGTGCTTTTCAGGGTTTTCTGGGATTGCAGTAAGTACCCTTCCTATCCTTTTCTATTTAGTTAGTTTGGGCCCCAACGTTTGCTCATACTCTTTTCTGTCTGTGTCAGTATTTCTTCTTGTCTAACCGCCATTACATGTTTGGGGGCTTTCTATTATCTTTGGGGTTCTGCTCCGGGGCAGATAGCTTTCCTATATCTGTCTTTAGGTGTAGTTAGTTTCTCAGGCTGTGACGAGGCGTCTAGGACCAACGTAGGAACGCTCCACGGCTGCCTCTAGTTGTTGTGGTTAGTCAGGGTATTGCAATCTCATAGATTCCAACTGCTCTGGTGTATTGCCTTTTTTGCCTGCACTCCTCAGCTACCGAAACATAACAGTATCACCGGCCCAAAATTTAAAATTGTATGGTACTCACAGAAGGGAAAAAATTTGTGAAAGAAAAAACGGTTGTCAGAGTTGTCAGAGATATTTTTCTGTTTGTTGCATTTTTTTTTTTCCCTCTGTATCTCTGGGTGCTGGGGAGGATTTTTTTCTCTCAATGGAGTTTGCACAGTTGTCTGGCCGTGTGGATCAGCTTGCCACTGAGGTTCAGAGTATTGCTGCATATCTTGCTAGGTTGCCTGTTGTGGAACCTAGGATTCCCATGCCAGATTTGTTTTTAGGGGATCGAGCTAAGTTTCAGAATTTCAAAAATAATTGTAAATTGTTTTTTGCCTTAAAATCTAAGTCCTCAGGGAACGCAGCGCAGCAGGTTCAAATTGTCATCTCTCTCCTGCGCGGCGATCCTCAGGATTGGGCTTTTTCCCTGACACCTGGGGATCCTGTTTTGAGTGATGTTGATGCATTTTTTCAGGCTTTGGGGTTATTGTACGATGAGCCTAATGTCACTGATCAAGCTGAAAAAGCCTTGTTGGCATTAAATCAGGGGCTTGATGACGCTGAGTTATACTGTCAGAGATTACGTAGGCGGGCTGTCCTGACCAGGTGGAATGACGACGCTTTGGCGGCCCTTTTTCAGAAGGGTCTGTCAGATAATGTAAAGGATGTTATGGTGGGATTCCCTGTCCCCTCTGGTCTCAATGATTCTATGTCATTAGCGATTCAAATTGACAGACGTTTGCGTGAGCGGAGAAGTATGCGTGGAATAGTGTTGCCTTGTGAACCTGCTTCTGAATCCATGCAGTGTGATAGAGTGGTGTCTGGGGCACAGCGTCATGAGTTTCGAAAGCGCAATGGGTTATATTTCTACTGTGGTGATGCCTCTCATGCTATTTCAGTCTGCCCTAAGCGGGGAAGTCGTTTTGCATGCTCAGTTGTCTTGGGTAGTGTTCAGACTAAGTTTTTATTAACTGTCACTCTGATATGCTCTCTGTCCTCATTTTCTGCTCAGGCTTTCGTTGATTCTGGAGCAGCTATTAACCTGATGGATTATGATTTTGCTAAACGTTGTGGGTTTCCCTTGATACCCCTACAGAAGTCTATTCCCCTACTGGGGATCGATTCTACCCCTTTGGCTGAGAATAAACCTCAGTTCTCTACTCAGGTGATAATGAGGGTTGAACCTGATCATCAAGAGTGCTGCAAATTTTTGGTTCTGTATAATCTGCATGATATTATCGTACTGGGTTTCCCTTGGTTACAGTCTCATAATCCTGTTTTGGATTGGAAATCTGTGTCTGTAACCAGTTGGGGCTGCCAATGTGTTAATACCAACACTCCTGTTTTTTCTGCCTCCCCCCAGGCTCAGGATGTTCCTGACTTTTTGATTGATTTTTCTGATGTATTTAGCGAAAGTAAATCTGCATCCTTGCCTCCCATAGGAGCTATGACTGCGCTATTGAATTAGTGCCTGGTAGTAAATTCCCTAAAGGTCGTCTTTTTAACTTGTCTGTACCTGAACATGACGCTATGCGGTCTTATATCAAGGAGTCATTGGAGAAGGGTCATATCAGACCATCCTCTTCACCCTTAGGTGCCGGTTTTTTCTTTGTGGCCAAAAAGGATGGTTCATTAAGGCCGTGTATTGATTATCGTCTTTTGAACAATATTACTGTGAAATATCAATACCCGTTACCCTTGATTTCTGACCTGTTTTCCAGGGTGAAAAACGCTACTTGGTTTACCAAGCTTGACCTCAGGGGGGCATATAACCTTATTCGCATTAAGCACGGGGATGAATGGAAGACGGCATTCAATACCCCGGAGGGGCATTTTGAGTACCTGGTGATGCCCTTTGGGCTCACTAATGCTCCTTCTGTCTTCCAGTCCTTCATGAATGACATTTTCAGGATTTTGTGGATAAATTTCTGATTGTTTATTTGGATGATATCTTGATTTTTTCTAATGACTGGGACTCTTATGTGAAACATGTTCGAACTGTATTCCAGATTTTGAGAGAGAATGCTCTGTATGTGAAGGGATCAAAGTGTCTTTTTGGCGTACAGAGGATCTCATTTCTGGGATTCATTTTGTCCCCATCTGTTATTGAAATGGACCCGGTCAAGGTTCAGGCCATCTGTGATTGGGTCCAACCTACTTCATTAAAGGCTCTTCAAAGATTTTTGGGTTTTGCCAATTTTTATCGTAAATTTATTGGTAATTTCTCGTTTATTGTTAAACCATTAACTGATTTAACCAAAAAGGGTTCTGATGTGGTGAATTGGCCTCCTGAGGCAGTCTCTGCATTTCAGGATCTTAAGCAGAGATTCACTTCTGCTCCTGTTCTACGGCAGCCTGATGTTTCTCTGCCATTTCAGGTGGAGGTTGATGCTTCTGAAATTGGGGCAGGTGCTGTTTTGTCCCAAAAAGATCCAGAGACCTCTAAAAGTAACCCTTGTGCCTTTTTCTCTCGAAAATTTTCTCCTACTGAACGTAATTATGACGTGGGTAATCGGGAGTTATTGGCCATGAAGTGGGCTTTTGAAGAGTGGAGACATTGGCTGGAGGGAGCCAAACATCAGGTGGTGGTCCTTACTGACCATAAGAATCTGGTTTATCTGGAATCTGCCAAGCGACTCAATCCTAGACAGGCCAGGTGGGCCTTGTTTTTCACATGTTTTAATTTTGTGGTTTCCTTTCTTCCTGGCACTAAGAATGTTAAGGCGGATGCCCTCTCGAGGGGCTTCCTTGCGGACTCTCCTGAGTTATCTGATCCTTCTGTTATTTTGAAAGAGGGTGTAGTTCTTTCCGCCATCTCACCTAATTTGAGACTTGCTCTGGAGGGGTGTCAGGAGGATAGGCCCGAGCGCTGCCCTGTTGGAAAATTGTTTGTCCCGGACCAGTGGAAAAAGAGTGTGATGTCTGAGATTCATTGTTCCGCGATGGCTGGGCATCCCGGAATTTTTGGTACCAGAGACTTGGTTAGTCGGTCCTTTTGGTGGCCTACCTTGTCTCGTGATGTCAGGGAATTTGTGCAGTCCTGCGAGACTTGCTCTCGCTCCAAGCCTTGCTCTCGCTCTAGTGGTTTGTTGATGCCATTGCCTGTGCCCAAGAGACCATGGACCCATATCTCTATGGATTTCATTTCCGACCTTCCTGTTTCTCAGAAAATGACCGCCATCTGGGTGATTTGTGATAGGTTTTCCAAGATGATACATCTTGTGCCATTACCTAAATTGCCTTCCTCCTCTGAATTGGTGCCGTTGTTCTTTCAGCACGTGGTTCGTTTACACGGCATTCCTGAGAACATAGTGTCTGACAGAGGAGTCCAGTTTGTTTCCAGATTTTGGAGGACCTTTTGTTCTAAACTGGGTGTTCAATTGTCTTTCTCCTCGGCATTTCATCCTCAGACCAATGGTCAAACTGAGAGAACAAACCAGACATTGGAGACTTATCTAAGATGCTTTGTGTCTGCTGATCAGGATGACTGGGTCTCTTTTTTGCCTTTGGCTGAGTTTGCTCTTAATAATAGGGCTAGCTCTGCCACTTTGATGTCTCCGTTTTTCTGTAATTCTGGGTTTCACCCTCGATTTTCTTCAGGACAGACGGAGGCTTCTGTCTGTCCAGGTGTTGACTCTGTTGTGGAGCGTATGCAACAGATTTGGGACCAGGTAGTGGAGAGGTTGTCCCTCTCTCAGGAGAGGGCCCAGCGGTTTGCTAACCGGCATAGGACTGATGGTCCTCGGTTTAAAGTAGGGGACTTGGTCTGGTTGTCCTCAAAAAATATTCCTATGAGAGTAGCATCTCCTAAATTTAAGCCTAGGTTCATTGGACCTTATAAGATCATGGAGATTCTTAATCCTGTTTCTTTTTGTTTGCTTCTTCCAGGGACATTTAGGATCCATGACGTGTTCCACAAGTCCTTGTTGAAGAGGTTTGTTGAGCCAGTGGTTCCTGCTGCTGTGCCTCCTGACCCTGTTTTGGTTGAGGGCAATCTGGAGTATGTGGTTGAGAAAATATTAGATTCTCGTTTTTCTAGACGGAAACTCCAGTATTTGGTTAAGTGGAGAGGTTATGGTCAGGAAGACAATTCTTGGGTGTTTGCTTCGGACATCCATGCTAGGAGACTCATCCGTGCGTACCATAGAGCTCATCCTGACCGACCTGGTTGCTCAAATGAGGGTTCGGTGACCCCTCCTCAAGGGGGGGTACTGTTGTGAGTGGGCTTGGGATGAGTTCTGAGCAGAGGCTCCCTCTGGTGGTTACAAGCGGTGCTGGTCTGTCCAGTGAAGATTGTGAAGATTGTGAGGATTGGGAATCAGGTGTTACTGACTGGTCTTATATAAGGGAGTCACCTTCCCATCAGGGTTGCCGGTGATCAATTTTTCTGGTCTCTACCCTTGAATCCTGTTTCCCTTGTAGCCTGCTGTGTCGTGTCTGCATCTCCTGCTAACAGATAAGACATTTTCTTCTTTTTGTTTTTGTGCTTGATTTTTGCATTTTGTCCTGCACTTCTGTGGGGGCCTTCAGGGTCCCCTCCGGGGGCTTTTGCCCTCTCAGTTTAGTTCAGCCACTGATGTTTGTACTTTTGCTTTTTCCAGTTTTTTCAGTGGCTGCTGTTTTGATTTTGTTACACCAGAGAACTAATTTAGGTGGTAGAGGTCGTGTGATCTCAGGTGTTTTTGAAATTAGTAGAGTTGGTGCTTTTCAGGGTTTTCTGGGATTGCAGTAAGTACCCTTCCTATCCTTTTCTATTTAGTTAGTTTGGGC
The DNA here is from genome assembly GCA_033576555.1 of Oophaga sylvatica. Classification (NCBI taxonomy): domain Eukaryota; kingdom Metazoa; phylum Chordata; class Amphibia; order Anura; family Dendrobatidae; genus Oophaga; species Oophaga sylvatica. The sequence goes on along the minus strand of JARQOD010000002.1, from coordinate 446,393,096 downwards.
CCCAACGTTTGCTCATACTCTTTTCTGTCTGTGTCAGTATTTCTTCTTGTCTAACCGCCATTACATGTTTGGGGGCTTTCTATTATCTTTGGGGTTCTGCTCCAGGGCAGATAGCTTTCCTATATCTATCTTTAGGTGTAGTTAGTTTCTCAGGCTGTGACGAGGCGTCTAGGACCAACGAAGGAACGCTCCACGGCTGCCTCTAGTTGTTGTGGTTAGTCAGGGTACTGCAATCTCATAGATTCCAACTGCTCTGGTGTATTGCCTTTTTTGCCTGCACTCCTCAGCTACCGAAACATAACAGCCCCCCCTTCTTTGGGCCTCGCTGCGCTCAAAGGTAGGGACAAGCTGCGGAGCGTGAACATGCTCGGCAGGCTCCCAGGACCTATCCTCAGGCCCATAACCCCTCCAATCCACCAAATAAATTTTTTTTCCTCGTACCACCTTGCACCCAACAATGGCGTTCACCTCATGATCGTCGGTAGATGAACCCGACGTCCCGGCAGATGACTCGGAAAACCGGGAAATGGCCACGGGTTTCAGGAGGGACACGTGAAAGGTGTCGGTGATACCAAGGCGAGGCGGAAGGGCTAGGCGGTAAACCACTGGGTTCACCTGCTCAAGAACTTTAAAGGGACCCAAGAAGCGAGGTGCCAACTTGGTGGACTCTACACGTAGCCTGATGTTTTGGGCAGAGAGCCACACTAGGTCACCAGGAGCAAATTTAGGAGCGGGGCGCCGATGGGCATCGGCCGAAGACCTCATCCTCTCTTTGGAAGCCTGAATGGCATCCTGGGTGCGGTCCCAAATGTCCCGTGCCTCCACAGCCCAGTCTGCCACACTGGAATCGGCGGAAGACACGGGCATGGGCACTGGTACCCGCGGATGCTGACCGTAGTTCAGGAGGAATGGGGTCTGTCCAGTGGAGTCAGCCACAGCATTATTTAGAGCGAACTCAGCCCACGGTAGCAAGGATGCCCAGTCATCCTGCCTGGAAGAGACAAAATGTCTTAAGTATGTGAGCAAGGTCTGGTTGGCCCTCTCTACCAACCCATTCGTCTTGGAATGGTATGCAGTGGAGAGATTCAACTCAATGCTGAGTAAACGACACAGCTCTCTCCAGAACCGAGACGCAAACTGGGGAGCTCGATCACTGACAATTTTGTCTGGCATACCGTGTAGGCGGAAAATATGCCTAATGTATAATGCTGCCAAGGCCCGTGCAGACGGTAACCGTGGTAACGGAACCAAGTGCACCATTTTGGAGAAGTGGTCGGTTATCACCCAGATGATGGTGCAGCCCCGAGACTTGGGTAAGCCCACCACAAAATCCATCCCAACCATCTCCCAGGACCTGTCTGCCACCGGTAAAGGGAAAAGTAACCCAGCTGGCCATTGTCGAGGGGACTTATTATTGGTGCAGGAGACGCACGCCTGAACGTATTCCCTGACGTCACTGACCATATGTGGCCACCAGTATGTCCTCGCCAGAAACTCAGATGTCCTCTTTGCCCCAAAATGTCAACCCACCCTGGACGAGTGTGCCCAAGAGAGTACCTCCGGTCGCAAATTGATGGGCACAAAAGTCTTGCCAGGAGGCACAGACTCAAGCGAAACCGGGGCCACAGTTCTTAGGCTCTCTGTGGGGACAATCAGCCGAGGCTCCTCCTCCACCTCCTCAGAGGACACCACGGAGCGAGACAGAGCATCGGCACAAATGTTCTTCTCTCCGGAGAGAAAATGGAGGGTGAAATGGAACCGGGAAAAGAACAGGGACCATCTGGCCTGACGGGAATTTAGCCGTTGGGCGGTCTGTAAATAGACCAAATTTTTGTGGTCAGTGAACACTTGAAAGGGAAAGCGAGCCCCCTCCAGGAGATGTCTATACTCGAAAAAGGCCAACTTCATGGCTAGCAACTCCCTATCCCCAATGGAATAATTTCTCTCCGCTGGTGTGAAGGTCTTGGAGAAGAAGAAGCAAGGATATTTACGACTTTGAGCATCCTTTTGAAAAAGGACTGCTCCAGCAACAACGGATGAGGCATCTACCTCCAATATAAAAGGCTTATCAACCTCGGGGCAATGTAGTATAGGAGCGCTAGCAAAATGGGACTTGATTGAAGTAAAGGCCTTGGAGACCTCCTCTGACCACAATTTGGGATTGGCTCCCTTCTTGGTGAGAGCTACCAAGGGAGCAACCAAAGTAGAGAAGTGGGGAATGAATTGGCGATAGTAATTAATGAACCCCATAAAGCGCTGCACCGCTTTAAGAGAGTGGGGTTCTTGCAAATCCATTACAGCCTGTAGTTTGGTAGGATCCATAGCCAATCCCTGAGTGGAGATGATATAGCCCAGGAATGGCAGAGACTCCTGCTCAAACACACACTTCTCCAACTTCGCATATAAAGAAGTTGCCCGCAAGAGGTCGAAAACCCTGCAAACATCTCTCCGGTGGGTGTCCATATCTGGAGAAAAGAGAATGTCATCCAGATAGACTACCACAGAGGTGGCAAGAATGTCCCGGAAGATGTCATTTGCGAAATCTTGGAAGACGGCTGGAGCATTACAGAGCCCGAACGGCATCACAAGGTATTCGTAAAGTCCATCTCTGGTATTGAACGCCGTCTTCCATTCGTCCCCCTCACGGATGCGAATCAGGTTATAGGCACCACGAAGATCCAGCTTAGTAAATACCCTTGCTCCCCGGAGCCTATCAAAGAGCTCAGATATTAGGGGCAAAGGATATTTGTTCTTAACGGTAATGGAGTTAAGACCCCTATAGTCTATACACGGTCGTAATTCTCCATTCTTCTTGTGCACAAAGAAAAATCCTGCCCCTGCTGGTGACACTGACTTCCTAATAAACTCTCTTGCCAGATTTTCCTGGATGTATTGTGACATGGTCTCCGTCTCAGGAAGAGAGAGAGGATACACTCTTCCCCGAGGGGGCTCTGTTCCAGGCAAGAGGTCTATAGGTCTATAGGACAGTCATAGGGGCGATGAGGCGGAAGAGTCTCCGCTGCCTTTTTGGAGAATACGTCCGCGTATGACCGATAAACCTAGGGGAGAGAAGCAAGGTCTATAGGTATCTCCGTGGTGGAAACCTGAACGTCCTCTCTGAGACATCTGTCTCTGCAATGATCACCCCAACCCAGTATTCTCCCAGAGGACCACTCAATATGGGGAGAGTGGTAGCGAAGCCAGGGTATTCCCAACAAAACCTCATCTATTCCCTCAGGAAGAACAAAAAGGGATATATTCTCCTGATGAGAAGGGGACATAGACAGAGGTAGAGAGACAGTCTGGTGGGTGATTTGTGAGGGCAGGATTGCTCCATTCAATACTCTCACCGATATTGGCTCGGCGAGCGTCATCAGCGGTATGGAATGGCGAGAGGCAAAGGAGGAGGACATAAAATTCCCCTCTGCCCCAGAGTCCACACAAAGCTTGGCAGGAAGAGTGGATGAACCTAGAGAGATTAACCCTTTAAGGAGCACTTTCGGAGCAAAATCCCTCGTGTCTAATGACCCTGCACCCATGGTCACGGAACATGACCGTTTACTCATTCGCTGGGAACAAAGGTTGGCATAATGTCCTGGCTGCTGACACACTCTACAGACCACGGATGTTATGTTCTGCTACAAGCACTAAGGAAAGAAAGGGATATCTGTCCCTACGATAGAACTAAGCTCGATCCCTATGATGTAACGGGGAACCTGATCCTGCGATCAGACCCGCTAAAGTCCTCAGCTAGTCTGTACAAAGACCTATAGATGTGAGGGAGGGATCCCTACAAGAACTAGGGACTGGGAGAAAAGTTGGACACCTAACAGAAGTTGTAGCAGTAAAAAGAAAAACAAACAACATAGAACATAGAGGTCAAAAGACCAAGCAAAACTAATATAGAAAGGTAACAAAGCACCCGGCTAGCTTAAGAGCAGAAATTACAATGAAGTCCAGCAAAGCCAGAAGGGCGGAGCAGGATTAGGCAACAAAGGTCATGTGACCAGCAAGATAGAAAAAACCTAACAGGAGAGTTCTAACAGTACCCCCCCTTCTAAGAGGATCCTCCGGATCCCCTAGGCCCAGGCTTACCCGGAAACCTCTTGTGAAACGCTCTGACAAGTCTGGACTCAGAAACATCATCCGCCCTCACCCATGAGTTATCCTCGGGTCCAAAACCCTTCCAAGCGACAAGATACTGCAAACTCCCTCTATACCGTCTAGAATTTAGGATGCGGGAAATTTCATATTCCCCGTCCTCCACCACCGGGGAAACAGTGGCAGAGGCGTCTCCATCCCACACATCAGCTCTTTTCAACAGAGAAACATGAAACACCGGATTAATCTTCAAGGAGGTAGGAACCTCCAACCTAATAGCCGATTGGTTAACAACCTGAAGCACCTTAAAGGGCCCTACAAACTTGGGACCCAATTTTTTTAGAAGGAATCCTCAATCTCAGATTCTTAGAGGATAACCAAACCATGTCACCAATAGCAAACAAAACCTCTTGCCGTTTCCTATCAAAGTACCTTTTAGATTTTCTATTAGCCTCCTCAAGATTACCACGCACATCCGTCCAAACTCTCTCCAAATCACCAAAAAAATTCTTCTCTTCAGGCACGACTGATACCAATTTGGAGAATGATCCAAATGACGGATGTCTCCCAGTACAACAAAAAAAAGGCGAACAACCAGCAGAAGAGGATGTATGGTTGTTAAGAGCAAATTCAGCAAGTGGCAGAAACTCAGACCACCCCTCTTGATTGTCTGCCACAAAACAACGCAAGAACTGCTCAACATCCTGGTTTTTCCTTTCTGTCTGGCATTTAGACTCAGGATGATATCTGGATGAAAACGAAAAATGAACTCCCAACCTGTCACAAAAGGCGCGCCAAAGACGAGCCACGAACTGAGGTCCCCTATCAGAAACAATGTCAGTAGGAACGCCATGTAGTCTGACAATTTCCTTGACAAAGGCCTTAGCAATAGTCTTAGCGCAGGGCAGTTTGATGAAAGGAACCAAGTGACACATCTTGCTAAAACGGTCCACAACCACCCAGATGACAGTGAAACCCTCAGAGGGGGGAAGGTCAGTAATAAAGTCCATAGCCAAATGTGTCCAAAGAGCACTAGGAACCTCCAGAGGGCAAAGCAACCCCGCAGCAGGAGTATGTGAAGACTTAGATCTAGCACACACAGTACATTGACGCACCCACTTAATGACTTCCTTCTGCCATCCAGGCCACCAAAAACTGCGACCCACAAGTCTCTAAGTCTCAGAGATTCCAGGATGACCTGCCAACCTAGACTCATGACACTCAACAAACAAATCTCTCCTAAAGGTCCCAGGCACAAACAACCTCCCATGGGGAGTGTTAGATGGGGCATTCTCCTGTGCTTTAAGAATCTCATCTTCCAACACAGAGTCCAAAGCAGCAATCACAATCCCTTCTTGTAAAATGTTCTCCTCCTCCTCAGCTCCAACCATGGAAGAAAAGCTGCGAGACAAAGCATCGGCTTTCACATTCTTAGTACCTGGGATGTAAGTAACGGAAAAATTAAACTGCGAGAAAACCAGTGCCCACCTAGCCTGACGGGCATTCAAGCATTTGGCAGCATCAAGATAGATCAGATTTTTATGATCAGTGAAAACCTGAACGGGAAATTCAGCACCTTCCAAGAGATGCCGCCAGTGTTCAAATGCGAGTTTAATGGCCAACAATTCCCAATTACCAATATCATAATTCAGTTCAGTCTCAGAAAATTTTTTTGAAAAAAAGGCACAAGGATGTACTCCATCCGTGTTTTCCTGAGACAACACCGTGCCGACCCCCACAGAAGAAGCATCAACCTCAACCAAAAATGGTTTAGTCACATCAGGCTGCATAAGGATGGGAGCATAGCTGAACCTCTCCTTTAAAAACACAAAAGCTTCAATGGCCTCAGTAGTCCACTGAACCTCATTAGCACCTTTCCTGGTGAGATCGGTCAGTGGTTTGACAATAATAGAAAAATTTTTAATGAATTTTCTATAATAATTGGCGAAACCCAAAAACCTCTGTAACGATTTCAAACCAATAGGCCTAGGCCATTCCTGCACAGCTTGAATTTTCACCGGGTCCATCTCAAAACCTTCGCTGGAGATAATGTAGCCCAAAAAACTAATTCTCTGTACAGCAAACTCACATTTCTCTAGCTTAGCAAAAAGCGAATTGTCACTCAATAACTGTAATACCTCACGAATGCTCTGCCAATGAGACTCCAGATCCGGCAAATAAATCAAAATGTCATCCAAATACACAACCACATTTTTGCCGATCAAAGGTCTAAGGATGTCATTAATAAGATTCTGAAAAAATGCAGGAGCATTGGAGGCCAAAAGGCATAACCAGATTCTCAAAATGACCCACAGGAGTGTTAAAAGCAGTCTTCCATTCGTCACCCTCCTTCATGCGCAACAAATTGTATGCCCCCCCGAAGATCAATTTTAGAGAACCACTTGGCCCCCGCTAACTGGTTAAACAAATCAGGAATCAATGGCAGTGGATAAGGATTGCGTACAGTAATTTTATTAATCTCACGAAAGTCCAGACAAGGACGTAAATCGCCGTCCTTTTTTTTAACAAAAAAAATCCAACAGCCACAGGAGACTTGGAAGGCCTAACGTGACCGGTGGCCAAGCTTGTCTGTATGTATTCCTCCAAAGCCTTTCTCTCAGGAATAGTAAGATTAAATAAACGACTTTTAGGAAGAGTCGCTCCAGGGACAAATTCAATAGTACAATCATAGTCTCTATGGGGAGGTAAAATCTGCGATTCCTTCTCAGAAAAAACTTTCCAAAAATCCTGAATAGGTACAGGTAGTTCCCCTTTATCCACAGCAGCAATACGCCCGTTACAACATTTGTCATAACACTTAGAGCTCCAGGACTTAATTTCTTTGGTAGACCAATCCAGAACAGGAATGTGCAATTTTAACCAGGGTAACCCCAAAATCACCGGAGAAGGTAAATTATTCAATACTACCAAATCCAAATTCTCTTGGTGAACACCATTAATAGTGAGGGGAAATTCACAGACCTTGTGAGTAACATTCTTCAAGGGAGAGCCATCAACAGAAACCACGGCAATAGGGGAAGACAAAGGTTTGGGTTTTAATTTAAGTTTTTCCAAGAATCCCCCATCAATCACATTCAGAATAGAACCACAATCAACAAATACCCGAAAATCCATTAATTCTTCCTGAGCAGCAGTAGTAGTGGCAGAAAGAAAGACGCCCTTAGTGTTTAAACAGGCTATACGGTCTTTTTCCTGAGAGCGAGGTGTCATCGCTCCAATCTCCATCTGCTCTCCAATGTCAGTACAGACCCTCTCAAGACTTGGAGCTGACATGGCAGAGAATTTACTCTCATTAACCCTTGCACGCAGTCTCCTATCCACCCGTATAGCTAATTGTATAGCCTCCTGCAAGTTACCAGGTATGGGATAAGCAATCAGCAAATCTTTAACCCTTTCACCTAGCCCTGCAAGAAACAAACTTTTCAAAGCTGAATCGTTCCACCCCACCTGAGTAGACCACCGTCGGAAGTGAGTACAATATTTCTCCACATTACCTGATCCCTGCCTCAAGCGTCTCAATTCTGTCTCAGCTGATGAGACACGATCAGGATCATCATACAATAACCCCAAAGCAGAAAAAAAACTATCCACTGATCTAAAGCATGGATCACTAGGTTGCAGAGAAAAGGCCCATTCCTGAGGTTCTTTGTGCAAAAGTGACATTATGAACCCTATGCGCTGTGATTCATCACCAGAGGATCTGGGTCTCAAATGAAAATACAACAAGCAAGC